>CM019148.1:101203390-101803390 GCA_009733165.1 Naja naja
AGATATTGGGTAAATGGAGAGCCAACAGAATCTATAGATAAGAAAAGGAACCAGACAAGGTTGTCCTCTGTCGCCCCTACTGTTTGTTTTAACACTAGAAGTACTGAATAGAGCTCATCAGAGAAGATGAAGAAATAAAAGAATGAAAATTAAAAAGAAGAATATAAACTACAGGCTTGCAGATGATTTGGTATTCATACTAGAGGATCCACTTAAATCAGCACCTGTTGATAGAACAAATAGAATAAATGGTGGCAGGTTTAAAAATTAATAAAGACAAAAACAAAGATCCTAACAAAGAATATGTTAGCAAAATGCAAGAAAGATTTAGAAGATTTATTAGAGATCAGATTGCAATAAAGTTAAATATTTGGGAATAAATATAACACCAAGATGCAGTACATTGAAAGAAGATAATTATATAAAACTCAAACAGCAGATAGCACAGATCTTGAAGATGGTAAAAATTATCTCTTATTGGCAGAATATCACAGTTATGAATGTTTTACCCAGAATCTTATATTTATTTCAGACAATTCCATTAGACTTGGGAAAGAATACTTTGAAGATTTAAATAAAATCACATCAAAATTCATATGGCAGGCAAAGCCAAGAATCAAATTTAAGCTTACAAGATGCAAGGTCAAGAGGGGGGATTCAAGACTACCAAATTGGGAATTGTATTATCAAGCTGCAAGCCTGATGTGGGTGAAAGAATGGATAACATTGAGAAACAATAGATTGTTAACTTTAGAGGGTCATGATCTATTACTAGGATGGCATGCTTCTTTATGGTATAAGGAACTAAAAACAAGGATATTTTAGAAGACACTATGTTCAGAAGCTTTGTTTTTAAATTGAAAACCAGAAAACAACATTATATACAAATTCCATTATGGTATCTACTATTGAAGCTTTTCATATGCAATAATATACAAGAAGGAACAAACAGTTAGATATGAAGAGATTTTAAATGAAAAGGGTGAACTCAAATCGATGCAAACACTACAAGAACAAGGTATAAAATGAATTGGTTTCATATTTGCAAGTACAATCTAGATATGATGAGGATGTTAAGACTGAAGGAAACAATGATTGCTTGGGGAAAAAATTTAGTTAGGGGATATTAGATTTAGAGAGATGGCAAACACTGTGGGATCAGAATTATAAATGACAATGTCAACTGCATTATAAAGAAAATTTGTATAAGATGTTTTACAGGTGGCACCTATCCCCGAGAAGGATTGCAAGAATGTTCAAGGATAAATCAGATAAGTGTTGGAAATGTCATCAGATACCTGGCTCCTCCTACCACATGTGGTGGACTTGATGCTGATGCTAAAAGATACTGGACTAAAATCCACATGTGGTTGGAAAAATGACACAACAACATATAGACTTGAAACCTGAGATATTCCTGTTGGGAATTGTACCAGAGACATTTAACAAAGAACTGAAATATCTGATTGTTAATGTACTGACAGCCGCTAGAATTGTATTTGCTAAAACTGAGAAATGATAAGACACCTACGCAGGAGGAAGTGATTAAGAAGATTTTGGATTGTGCCGAAATGAGTAGATTAACATTTGAAATTAGGGATCAAGAAGAAAAGCAGTTTTATAAGATATGGAATATGTTCTACCAATGGTTAGACAAAAAAGTTTGGTAATGTATTTTGGGAATATAAAGATAGATAGAACTGTTGAAACAATATAGAGATTATAATATGATAAAGGATTAATAATAATGATTATAGCTTTTCTTTTTGTAATATTGAGTATGAATAATGAGGGGTAGGCACTGTGATTTTGACCGACCACATACTTGAAATTGATATGGATCTATGTGTTGTATGTTTGTTTGTTATGTTTGTGTTTTTGGAAAAATAAAACTTCTTATAAAAAAAAAAAAAAGAAATGCTGCCGACGACTAAACTGCCAATTAGCTGTACCAAACGGAGCACAAAGTCAATACGGAGTTTCAGACTCTAAACAAACAAAGATCATAACAAATGAAGTTGCTTCCTGCAAAGGCTCATGTCCCTTTGCTCCTCTTTCATGTCTTATGGGAGGGGTCAATCACCTCCAAGCCTTACTCCCGAGTCGCCCCTTTTGTCTTAACTGTTCTTGCCTTCTGGCAGCTCTGCGGAAGCGTGCACTGGGAACAGGCTCCCCCTGTTCCTTTGCCTTGCTGATGTCAGATTCTGGCGGCTCTGGAGTCAGCAGATAACTCCCACATGGCCCTCCCAGATGGCCCTGTGTCGGATGCAGATTCCTCGTCCGAGCCTTCCCTAGGCTCCAGGACCAACCCCTGTTCCTCCCCACTGCCCGACTCTGCTGCCAGCTCCGCAGGCCACCAGCAGACCACAACAGAACCATAGTTTTCATATCGTACTTTAGGTTATTCTTGAGCTATAGTTTTCATATCCGTACTTTAGGTTATTCAAATTTAGAATCTTTTAAATCCTTCATGAAAATGAGTAAACTCTGAAATATTCACCTGCTTTCAATCGTTTAAAAATAGACAAACAGGGCACATTCTATTCTTCTTGCACTGCATTAGAAAGACCTTTTAATCTAATGAGATGAGAAACAGTGGAAAGCCTTGGGACTTGTAATAATAGCTAGGAAACTTTCACTGAGTAGTTTTTATTACATTGCTTGTATGCTTGGCCTTGAATGCTGTATAAATCTTTTATTTTGAAGGAACTGTGTTTCTCTTCTGTTTTATCCAGTCTTATTTAGCACTTCCAATGAAGCTTCAATCTTTTATCTATTGTCATCCTCTGGGATACTATGTCACCTTTAATGGTAAAAAATTCCTTTCCAGCATTAATGGAAACTCTTGTACAAAACACATGCTAAGTGGCTTCCTCCCCTCCTGGAGTCTCTGTAACAAATGTTCAGAGACTCTGGGAGGGGATCCTGTCCATCTAATTGGGCAGTTTGTTTTCTAAGGTGACCAAACAGATGCCTATGGGAATCCCATAATCATGGCCTAATAAAGAAAGCTACATCACATTTTTCTTTTCCTCTCCCTAGATTCTGAAATTAAACTTAAGTTATTATTATTCTGTCACCTCTCACATGTATTAAAAGTATATTATCCATAATCTGTTTGATCCTTTCTGTAAAACAATCAGGAACCATTGCAACATATTTTGTCAAAACATACAGTATATTCACCACCTTTGCATTCCGTATATAATCACACAATATATTTTATTTCCACACTCTTCAACCCAGTGGAATTTAAATTATTCATGGTAACTTAGATTGTACTAACATCAATGGTTCTACTCTGATTTAAGTTTTGCGCAGGGGTGGGATTCAAATTTCTTAACAACCGGTTCTGTGGGCATGGCTTAACTTGTGGGTGTGGCTTGGTGGTCATGTGACTGGCTGGGTATGGCTTGCTGGCTGGGCATGGCGGTCACATGACTACTGGGCATGGCTTTGTCATGTGACTGGGTGGGTATGACCAACTCAATGTCACCCACATCAAGGTGTGCCCCGCCTGGCCCCTCCCCTCCCAGCCATTCCTTGTCACACCCAGCCTCATCTATCTATATCTATATCTATAACTATACCTTATCTATAGTTCTGTAAAAATGTTCACCTTTTTTGACTTTATTATCTACGTATTATACTTTCATGGACCACTGAAAGGAGGAAATGGCTCACATGCTTTGCTCAAGAGTGTGGTAGGCAACAGGCTTTTAAGGGGCTGCCAGAAAGAGAGGGGGCAATGTATTTTTCAAAGCACCAGAAGGCAAAGAAGCAATGGATAGAAAATGAACAGAGAGAAGCAAACTAAGACTAAGTAGAAACTTCCTGACAGTGTGAACAATTAACCAGTGGAATTGCTTGCCACCAAAAGTTCTGGGTGCTCCAACACTGGAGGTTTTTAAGAAAAGACTGGACAGCCATTTCTCTGAAATGGTATAGGGTTCCCCCCAAGGTCCCTTCTAAGTGTTATTCTGACACCTTTCCCAGGACCTCTACTCAGAGTTTGGCATCCTCCGTTTTCCTGCCTGAGCAGGGGGTTGGATTAGATAGAAGACCTCCAAAGTCCCTTTCAACTCTGTTAAACACAAGTGTATTTATGCTCTGGAGTCTGGACTATAGACATTGAATGTATGTAAACCCTGAAAAATATGTGGTAGCGCGGGCAAAAGAAAGGCAGTAAAATCACTCTAGATTTTAATATATGATAAATAATGGAACAATTAAAAATAATAGCACATAGTTTTCTCTCCTCCCTTTCCTTCCTATTTCTTTTTTCTTTTTCTTTCTTTCTTCCTATTTCTTTTTCTTTCTTTCTCTCCCTTCCTTCCTTGCTTTTTCTCTCTTCTTTTCTCTCTCTCTCACACACACCAGTGTCTCTCCCTTCCTTTCTATTTCTTTTTCTCTCCGTTCCTCTTTCTTTCTCTCCCTTCCTTTCTTTTACACACACACACACACACACACACACACACACACCTGGTCTGGGACGAACTGAATGATCTGGCAAGCTCCAGTCAGCAGCAGAAGTGGGAAAAGGAAGAAAGCAGGGGTGGTGGTGTGTGGCGGCGTCGGGGCCGTGGAGCACTCCCCCAGCCCTCCCAAAGTACCTCTGTGGGCAGTGGTGGGTCCGTGGAGCACTCATAGCCCTCCCAAGCACCTCCTCGGGTAGCGTGTGGAGGCCGCAGCGGGGCTGTGGAACACCCCCAAGCCCTCCTAAAGCACCTCCATGGGTAGCAGTGCTTACAAGAGGCAGTCAGGTCCCTGCCCTCCCGGTCGGAGCACCGCCGCTGCCACTCGCTTCTCCCAGGGGCAAAATGAAAGAAAGTGGGCGGTGGCGGCTGATCTGGCTGCCTCCCATAAGCAGTGCTGTCACCGCAGTGCCTCTGCCGCCTCTGCCCACTTCTTTTCATTTTGCCCCAGGGGAAGCAGGCGGTGGTGACAGAGGCGGCAGAGGCGCTGTAGCAATGGCGCTGCTTATGGAAGGCAGCCGGGTCTACTACCCTACTATTCGGAGCACCACCGCCACCGCTCCCTGCACCACAGACAGCACGTGGTAAGGAGAGCTGGGAGAACGCCACGTGGCGGCTTAGCCAGCCAACCGAGCCCGAGAATGGTGGGGGGGTAGCTAGCTAGGTCCCAGCCAGCATTACTGCCGGGATGGGGCTGCGCCGATGGGGAAGTCAGCCAGTCGAGCCTGGAGATGGTGTGGGGGGGGGCAGCTAGCTAGGCCCCAGCCAGTGCCGCCGGCGGGATGGGGCTGCACTGGTGGGGAAGTCAGCCAGCCTAGCCCGGGGACGGGTGGGGGGGATGGCAAGGTCTAGGCACAGGCTTATTTGTGAGCAGGCAGATCAGGGCTGCTCAGTTGGGGTTAGGGTTAGCCTAACTCAGCTGGTAGGAACAGTGGAGAGGCTCGTGTTGGCTCCGGCCAGGTCAGGGCTGCTTCTCTCACTTGCACTTGCTGGGAGAGCAAGAGAGCCTCTCCCAGCAGCGCGAAAAGCTTGCAAGTCCCTCTCCCTTCGGGAAACAGCTCCTGGGCAGCAGAGAGAAACAGGATTCAACTGGGCTGCTTCTCTGCTTCCCAGGAGCTGTTTCTTGATGGGAGGGGACTTGCAAGCTTTTCGCTCTGCCGGAGAGGCTCTCTTGCTCTCGCAGCTGGAGCAAGTGAGAGACGCAGCCGCTGACTTGGTTGGAGCCAACAGGAGCCTCTCTATGTGTTCCCTGGTGGAAGGCAAGTGGTGATGGGGAGGAGAAAGGCAACCAGCAGCAGTGGCAAACACAAGTGGTTGGGGAGAAGGGCAAAACAAGAGGCAAGTGGTGGTGAGGGGAAGGCAACCGGGGCTTGCACTCATCCAGGGAGATCGTCGGATCAGGCAGGGCCACAGCAAAAGGCAGGCAGCAATGGCTGGCCTGGCGGGCAGGCAAAAGCAGGCTGCAGGCATGTCACACATGCGCATGATGTTGTGCTTGTGCAATAGGGACTGACTGGGCAGGGAGCGGAGAAGCGGGCAGAAAGGGGCGGGACCAACCAGAGGCCCGATTTCCCGGTTCTCTGAACTACGGAGAATCATAACCAGTTCTATTGAACCGGTCCGAACTGGTAGAATCCCACCCCTGGCTTTGCGTCTTGTCCTTTGGGATAAAAATCATGTTCTTTTATGGGGCATCAT
This sequence comes from Naja naja, assembly GCA_009733165.1. NCBI lineage: Eukaryota > Metazoa > Chordata > Lepidosauria > Squamata > Elapidae > Naja > Naja naja. Next base: position 101,209,564 of record CM019148.1, read on the forward strand.
AATACATGATTAATACATAAAGAGTATTAACATTCTCCTAAACATTATCAAGGGTTTTTTTAGTCTGTCATTGGACTTAGATCCTAGTTGTTCTTTTCTGAATCTATACCAATATGTCTAATCTTCTCAAAGTCTGTTGGTCTGACTTAGGTTATGGGACTGCTAGCCTTTCTTCGCTATTTTCCAATATTTATAAGCAGAGAATTAAAGTAGCTTCCATATAATAACACTTCATTCTGCAACTGGAGAAAGAAAAGAAGGTAGATATTCTTGAAAGAGCAATAAACTTTATTATCTGCTCTTCTCTTGATTAAAGTCAAGAAACAAAGAGAAACTAGCAGATTCCATAGCACCAGGTTGATAAATCAAAACCTAACCAAAATGTGGCCTGAATCTTGATCTATTTCCCCAGACTAGAACAAAATTGAAGCATCATTCAAAAACCTTCACAAGCAACTGTATTGCCCATATTGCAAACTGAACTAGAAGATAAAATTGAGTCTGAAATTATAAGGTTCATAGTTAAACAAGTGACCCTATTATGTAATCATTTGGTTTGATTATAAAAAAGAAATGTTTGAGAGGATTTTTATGTTATTTGCATGTGCTTGCTAATATGAATTCTGTACTCTTTAGCATACAGTGAAGAAAGCTAAGCAATCTGCAGGAAAGGTGGGAGGGACAGTATGTATATCACTTTTGTCTACTGCGGAGTGGTTCTTCTGTGCTGCAATTTGTTGTACATAATAAAGTTGTTGTAAAATCTTCCTCATTTCAAACATTTGGCATAAAGGAATGACTATCAATTACTGTGTTTAAAAATTAATATACCACTCTAGATAGGCTATAAATGTTCCTGTTCCTGTGCAAAACTGAGAACAAGTAGAATAGCTTCTAAAATATCTCATTTAAAAGAGGAATCAAGATAAAAATGTGTTGTGCAAATGCTACACAGTGGTTGCATATTTAATTTAAATAGCATGTATTTTTCACGCTACTAATACCTTAAATGGCATGTGGAGCCCATGGGCATTGGGTCTGATTATCAGAGCCCAGATGAAATGGGTGGAACATGTCATCAGAACAGATGACCAATGTACACTTTGCCAGTTGTTCTATGGTGAACTAGGGTCTGGGAATAGACCTCAAAGTTGACCTTGCAACAGCTACAAAGATGTTGTGAAAGAAACCCTACATCATTGTTATATCCAACCAAGGGAACTAGAAGCTACAAATGCCGATGGAACTTGTTGGCTGGCTTTCAAGTCAGGCATTACCAAAAACTGATAGAAAGCCATGAGCAGCATCACAAAATAATGTCCAATTACCACAACAATGGCATTGTAGTGCTCCCATTGGGCTAAACTCTGGTCTTGCAGATTGGGACTCTAGAACCACCTCCGTATCCACAAATGAAATGTACAGCAGCATGTCTTCTTCAAACCTGAAGGCCTATCATAGCTATAAATGTAGTTTTCATACTATTGTACTTTATCTTTAAGTAGCATTTAACATTATATGGTTCTGTTGTCATTTTCCCTTCATTCTCCTTTAACTTGTGTTATACAAATTCTAGGGGTTTTTTTGAAGCACATGTAACAAGGTTAGAATACTAATTTCTTTTGTGACATAAGCATACTAGAATCATAATGAGCTCATTCAATTCCTCCCTCCCACCAGGATACCAGCTGATTTAAAGAGGTCAGGAACACCCAATTCCAAATTGGGCTATGCTGTATCTGCTCCTGAAAAACAACTTCTACCAGAAGTGGCATATTGCAAAGTTGCTACAATGTGGTGTTCATGTTCAAATCAGCCAGGATTATAAATATGCAGATCTCTTCTTTCACACACATCTTCTACGTGCATATGCGTGTATCTGGTGATAGGCCTGAATTGAGGATAAACATAATGGAGAATCAGCTTTTGTAAAAAGCTGTCTTGTAAAAAGACAATTCTATATAAAGATAGCCTCATGTCAAATTCAACCTGCTGACAGCATCATTCAATTTTCTTGGCAAAATTACAGAAGTTCTTTACTGTTATTTTCTTCTAGGATGTCCTTTAATTTCTCAAACTAGCTTTCAGCCTTGGAATTCCCATATAAGTACAAGTCAGAGCCAGTTCTGTTTAATCATCCAGGATACATCTGATAGCGATGGATCCACAGGCATTCCTTTGTCTCTGTATTTCTATTCATATTTCAATCATCCTATTAGCCTGTTAACACTGGGGATATTTGTTCTTGCAAAGTGATCTTAAACTAGACACAATGGAAATATATTTGGTTGCCTAACCTCTTGGCTTCTGGAGCAATTTGACATTTTGCTCATCTATGCCATCAATACTCTTTATTTATACTCTTTATTTTGCTTATACTCTTTATTTTGCTTCTTCCATAGACCTCTTCCAAAAGGTCTATGTTATTAATTGCAGTTTTCAGTCTTGTGTTTTTGACTGAGATATGTCCACACTGATGTCCCAATACTGTAGTGATCTAGTCTACAAACCAATGTTATTGGAATGTGTCATTTCAAACTCTGGATTAAAGCTTATGCAACTAATATGCTTTCACTTTTTGATTTTCTTATATGTGAGATTTATTCTTTTGCATGGGGGAGGGGGGCAACCATTTGACCTGCAAACTTAACCAAAACATCTTAGATACAGACCAAAGATAGATGATGAAAATTATTGTCTCATTTTTACTTCATAATTCAACTTCCTTTGCATTTGTGTGCACAAAGTTAATGGCCCCAATTAAGAAAAATCTTACTAACATTTCAGTCCTTGGCTTAATTACATTTACCTTTAAAAGTTTCAGTATGTGAAGTTAATTTTTTTAAATAATATATTCATTATTGTTTATTCTGCATAAAAAAGACTACCAAGGAAGAAGTGCTTGAAAAGGATCTCAATGTCCTTGATTGCTTTATAACTGCAATGAATGTTAAAAGTGGGATTTATTGTAAAAAAAAATCCCAGTATAACCAAACTCATTGCCCTATTAGATAAAAATTCAAAAATGATGTATATTGGAAACAGATCTGCAAGCATATTTTGAAGAATAAATATTGTATTATAATCATGTCATATAATCTACATGATAGCTTCCCTTTTATATGTGGCAGATCAAACTTTATAACAAACTTCATTCATATTATATTATGATGTCACAAACTTGTACTCATACTAATTCAGTTAAGCTCAGAATTAATGGAAGCCACTAATATTTATCTTAAAATACTTCTGGGCTTAAAAAAAACCTACCCAGATATTTGGAGAAAGAATATACTTTAAAACTTTTGCAGTCAAAAAGGGAATAAAAACGTGGAGGTACTTTGAAGCTTGACAATAATTATCCATTTGAAAAAGAACAATTTCCATAAAATAAAGAAGAAAGACTAATATTTTAAAATGTACCATAGTGAAGTGGACCAGATATCTGCATTTACCTAGTTATCATCTATTTTCTATATATCTTTCTCTGGCCCTCACTTCATCTGAATTCTGATTTATTAGCTTTTTATTTAATTTGTTCCATGACTTTCTAGCAAAATACCATAACAATATTTCTTTGGGACCCATTGTTTTATCCTACCTCTCTTATTGATTCCAAGATTCTGCCAGTTATTTCAGCAATATATCTGCTCACTTCCTCTTACTTTAAACCTGGCTCTTATCCTGCACTTCTGATTAAATTTCTCAGAACTATACTGGATCTCCATCCAAGATTCTTAAGATTCTATTTTTGTATTCTATTGTATTTTACTTCATTTATAGTAATCGGAAGGAGGTGTTGGATTAACTAAAGGTTACTTAGAATCAGGAATTAAGCAGTAAAGTGACTAAGTCATGGGTCTGCCACAGCTAAGGCACCTTAGTAATATTACTGGATAACTAATATAATATTCTTATAACTGTTTATTTGGAAATTCCACTGAGTGGACAAGGTTATGTGTATAAACTGCAGAGTTTATCATTAAAGCCAATATAGCAAAAACAGAAATGAAATGTAAAATAAAACAAAAATGCAACATTAAGAACAGTTCCCCTAAATATTCCCTATTACTATTAAATGAAATTTAAGATATGGCAGGTATCTCAATTAGTTTTCTGACAGAAAGACTGACAGCACACTATGTTTGAATGTTGCTACACAAACTATTCTAAAACACACAATTAAAAATGAACATTCCATTGAAACAATTATTATTAAATAAGTTAATAAAATTTATCTGTTGCAGTGCCTTTTAAGTAATCTGAATAACACTCTGTAATCTGAATAAAACTAAAAACATGCCTGGCAGCTGTTCAGAAAAGAAGACTCTCTTTGAAGGGTACAATGCAATAAAACAAAAATACTAGAGAATCCTTTCCCTATTTTTAAGTACAACAGCAACAAATCATCAGTCTTTTTGGTCCTCCATGTCTATTACATTTTGCTAGTAAGCACTGCCTTCAATTGAAATTAGATTTAGCGTGGCAACACTGCCCTATCGGATAGGGTACATCTGATAAGTTAAACAAATACACACCCCAATGTTAAGTCATATTTCATTATATGCACTAACAGAACAACCATCCATAATTCAGAGTTACAGACATAAAATTTGTTTCCTAGCCTAAGAAAACATACAGATACATATTCAATTTCTATTTACCTGCATTCCTTTAAACCATAATATATAATTTAAAGTGTAGGTGAGAATAACCCATGCTCCAAATGCATATAGCTGGATTTTTTTCCCTTAGCACTAAACTACATTCTGAAATAACTGCACCCAGTACTGGCATTGCACAAAACAACCAGACTTACTGATTTTTTTCTCCTCTCTCCCAAAAGGATAACAGCACAGCTGGCCCATGATATTTACTGTTTGATTTTCTTCCTCGTCCTCTCAGTGTGTACCACCCCAAACTGTAAACTGGATGTTGCTCTCGACTCTGAAGGCAAACTGTTCATTCTACTCAGAGGAACACAGAAAGGCACGCGCACACAAACACACACACACACACACATTGAGGGGAGGGAAAGAGAAAGCAGCCAGCTCTCTGCTGTAAAGAATGAGAAAGGCTCCACCTCTTTGTCCTCGGCACTGATAGGTGTAGAGAAGGAAAAGTATTCCTACCATCTGGAGGGGTTTACAGTGACACTATTTTACGCATACACACATGGGTGCTTCACACATTTCACAATTTCTTTGCACAGGAATTTAGAATGTCAAAATACAGTACCTTGTCACCATCAAGAACTAGTTATATTAATAGCTAGTTTTAAATCTTACAGTTGGGACAATGTTAGAGGCAGAGTTTCCTACTCAGATTTTTTTTCTTTTGTCCTTCTATGCCTCAAAAGCTGCAATACTTGCAGAAATGTAAGAGATACAATATTTTCCATCACTTTATCTCAATTTTAAAACAACCCATGTAATTTTATAATCCTACCTCGCTTAAAACTTATACAGATGCAGGAATGCAACCAGAGACGGGCAAAATATTTAAAGTATGTATATTTTTTCCAATTGTTAATGTCAGGGACACATTGGTGCCTTAATACTCGTTCTTAACTAGTCCCGGGGTGGAATGAGTATTCAAAAGAATGAGTACCAAACAAACCATATGACTTACCACATGTCCCTTTGTTTTGGCCAGGAAGGACCTCCTATCTATCCCTTTTCCTATGTCAATGACCTTCCCAGCATGGTCAACTTCCTGTCCGCCCCTGTGGCTGCCCCTCACTTCTTTTTGCAGAGTGTCTAAACAAACTACTAAACAAACAATGAGTACCAGGACAACATTTTCATGTCCAAATTATTATTATTATTATTATTATTATTATTATTATTATTATTTAGACTTGTATGCCGCCCTTCTCCCTAAGGACTCAGGGCGGCGAACATTTTAAAAACTGAACAGATTACAATAAAAAATAATTAAATAACTACAAGCCTAAGAACAATTAATTAAAATTTAAATAAAACAACTAAAATAACCCACCCCTAACACCCCCGGGTCAGTCCAGACCGGGCCTGATGAAATAGCCAGGTCTTCAGGTCTCGGCGAAAGGAGCGGAGATCAGGGGCCAAACGGAGATCCACAGGGAGCTGATTCCACAGGGTGGGCGCTCCCACAGAAAAGGCTCTAGCCCTGGGAACCGCCAGCTGACAATGTCTAACCGACGGAATCCCAAGGAGGCCCCTCCTGTGGGAGCACACAGGGCAATCGGAGTGTGACGCTGGCAGGAGACGTTCCCGCAAGTACCCTGGACCCAAGCCATTTAGTATTAAGTGCATTAAGTACCAAATTCAACAAGTTTTGAAGCTGTTGAGTAGCAAGGTACCACTGTATTAAATCTTCTTCTAGACTTCAACTGATGCTATATGCTTGATAATGCTTGGTTCTGCTTATGTGATTAATTATAGTGAAAAAAACATTACAAGAGAGAAAATGCCCAACAGGAGATGGGACATGCCCTGAAGTAGTGCTCTATAGACAGAAGCAGCCACCAACACTGAAGTAATGAGGGCAAAAGTTGAAAATCCACTATTGTTTGACCTTGTCCTGGCAGAACAACATCTTATATATCAGTCATTCTGAAAATTATTTTGATAATTTTATTTGAGAAAGGGGATAGCATATGGGAATCTACAGTCTGTGCCAAACCATAGTTTAGCTTAGCTTTCACCACATGCAGTGCTCACAGAGACTAATTTAACTTTGCAGCCCCAATTTCCAGCAAAAGCAATAATTTCTCACCACTATCGGAAAAGTAATTAATATTTCACTGCAACCTCTAGCATTCATGAATTACCATAAACAATTGTAAGGTAATTGCTAAACTCTTAGTCTAACAGGGATAATGTGATGGTACAGCTCATACTTGGTTCTCTTAATCTTTAATAGTAAAGAAATTTGAAGGATTTGATCTGATTTGATTACAGGATAAAAAGTTATATAATAAGCCTCTATCCTATTCTTTCTGTATCTTTACCAAGTACTATCCACTTGCTAGAAGAATTTCTTCTTTGCAATATCATCCACAAACAAAAACAGAGGAGTATTATTTTTAAATATTGAATCACAACTGTTCTTTAAAACAATGTGAACAGAACACCCTGTCCTGAGAACACTGAGAATTGTTCCAAGATCATCTGGTACCTTATCAGGGACAGAAGTCAGAAGGTTATTTCATGGAAATACTAGTGTGATACTTTTCAGGCAAATATTATATGGTACTTATAAATTATTCTGATATGGCAGGATGGACTATAAAATTCTATCATGCATATGAACAGCTTCATCTACATTTTGTAATAAAGCCTGCTTAAGCAAAAACTGTCAGTCTGTCAAATCACATGTTAAAAAAAAGCACATGACCCACATTCTAAAGAACAAATGAATTAAACATGAATACTTAACACACATCTACAGGGCATAAGTAAAAGCCTGTCATTAAAGCAAAAGAAAATATGTCTGGTGGGAACTTCTTTCATTTTACTCTTTTCAGGAGACTAATGCCCTATTTATTTAAAAAGGAAACTAACTGGGAAAAACGCTAGAAGGGTACTTTTTGTTTCATTTTACAACTGTGAAGTGACACCAGATAGTTTATTTTTAAGAGTATTTAATGAAATATGTCCAAATAATTTCAGCATGAAGAATAATGTGGGTTTAAAATTCTCATACTGAATTTAATAAAACTTCACTATGAAATCTGTCACTGATTCCAAATGATGTAATATACAGGTTTTGATAAATAAATCTATTCACTATAATTTCACTGTTTTTATACAACATTTTATTCTAGTTACCCTTCATACCCTTCTATATTTATTTACAATTTTTAAAAATCTGCATAAAAATTCATAAGCATACTTTTTTCTCAAATGCACACATCCTGAATAAAATGATGCTTTGTCCATTATCTTTTAAAATATACAATTTTGTGTACTTTAGTAGACAGATTTATACAGGTAGTCCTTGACTTACAACAGTTCACTTAGTGATCGTTCCAATTTACAATGGCAATGAAAAAAGTGACTTATGACCATTTTTCACAGTTATGACCTATGAAGCATCCCCATAATTATGTGATCAAAATTCAGATGCTTAGCAACTGGTTCACACTTATGGCTGTTGCTGTGCCCTAAAGTCATGTGATCACCTTTTGCAACTTTCTGACAAGCAAAGTCAATAGGAAAGCCAGATTCACTTAACAACCAGGTTATTAGCTTATTAACTGCAGTGATTCACTTAACAACTTTGGCAAGAAAGGTCGTAAAACTCAGTTAACAAATGTCTCACTTAACAACAGAAATTTGGGCTCAATTGTGGTCATAAGTCGGGGACTATCTGTCCTGTTTTGATTGAAAAACAGCATCACGGAACATAGAAAGATACAAAAATAGATAACTGCATTTCTGCATACAAATTTATTCAGGAAATACTATTTAGAAATGTATGCTTGAAATGTTGAGCTGAACAAATTTATCTCCCAGCCCTATTAACACATCACATTGGTTTCCTGAAGCCACTGAATAAGTTTAAGCAAGACATTATCTCTCCAATGCAGTCCCCAGTCTGCATCATGATGACAAGCTGTGGCTCCCACAATGCTCTACAGACCCTTCTGAATAGAATCCTTGGAATCATTTTAATTTTGGTAGTATTTTCTTTTTGTCTTGAGTGTTTATATTTGTTCTTGTTCTAGGTATCTATCAATAAAATTAAATTAAATTTTATCATGGCCATGGTTATCTTTTCTGTTATAATCATCCTTTTTTTTGAATTGCAGGTCTGGCAAAAGAAAGGCCAAGTGAAAAACAAAAAAGCTCACTTCTATAAGTAAATTGTTGAGTGCTAGCTCAAACTCAAAGAACAAACAAACAAAAAGAAGAAATATTAGAGCCAAGGATGTGAGGGAACTAAGGTTCTTTGTTGTTGTTGTTGTTATTCAGATTCACACGGAATTTGAAGACCATTGTGGTTACACTATTCTGGACCTGAACTAGCTGCTACTACAACTAACTACTACAAGCTACTTCTGCTGCAGCTAGTTGCCTGCAATTTGGCAGTTCAAATCGCACCAGGCTCAAGGTTGACTCAGCCTTTCATCCTTCCAAGGTGGGTAAAATGAGGACCCAGACTGTTGGGGGCAATATGCTGACTCTGTAAACCGCTTAGAGGGCTATAAAGCACTATAAAGTGGTATATAAGTCTAAGTGCTACTGCTATTGCTATGAGCATTAAATATCTTTTCTGGTTCTGTGATTTTTATTCATTAACCAAGATTTAATTGCTTCTTAGATACCACTGATTCTTACAAAGTTCTTTAAATGTCCACAACCTATTTACGTAAGAGTTCAAATTTCCTGCTACAAATTTTTATTCCCTTATGTATTTAGTTCATTAAAACTACAGTGACATTTTAGAACAGAAATCATCCATTTGTATGGCATTTTTACATGAACACAAATGTACATCACCAATTCCTTAGCAAAACAAAACAAAAGAAGATTTGAGATTTCAAAAAATGCTTTAATTTTTATATGTGCATATGTATGTATATCCCCCCATAAAGAGGAAAAGAAGTGTAACCTCCTTTTATCATCACATTAAGTTATTACTTGTTAAATAATGAATAAATCAAGATGGTTGCGTTCATGCAATAACCTGAGCCATAACCCATAGCTTATACATCACAGAAATTTTGTTCATTAAGATAAACCCAAGCAAGATACTAACCATTATCGATTAGTATAATACATCAACCCAATGGAGGATTCTTGTCTGACAATTCTCTTTTATAGTCCTCTGTTACTTATGGTAACTGGGACCAGAATTTTGGAAGTCCTTATTGCTGTCATTAAGTGAGGTACATGGCTTATTAATTGAGAAGCCCCTCACAACTTTCTGTTGACTTCCAATAACCAAAGTCAATGGGGAAGCCAGCAGGAAGTTGCAAATCCCAACTGGTTTGCAAACAGACTGGCAGACAGTTAACTGGCTGCTACTGGTAGATGGAGAAAGGTGCATAGGGATGTGTGAGGGGCAGGGAGGCACAAGCACAGCGGGGCTTGGGATGGCCGCTGCAGGGAGCAAGAGGTTATGCAAGGGTGAACAAGGGGTGGGGATGGCATAAGTGTCACAGGACTTGAGATTGCTATTGCAGGGTACAAATGGGACAAGTGCAGCAGGAGCACAGTGGGGTTTGGGTGGCTGCTGCTAGATGTGGGGAACTTACCAGAACAATTTTCGACTTTCCTTTCAATTTTCCTTTCAATTTTGGCTTTCCCATTGACTTGCTTGTGGGAAGCTGGCAGGGAAGGTTGCAAATAGCAATCATGTGACTGTGGAACACTGTTAAGTGCGAGCAGTTGTCAAGCACCCAGATTATGATCATGTGACTAGCCAGTTACTGGGAGAATTGGAACTTCAAAGAGCAGTCGTAGTTACTACTCATTCAGCACCATTGTTAACTTTGAATGGTTGAACAAGTGGTAATGAATCGAGGACCAGCTATATATTTAAATATGGTAAGCATATCTAAAACACAAAGATTTAAAAAGCTCCATTAGAGAAATTACAATATATTTATTTCAGATTCAGTACTAGAGTTCTCTGACTCCCTTAAGAGTAGATTTAGTCTTGGGAATTCTTCAGATGACACAAGTCCCATCATGAAGATTTCCTTGTATAAAGTTCACTTTTCATAAAATCACTTGGTATTTCTGAAAGACTCCTTTGCCTCCTTTGCTTCCTGTGCGCAATACACAAAGAGTTATATAATAGTAAAAGTCACAACGCCTGAATTGTTACAAATGCCAAATCAATATAGGGCTGTACCCAGGAGTGTCTACAGGGTTAACAGCATCAAAATAGCAGGCAAAACTGACAACTTGCCTCTACTAATATGGGGGGGGGAGCAATTAGATTACTCCAATAGCTTCCACCATTTTGAACCAGCTAACATTGCCAATGGATATCCCAAATGGTACGATGTTCCACAGCAAATAATTCAAATCCTTAAACTATAAAGCAGATTTATTTATTTGTACCCCACCTTTATTATTATTTTTGGACTTAATTCAAGAACATATCTAATACACCATCCTTCTCCTATTTTCCCAACAACTCTGTGAGTTGGGCTAAGAGTGAGTTGGCCAAGGTCATGGCTAAAGCAAAGTTAGAACTCGCAGTCTCTGGCTTTCTAGCCTGGTTAACTACTAGACAAAACCAGCTCTCAGACCTTAAAACAATACTTTAATGTCTATTTAAAAATAAGGCCAAAGAAACCTGTCTAAAAGTCCTTCTGCCCTTTCTCCAGAGTATATTGATAGAAGTGAGTTAAACCTCTTCATTGTGGTTTCCCAACAATGTAAACTATCTTTCTCGAAGAGTTTTAACTGTATCTAATAATATATTTTGAAGATGAACCCTCTAAATCAAAAGCAGAAAGGGCCTCCAAATCTTTTCATTTTTCACTGCAGGATGGCACTTTCTAATATCAACCTTTATACCAAATCAAAACAAGTTAGCCCAGCAAAATATGACCAATATATCTATTTATAAACCTTTATGTGTTCCTCAACAATATCTCAGCAATCCCAAAATATTTTCAGAATTGGGCCAGAGTGTTTGATCAAATCAAAATGGATATTTTTAGAGCATTAGTTCATAGCCTGAATGACAGGCCAATGCTGTTAAAAGAAAATATTTATGGAGACATTAGCTAAAGCAGGCAAACTTCAAAGAAAGCTTCATCTTAATGCTTTGAGATAAGATCATTCCATGATGACATATCATTATTAATCTTTTGTAAGTTTTAACCAAATACCCTAACATGTTTTAACAGATTAGCCTTGTTGCCATTTATTTATTCTGAGAATTAAGCTTTTAATTCGGCCATCATTCAGTTCTTCCCATTTTCAAATAACAGTACTGAATATACAAACCCTTGATTTACAAGACATTATTCTTTTAAATAAAAGGTATAGTATTTGAGTAAGAAATCTGTTCACTGTAAATGGAGTTTTAAACTAAATATTTATATTAAAAATCAAAGTCTCAGCCAAATGAAAATTAAATCAAATTATTTGCTGACCCTGAAGTATACTGCTAAAATCATGTTTTTTTCAGTTTGTATTAATACATCAATGTAAAATTGATACATAATACTGAATAATATTTTACTCTTTAATGGCATCTTAGGGTTTTAATTATTATAAAGCTAATAAATTTGCAAGATGTAGTTAATGTTACCAATTATCTCAAAGCACAGCTAAAATGAATTAATTAGTTATTGCCTATGGTCCTTTCTATCAATAAATTCATGAAGTATTTTTAAAGATTATGGCATCATATTATTTGTTAAGTATGCTTGCTCTGGATATAGATAAAAGTGGAGTTTTTAATCATCTAATTTCTTAACATAAATATTTTTATTTTTAATTTCAGATAATTATGAGACCATTGCATAAAACATTTGGTTTTGTATTTTTCTGCATTTTTTCAAACCCTTACTGCAATTTTCTAGTTTACAAATCAATCTAAAACCTTTGATCTAAAATTTATTAACAGTTGCTAGTTACACAATCACAGTATACATACTAAATCTAAAGAGATCCCAAGATTTAGTACTGCAATTTAAAGATTCTGATAAAAAGACGACCTTTATACTACAGGACAATTTCCACCTTTGGTTGTTCTCAACCTCAGATTTTTTTTCAGCCATTTTAAAGTGTTGATTACTTGAGGGACTACTTGTCTCCCATAACATCTGCCCAGTCAATTCAATTCTGGATTCTTTCATATATTTTAGTTTGCACAGATGGCTTATCGTAGGTGGCACATTTCTCCTGATATTTTGGTTAAAAATCTGAGGATGACTTATATGTGGATGGGCTTATATGTGAGTATACTGTATACATGATATATGGTTACTTTAGAGAAGTAATGCCATATGTTTTCACAGATAAGCCCATCCATGAATAAACTGAACTCAATTTGGGGGGGGGGTGTATATTATGGCACCTAAAACTCTCGGCTTTTCTGCAAGTTTACAAAGTACACAGCACTTGTTTGCTCGTCAAACTGGAGGGTAGAGATTTCCTCTGCAAAAAGATTTTGAACTTTGTACCTAATTAGTTTCTCTTTTTCTTTCATTGTCCCTGTTCCTCTTTTGACATTCTCATTTATCAAGCACAAGGCTGAAGTTATAAAGAATGGGCTCTATTTCTGTACAAATTTTAGCTATGAAGTTTAAAGGAAGAAGAGCAAATGAAAAGCCAACTCAATGCTGCTTTTCTGCGATATAAGAACATCTGCACTTGCAAGCTGGGTAAACCACCTACTGACAGTCAAAGAGTCAGCTAGGCTCCTTTATGAGAAGGCAAAAAAAAATCTTTAGAAACAAAGATTTAATGCTCTGGAAAAAAATGCTGGCCTATTTTTTTAAAAAACATGGATTTAGGGGTTTTTTTTAAGCAATAGTCCTACCGTGTTTCCCCGAAAATAAGACACTGTCTTATATTTTTTTGGGCTCCCAAAAACACACTAGGTCTTATTTTCGGGGTAGGTTTATATATATATATATATATTTAATGAAAAAAAAACACCATATTCATGTAGAACAATGTATTATTATTCATGTATGAAACCACGAACAAATCGCATACCGTGTTTCCCCTAACATAAGACACTGTCTTATATTTTTTTGGCTCCCAAAAACACACTAGGTCTTATTTTGGGGGTAGGTCTTATTTTGGGGGTAGGTCTTATTTTTGGGGAAACACGGTATGTACACAGAAACTGGAAAAGAAAGACAAGTCCCGCCATATGTATATTGCTAGCTGATACGACTGGCTGTACAAATAATCCTTGAGTTACAAATATAATACAGCCTACCAATGACATTCGTAACTGAGGATTTGTTTCCTTGCTTTCCCCAAAGCATTCGCTAATCAACATGGAGCCCAATGAGACAAAGGAAACAAGCTCCATATTGACTGGCTGCCACGTCCCAATCCCTGAAGCTGCTCCTTCAAACTAGCCAGTCAGTAGCAAGCAGGAGGCTGCTTGCCGGCAGCCAGACTGGACCCAAATGAAGCCTGCAGGCCCTCATGGCAGGGAAGTCGGGCTTTTATTCAGATGGGGTGAAGCTGTTTTCCTGACATCTCATGTTCTTACAGTTTACTGGCTTCTGAATAAAAGACTTCAGCTTCTCTGCCATGTGGGTTAGCCTCTTTTGGAGCTCTTCAAAAAGTAAGTACAGTAAAGCATGGGAAATAGGGTGGGGAGGAGAAAGTGGAATATGGGACACCAATGGAGAACTGGCGGGGTAGGATGGGGGGAATAGGCAGGAGACATGTTGCAGCATCTCTGCGGTCGGTTGTAAGGGCAAGTGACCACTATGCTGCTGCAACATGCGGGACTTCGGGACCAGGTTGTAAATACTTTTTCGAGGGAGGGTCTGCTTCTATGGATTTGAACAGTCTTGTAAGAACAAATTAAACTGCCATTCAACTGTAGTTTCCATAGCTCGATGGGATATCCTCCAGAGTAGCCAGGCACAATTTGCAGATTTTCTGCTGCTTCTGCCAAAAAGTTTTGCATGGATTTGCTTTTTACTATTTCTTTTATGTTTCTCAGGACTCATTGGATTCTTCCAGTTATGAAATCAACTGGATCCCTTGGTCATTCATTGCCAGTGTAGCCACTTCCATGCAGTGCTCTTTGGAGAGAGTCTTTGCTTAAAATAAATAATTCCCATCTATTTTACTTGACATCCCTTTTAGGAGCCTGTCATTTATTAATTGACCAATTTGACAGGTAGCTAAATCTTTTACTGTGAGCCTTCACACAAACTTTCCCTACACTTTATTAGGGATAGTGTTTTCCTACCAGCAAGATTCACTTTCTGGAAGGGGGAAACAAAGAAAGGGAATCTATCAAGCCTCTTTCTTTATGTGGCCTGCAGTAAATAAATGACAGCACCATTTGCTGACCTTGTTACTGTAGCAGAATAGGATTCTACAGAATAGAAGAGGCAGTTCTTTTGCTGGCTCTAGGACAGCTGCATAACACTTCAAATCAACTGTGAGAAACAGCCCTATTTCTATTCCGTTTCCATCAACTTGGTTACAGCAGAACAAGATAAGCAGATTCCAAATATATCTTTTAGCTTTTCCTCCCTAAAGCATGACAGAGAAAGTAATTTTAATGTGTAATTATGGATCTAATTTATCAGTTTGTGAAGTAGGCAGTTTTTCAAAATGAAAACACTACCTTGATAACTGAGTACTGGAAATGTCAGTCAAAGAATGATTAACATATGGCCGCACATATCCATTTAAATTCTAGAGGAAAGTAAGGTGAAGAAACAGAGATTTGGTGGATATGTGGGTAGTACAGGTATGAGAAGTCTATAGCCAAGAAAAATCTACTATCACTGTATACAGATAAAAGACATATTCTTAAGAACTGCATATTCTAGAGCAATATTTGAATTGTTGGATTCTATGGCTAAATGTTGGTGCTTCTATCACTTGCCATTATCATGAGAAGTGCCTCTGTTATTGAAGATACTGTTCATGGCTTTTTTTGACTGTCAACTGTATATACATCTTAGATTTACATATTTAACATTGCTCCTTGAAAAGATGGCCCACTGGGATCTGAATTGCAGATTGTCCTATTTCCTCCTGGGCTTTAAACTACACATTGTGAGCAGAATTGCTAAGTTTATATTTAACGCAGCTAAGAACCCATTACATTGAATAGATCAGATATCCTGTAAAGGTAATTATCTGAATGCTGATTCTTTATATTTACCACATACGTATTTTATTATTGTATTTCCTTTTATATATTTACCCCAAAATTAAATCTTGTATTTTATTTTATGATATGATCATAAGACTAATCAATCAATAAACTACCACTACCACTGTGTACAAATATTTATTGATATATAGATACTTTGTAGAACAATTAGGAGTCATCTTGCTGTGAAAGTAAAGAGACGTAAAGGTAAATTATAAACTTAAAGGGAATGCTTGTACAGTTCTTTTTATAGAAGAATTGTTTTACTCCAAAGCATGTTACCTTTTATACATGCATATATATACACAAATGCACTTATGGATATATACGAATGTACACATTACAAACTTTTAAAAAATTCCAAATCAGGAAAGTATTTGGTGGTGACAGAAAAACCAATAGATGCTTTAATAATCTCACCAGATTACTGAAATTATGCTTGCAGTGCTGAAACACACACAAAAAAGAGGGCATCTACTTAGTGGTGGGATTCAAATTGTTTTACCACCGGTTCGGTGGGCGTGGCTTGGTGGGTGTGCTTTGTTCGCACGCAGAGGCTTTCCTACTGACCTTCTCTTGCACTCCTGCACTCTCCCTGTGTCTTCAACAGTTGACACATGGCAATCCACTGTGCCGCGCAATGCAGCTGAGGTTGAAAAGCAGCAAATAAAGGTCAATATGGAGCCCGGGCGGGCGGGGCCCAGCAGCTGATCGTCAGAGTGACTGAACCGGGCAGAGATCTTCAGAGCTACCGGGAGCAACTGAACCAGGACGAACTGGTAGAATCCCACCCCTGCATCTATTGCAATCAGGGTGTGCCACACAGCCACTTTCCTAAGAGCATTGGTTGAAGACAGGGCAATATTATGTAAAAAAGCTTCAAAGCCTTATGACAGGCCTAGTACTTAAGTTTGCATTCTTAATGTTATATTCACTTGTAAAATTCTACAAAGAAATCAGCAAAGATTTTATACATGCAGTATATTCTGCATTATTAGATAGCATAGAAAAGATTAAGAAATGTATTTTCTTACCCACTATAATCGAGGATTCACAATAATAGTAGCCATTGGGTTGTTTTTTCTTCAACATTGAGCAAAGATCTAGCGGTTCATAAGTTCATCTCCAAAATAATGATTTTTGAAATTTGCAAACATGCTTGAATCAATTCTCTTCACTCCCTTGTAATATCAAAGAAAAAGCACAGACAGAAGAAGAGAAAGTGAACATAATACAATCAGTATATATAAAATATTTCAAAAATAACCTAAAAATGTGAATCCTTGGGTAGTACTAGTTTAGATCTCATTAAGTTTTAAAATAAAATTGATTATTTCCTAGCCAAATACTTTATTTAGAAAACTACTAGAGCTGTGGGAATATATTAAGCATTAAATTTCACTACTATAGCTTAACTAATAAGATTAGCATCTTCTTAGAGTAGCCTTCTGTCTGAGAAAGAAAAAGATCAACACTGTAGACTGAAACCCGCTATCAATTGTAAATGCAATCTCTGGTGGATCATGTGTATATACCCTGTTCATTAGTACAATTCTTCTAATTGGTAAATAATATAATTAGCAACTGAGGTTAACACCAGACTTATAGCTAATCTCTGGAAGCTCCAGGCTTTGCTGTTTTATTTCCAGCTGTTCCTGGCAGTTCATGCAGACAATGGCAAGACTGACAAGATGCAGTATGCCTTCAATATTGTTTGAACTCTTCCTCTGGGCAGTTGTGCAGATAGAGCTATGCAGGCAGTACAATCTTAGCTCTCTACCTATACTCTACTGCTCTCTTGTGATGAGAAGCTTACGAGGAGTTGAAGAATCAGTGCCAATAGATTTGCACATCAGAATTTCAATCATCTCTACCCTCTCCATTAAAACAAACAAGAATTGGTGCCCACATTTGCGTTACTCTTTCCTAATTCTTTACCTTTGTGTCTTTTTTATGGGTTTCTGTGTTGAATAATGGAAATTAGCTCAATATTTTGTTATTTACTCTGTAATCTGACTGTTAATAAAAATATGGATAACAAAATAAGTTTTTTTGTTCGTTTCTTTTATTCTATCTCTATTTCTTTTCTTTATTTTTTCTCAGTTGTTTCCCTGTGTTTATTTCTGAATAGAAGAATCTCCTTTGAGATTTCCCTATATGGCATTTTGGATAGGATTCCAAAAATGTGTTAAGGATTGCAGAAAATTGTAAACTCAGCTCTTGGCCCTAACTATTTAGAATAATCATCTTTCCACGGTCAAGCAGATGCCTTTCATAACAGCTACACAATTTTGAGAAAAAATGTGACTACTCTAATAAGTTGCAGGCAGATGCTGTACTCATGTTCCCAAATGTTGTTGGTGTTAACATTCAACATTCAACATTCATGTTCCCATATGGTGTTGGTGTTAACATTCAAAGTCCTTTACGATATGGGTCCGGGGTACTTGCGGGAGCGTCTCCTGCCAATATCAAACACCGATTGCCCTGTGCGTGCGCACAGATGGGGTCTCCTCGCGGTACCGTTGGCTAGACAATGTCGGCTAGCGGTGCCCCGGGGAAGGGCCTATTCTGTTGTGGCCCCCGCCCTGTGGAACCAACTCCCTTTGGAGCTCTGGTTGGCTCCTGATCTCTGCTCCTTCCGCCGCAATCTGAAGACCTGGCTGTTTGAACAGGCCAGGCTGGACTGACCTCCTGGGGTTTTTAAAGTATTTTAATGGGTTCTTAGTGATTGGGCTTGTTGATTTAATTCTGTTTTAAATATTTATTGGTTGAAGTATTGTGTTTTTAATTGTGAGCCATCCCGAGTCCTCGTGGAGAGGGGGCGGCATATAAGTCCAATTATAATATAATAACAATATAATAATAATATACATAACTGAATTTTACATAACTGTACATCAGTGGTTCTTAACCTGGGCGATATCGCCCCCCAAGGGGCGATTTTGTTTTTCAGGGGGGCGATAGAACGAAAAGGGGCGACGTGGGGGTGAAGGAATGGAAGGGGGGCGATATGGGGGCGATGGAGGGAGATATATTGGGAGGAGAGAGAGAGAGAGAGAAGCAGTGGCACGTTACGTGCTGCCGTGGCCACGTTTGACACGCCGCCCCCCTGCCGCCTCTTAGCGCCGCTCTGCTGGCCCCCTTGGAGACGCTAAGAGGCGGCAGGGGGGCGTTCAAGCTGCCAGCCCTGCACATTCACCCATTGACTAGTAACGCTCCGGAGCCGGCGCCTCCAATGTGGAAGAGGTGGTGCGTTATGTGCCGCCGTGGCTGCATTCGACACGCTGCCCCCCTGTCACCTCTTAACATCCCCAAGGGGGCCAGCAGAGGGGCGCTAAGGGGCGGCAGGGGGGCATTTGAGGCGCTGGCCGGCTCTGCTGTTTCATCCATTTTGGTGCCGGCTCCGGAGCGTTACTAGTCAATGGGTGAATGTGCAGGGCGGCAGAACGCCCCTGCCACCTCTTAGCATCCCCAAGGGGGCCAGCAGAGCGGCGCTAAGAGGCGGCAGGGGGGCGTTCAAGCCGCCGGCCCTGCACATTCACCCATTGACTAGTAACTCTCCGGAGCCGGCACCAAAATGGATGAAACAGCAGAGCCGGCCGGCGCCTCGAACACCCCCCTGCCGCCCCTTAGCGCCCCTCTGCTGGCCCCCTTGGCCTTGGGGATGCTAAGAGGTGACAGGGGGGCGGCGTGTCAAACGCAGCCACGGCGGTACATAACGCACCACCTCTTCCACATTGGAGGTGCCTGCTCCGGAGCGTTACTAGTCAATGGGTGAATGTGCAGGGCCGGCGCCTTGAACGTCCCCCTGCCGCCCCTTAGCGCCGCTCTGCTGGCCCCCTTGGGGATGCTAAGAGGTGGCAGGGGGGCGTTCAAGGCGCCGGCCCTGCACATTCACCCATTGACTGTAGCACCGCTCCGGAGCCGGCACCAAAATGGATGAAACTGCAGGGCCGGCCGGCGCCTCGAATGCCCCCCCTGCTGCCTCTTAGTGCCCCTCTGCTGGCCCCCATGGGGACGCTAAGAGGCAGCAGGGGAGCGGTTATGTTGGGGAAGGGGGGCGATGACAACTTCCTCAATGGTTCAAGGGGGTGATTCTTTCAAAAAGGTTAAGAACCACTGCTTTACATAACCGAATCTGAACACAACTTTTTCAATTAAAAAGAAGTTAATTATGACAATTACTGCCATTTGTGATAGGAAGGGACTTCTGCTATTTTATGTGAAAAATATTACATAAGTGAACAGAACAACAACGAATTGCATAACAGTAAATGTTACGATATCAACCTGGCATCTGATACCTAAAGAAAGTATTGATTCAATAATTTGAAATGATTTCCTACTAAGCGATATAACATGTACTTCAAAATACAGGCATATCATATATGTAAATTTTAAAATATAATATTTAAAATAAAATAGGCAGAAAAAGACTTATAATCAGCTTTAAATTTAGTTCTTTCAAGGCACAAATGATCAGACTCAAATTATCATATTTGGGGACATTATCTAGTTCTTTAGAAAAGTCTATTAAGTTGCTAAATGTGGTGGGAAAGAGAAGAAGAGGACAAGATGCATGAACTCAATTATATCAGCAATGGGTGCAATTTTTTGAAGAACTAAAAGATCAGGTTAGGGGCATCTATCTATATGGCTTCTAAGAATCTAAAGTGACTGAATAGCACATATTTTTTGCTTAAAGTTATCTATAAATAAGTGCTATTATAGTTTTTCTTCTAGCAATGATTTATTTTGAATAATTTTTTTTTTGCACAAAAAAACAAGCAACACTCAGAAAAATAAGGGGACATATGAGATTTAGTACTAACCACTACAGAATATGATAGATAGCTGTGTTTCGGTTAGTGCCTGAAATGCGGCTGACATCTAGTGGTGCATCATGTGTGCTGCATATGAGCTGCTTCTTGATCTCTCATCCCTAGCTCTTTTTAATTCCATAGCAAGTATTTTTAAATCAATAACTATGGACAGAGCCTACTTAATCACCCACTCTGCCACTACAATACACCGTAATAGAATAATATGATATTTCCATCAACTACCAAGGGATGTAAACGAATGAGAAACAGGAGACAAAATAACCCTTTTAACGAGGGGTCCTTGGTGCTCTCTGAGCTTGGTTGTTTTCTTGCAGTCATTTCATTACTCAAACTAGGTAACATCATCAATGCACTGAAATGACTGCAAGAAAACAACCAAGCACAGAGCTTACCAAGGATCCCTCATTTTAAATTCAGAGTTAAAATGAGGGATCCTTGGAAGCTCTGTGCTTGGTTGTTTTCTAAATTTTAACAAGAGAACTTCCAAAACTGCAGTCTTATCTTCCTCTAATAGATTGAATCTTCCTCATCTTATGTCTAAGATGAGGGACTAGTTTCCCACCCTACTTTTGTTATCCCTTTGTTTAACTCAGAAATGTTTCTGTGAAAAAGGAAAGCTTTGTGAAAAAGGAAATGCCTTACTCCAAATACGTTCCCAAGTTAATTCAAAAACTAATTTTCATTCATTCAGGGGAACAGAAACATGTAAGTTAGTTCTCCCCCCTCAAGATTCTGGCAAAGAAACTATCTGAAAAGAATTTTATTTTGATGTCATGGCATGCTAAATGGCTCCCCTGAGTTGTGTTCGTCTCTTCACCCATCTCAAAGCATTTTTTCTGCTAGGTGACAACCCTTCCCCCACCTTTGTTTTGACAATGACAGAAAAGAGCCTGCAGAACAAACACTGAGTGGGGGAGGGGACCCTCTCCGGAATGCTGAAAGTGAGAGAAAGCAGCCATTGTGAGAGAATTTATTTAGGGAAGAGAAATTATTTAGGGAGGAACTGAAGGGTGTGTGTGTGTGTGTATGCGCGCACATGCACATGTGCACAATTGTGCTGTTCCCCATTGCTCATGTGCCTTGGGGAATGGTGAGCTGGCCTTTTTGGATTGGCAGCAGTGGGGCTAGGGCTGAAGTCAAGGCCTAGGCCTCCATTTCAGGCCTAGCCTCGGGGTTGTTATCAGGGTGGCCAACAGGGGGAGAGATGGGGGGGATGTAAAGAATTTATCTTTTGGTCAGGCATGGTGGTAATGTGATGCATCAAATGAGTCAAGTTAGGCAATTTTAAATTTTTCACAAATCAAGTCCAAAAGGTTTGCCATCACTGTCCTAGAGGCTCTGTCAAAGGCAAGTTCACTTTCTTTAAGAGCAATGTAGCCATCCTGGAATATTTATAAGCAAAGGATCACAAGACTTCAGGGGATGACTAAAGGTCATGGAAAAATGTGTTACTTCTATGAGAAAAGAATGCAAAAGAGAGAAATTCAGAAAATAAATGTTATGTAGAATAGGCTTTAATGGGAAAGTATTAGGCAAGGTATTTTTGCAACTGTATTGTAACAGCATGCATAGGAAATATGCTAGTGTATGTATCTGTGTGGATACCTGTCTGTAAAATAAGGCTATGCATCAATCAGAAATTAACCAGAAGAGATACAGTACATTGAACACATAAGAATGCAAGCGTGGCATCTCAGCAAAGAGGTTTTCATCTTTTCCAAATAATTTTCAAAGCATGCACAAGACTAAAATATTGTACATGCATATAAATGTAAGAAGAAAAAATAATATGGATTTAGGAAATATTGATCAAGCCAGGTTACACCACTGGAATAATTAGAAAATACTGTAAATGGAAGTCCATTTTAGAAAGTTACAGTCAGCAACACTAGTATAAAAATTCTTAATTCTTACAAGGGATAAAGTGAGAT
Source organism: Naja naja (assembly GCA_009733165.1). Classification (NCBI taxonomy): domain Eukaryota; kingdom Metazoa; phylum Chordata; class Lepidosauria; order Squamata; family Elapidae; genus Naja; species Naja naja. The sequence continues at coordinate 101,232,167 of CM019148.1, forward strand.
CGAGAATTAGAAATGTTCTGCATGAAAAATATCTACTTACAATATTAAAAAGTGGCTTGTAGATAGATGAAGTATAGATTAACACTGTCATGGTATATCTATTAGCAGGATACTTATGAGGGAACCCATTCATGCAGAATCTGGTTACTTTAGGCTTGGGACCAGGAATGCATTGGGGATTTTGTTACTGTACTAATCATCCTGATGCTGAAGGAAATTCCTATTGAGTTTATTTTAAATGTCATTTTCAAGTTTTAGAAGCATCTGGGCTTATTATGCTGGGTGACTTCAATATCCACTTTGGAGCTGGTTTGTTTGGGGTAGTTTAGGAATATACAGCACAAACAGGGCAGTATAATAGGGTCAATATAATATAGCTTCCATGATTGATTTGATTTTTTTGTTCTAATCAGGAGGCTGTTCTGACAATGGAGAAGTCTGAGGTCTTCCCCGGAGTTATGGACAGAATGCTATCTGGTTAATGTTGGATTAATGGCTATACATCATCTTTGTGGGGGCCCTGAATCTATTAGGATGATTTACGCCCCAAAAACTATTGGACAGGTGACTTGAGATGGTATTTTTTTTTACTATATGTCCCTCTGATCTTTGTTTATTACTTCTACCTATGACGTTACTAGAGATTTATTCAATTCTGTAAATTTCTGAATAAATAAATATACTATGAATAAACATATTGCATTATTTAAAGGAGTCAGTTATTAAGTATCTTAAGCACAATGGATCCCTTAGAGATATCTCTCAGGGAGATATTGATTGCTCTAGACTACCTCCAATCTTTTTCAATATTTACATGAAATGTCTGACGGGGCATCATCAGGAGATACAGAATTGGGTGCTCTCAGTCTGATGATGACAAATCTATTTTGGTATGACAACCTCAGGTTCCCTTATATGTCTGACAGTTTGCCGTCAATAATAAATTGTATGAAACGAAATGCAGACAAAATGGAAATGCTTACTGTGACTGGCATAATGGAGTGGCATCTATGATGTGAATTTTATCACATATTTAATTCTGTATAAAAAAACTATAATACCAATCATGCAGAAGAATAACTGTTAGCTAAAATTTAATCTGGTTCATATGTTGCTGTCCAGAATTTATATTTCTATAAAAGAGAAATATCTGTATATTTACATACACATTTGGTCCTGTATATTTATTGTGCACAATATTTCTATTTGGACTTTTTACTTCAAAGATTCCAAATATCAGTATTCTCACTTTAAAAATACTTCTAAGAAGCATATGTACTTTCAGTCTTGATTCCAAAATGCAAAAAAATTTTTTTATTCATTCCTTATTAACAATATTACAACAATTTTGAAGCCTTTCTTTTAAAAATGTATATAGAAAGATTATTGACCTGGTGTATGAATGTTATATTTTAATTTAAAACTGGATTCAGGGAATAAATTAATGTTAAGGGTGGATGAGACCCTCAGAATGTACAGGTGTATGAGTTAATTATATTGTATTAATTAGATTTTGTCCTGGTCCATCCACTATTTTACCCTGGGCCCTTTTACTCTTTGATATATGGCTTATAGCTTAAAAAGATTGTATAATCATTGTTTTGCGCACATGTTTCATAAAGGATGAGCCACTAATGCAATATTGTGTATCCAATACACAGGTGCTTGAACTTCTTTGAAGTCAAGGAAAATGAGCACTGCTGCTGCTTTTTCCAACCCGTGCCAGTTCCAACCTCAGCATGTCACTGAAGAAGATGAAGGGCTATCTGAAATCTACCTGTGTGTTTTATGGTATGGAGGTGAGCTGGGAATTGTTTACTATGACACTGGAGACTGCTCAGTATATTTCATGTCTGACTCACCTGACAACGAAGACCTCAAACTGCTTCAAAGAGTGGTAGATGAGGTCTCTCCCAAATGTATATTGAGTAGTGCCAAACAAGATTCTAACATTGCCAAATTTTTGACCAAGATAGGTACCACTGAAGGAGAAAAGCCAGAAGGAGGAAAACTAGAGGTTGTCCTCTATCCAAATATGGATTTTGGTTTGGAAGTGAGCAAACAAAGGATTCTATCTAGGCAATTCCCTTTTGTCCCTTCTCACATGACAGCAACTGAGAAAATTCTTTATTTGTCCTCTATTTTACCTTTTGAGAGCCCTCTTGTGCTAAGAGCATTAGGAGGTCTGCTAAAATTCCTTGACAGGAGAAGGCCTGGAGTTGAACTAGAAGATAGTCATGTTGTTGTCCCAATCTTAGCTTTTAAAAAGTTTGTATTGACAGATACTGTAAATGTGGATCAAGACGCTTACTGTGTACTGCAGATTTTTAAAAGTGAAGTACATCCTTCTGTGTATAAGCAGGCCACTGGGAAGAAAGAAGGCCTGAGCTTATATGGAATTCTGAACCACTGTAGGTGCAAGTGGGGAGAGAAACTGATGAGACTGTGGCTCATGAGGCCCACCAGCAACTTTACAGAGCTTAATAAGCGCCTGGATGTTATCCAATTCTTTTTGTTAGCTCAGAACCATGAAACAATTCTGACCTTACAGGAATGTCTCAAAAATATAAAAAACGTACCTCTGATTCTTAAGAGGATGGCTCTTTCTAACACAAAGGTAAGCGACTGGCAGGCACTTTATAAAACTGTTTACAGTGCTGTGTGCTTAAGAGATAAATGTCGCTCTCTCCCAAGCACCATTGAGCTTTTCCAGACAATTTCTAATGTTTTCACTAATGATCTACACTATATAGCCAGCCTAATTAGCAAAGTGGTAGATTTTGAAAGTAGCATCTCGGAAAACCACTTCATTGTCAGACCAAATGTGGACCCCATAATTGATGAGAAGAAACGAAAACTAGTGGGACTTTCAGACTTCCTCACAGAGGTAGCTCGCAAAGAACTAGAGGACCTGGATAGTAGGATCCCATCTTGCAGTGTTATTTATATTCCTTTGATAGGGTTCTTACTCTCTATTCCACGGCTGCCCACAATGGTGGGCAAGACTGACTTTGAGATTGAAGGTCTAAATTTTATGTTCTTATCAGAAGAAAAGCTGCATTACCGCAGTGCCAGGACCAAAGAATTGGATAGTTTGCTTGGTGACCTTCACTGTGAAATACGAGATCAAGAAACATTAATCATGTACCAGCTACAGTCTAAGATCCTGGAAAAATCTGCAGTACTTAGTGATGTGATTGAATATACAGCACATTTAGATGTGCTATTATCCATGGCAGTCATGGCTCGAGAGAATGGATATACCAGACCCAGCTTCTCTCATGCTCATATTATTCACATAAAAGATGGAAGGCACCCTCTGATAGAGTTATGTGCAAAAACCTTTGTGCCTAATTCAGTGGACAGCAGTGAAACTTATGGACGGATTAAGCTCCTCACTGGGCCTAATTCATCTGGTAAAAGTGTGTACCTAAAACAAGTAGGTCTTATTACATTTATGGCTCTAATTGGCAGTTATGTCCCTGCTACCGAAGCTGAAATAGGACCTATAGATGGAATTTATACAAGGATCCACAGCAGAGAATCAGTATCTCTTGGACTCTCCACTTTCATGATTGATCTTAACCAGATAGCTAAAGCAGTGAATAATGCCACTGAAAACTCTTTGGTGTTAATTGACGAGTTTGGCAAAGGCACAAATACTACGGATGGCCTCTCTCTTTTGGCTGCTGTTCTAAGGCACTGGATTGCACAAGTGAGCCAGTGCCCACACATTTTTGTTGCTACTAACTTCCATAGCTTGATGCAACTGAAGCTCTTGCCCCATACTCCTCTTATGCAATATCTGACCATGGATACACATCAAGATGGAGACGAGCTTGTATTTTTCTATCAGATTAAAGAAGGCATGTCCACTGTCAGCCATGCAGCCAATATTGCAGCTTTGGCTGGCATGCCTTCCAAAATCATTGATAGAGGAGTTGAAGTATCAGAACTGTTTCGCAATGGAAAACCTATCCAACGTACTGACCATCCCTCAAAAGAGAAACAGATGCAAAATTGCAAATCTCTGGTGGATAAATTCCTCTCCCTAGATCTTGATAATTCCCAAGTGGATATAAAGGAGTTTATGATTCAAGAGGTGCTACCTTCTTCAGCTTCCATATTGTAACCTATTAACCTAGAATGATTTGAATAGAGACCATATAAGTAATTGTAATACAAATAATATATGACTGAACTATATCGTTTAGTGTATACTGAATTGTTACAAAGTAGGAAATACATCAGAAAGAAATGCCACTTATTCAGACAAAAAGCCTGAAAAATTCGTAATCCACCAAACTGAGTTTCACCCATCAGGCCTTTATTATGTTTTAACCGATGCTTGTCACCCCAACCAGCATATTCCATTCTGTCATATATGGGAGATGACAAAACTATGATCCTGATCCTGAAAACCACCATAGTGCTATTGTTATATTTGATGAATTATTAATGCGTATTAGTGAATAAATTATAACTGAAATGAAATTTAGAAGATCATTTATAGATTTCCCTGGGGTTTTTTTGTAAACATATTTGTCCATAACATGATATTTGGACAACAAGTGGACTATGTTCAGGTTATTTACTTCTTTTTCACTGATAAATTATTTCAAAATTTGTGTTGTGTGCGTTAAATATGTTCATAACACAAAAATAGTCCAGAAAATATACAATACAAAAACATTTAAAAGCAAAGAAACTGGTATTAATATTCTTTTTAAATAGTAGATTTTTCTTTGCTTTGGTGTATTTCTTAAATGTTTTTGTATGCTGGTATTCTAAAAAATAAAATCTACAATGCTTCATGTTGGTATTATTTTCAAATGTCCCAGTTTCTTTAGCTTTACAACAGAACTCTTTAATTCAGAACATTCAGGTATTTTGCATACTGAAAAAATACCTTTATTACTGGTTACTGAAATACAGTTATAATACATGAGAAATTGAATTAGTTCAGGCACAACCATAGATGGCAGTATATGATCAAGACTAGATTATACTTCTCTTTCTTTCTCTTTAGAGAGAGATATATTTCTCTCTCTCTCTCTCTTCTTTAGTTTGCTTTTGCATCCATAGTAGAAACCTATGGCTTCCATATACATTTAAACCCGTACTATTCTTAAATCATTCATTAAGGCTGACATTAGATCAAAAGTGAGATACTAGTCCTGTTTAAATAAAATCATACATCATACATTGTTAAAATTACTAAACTAGTTTCATTATTTATTTTGAACACTTGCTAGTAATGAGACAACTATCATCCTGTAAAATGGAGATCTATTTACTAATAATGTTGTTCTTACTGTATTTTTTCTATGTTCAAATTACTCTAAAATGTTATTTATAATCTTGGAAAAATAATAAATATATTTGTAAAAATACAAATGTTTTAATTCTACTTTCATACTTTTTAAAAATATATTTTTCTGAATTTTATCTGCAAGCATCTTTACAATGGCTACACTTAAAAGTTACATTATTTTCATTATTTCTCAAGGGCTTCAGTGCTATTGTACATTTACTTTGGAAATAAATGTGAGGCTCACTTCTAAGTGGACAGGTTATACTATCAATATTGTTTGATTTTTAACTCAAATTAAAATTAATTCAAACAGAAACTACATTTATGTAACGATGTATATATATCATTCTAATGTCTTATAAATCAGGGCAATTTACATATTGTTTCTCAGATTCTAAAATATGAGCAATAATGACATCAAGGCAAAGGTCTTACTTTCATTTAATAAAGAAGTACTATATTTATTACACTCCAGAAAAGTGTTTGGCCCCAGTATTTCCTTAGTCTTAAAAAAACCCTATGTGTTGGGAATTACTATTAAAAAGCATGAAAACTGCAGAGGAAAACAGAATTTGTAAAAATGCCCTCTCTTAAATTAATCTTTCTTTTCTTTATTTAAGAGAGCTGTATAAACTGAAATTAACAGTTTTTGTACATAATTGTTTTTTAAATAGTATCAGATTAAATAATTTCAATTATGATGTTGGATTAGATTTCAACTGTGAAATAATGTCTATAGGGTTTCCTGATAACAGACTTAATACTGATTTACCTGTCACTTGGCTACATTTAAATATAAAATTATATAACAATAATTTGTGGACAATGCAAACTGCCCCTCAGCCCTATTGTGATTACTTTACCTGCTTTTGTAGTTTTGGGGATTTTGACAACTTCATGAAGGTCAAGTGAGGCTTTAAAACTTTGTCATCTATGATGATACCTTTTTCTTGAAACATCTTCTTCATAATTTCTAGGTTTAAAAAAATAGAACTACTTAGAGGTAAATCAGAGAATCAGCAATATCTGTTTCATGAAAAAGAAGAATCCACTGAAAAGGGAGTACACTTTATTTCTAAATTTGCTACAACTAAACTATATAATTTTACACATGTAACATTAATTGCATATAATTATGGTGCAGATTATTTATTGGAGAATGCAGAAATCCTACTCCAACATGGCTGTATAATGATACACAAGGATTGCCTTATTCTGAGATCATTCTCACACTTAATTTTACTATTACTGGGATGTGTGAAAGCAAACTGTCAGTTCAAATTTGCTTCAAGCATGTTAATGCTAAATCATGTTGTATATTAAACTTACATGTATTTGGCAAGTCAGTAGTAAAGCAAACACTATTGTGACTTTTACAAAAGACAGCAGAACTATTTTTAGTCTGAATCCACATCCTGTTCAGTGCAAGAATCTAAATCAAAGTATTGTTGACATATGGCTGTCTTGCCTCCACTTGAAGACATTCAAGAGGACCAACTACCTTCAAGGTGTTCTTGGTGTTTTTTTTCCGCTATTGAATGGATTCTGCCTTCCTGCTACTTAATTCTGTTATTCTGAATCTTGCACTCTAAAGAGAACAGGGATTGCTCTTCTATATATCTTTTCAAGCAATTGAAGAACACTATCAGTCCTCTTTTGTCAAGGCCCTGTTTCTCCAATGTTTCTTCACAGGAGTTCATTTCTAGCTCCATGATCGTTATTTTCTGAATCTTTTCAGTTTTCCTCAATCTGTCTTGAAATATGTGCTCAGAACTCAACACAACAGTCAAGATGGGATTTGACCAAGTAGAATGGTTACTACTTACTTATCATGTAGAAATTATACTTTTACTGATGTGATATAAAAAGCGTGTTTGTCATCTTTCAATACATCAGTTGATTTATATTCAGTTTGCAATCACTTACTGCTGTAATAATATCTTTTTCAAAAGTACTATTACCAAATTAAGTATTCTATAGCTGTACCTTTGATTTTTATTACCGAAGAACTTTGCACTTGTCACTTTCAATTTTCACTCTGTATGTTTGATTTGAATTCCATTTCTGTCTTCTGGTATATTAGCTATCACATCCAATTTTCTATCATCTGCAAACTGATAAGCATTCCTCCACCACTGCACCCAAATCATTAATTAAAACACTGAAAAATAGAAGACTGAACCAAACAGCATTCTGTCTCCAATTTGATGAGAAACCACTGACAAGAACCTGCTGAGTATGATTCTCAAGCCAATTATAAATCCACTTAATGATCATGCATCCAGCCCATACCTAATAGCTTTATAATCAATTATGTTATGGAGTCCTTTGTCAAATGCTTTTCTACAGTTAAGGTATAGTTTTTCTAAAGTAATCCCATAATCTATGAAGGAAGTTACTGCAGCAGAACTATTTTTATGACACAATGACATAAAATTAGTCTGGCCAAATTAGTTCCTGCCAAATGCATGCTGATATCCAGCAATTGTAAATTGTTTTCAAGATATTTACAGATCAATCTTTTTAAAGCTGCTACAGAATTTCCACAGGTATTGCTATGATGCTAATTACTAGTTTCTTGAATTTACCCCCAATTTTTGAAGATAGGAATATTTGCCCTCCTTCATTCATGAGGCACTTCAGATTTCCAGAGTGCCTCAAAATCTAATACACAAGATTTTATCAAGACTATTAGCATAATTCCTTCAATACTCTAAGATGCAATTAATCTGGTCCTAGATACTGAAATAGATTTTCCTTACCATGGTTCTTTCAGTTCATTCATCCTGTCCTTCATATTTTACTGTGGAACACATTGAAGAAAACTAGACCAAAATAGGAGCTAAGTAACTGCATTTTTTTAAGCTTCTTCACTGAGCAGCTGGTATATGAGTTTTTAATTCTCCTTTGTAATATAAGTCATAAATGAGAAAACTGTTCTCTTTGAATTTTTAAAACAGGCTACAGTTATCTGATCAAAGGTTTATATTAAACTTTAAATGTTAATATCAATAGTTTATTGGAAATTTTCAGCATCTCCTTCTGACATTCATTTCACATTTTAATTTCCTTTGCTTTATTTTCATGCAAAGATATTTACATTTGTTAACACAGCTGGATTCAGATTTCATGCCTCAGGAACCTTTCAGACATGTCCTCCGATTTTTCTCTTTGAACTAGAAAGTTCAGTACGCCTGTTCAGAGATTCTACGTAAGTTGGGAATGCCCAGAACTGAGTTCTATCTATTCTATCTCTATCTTCATGAGCCCATTTCTTCATTCAGCTAAATATTTACTTATAGGCCTATTTAACATCAATAGTAATAGCACTTAGACTTACATAGCTCTTCATAGCTCACTCTAAGTGGATTACAGAATCAGCATATTGCCCCCAACAATTTGGTCCTCATTTTACCGATCTCGGAAGGATGAATGGCTGAGTTGACTTTGAGCTGGTCAGGATGAAACTGTTGGCAGTTGGCAGAATTAGCTTGCAATAATGCATTTTAACCACTGAGCCACCACAGATAAGAGAGAAAATTATGTCCCTGTTGTTAGTTTTTAAACATTTCTAGAATCAGAAATGTAATTTGCAACAGGCCACCAGTCTGGTTTAGTTCATCAGTCTAGTCCTGGTTTAGTTCCACAACTGAGACCAGCAACCTGGTCCTTAAGGAAATGGTCACTGGGTGAAACCACAATTCTATTTATAATCTTACTTTGGCTTTCCTTTGCTTTACAGACCTGTGAAGGTTGTAAATATGGCCATTCGTTGCAAAGTTACATTTTCATCTTTGTTGTAACTGCAAGCAGTTGCTAGATGAGGCGGCTGCTAGATGAAGAACAGTAGAATAGAACGGAAGGGACCTTGGAGGTCTTCTAATCCAGCCCCCTGCTCAAGCAGGAGAACCTATACCATCTCAGACAAGTGACTGAAAAAAACCTCCAGTGATGAAGCACCCATAACTTCTGAAGGCAAGCTGTTCCACTGGTTAACTGTCCTTGCTGTTAGGAAGTTTCTCCTTAATTCCAGGTTGCTTCTCTTTGATTAGTTTCAACCATTATTTCTTGTCCTGCCTCTGGTGTTTGGGAGAATAATCTGACCCCCTCTTCTTTGTGGCAGCCCTTCAAATACTGGAATAGTGCTATCATGTCACCCCAATTCTTCTTCATACTAGCCAGACCCAAAACCTGCAACCATTCTTCAAATGGTTTAGTCTCCAGGCCTTTGTTCATCTTAGTTGCCCTTCTCTGATCTTTTTCCAAAGTCTCAACATCTTTTTTTTATTGTGGTGACAAAAATTGGCTGCAGTATTCCAGGTGTGGTCTTACTAGGGTTTTGTAAAGCAGCACTAATACTTCACGTAATCTGATTCTATGCTTCTGTTTATATAACCCAGGATTGTAGTAGCTTTTTTGGATGCTGTTGCACATTGTTGGCTCATATTCAAATGATCAGACTAAGACTCCAAGGTCCCTCTCACAGTTACCTTTTATGAGCCAGGTCTCACCTAACCTGTACTTAGACATTTTATTTTTCCTGCCTAAATGTAAAGCTTTGCTTTATTCCAGATTAATATTCATTTTGTTGGATAGGGCCCATTGTTCAAGTTTGTCAAGAACTTGTTGGATCTTGAACTAACTGTATTTTCTGTCAAAAAACTTAAGATTTATGTTGAAAGGCAAAATGACCCCAGAACTATAATTACCGATTATAGTCCCACAAATATGGCAGAAATGAAGTTTTAGCACTAAACAAAATTTGCTCAAGATTGAGAAAGGACAATTGCTTACCCAATGAACCTGAAATACTTTACGGTAGAAATTATAAACTTTTAAAATGTTAATAAATCTAGAAAGGGTACAGAAATGACCAGTAAAATAACTGCCTAGAAGTAACAGTGCAGTAATAAAAGATTCCTTTGCAATCAGTACCATCAAAGCATATCCATGTTGAAAAAAAGAATTGCTGATTTTTGGTTTTCACACGTCAAACAACCTTTGAAGGTCATATGAAAGTCAGTACTTTTCAAATGATATTTTAACTGCTTGTTTACTAAAGTAAAAAGCTCATCTAAAACAACTTGTTCATTGCTGATGTCAGTCTTCTGCAAGGATACTTTTGAGTTCATTCAGATCCAACAGATTTGAGTAAAAATGCATTGATAATGAAACTGATAGATGGCCATGCAGTTTTATGCAACATTTGCAAACAAGGAAGCAATGAAACAGGAAAAATAAAATATGACAGAAAGAAAGAAAGATTGTTTGCACTCTATTCTACTTCTAGCTCTACTTCTTGCCTGTTTCAGTCTTACTCATTCTAGGAAAATGTTGCTGTTGGAAGAAAGATTTCTTACCCACTTAATATAATGATTAATTTGTTTGACTTCTCTGGAAATCTGACAAATTCTACAATGATTATCTCAAGTTAGAAACTTGGCAAAATTTGGGATTTAATTTGGGATTCAAGAGAACTTGGACTACTGAATTTATTCTGACATTGCTATTAACCACATCTACTAACCAAATGGAATCTTTTTACTACTTGAATTTTGAACAGCACAGGTATTTTGAAACGACAAACACTGTGTCTAATAGCTATATTCAAATAAAGACTTATTGTGTTCCCTAATGCATTCCCCTCCTCCTTTCCTGATTGCTGGGTAACGCTTGTAGTAAATGTAGGCTTTTATGAAATAGGAGTCCCATTTCATGCTACAAAGAGCTAGAGTAAGTGCTGCTAACATTGTCAATAAAGACCCACACAGTTTCAAGACATAAGCTTTTCAATTGTTAGTTTGTGTACCATCAGCACAAAATAGGTAAGGAAAGAAAAATCGTTGTTTGAGATAAATGCTTTCTCACAGCCTAACAGTATGAAAATGTATTTCCAATTACTCTCCCTTTACCTTCCCTTTTTTGTAAAATGCACGTGAGATTTTTTTTTTAAAAAGCTTCACTTATAGGTGTTGAGGTACTCATGCACCAAATGTCATGGCTCTTTAACAGCAGGTGGCAGCACTTCATTTGCCATGGCTGATCATGAGAAAGTTTATTAAAATGTGTATTTTGTGTGTGTGAGAGAGACAGACAGAGAGAAAAAGCCTAATTAACAGCAGAAAATGCAGCACTACTAACAGGGATGTGTGCTTTTTAAGTCTAGAAAGAAAGCCCTATGAGGAACCAATAAAGGGTGGGGGATTATTTAGCCTACATCTCTCACAAGACTTTCTAGATTCATCAACTTAGAAGCTTCCCTTTGACTTGCTCCCATTTGACACTGTTGAAATTTGATAAATTCACTGTTTAAGGAATCAAACTATCTGTCCAATTATTTATTCTAATTAATGGCAATCTAGGATAAAATTACTTTTTCTATATTAACAGCACAAAACTTAGGTGATTTCTATTATCGTATTTCACCATCTGAGGAAGTTTTAAAGTGTACATTCCTTTTTGTAAAATACACAGTGACCAGAAAGCCATTTCTTTGTGAAGCAGCATTTAGAATCCTAAGGGATTCATTCCATTTCATTTTGTTCCATTTTTTTTCTAAGCACTTTGGTTGCTCATTTATTTATTGATTCTTTTTTTCAGTAAAACCCTGATTCAATTAACAGCTACTGAGATGTTTGCTCTTAGACAATCAGCATCTTACCCACAAAAAATATGATAGGCATAGCAGGAAAAAGAAAGCATATTAAATAAGCTTATTTAGAAACACATTAGGAATAAATAAAAATATTACTACTTATTTTGTGTATAGCATGATACTCAAACTGATGCACAATAGTTACAGTGTATACAATATGTATACATGCTGAAGGCCTGCCTTGTGTGTGAACTTTTACTTCAAAATTTGATTAGACTCACTGCCAAAATTTACACAAGTTTCTCTGGAAAAGCTAGATGTTATTAGCAACCTGAACAAGGCCAGCAGAAGATTAGTATCTAATTAAATTCAAATAATCTGCTTGTTGGCTGACCTTAAATGTTCTCATTTCCTGTCATTTCTTTATATTGTTCCTCCTCTAAACCACTTTGGTTCAGTAATAAACAATAGACAACCTAATAACTCTTTTTTACAAAAATGAAACAATAATCCTAACAATTAAAATAATATAATTGCCATAACAGTAAATTGGAATTGGACAAATACAATAGAGTGCTGCACTAAGAGAAGCAATAAAATATGTGGGGTTTTTCTTTTGCCTGGGAAAATACTAGTAAACACATGACATGATGTCACCATGTTGGCAATGTTTCTTTTGCTTACAAAAGATAACAAATAGACAAAAACAGATTACGTATAATAATATATATTTGTTTTTAGGAGATGCATCCAAAAGTCGTATGTAGAATAGATGCATCTTTTGGAGGAAATGACTTGTGTTCCTCAAGTGGGTGGCCCACCAGTCTATTGAAGCAAACGTGGCAGCTTTAACAGAAATAAATTTTAGTTACAGGAAAAAAATTCAGATAGGTAGAAAAGCAGCATCTAGCTAACTACATCCTACCAGAAGCAAAGTCAGCAATAGAATGTTCATGTGCAAAAAACAGAAAGGAGGAATTTGAGATTAACAATCTCATCAACCAAGAACAGAAATAGTTAGTGATAAAACCACAGAGAGAATTCCTAGCAGATTTTCTGTATCTTGTGGTCCTGTAAGTTATGAAAAACTGAAGTTACATCTTCAATAACATCCACTTCTTCTTTTCCCCTACTCTTGAAATTTTTAGGAAAGTAATCAAGAACGTAAGAGATTAACCTTGGTTTTAAAATTAATTAAATTTGGGGGGGTGAAACAGAAGAAAGAGCAAGTGAAAAAAATACATTCAAATTGAAAAAAAAAAGAAAACAAAGAGCCATATGCAAGTTTCAGATGAATTCTGGATTCAGAAGCAAAGTATATAGATGCAGGAAGATTTCTTTGGCTCCTTCCACATTTGAAACAACTGGCTTCCCACTGGCAAAGGACCTGCTTGCTCCTTTGGGATTCCCATTTACTTCTCTCCCATATGTAATCATTAATGCCTTTTTTCCCATTTACAAAAGAAAACAGTGCTAGAGGCAAGAAGATGGGAGGAAGGACAATGGCTTGGCCATTAATTTTCTTGGTATCTCCTTGTAGATGGCCCTTTTTTCTTCTCTCTGCTTTGAAACTCTTCTCCTTGGACACCCTGAGATAAACCACGAGGATCCTCACGCAGTGCAGAAAAGTGAAAAAGTGAGGAGAGTGAGGCTGCTGGCTGTGCCACAAATTAAAAAATAGTTCTAAAACTTAGTAAATGACTTTGAGATTCAAAAGTCTATACAAATATTTGCAATGCGTTTCCCAAAACATTTGTTCCTGAGGAAAATAAGACAATAAAAATAAGAGAACAAAAAAGGGCAATAATGTGACAGACAGTTCAAGTTTTAGTCATAGTGAAATTCTTCTTCTAGAGCTCACTAATAATTCTGATCTATGGAGAAAGTTCCTGAAAGAAAATCTAAGGTATTGCTGTGGCCCGTCGGCTGCCAGCAGAGCTAGCTGCAGAGTCAGATGAGGAGGAGGTAGAGGGAGAGCCTGGGTTGGCTTTGGAGCCTTTGGAAGACTCTGATAAGGAAACAGCATCAGAGAGAGGCAGAGTGGGGGCCTTCCATCCTCCCTCAGGTGGAGAGGCAGATGTTTTCAGGGCCTGAGCTGAGTGAGGGGATGGAACAGATGGGGCCCATCCCAGATGCCCATATGCAGAGAGGAAAGGAGAGGAGAGCAAAGGAAAACAATAAGCCAGCTCTCAAGGAAAAGCAGACGTCGACACTAGCCAGCTCCTCCCTGGCTGGGAAATAAATAGTAGGGGTCACAGACAACCATTTGCTTTTAGATACACCAAGCAATTCGGATTTCTTGGCCAGGTCTGTTGGGACTAATTACATTTGATTTCTGTTTATCCACATGAATAAAAAGACTGTTCCTACCCTGTTTGAAAAGGTGTTTTTACTTGGGAGTAAGTGGCTTATCATTACTTGCTAAGGCTGGGTCAGAACAGGTATTTTCTTAAGATTGTTTGCCATTTTTAACAGGTTTCCCTATAAAAATGTAGATTTCATAATCTGCCATACTTTGCTCCAGGTCCATCATCAAGCTCAATTTTATTATTATTAATTTTGATAAATCCACATAATGTTCTGAAACAAGAAATATTTACAGTAATATAAAAAAGTAACCCCATGTAGGGGTTTTTTTTTGTTGCATTTTTGACATTGGCAGAGATATCAATATCTTATTTTCATTCAAGAAGTATGTGAAAATAAAGGTGATGTAATTGAACCAAAAAACTATGAAAAATTGATTTTGCAATCATTTATTTTGAAAAAAAATGAACATATGAATTTCCTTCTGTGGAAAAAGCTTCTTGGCTCTTTTGGCAGAAACAAACTCAAGTAAGCATTTATTATCCATACCTACCAGTTTTTGATATTGACTGGAAAGACTTCTTTCCCATTTCTCCATGCAGAATATTTCCAGCTGTGTGATGTTTAATTGGTTTCTTGCATGCACCCCCTATTTCAAATCACCTGACAATGTCGTCTAAATTAATCAGATTTTCATTTGGCTAAGCCATCTCAAAAAACTCAATTAATAATAAAGGAGATCTTGACCCCACTTTTTAACTGTGTGAATTTACAGAAACACAGTTGTTAGGAAAAATGTTACACAGCATGAGATATTTCATGATGTCATATATATAAACGGGTAGAACAAAAGACCATTAGAGTGTTTGGTATTTATTTTTGTGTTTTTCTCATAATTGGTTATTAGTTATTGCTCCTAGAAACATTTTGTTTAGAGATTTAAAATTAAAATACAAGGTTGCCCTTGTTATTTGTGCTTTCACTGACACCTGACAACTGCCTGGAACATTTTCTTGGCAAAATTTCAGAAGTGGTTTGCCAATCTCTTCTTCCTAGGGTTGAGGGAGAGTATCTGGCCCAAAATTACCCAACCAGTGTTAATGCCAAAGTTGGCAGTAGATGATTCCCCAATTTTATAACCTTGTATCTTATCCACTGTATCAAAGTGGCTGTCATATCAAAGAGATATAATGATACAAAAATTAACAATGCTTAAGTATTGCAGTATATAATACTAGAAGCTTTTGAGTTAGAACTGGAAATACTTTCTTTGGCTACCAAGGTCCAACTTGAAAAAAATGCTCCTTTTCTAAGAAGTCCTGATTTATTTCAAAAGATGCGTATTTTATTTTCCATGAGTGGAACAACATGTTTATTTCATTCTCCCTGAGAATGTTTTCAATGCTGCTAAAACTGCCCCCATCTCCATCCTCCAGTTTCATACTAATCATTTGGAAATTAGAGAAATACATAGAGCGCCTGTGAATCTTCCATTGAGCTATGCAAAACATAATGAAGATGGCTGTGGCCTTTGCAACTTTGAAAAATTCTCCTAATGTGAGTCACGCAATATTCAGGCATGGTACGACTTCACATTCCTTCAAGCACAAAAGAACATTCATTGCATTTAATAATGTCTTAAAGGAAAACTTTTCAAGAAATGATTGGAATTTGGGGAACAGTGTAAAAGGACAATGTCAAACTCCAGGCTTTTCTGCAAGACTGAGATCTTTTTGTTAATTTATTTTTCCAACACTTTGCTTTATCAGATGGTTTCTGTTTTTTAATACTATGTTTTTGTATTGCTCCCATTTTAAGTTCCATTCCATTGGATCTAATGCCTACAATCTCTCATTTCTCCTATACCTAGCAAAAACCATGGGGCAATTCCCAAGAAATGCATATATTTCTCTCTGTTTTTCTTAGCAAGTGATACATGACAAGAGGTTACATCTCATTCTGAAAATTATTTGTAGCCATCCTGACTACTTGCCAAAGATAATTTCTTTCTCCATAAATCTGTGTAATTTATTAAAGTGCTGTTTTCAGTGGCTAACCAAATTGTAATTGCAATCAAAATTTAGATATTGGCCTAAAAGCAGTATTGCTATCACCAAAGGATAAAAGTCAAACAAACTCATGTTACTGACACTACTTTCTCCATTTAAACTTTTCTTTCCCATTCATACCCTCATGAATTTTGCACCCTCTGACAAATATCAATATATATATAGAACACGAAATAAATCCTACAGAAAGAAATTTTATACATCCCCCATCTTCACAAGATACCAACTACAAACCTTCACTGATGTTTAAGCTAATAACTCTACTTCCTTGATACATTTGAAGTAATAACTGTTTTCTTTACACTTAACGAAACCTGTAGGAGTCCATTTTACATTTTTTGCTGTGCTTTTTTCACTAAGGATACTCCTGTGATTGCCCCTCACCTCCCAGTTCATATTTCACACAATCCAACAGGAAAAAAGCTCTTAAGAGTATTTGCTGGCTTGAAGATCTGTAGGTATGCAATGCTCTCAGGAGCTGCTCTCAGGGAATACACATTTCATCTTGAAGGATCCTGTAGAGCTATGGAGTGAGATTTTTTAGGCTTTTCTGTACATTTTTAATACTTTCAAAATGAATTAGATCTTAAGGAAGAATATTTTATAATCCAACAGATAAATGTGCACATGCATACTATGTAAGTGCAGTATGTGTGTGTACAAATATGTTTATGCAAGGATGCCCAGGAACTTAATTACTCCTCTTTTGGTGAAGGGAAAGGCTTTAAAAAAAATATCTCAGGAGCACTGGAAACTCTGGGAACCCTTAGCAATTTGCAGATTTGAAATATACAGGGTGAGTCCTCTTTGGCTGTACAGTAACTTCTGTGGCCATGGACATAAGAGTCGAACAGAAATTGCTCTTTGCAAATTCTAAACCCACAAGTATAGACATTAAACTAAAAGTGGTTTTGATCTGGAAATGGCAAGGACAAAGTATAGCAATCAATCTCAGGCTGGTTTTAAAATGGGTCGAGAATCACTTGCAATGGGAAAGCTAGTGATTATGGCAGAGTTCTGTGTTTGAAATATTATCTATATAGGATGCCTTTTTGCTCAATGCAGTCCAACCAATCTCATGCAGAACCCTTTCCTTTATAACCTTCATACATGATCTCATGGATGAAACATCAATAGCAGACATTATACTTCTGTCTGGTTGTGGCTTTTCCCTTAATATGGAGATTGGTTTCCAGATGCTTAGATTGCCAGTGAATTTGAGTCTCTGCCTATAGAAACCTCTAGCTCTGTGATTGTAGATAATGGTTTGTTGCTCTCTTCATAACTGGACAATGGATACAACTGTGCATTGCATGCAAGTGGTCTGTCACTGCCTTATATTAATGATAATCTTTCATTTGTTATCTCAGTTTCTGATGTAATAAAAATAATAGCTTCCAATTATAAAAATAATTGTAGTAAATCACATGTTTATGTGTGCAACTGGTTCCCTTCCTGTGAAAACTAATTATTTCCACAATGTGGAAAAGTAGGGAATCTATAGCTGCTTAAGCAATGTTACTAAAAAAAAACAACCCAAGTTCAAACAATGTTTTTAGACTATATCTGGCCTCAACACCTTGAGTTCCTCAATTACAGACATCACAGAGAACTGTGATTAGCATTTAATATTAAGCTCATTTTTGTAGGCATGAAATAAAAATAGTAAGAAAGGACTGCAGGTGCCCAAAGTGTGTCTCTGTTTATTCTCCTAACCTGTAATCTCAGGCTTCAGATTATCTCTGAATCAAGACTAGGTATTTAATCCTTCTTGAATTGGTGAATGATCATGTAGTTTCCAAACATTCTATAGGAGTGGTAAAATAAAGATGTTATCCCCATTTCTAGAGTTATTATCTTGTGTTCTCTTTAACTCCAGATTCACAAATGGATCAAGCTTGCTCAAGGACTAATGTAGCAGCTATATCTAAACAACTTTTTATTTTTTACAAAAATTAGGCTACTTTGTAATAATATTAAAAAAAAGGTTTACCTGCTATCTTTAAAAGCGTGGTTGTGTTATCACTCTCAGTCAACTTTACAAATCCAATTTGATTTCTGAAGTGATCAATACCTTGAAGAGATAAATTCAAAGGCTTCCCTTGCAGTAATTCTTCAATTAAACCTCCACTCTCCAAGAAAGCACCAACACCACTATCAGAAAGAAAATAATATATGTATATTAATCTATCAATCTATCTTCTATCTGACTTAATACATACAATCACTACATTAACTTGCTACAGGAAGTTCTGACTTAATGATCATTGGTTCTGTGACCAAAGTCATAGCAGCACTCAATGAACGATACTTATAGCCGGTTCCCAGAGTTATTGCTATTACAATGCCACCAATGGTCACATGATCAGAATGTGAGTGCTTTGCAGCTCACAAAAAATTAGGATTTCAACTCCTCCCCTGCCTACCCCACCCCTATTTCTGCCTTTTTGGCCACTTTGCACAGTGACACTCCTTGGTGGTGGCAGAAATGCTGGGGCTGAAATAGAGGCTTGGACCTCTAACAATCTCAAGCCTGCTGTACCTATTGACCTGTGCTGTCTTCCTCCCTCTGCAGACAAGGAATGCAAAGCCTGGTCCTACCCAAGGCAGCTGCTGGCCACACCAGGCCTTCCTTCCTCACGAGGCCACTTGCATTGTTTTAAAAAAGGATTGTCATTATCCAAATAGCTTTCATCATTCTCGTGATGCTTTGGAAGATCTCAGAAGCTTTTGGAAGGCTTTCCGAAGCATTGCAAGAACCAGCATGCGCTATTTGGAGAATGATGGGTGCAGCCTTCTCACGAGATTTCAGAAGGCCTCTGAAGCCTCTCAAAGCAACACAAGAATGCTGCGTGCTTTTTGGAGAATTGTGTGAGTGGCCTTAGGAAGGCCTGGTGTAACCAACAGCTGCCTCACACAGGTATGCCTTGTCAACAGGTGAAGACAGCAAAGGTCAGCCGGGAGCAGCAAGGCCTTCAGAGTACAGGGCAGTAGGGCCTTTGCGTTGCGTTGCGTTGGCAGGCAGTGGTGTGGGGTTTGAGGTGGCACTCCTTGGCAGCAGTGGTGCCGGAACTGAAGTAGAGGCCCAGGGGAACTGACAGCAGACTAGACTGATGAAGACCCAAGGGCCTTTACCTCAGCTCCAATGTACTGACACCAAGGAGTGTCGCTATGCAGGGCAGTCAAAAGGGAAGAGACGGGGGGGAGGGGAATAGATAGATTGTAGTAGTAGAAGAAGAGGCAGTGGAGGCACTCCCTTATGTTAGAAGGCTTGAGACTGGGAAGGACCAGGCTGGGAATTGAACCCAGGCTGGATTGTCACCTAACAACTGGTAGGATACAATGAGAGCAATGGGGACTAACAGGATTGAGGTTGCTAAATGATGAAATTATATGACATCATGCTTTACAACTGCATTGTTTAGCAACAGAAATTCCAGTTCCAATTATGATTGCAACTTGAGCATTACCTGTATTAATTATTTTCTAGATTGGCTCCCTCATTTTTCATAGATTTCCTGTTTACAGAATACTAAAAATAATTTAAATTATCAATTTACCACATGCAGCTGTATAAAATGTTAACTTTACCTGAGCTAATAGACAACTCATGACCCAACCCACCCCCTGGGTCATGAGTTAAGAGGTTTTTCCTTACCAGAATCCTCAATGCCTTCAACAATGGCAGAGCTTCTAATATGTTTGAAAAGTTCTTCAAAAATTTAAGAAGATGCATCCGCCTTGAAAAGACCCCATGTTAAACTGTCAAATAGCAGGAGCTGACCACAGGAAATGTTTTATGACATTTTTTGTATTGTGGCATGAAATGCTTTGTGATCATTTTTTGTCATAAAATGTTTTATGAAATCTACCAAATTTCAATTCCACAGGAGTCGTGGATCCTGGATTTTAGATTCGTTCTTTAACTTAGCCTGATTTGAGAAATCTTGGCTGAAAAACTTTTTCCCTACGATAAACTGTTTTGCCCAGTTTACAGACATGAGAGTTTTAGCAGTATATATAGATAAATCCAGGGCAAAACTACAATGCTTCCTTGTAAGCTTCCAATTTGACTGAAGGCAAGACAGACATCAGTGATATTTCAGTCTTGCCTTGTTGCCCACCTTGGCAACCTATGCACACTGCTTTTTCTAACACACACAATAGAGAAAATGTCTTTTCCCTAGCATGGTTTCAGATCAAGTTGCCTAATGCAATATTTCTGTTACATATTTCGCCATAGGAAAATAAAATAAAATTTAACTGATCTGTCTTGCACATTTAAAAAAAATCTTGTTCTTTCGGTGTTCTGGGTGAAGTAAAATATCAGACTAAGACTTTGGGAGAGTTGGATACAGAGCAAATTACAAAACGATATAGTTAACCTTGGGTCAGGATCCCGGTTTTTGAAATCTTATAATTCAGTGTTATTCTGGTGAGAAAAGGATCAGATTAAAACACAATATAGCTTAAAAAATAATTAATGGGATTTCCTGCCAGTAGGCATCATTAAGATTTCAGCCTTATTAAAGTCTTTAAAACCTTTGTTGTTGTTATTGTTGCCATTGTATTCACATAACTATCACTAGATGGCAGTAACTACCTTTTAAGCAAGCATCTTTCCTTTCGTACATTGCACTGCAAAAATGCATTTTGACTCAAAGTATGCCTTAAGCAAAGAAATGTTAAGATATGCAATTAGTTCCTTTAATAATTACCAAGACAGCTTACTAAAGCCATAACTGTGGCTCGGGATAGTAACACGGAACACAATCAACACAACTAAGGCATATATATATTCTGATATCATTTCCTTTAAATTAATCATTTTCTAGCTTTCTCTTTCCATCCCGTTTTGTCTACTGTGAACTCTGAAGGGCTTTGCTACAATATTGATGTGAATTGTAGAGACTCCCATGACGTGTCCTGGAGATCACGTATGTCACACTTTTCAAGCCATATTATTTCAACGTATAACTGTGCCTATAAATAAATTTAATAATCTCCCATAGCAACACACTACAGTACAGGGAAGAATCAGAAGCTAGGAACTGATTTTCAAGAAAACACGCTCACTACAATTCATTGAGAAGGGTAGCAAAACAATAATTGTTTCCTAGAATACAGCTTTAAAATTAGTTGTAAAATCATGGATTTCATAAGAAAAAAAAAACAAGAAATCAAAACAGCAAGCAGTAAGCCTGGGTAATGGATAAACTGAACTATGAGCTGAACTATGAAGACCCAATTTTAATCCCTCCTTGACCAGGGAGTCTGGATGGGTCTCATAACCCAATTTTAAAAGGTTGCTATTATGGGAGATAGAAAGGGAAGTGGGGTGATTTTATAAATTCCCATAAATTTTTTCAAAAATCTGAGTTTTTAGAAAAAGTTGGAATATAAATTGAGTAAGATAAGACTGTTTCGAGGCTTAGTTCACATCAGCAACTCTTTCTCCACGTGACTGTTCCTAATATTACTTTCTACGAAAAAACTCAAGGCCTTTCATTGCCTACATGCTAAGGAAAGAGGCAGGGTTAGGTTAGTTTCTATAGTAAAGGCAGCCCTTTATTTCAATCCATCACAAGTATAGGAACCAGCCACATCATGGTGGTTTCTCTTCCCATTGTCTGGTAAGGAGGGTCTGCATAAAAGTAATTGGCTGGATTGCACATGTGAACAAGTAAGTATTACATGGTGAAGAAACCAACAAAGAATGGTTTATATTCAGCTCTCCCAACCAAGAATGTAGGAAGAAGCTTCAAAACTCATTCACACCAGATTTATAATTTCTAAAGAAATAAATAATAATAATTATCAAGTCACATGAACATTAATAACTGCCTGGTCTTGATATCTCCCAAAAAGAGGTATATATTGGTAGAGGAACCTACTATTCTTTATACTTTCTTAAACATTATCTACGCTTCAGCCACCCAACTTGCTCCCTAATCACTTCCTACCCTATATATGCAAATGGTTCTTAGCTATTCTACAAACTTAACTGTCTCACGAGATCTTCTCTTGCCAGTCTCTAAACAAAGCAATAGCTGATTCATTTGCTGACAGTAACCACAAAAGCAAAGTATGAATGATTCTCACTTCTGCTTCTAGTTCTGCTATATGGGGGGAAAAATCAATCCTCTTTCTCACTGAGAATTGTAATGCTTGCAGTTAACTAGAGCTCACATTACAACAGAAACTTATCATGCTGGTGACCCAAGACTGGGTTGGCATCTATTATCTTTTGTCCACGCTATGTGATCTTGGAATGTACTTTGAAGATTCTGAACGATAACATGGATTTTTGAAGTATTTTATTTTCTTTCTATTTTTTCGGCAGTGACCATTTTCAGAAAACTATCCCTTAGATTTATTTAATTATTTACCTTGTTTTGGTTTTGCTATCAAACTTTCCTTTGTAAAGCAAAGTTATAAACATAAACCATCTTAAAAAAATCTTATGAACCCTTTTCAGATTTTCCCTTTTTCAGGTTTGTCTTTTATGTTTTCCAAGAAAATATAATCACCATACCTATAAACTACTTGGTAAAAAGCCAAAAGTCAAATCCAGGTAAATGCACTCAAGTCAATATTACAAGTGACATGTGAAGCTTAACAAACAAGGAAGCTGTCATCCTGAACTGCCATTATAATTGAAGTACCAGTATATATATAATGTACTTATTGGAGAAGCTACTGTTAAGATAACACGAGGTCAAGGCCACAATAAATAACCATTTGCAGGAGATAGGTTCCTCTCAGATAAGGATAACAAAAGACAGAAAATAAGGTGGTTAAACATCTGAACTTTTCCTGGAATTAATCAATTACAGAAAACATATCTAGCCAGATGATACTGTGACATTCCCGCTGGATGAAAGATAGCAAGATGTTTAGATAACCTTTGAGTGACTGCTGTGAAAAATATGGTAATTATATTAGTAACAGCTATACAAACATCTGAGATTGTAAGTGTGGAAGAAGACTAGGGTCATCATCCAAACTTTATAAAATGGTGCTCTTTTTATAAAATTGGATGGCTATCAAAATAAAAAAAATATGGGGCATAGAGAAGAGGTGCTATAGGATTCAGAAATGGAACAACTTTTTATTTGTGACAGAGGAAAAAAGGCTAGAAGTATATTCAACCAATATAAAAGTGTTGGAAAATATACCACTTTTAGGTGGTATATTTAGAGCACAGCATGTGCAAAGAAATTCTGTTGCCAATTTTACACAGTAAGTGAAGAGAGGAAGAGTTTATTTAACAATAAACTCATAGACGTAGGTTTCATTTCCATTGGAGATATACCACAGACTGAACCTAACTATCTGCAGAAGCAATGGAGTATTTCAGATGCTGCACTGACTTTCAGTAATTTATCGTATGCTGAGACAGATTGGAGGAGAAGACCTGCTTCCATATGACCCCTTTTAATTAGTGAAGGATGAAACTCCATATTCAATATTTTTAAGTGGTCATTTGCATACTTCACTACTCCAGCTAGAGAATACAGAACTTCAAGTTGGCACTGAAAGAACACTCAAAAATAATGAGTGCACAAGCATAAATTGAATTATGAGGAGACAAAGAAATTGCAGGAAAAGGGAGAAGGGGAAAAGAATAGACTAGAAAAGGCAGTGGGTGCAGCAAAACAAGTCTTTATAAGCAGTGCTTGTTTTTTAATATATAAATCATTAAATAAACTATAATGTTTAACAGACCGCTTATGTCAGAAGTGAAACTTCATTTTTTTCATCGTTAACTTAAAGCTGTGTTAAAAGTAATTTTTGCTGCAGATCAATAGTGTATTCAACATCTGCTAACTGTAGGATTTAAGATCACAGCTAAAATTACTGGAAGCAAGTAAATGGAAATGTTTTGGCTTTTAGCACAGTTATGTTGAGAGGTTCAGCCACAGACTCATTATATCCTCCAATTTACCACATGATTTATTTTTTGCTAAACTCAAGCCATTAGCTGCTTTGTGAAGAAGTCAGAGCTGAACACAAAGTTCCCAAAAACAGTTTAACTATTTTTTAATGGTCAAAATTCATAGGCCCTTAGCCAAGTGCAACAGTGTGAAAAGTATGTAAGTGGACTTTAGCAGTGCCATCAAGTACAGTATATGCTGACTAGAAAGTTAAGATCTAGTTTGAAATAGACAAAGATAATCAACACGAGTAACATATGCCATTTCTGTCCTATAATCAAGCCTAAATTCTAACTGAGAAGAATCTGGATAATCTGTTTTATTTAGTCCAAAAGCTAATTTGTCACCACCTTCTCTAGGTTCTTCTTTCAGGCTAGAAAGTGGGTGAACATTATTAAAAAGGGCTGGCTCTCTTCAGACAAAAGCACATTACTGAATTCTTAAAAACAAGGAGCATTACAATCTTTATCCAAGAGTGTATTCTAACTTGCTCACATCTCACTTAACCATAAGTATTTTGTAATTATATTCTTTGGGGCTTGCTTAGTTTAATTCTTTTAATTATTTATTGTTGTCGTTGTTTTAATTGTGAGCCTTCCCAAGTCTTCGGAGATGGGGCGCATACAAGTCCCACTAATAAATAAATAAATAATAATAAACCAATCTATCCAAAGGCCCTGAGAAGGATGTGGACTGAGTCTACAACTGGCATAATCCAGGTTACTGAGACCAGTAACCACTTCTGGTTCCAAACTCGAAAGAAATCTAGATTAAAATTTAAAAAGATGACTTGCTCACCAGAATAGGTTCTGTCCAACTAGCATCCAAAGTAGATATCTACTAAGATACCCACAAATTCATCCAGTGTGTCTGTCCCATTCATCTTTTCTCAAAAGAATCCAGGTTACTCTAAATGGCATTTCTGGGCAGCAATTTATGAATGTAATAAATGTGGAGAAAAAGTGACACTTTAGTGCTCTTGCTGCCACCATGCAATCTCAAAAGAAAAGCTCATCTCAGT
Source organism: Naja naja (assembly GCA_009733165.1). Taxonomy (NCBI): domain Eukaryota; kingdom Metazoa; phylum Chordata; class Lepidosauria; order Squamata; family Elapidae; genus Naja; species Naja naja. The sequence goes on from CM019148.1 coordinate 101,257,410, forward strand.
ATTTAATTGTGCCCATTTCTAGGTTTTCACCAGCTATGTTTAAATGTCACTATGTATGTGTACAGTATGAATGTACAGTGCTAAAATATCAATGAAGAGCCTACCACTGCACATAGTGCACCTGGGCATAGCACAGAGACGGCATTGGTCGCACTGATGGATGATCTGTGGAGGGCTCGGGACAGGGGTTTTTCCTCTGTCCTAGTCCTATTAGATCTCTCGGCAGCTTTCAATACCATCGACCATGGTATCTTATTGCGCGGCTCGAGGGGTTGGGAGTGGGGGTGGTCTTACGGTGGTTCTCCTCCTACCTCTCGGGCCACTTGCAATCGGTGTTGGCAGGGGGGCAGAGGTCGAGCCCGAGGGCCCTCACTTGTGGGGTGCCCCAGGGGTCGGTCCTCTCGCCCCTTCTCTTCAACATCTACATGAAGCACTGGGTGAGATCATCCGGGGTTTCGGGTGAGGTGTCACCAATATGCGGATGATACTTAGCTTTTCATCTCCACCCTGAACCATAACAGTGATGCCCTCTCCGTGATGTCCAGTTGTCTGGATGCGGTACGGATCTGGATGGGGAGGAACAGGCTTCAACTCAACCCGGCTAAGACTGAGTGGCTGTACATACCGGCATCTCGGATTATTCAGGACATACCATCGTTGGTCATGGGGGGAAAGGTGTTGTCCCCTGTGGACAGGGCACGCAACCTGGGCGTCCTCCTGGATGCACAGCTCCGTTTGGAGGACCAGGTGGGAGCTGTGTCCAGGGGGGCATTTGCCCAGGTGTGTCTGGTTCATCAGCTGCACCCTTACCTGAGCCAAGATGCCCTATGGACACTCATGCACTCGTCACTTCCTGAATCGACTACTGCAACGCTCTCTACATGGGACTGCCCTTGCGGACCACCCGGAGATTGCAGCTGGTGCAGAATGCGACCGCACGGGCTGTGATGGGAGTGTCCCGATACTCCCATGTTACACCCCTCCTGCGCGACCTGCATTGGTTGCCGGTTGCCTTCCGGGTGAGATTCAAGGTATTAGTGACAACATATAAAGTCCTACATGGCTTGGGTCCGGGGTACTTGCGGGAACATCTCCTGTTGGTATCACACTCCAATCACCCTGTATGCTCCCACAGGCAGGGCCTCCTTGGGGTACTGTCGGCCAGAATTGTCAGCTGGTGGTGCCCAGGGGTAGGGCCTTCTCTGTGGGAGCACCCACCCTGTGGAATCAGCTCCCCTTGGGCCTTCGTTTGGCCTCTGATCTCCGCTCCTTCCGCCATGAACTGAAGACCAGGCTATTTCAGCAGGCCAGTCTGGACTGAACTAAGGGGGTGGGGGTTCTTTCTTTTTTAAAGCAATTTTAATTGCTTTTTAGTATTATTGGGCTTGTATTGTTTAATTATTTTTTAAGTAAATTATTGTATTGGGTTTTATACTGTGAGCCGCCCTGAGTCCTTAGGGAGAGAGGGCAGCATACAAGTCTAATAAATTATAATAATAATAATAATAATTATAATAATAATAATAATAATAATAATAATAATTATTATTATTATTATTAGTTCTAGCTATCTAGAAGTAACTAATTCCCATCCTGGACTACAAAAATTCATATTAATAATATATCAATGGTTACTGGGTAAGTAATCGAATGTCATAATTAATATTAAAATAATTAATAATTGTTTCGATTCCTATCCATTCTTTTCCCAGTTCTATCCTAAACAAAACAGATTTTAAAACAACATTTGATTTCAGAATGAAACACATACTTGCTAATTGCTTCTTCATTGGACAGATGCATCACTAAGAGGGTGACATGGAAAGTGCCATAATGAATCATTGCTTTGGAGAGCCTATTATCCTTTTGTATGATTGTGTTCTGAAGAGTCTGAATGCCATCTATAATCTAAGATAAAACAGAAGCATATAGAAAACCAAATTACTGCAAAGATTATTACAATTAATGCAAAAGAAAAAAGGGAGGGGAAAAAAGATTGAGCATTTTAGTTTTAGGTAAGCAAATATGATAGTGGGGTCATGGAAGAACAGAACCAACAATGGCAAGGTATCCATTTTATCTTAGTGGGATTTATGCCGTAAACTAATCCTGGGTATGGCATTTATTTATTTTTTTGAAATTGTTCCAGTGTACAAGTATATAATCAGGTCCCTAATTGGAGTTTTAAATCTGCTTCAATAAATTTGAAGCTGGTGGGGAATAAATAATTTGTGGATAAAATGGCACCCTGCTGTCACATCTTGTTATGGTTTCTCCTTGCAAAAGCATGTCACTGTACACCATTTGTGCCCGATTATATGCTTTCACAAACATTTCATTCATATTAATCTTAAGCAAAGGACATGACGGCAAGTAAGATTTCCCATTAAAACATGCAAATCCAATCATAACATTGATTAATGAATACAATTATTGAAAAAAAGGACAAACTGTATTAGCTTTCTCTCTGAAAGAGAATTGTGATGGCATGTCCAGTCAAATAGACTGGACATGCCATCACAATTCTCTTTCAGAGAGAGAACAAAGCAGTAAAACAAAGCAGTAAAAGAAGCTATTATCACAAAACATCTGTGTTACATCAACCTCATATTTAACAGCAGGTATTGCTAGCTTGGAAGTTATAGGAGTGAGAATATGTAGCCCATCCTCAAATATTAATACCATATATATAGGAATTAAAGTCCATTTTATACCACATCAACATAAAGAGTTTGACTGTTCTTGAGTCACACAGGCTGGGACATTAAATTCGTTCAGTCTGGCAAACAATGACAGAATTATAAAGTAACTCCACTAAGTTAAATCAACTGTAGCAATGGGATGGAGGATATTAGTATTGGTTAGAGATTCACAAAACATATGAATAAGGTGCTTCCCTGTTCAGTGAGCAGGATCGTACTTTTTGTTGTTGTTGGCCTGGGACAAACTTAACATAATGGGAGAGAAGGAGGGCTATAATACGTAGGGAGAGGATGCCATGATATTCTTTGAGGATTTTGAATTAGGTATTTAGGATTTACATAATAGTATTTTTGTAATGTAACCCCTCAATTCTTCAGACTGAAGTAAACTGTACCGCAATATTTGACAAGTTAATAGCACTGTCAAAAAGCGTTGTAAATGTTTTAGTTTGAATCCTCCAAACTACAAAGTAAAACATTGAGAAAAAAACTCACCAGTCATATTTTAACCTAGCACGTTATGCAAAGATAATATGCTTGAGGGAAAGAAAAATGCTAGCTGGCAGATTTCTCAAAAATCTTCTGGCTTTCAAACTACCCTCTTACTTTCCTCACTCCTCCCACCTTCTGATTAAATTTATCTTTGATGTCACTGTTGCAATCAGAATGTAATCAGAATAGGTGAGCCTTTTCTAGATAACATGATTTTAAATCAGTGGAGTTCCTGTGCCAACAATATGAAACAGATTGTTGTGATTAGAACTAAACTGTTGTTTATTAACTGTATGCCATTTTGGCTACTAAAAGAGTAGATTTTAAGAAAAAAAATCACCTTTGGATTTCTGATTGGAACAGAAATGAAATAATTGGGTCTATCTTGGTTTTTCTTTTTCTTCATTGTTGTACAGTCTTCTTCAGTCCCCTTTCCTATTCTCTTTCTCTTCTTTTTAACAGATGGTTTAGATTTGCTGGAGGCTGGATAGAAAGCAAAACAGTTATTATACTGTACGCATGTATAAGTAGAACAATACATAACATCTGATAAATACTACATCAAAAGGCCATTCAAACATTATTTTACTCTCATTTTCAAATCCAAATGCTAAAGTTTCATCCTTTCTTAGTCAGAAACACCACCACCTCCATTCTGTTCAAGATGTTCCTCTGTCTTTGGAAGTCCCAAAAGTGGTTTTTTTAAAAAATGCAACTGGACTTGTTTTGTTTTGTTGAAGATGTTTCACTTCTCATCCAAGAAGCTTCTTCAGTTCTGAACGGAAACTCAGAATTGAAGCTTCTTGGATGAGAAGTGAAATGTCTTCAATCAAACCATGAAAGTCCAGTTGCCTTTTTTTAAAATTACATTTATATGCCACCTTTCTCCGAAGACTCAGGGCAGCTTACAATTTTTTGGGATACAACCCAATGCGCTCAGCAATAGCCTTCATTCCATTGTATATGCCTGCTTATTACTAAGCGGCATTTTTACAAAGTCAGCTTATTGCCCCCAACAATCTTGGGTCCTCAATTTACCTACCCCGAGAGGATGGAAGGCTGAGTCAACCTTGAGCCTGGTGGGATTCAAGCCTGCAATAATTACAGGCAGCTGGAGCTAAGTGCTAGGCATTTAACAGCCTGCACCACAAGGCTCTTTTGAAAAGCACATTTGAGACACCCATGACCAGGATGATCAAGAATCTCCATAGACACCCACCCTTGGAAGTAATGCTAAGGAGTGCAGGAGGAAGGAAGAACTAAAAACAAAGGCCACATTGCCCTCTTTTTTCAATGTTTAAAAAACCCAGCCCCTGAGCCCTTGGTGGCTCAGGCTGTTAATTGCCTGCACTTAAGTTCCAGCTGCCTACAACTGTTGTAGGCTCGAATCCCACCAGGCTCAAGGTTTACTCAGCCTTCCATCCTCTCGGGGTAGGTAAATTGAGGACCCAAGATTGTTGGGGGAATTAGCTGACCTTGTAAAAATGCCGCTTAGTAATAAGCAGGCATATACAATGGAATGAAGGCTATTGCTGAGCACACTGGGTTGTATCCCAAAAATTGTAAGCCGCCTTGAGTCTCCGGAGAAGGGCAGCATATAAATGTAATTAAAAAAAAAAATCTGGTCCCAGTCCAGGATTACAAACCTGGAACTTCCACATATTTTGGACTGAAATTCCTTGCTACTGGCTGTACTGCAGTAACTAATGATTAATTAAAGCCCAGAATCCAATAGAAGAGAATATGTGTAGTTCAGAGTTGAATTGTGAGGTCCTTGGTGTTCTCTAAGCTTGCTGTTTGCTTGCAGATATTTCATTACCTGACAAGGTAACATCATCAGTGCTAGGGAACATGGAGTTTGCTACCTGTGGTATACAACAGCTTGGCCTGCCAGCATATGGAGGATATGATTTGCTCTTTACTAGTTCCTTGATTGGGCTATTGCCTTCTGCTAATTGGTCATCTGGTCTTAAACTCAGTGTTGATTGCTGCAGAGGATGTGTTTAAGTACACATCAGGGTTCAAGACCAGCAATCTAGCAAAAAAACAATACCTTAAATGAAGAAACTGTCAAGGAGAAAACCACACCCCTTCAACACTGGTAGGTAAGCTAATGGGTAGGGGAGCAATATTTATTTATTTATTTTATTATTTGGACTTGTATGCCACCACATCTCCGAAGACTCGGGGCGGCTAACAACTAAAAACAGCAACAATAAATAATTAAAAAGAGATTAAACTAATTCACAAGCCCAAAAATTACAAAACAAGAATTTACAATAATTAAAATAATTTAAAACCCATCCCCAGGGAGTCACAGCCAGATTGGTCGAACAACCAGGTCTTCAAATCATGGCGGAAGGTGCGGAGGTCAGGGGCCAGGCAGAGCCCCAGGGGCAGTTGGTTCCAGAGGTCAGGGGCCGCGACAGAATAGGCTCGTCGCCGGGGGACCGCCAGCTGACATTGACTTGCCGACGGGACCCCGAGGAGTCCTTGCCTATGTGCTCGCACAGGGCAGTTGGCACTCGATATCGGCAGGAGTCGCTCCCTTAGATATTGAGGACCCATGTCGTAAAGGACTTTGTATGTTAAAACCAAAACCTTGAATCTCACCTGGAGTGCAACCAGCAACCAATGCAGGCCGCGCGGGAGGGGGTAATATGGGAGAATCGGAAACTCCCATCACCACCCGTGCGCGCATTCTGCACCAGCTGCAGTCTCAGATGGTATGCAAGGGCAGTCCTAAATAGAGGCGTTGCAGTAGTCGAGTCTAGAGGTAACAAGGGCATGAGTGACTGTGCGCAGGGCATCTCGGTCCAGGAATGGGAAGCTGATGAACAAGGCGGAGGTGGGCAAAGGCCCCTGGCGGCCCCCACCTGCTCCTCCAGCGGAGCCGTACATCCAGGAGGACCCCCAGATTCCAGCCCTATCCACAGGGGGCAACACCTCTCCCCTATGACCAAAGATGGATATTCCTGACTGGGCGAGATGCGGTATGCACAACCACTCAATCTTGGCGGGTTGAGTCGAAGCATGTTCCCGCTCATCCAAATCCGTGCACGCATCCAAACACGGGTCATCAGGAGAGGGCATCACTGATCTGGTTTGGGGTGGAGATGTACAGCTGGGTGTCATCCACTGATGGAATCTCACCCGAACGGATGATCTCACCCAGCAGCTTCATGTAGATGTTGAATAAAAGAGGGAGAGGACCGACCCTGAGGGACCCCACAAGAGAGCACCCTCGGGGTGATCTCTGCCCCCTGCCAACACCGATTGCGACCGCCCGAGAGGTAGATGAACCACCGAAGGACAGTGCCCCCACTCCCAACCCCGAGACATGCAAAAGGATACCATGGTGCGATGGTATCAAAGCTGCTGAGAGATCTAACAGGACCAGGACAGAGGAAAAACCCTGTCCCGAGCCCTCCACAGATCATCCATCAGCGACCAATGCCGTCTCGTGCTGAAGCCAGGTCGGAAGCCTGATTGTGCGGATCCAGGTAGTCCGCTTCATCCAGGAAGAGTGGAAACTGCCGAGCCACCACACTCTCAACAACCTTAGCCAAAAGCAAAGGTTGGAGACTGGACAGTTGTCTAACATGGTGGGTCCAGGGCAGACTTCTTCAGGAGGGGTCTCACCACCGCCTCCTTCAAGGCGGAGGAAAAACACCCTCTCTCAGCGGCGTTGACAACTGCCCGGAGCCAACTGCAGGTGGCCTCCCTGGAGGCATAAGCTAACCAGGAAGGACACGGGTCCAACAAACATGTGGTGGAACTCAGGCGCCACATAGTCCTGTCCACTTCATCCTCGAAACAGGATCGAACTCATCCCAGGTCACACTGGCCAGACTACTTGTACCCAGTTCCTCAGACCACTGCAAATCGGAGGACAATCCGCTCCGAATCCGGGAGATCTTGTCCAACAGATATTGACCAAATTCGTCAGCCCTTCCCTGCAGGGTCCGCCCCTCCCCGGGAGAGCGGGTAGCCAAACAGGGGTGGCTGGGCGGTTATCTGCGGACGCTATGACAGTGGAGAGATAGGACATTCTCGCCACTCTCATAGCTACCAGGTAAGTCCTAATATGGGCTCTTAGCTGGGCTCGGTCGGATTGGGAGCGGGTAGACCTCCACCTGCTCTCTAAACCCCTCCGACGACGCTTCATCTCCCGGAGCTCCTCAGTATACCAGGGAGCCAACCGGGATCCACGGCGTGTGAGGGGATGCATGGGGACAACTCTGTCAAGGGCATCTAAGGCGGCCTGTTGCCAAGCGGCTGCCAGCTCCTCGGCAGAGCTGTGGGCCAGGGAAGAGGGAAAGAACCCCAGTTCCGCCTGGAACCTCTCAGGGTCCATCAGGCGTCTGGGGCGGAACCATCTCGGTGGTTCCTCATCCCAGCAGTGGGGGGCAGCTTGTTGGAAGACCAGCCTCAGGAGATAGTGATCAGACCATGGAACGGGCAGTGCCATAAAAGTGGCCTGCCCTCTGTCACTATGCCACCGTTCGAGACAAAAACCAGGTCGAGAGTGTTTCCCCCCTCATGAGTAGGGCCTTGAATCAATTGGGTCAGGCCCATGGTGTCCATAGAAGCCATGAATTCCTGGGCCAAACCCGATGCCCCCCCGAGGGAAGGCAGATTGAAGTCCCCCAGGACTATAAGCCCTGGGAGCTCCACCGACACCCCCGAGAGGATATCAGGAAGGGCCGCTGCTACACAGCTGGGGGAAAGGTATGTCAGCAGCAAGCCCACCCGACCATTGGGCCCCCACCTCAAGAGGAGGGTCTCACTCCCGCCTATCTCTGGAACAGCGACCTCCCTTGGAAACAGGATCTCCCGAATAACCACAGTCACCCCACCACCCCTCCCCTGTGCCCGTGGCTGGTGCAAAACTCAAAAACCTGAGGGGCATAGATCAACCAGAGGGACTCCTCCCTCTGGCCCCAACCAGGTCTCGGTGATACAAGCCAGGTCTGCAGCGTCCTCCTCAATGACCTCACGGAGGAGGGAAGACTTATTAGCCATGGACCTGGCATTAAAATACACCAGTTTGAGCCCAGGGGTCCCAGTTCCCGTGCCCCCTAGGGAGGAGGCCATAGGGTCAGAGCGCGTCACTGCCCAAAGATGGCGGGTACGCACTCCCGGCACATGATATGGCCCTATGCCTCGATGTCCCCTGCCAATCCCAACCACCCTGGGGATCGCGGTCCCCACCTCACACCCGGGCCCCCGCCCCCAACCCCCGCCCCCCACTGCCACACACCAGGCTAGCACTGATATGTTCTAGTCATGTAATGAAATGTCTGCAAGCAAACAACCAAACTAAGAGAGCATTAAGAACTCCAAAGCCCAGACCTGTGATGGCAAACCTATGGCATGCTTGCCACAGGTAGCATGCAGAGCCATTTGTGCCAGCACGCAAGCCATAGGCAAACTCATTGCGCATGCGCGTGCCTCACAGCTGATTTTCGGCTGGTTTGAGGCCTTTTTCGGCCTTCCAGAGGCTTGAAAAAAGCCTCTTCAGGCTGAATAAGCCCATTTTGTCACTTCTGGTATTAACACCACTGGCCCAGACTATCTGATACCACTTTGCTTAATCCTGCTAATGTTTTTTTCAATTCAATCTCTAATATATTGATGGGAAAAATCTCCTGCCTGCCCCAAAGAAATATTTGTCTAAATAATATTTATATAATATTTGGCTAAAAAAGAACTGAAAATTCAAAGTTTGAAAAGTTACTACCTATTATAAATGTAAACATAGTGAGGTCAAGATGATTAGGAAATACTGTTGTTTCCAGAAGGGCCACTTGTTTTGTTCGTTTTTTTCTTTTATGAGACACTCATACAATGTTGCTTCAAAATTATTGTATTGCAGTATCTTCTGGGGCACCTTAAATCCATATCATTTTTTTCAGAGTGCTTGTGTGAGTATACCCTTTGTGCATGTTTTGAAACTTAACACTCAAATTACAACATCATTTGGTTCCAGGTGGCCTTTGCAGAGTACTTATTAAGACTTCCTTCTGCTCTGCTCCTAAAGCTTTAATTAGTTCTGTGTTCATACACCCTGGTCTCACTTAATCTTTTAGTTAGTTGCCTCAGGTATAATCAAGCAATCCCATCTTTCTTTATTAAATGTTTAAACTGCATTTTTCATTATTGAAATTGCTCTTTTGTGGCATTTCCCTACAAGGTTAGCACGAGCAAGCATTAGAACACAGGAAGCTTTTGCTTTATAGAAATTCTTATACTGAATAATTTGGAATTCAAATATATTTCAGAAAAAGGAAACTTCTAGCCATTTTGAAAGGTAGAATTGACAAGACCTGGAATTTGAAATGGCAAAGGTTAGGAGAATTCTTTTTTGAAGAAATCTGGCCTAAATGTTCTTGTTTGCTTAACTACGATGTGAATATCCAATCTAACAAAGTTTCAGAGTTCTATTCTACTAAACTTACTGCTAAGTTCAAGTTCAATATCTGCTTCAGCAAATGGCATTTCCGCCATCAAGTTATCAATCGAATTGTTAGAGCTGTACGATTTCTTCCTTTGCTTTTTCCGTTCTTTTTTCTTGCACTCCACAGTGTGTTTTCCATCTGGAATACATTTAAAACAATGAATTTGGTTTTAGATTTCATGGCCGATTAAACCATCACCAATAAAATCTTGTCCTAGACTTACAAGCTCATTACAGGGCAGTTTTTCAAGCACAATACCAGAGGTTCTTCAGCATTTGCTTGTTTCTCCAGTTTGCAAGTTTAACTGATTTTTAAAGCATCAAATAGATTACAATAAGAGATATGCATATGTATTTTGTTCCTTATTTGAAAAACAGGGATGAAGTGGATGCAAGTCTTTCATAAGTCTAAATAATAAATAAATAATGATCTGCAGTTTAGAGTAATTCTCTTGCTCTGATTTTTAAGCTTTGAAACTAGAACAAATCTATCTGGCTATGGCTAAATAAGCTATTAACAGTGTTTTATTAATGTGAAGAAAGGTTGGCAAGTCAGTTCCGCACTGAAAAAAATGATTCACCCAGGGTACATTCAAAGGCTTCTCATAGCTGGAACTGTTAAATGGAAACAATATCATCACTTATTTGGCTTCAGATTTTATTGGTTACCGCTCATTTCTTATTTAGAGCTATTTGAGAAACTTACGATAAAAGGTGGGACGCATACTTTTAAATAAAGAAAACTCAAACTTTTTTTTCTATTCTAAATACTCAAGTATCTGCAACTCCACTATTGTGTTATCATTATATATGCATTCAGGAACGTAACCAAAAAACATGATTCAATTATATTCTTATCCATTACTTAATGACTTGTAGTTATCAAACAGCCACATAACAAAGGAATTGTGAGATTGTTTTTCTTTTTGATCTAGGTTGCAGATCTAAGCAGATTTAGAGAGATTTGTTTGAGAATCTCGGAAATCTTGCTGGGTTGCCTAAGGAAAATGAACACAGGATTCTATCCTGAAAAGCAATAAACTCAGTTAACATGTTTAAATTTTGCTCCATATCACTACATCGTTTATTAGCCATATTTTTATAAATCATATCCTTCATGTAGATTTCAGAATTTCATGCCACTTTGATTACACCATGTGCTGTACAAATATGATGTTTGCACCTTTAAAAAAAACAGGGGATTAAAATTCTTTGCTGTTGTTTGGCTTTTTCTTTTTCTTTTCTTGAGTAGTAATGGCAAACTACAGATGATATGCCATGCCATTTCTGGTGACACACCAGGCCTCTAGACCAGGGGTGTCAAACTCGTGGCCCACGGGCCAGATACGTCACGCACTGGCCACGCCCGTGCCTGGTTTAGCGAAGGGGGAAAAGTTGCAATACGTCATGTGACAACACCATGACAAGGTTAGTTTGATACCCCTGCTCTCGATGCTCTAGAGCTCACCTGAGAGGGCCCTGCTCTCACATGGCCTCTGGGGCCTCATACAAGAATTTCAGAGTGAAGTAAAAAAAATCTCCCATCACCTCAGAAAGATAGATCTCATTGTCAAGGCTGGATATTCCACCTCTAACCTAGAGGGAATTTGGCAACAGAACAGCACATGCTATCCTTAAGACATAAAAAGAAACCAGTGGCTTGATAGATGGGAGTGTGAAAAAACCCAAACATTTAATCCAGATTATTAGTGTCCTGTATAGTATTTCCTGGATACCTCATCCCTAGCTAGGGGAGATAAGCCACCTGATTACAAGTTAATTGGCTTCAGTGTTCAAAAAACAAGGGAAGGATAACAAGGATAACTGCTCCAGGAAGCTGTACAGAAATTGTAATAGCTGTCAGAAGGCAGCCAATTGGGGAAAAGAGATTTCTCTTGTATGAAATGCTACGATGAATATCCTAGTTGAGCAATCCTGTCTTCAACAGGTTAATGGTTTTAAAACCACCATGTGCCTTTTTATCCGGGAAGGGGAAGGGAGAAGAAAAATTGCCCTCAAAATCAGAGGCATGAATTTCAGTCACTCTGTTTTAGACAGGCAGCTAAAAGCTTACAAATGTATGCACTATGAGGGCACTTTATTGGGACATAGATCACAAGTACCTTTTAGGTGCATTATCACTGACCAAATCTAGTTTGCCATCTTATATTTCCAAAATTATTACAAGTAAAAGGGCCATTATGGCAACTGTCTTTTATTAGTCTAATGATACTTTTGGTCCTGTATGAAGACAGTATTTAATGAAACAAACAAAAAGGTAAGATGAATTTCCCTGATGGCTTTGCGTCAGAGCTTAATTGCCCCATTTGCAACACATAGAAATGTGTGGTTTGGCCACTATATAAATATAAATGCTATGAACAATCAATACACAAGGAAGCAGAAACTGCTAACAAAATGATTTGCCGTATTAACAAGTGAGGCAGGTATTCTTTCTCTCAAGGGAAATCATCAAAAGAAGGATGAGACAAACAAGTGAGTCATAGTCATGAGCGGATAGTCTGCTGGTTAACAACAATAAATAGATAGATCATAAGTTACTCCAACACGTAACGGTTAGTTATTGTCCTTTATTGGCCTATAACTTTCATTAAAGAAAAAAGACCAATTATACTTTGCAACCCAATCTATATACCTCTAATATTGAAAGCTTTTGCTCTCAGGGACCGAAACGCTTTAAGTTTCCTGCTGTAAGATGCAGGTTGAACTGAATAGCCTCAATGATTCCTTTCAACTCTATGATGGTATTGTTATAAAACAATGATAATCTCTAACTGAGTACCATATGCCTAGGATTAGGTACTTCCACAGAATATACTGTTCTTTCCTTGTTTTCAAACTGAAGATGCATTTTTAATTATGGAGAAGCAGGGGTGTGGCTACTATTAGAATGGAAGGCATCTAGGGAATACAAGAGATGTAGACTAGATTGAGAAATCAAAACAACACATTAGAAAATGTCTATGGCAAACCACATCTGGGACTGTTACCAATACAATTTTAAGAATATTCATTATATCATCAGGAATTGAGCCTGACCTAGAGAATCTACTGCATAGATTCATAGGATGTTCTGTTCCTTATTACTGAGAAAGTGATTTGAACCAGATTCTATTGTAAATGTTCAATTTCTAAAATACGAACACACTCTCAGGAATAGACAACATGTGGTTTTATAACAAGGTTGCTTACTGCTGTCATACAGAAGCATGTAATCCTTAATTATTAGAAATTTTGAACTCTGGAATGCCTCAGATAGGCTTTGCTGAAGCTATACTACCTGGATCTGTGAGTAGAATCAAATACTATTCACAAATATTAGGAACATAATAAAATATACCTTGATTCAACCCTTACATCTCCCAAGATAGGTATTTCCTCATTATTTGTGCTACCATATCTGCCCTTAAGGTTGTTAACTAGGAACTAGGGTTTATTTCAGCATATCCTGCATTGTAAAATATTTTTGGAACAGTTTTCAGTATCCCTCAGTGAAAGAAAAGTACTCCATTTTGGTTGTCTGTAACTGAGAAACAGGCAACATTTTAATACAGGTGGCCCTTGACTCATGACCACAATTTCTGTTGCTAATCAAACTGAACCATGTCTGGTTTTACCTTTTTTTGCTATGGTTGTTAAGTGAATCACTGTGGTTATTAAGTGAATTGTATGGTTATGTGAATCTGGCTTTCTCCATTAACTTTGGTTGTCAGAAGCCATCTGGGAAGATTACAAATGGTGATCACATGACCACAGGATGCTACAACGATTGTAAATACTTGTTAGTTGCTAAGTTTAGTTTAGTTTACTTTATTGTCATTGCATCTCATACAACAAAATCAAATACCATCTTCAGTGCACATCATGACCATGAAAATAAACACAAACACACATCCTTCACACATTGAACCGAAAACCCCCAACACTGCACCAACACTGCACTATACAGTAGAATTCAAAAGAGCTACTGCCCTGGGATAGAAGTTGTTTTTCAGCCTACTTGTGCTTGTTTTTATTATTCTGTACCATCTGCCAGATGGTAATAGTTCAAAAAACGGGTTCCCAGGATGAGATGGATCTTTGAGAATGTTTTGAACTTTCTTAAGGCAGCGAGAGCTATAAAGCTCTTCAAAGAGGGGAGAGGGCAACCAATGATCTTCTGGGCAATGACCTTAACCCTCTGGAGTGCTTTCCTATCTGAATTTTGCATCATGTGACTATGAGGATGCTGTGAGAGTTTTAAGTGTGAGTCAATTTTTTTCAATACTGTTGTAACTTCAAAACAGTGCTAAACCAGTTTTAAGTTGAGGACTACCTGTACCTGAATAATTGCTGTCTTAGGTAGTAAATATAAATGTACCTCATTGACATTTCCCCCCAAACTGTATTAAAAGTCTACTACAAAGCCTGAGTTGCCGACAGGTGTTAAAGAAGACCAGGTATTAATATCACTTTCTTTCTAAGTGGATTTAAAAGATAGAAACTTTTAATTTCTCTCAGTAATTCGGCTTCTAGAGAAAATGGAAGGGTGGGGGCACAAAAGCACCTGTAATTTTAATGCAAATTAAAAGTTTGAGATAATGGACTAAGATGGATAGAAAATTCAACTTCATATTGTACCATAAAGTTTGTCATATCCACCAAGTTTTAGTCAAATTTCTCTAATAGAATAAACATACGGTGAAAGAAAATCAATTTATGTGTTATATGCCTACTAAAAAAAGAACAACATACCCACATGAAGTAATACATGTAAACCAAAAGGTGACTTAACGAACAAAATGCAGTGACTTCTAAAGTATTGCTTAGAATTGTTCAAATTGAGGTTTTATTACCCTTATCAACTGTTTGCTTAAAAAGCATGGGTTAATAAATAGTGGCATGTTTACCCATTTACATGCTCACTTACTACACTTCAATAATAAGCCCATTGCAACTCCATTCCTAGTGGTAACCTCCAGCTGCCAAGTTACATGATAAACCAGCAGCAGGATTAGACTTGATCACTAAATTGGAAAGGAGGCCATCAGAAAACATCCGAATAGCAAGCTGGACTGAATTTTTTTTAAACAGCAGGCGACAGTGGCAAGTCACTTTGTTACTCTTGCCAAGAAAGCAAAAGGGGACAGGTCTATATAATATCCAGAAGTTGAATTGGACTCAAACAAGATCCTCCTTTAGTTGCAAGGTTTTCTTACTCAAATCTTTTCAGGCCAATTCGTTGGTTTCTTTTAGCAGGATTATCACCCCTTTTGTGGAAGACTTATTCATAATACATTGGAGAACACTCGTACTTAATTCATTCACGCATCGGGTGGTCTCTCTATAGAGAGAGTATACTGATGTCCTTATGATGACCGAGCTCCCTTTTTTGGGTTAACTAAGGGCCGGAACAAAAGCATTGCACAAGTTTTAGACGAGGAAGGGAGGTTTCATTATCTGCGACTGCCAAACTGTGAGGCAAAAGGGAAGTGCCCCCGCCCCACTCCCACGTTAAGGAAGGAAAAGTTGAAGAGAAGGGTGGGTCTCCTGGACGCTCCTCTCTCGGCTTTGGGGCCGCTGCTAGCATTCATTATCTCCTCCTCACCGATCTGTTGTGACAACTGCTTGCTCGCAGGGGGAGGCTGAACTTTTCCTCCTATTCCAGCTTCCTCCTCCTTCGCTTCCAGCCTTTGGGAATCCGCCCGGAGAGGGGAGGATCCCTGCACAGCCATAACGGCGCCGGAGAAGAGAGATCCCCGTCCCACCTCTGGGGGCGCCCAAGGGATCTGGGGACTAGAGGACCCAGCTGCCCCCGCAGCGAAGCGAACGGAGCGGAGAGTCCAGAAAAGAAGTCGCGGCACTTTCGATATCATAGCCCGGGCTCTCGCCTTTCTCCGAGCACCTACGGAAAAACGGAGGGGTCAAAAGGAAAGCTCCACTGGTGCCCTGCCGTTCAATCGCGGAGCGACACGACTCTGCTCCCCGCGCACGTCTAATTTAGGGGAAACTACGGCTCCCAGCATGCAACGCAGCTTGCAGAGGGGCCTCGAAACGAGGGGAAGGAGCAAGCCGTGCATTGTGACGCCGCTTCGAATGTTTGTTGGGAGTCAATGGCGTTAAGCTTTTCTGATCGGTTAGCATCGCATGTTACATCGCGTGAAAATAATTTCCAGCTATTATTCGTTTTCCCTCTTGGGGTTCTCTGTTGTATTCTCTGAAAAATCAAAATTCTTGGTGTGGAATATGGACTGCATCTGCATAATATTCTTGAGCCACATAACCCGTAATTCCCGCCATAGCTGCTCTTTATTGAAGGTGGCAACACACCCCTGTTAACCAGACCAGGGTTTAACCGTTTTGAAAAACAGAGTGTTTCTCAATAGTTTGTCCTTTCTGGTATCCCACGAGCCTTTGTGCCAAGAGAGTAACTTCATTATAGCAAATATGACTGGTTCAAACAGGAAATAATGGGTATGGCAGCCAAGCAATTTTGGAAGGTTAAGTATGGCAGCCAACTTCATAATGAGTGCCTTGTATTTTCAGCTGCTCTACACCTGTCCACATACCTGGCTTTGAAATATAAATAGGAATTGAGGCTTCTAGAATAAGGCTTCATCTGGAGATGTCTTAATTGATGATTTACTTAGGATGTGGTGATGCTAGAATGGTTCTCATTTGGGTATATATTCAGTTTGTGCTTTTGCACAATGTGCTGCACCTAAAAATTACCAGTTAAATGTATTTTGCAAATTTACGCAGTGTAGGCAAATAATTGGTTGCCGAGACAGAACATCACAGAACATTTTAAACTCAGTTGCATTTATTGACTTGTAGCTCAATGTAGCTCAATGTACTGTGGAATAAAGTTAATTTATGCTCCATTAAATCATATAAATCCATGTTAACTCAGGAAACTAAAGTTGTCAATCATGAGCTAGTAAGTTGCATGAACCCAGCCAAAAGAAATGATGGAATTCTAGTCACAATGCAAGCCCTGCCCTTTTTACACATATCTGTGTGTGACATCGATGCATATACAAAAAAGAGTGCAGTTTGTATAGCTTACCTTGTTTCCACCTTGCTTTTTGAATCTCCCTCCTAGCAGATGTTCTTTGAAATATTCTTACTACTTGATCCATCCTTTTGATCAACCCCCATCATTCGGAGAGCATTAAAAATTATGGTCTTGAACAAATATATTTGAGTATATACAAATTTGAAACTTAGCTGTTCTTGTCTTTTAAGAAAACTATCTTGGGCAAACACCTGTAATTTTTGGAGAAGAGCCCCAAAATGTTTAATCTCCATACTTTTCCCTCCTCATTTGTAAACATGATGTTTGCCATAAAGATAGGAGTTGGAGTATGAATGGAGGAAATCAAGTTCCAGTTCTCCTTCAGCCATGGAAACTCATTGGGACAGTCGTTCTCTTTTAGCACAATCTATGTCACTGGAGTGTTAGGGGAAAGTAATGAAGGAAGAGCTATGCATACATCGTTGAACTGCAATGTTAAATAAAAGCAAGATATAATAAAATAATCTTTAACTTTGTCAAAATATTCTGGTTCTGGAATTCTGGAACATGTTTTCATCAATACACTGTAATCTTTTAACAGTTTTGAGTTTTCACATAGCATTTAGTCTGTCCGCCTGGTCAAAGCCTTTTGAGATCTGGTCCTTTCAGATCTGTTGGGACTACAATACCCAAAATTCCCAAATTGGGAAAGACTTCAATTAATCTGTAGATGATTTAACAAAATTTTAAAAAGCTAGGTTATCTCTCTTGCAAATTCACACACACAGCATGAATAGAACTGAAGCTGCAGCAGACCTCAGGAGAGAGGAAGGAGTTAATAAGGCACTGGAAAGAAAAGGGGAAAGTGTTCATATGGAACCAATTACAGTGGTATTGTAAAGGATGTTCCCTCCAGAGGAAGAAAGCTAGCTAATGGAAGAGTTATCTTTCTGGAAATGCAACAACACACATCTTGAACAGCTGGCAATGAACCAAAATATTTTTAAACCCCTTTGTTAAGATTAAAGGGAAAGAGTGACCAGTAAGATGGAGTTAGCAAAATTCTTCTAGAAAAATAGTTCTGAATGCAGCCCATTTTCTACCAGTTTCCAGATTTTGAATTGGTTGGGAGGGAAGGATACTTACAATGCTGCAGTTTTAATCATCTTGGTTGTTTACTATTCAGCAATTTTCAAGGTATGTTATAACTTTCAAATTAAAGAGCAGGCTTGAAATATCATTTTCATCCAAATTAGTATTCTGCTACAGAATGTTTAAAAGACCAGTTGAACCTGGCCTGGTAGCCTGAGTTCCTTATTTAATGGCTCTTTTCAAAGGGCAAACCTAATTGTGAGTGGCTTATGTCCTAACTAGACTTGCGTATTCCACTTCTTACTAATTATCACAAAGATTTTATAAAGGCAACAAACTTGCATTGTACATGGAACAGAAAAATGGAAATCTAAACTCCAAGCGGCATTGAAAAAGTAAAATATTACCAATCACTGCTTACCCTTTATATAGCACACCCTACAACAGGAAATGCCATTGAGGATTTATTTGCTTACAGATTTGTGATTGTGGATGTAGGATCATCTGAGAGATGGATTTGTGATTGGAGTCTAGACTTCATAGTGATTTGTGTGTCTTTTATAAAGCTAGCAGATGTCACTTCATCTAACTTGGCTGAAAAATGGACGAGGGAGGAATCAATGTTCATGGTATATGTTGGCATTAATGTTGGTTAAATATTATGGAGAAATTCTGAAATATAGCTAAAACAGACATAGTGGAACCCTAGTGAAATGGACAGAACTAGTGAAGATACAAATTATAAAAAGGAGAGGGAAACACAATTGGAATTTGTGTCACTTTGTACTTCAAAAGAAAGTAGTGAATATGCTGTGATTTCAAGTTTCAACTTATATTGACCATCTGTGACTGGGAGCCTACTGTCTACTAATTCCAATCATGTGGCTTTTTCTATCTTTTTATACCAGCTGTCTGTCCAGATACACAAGAGATGGTAGTGCTTTGCTTCCACTTCCCCACATCAAAATATTTTTCCATGTAATACTTTATGCTACTACTCGTTAACAAAGAAATTTCCTTGTGACAATTTTATTTCTGAATTCTTTGTAGATTCACTCCTCCTAGTTGACATGGAGGGGATGCCAAAATTCTAGATTTCTTTTTAGTGCAACTTTTGAAACACAAGCTCTTCCCGGTTACTATTTAATATCTGGACCTCCATGAAATAATCAGGATCATAATCTGAATGATCTGAAGTGATACGGAAAATCAGAAATCGAAATCCAATCACTGACCAATACAGTTCGAATTTTCAGCACTGACATCAGCATGGAGTTCAGCCTGGACAAATGCGCCACAGTGGCACTGAAGAAAGGAAAAATTGTAGAAAGTGATGGAATCGTAATGCCTAATGGACAAACCATCAAGTGCCACCAACCCGAAGCCTATACCTGGGCATACTGCAGCTGGACAATGTCAAGCATGGGCAAGTGAAAAATGTGGTCAGCAAAGAATACACATAAAGAGTCAGAAAAATTCTAAAAAGCAAACTGAATGGCCCCAACACCATCAAGGCTATAAATTCCTGGGCCCATCATCAGATATACTGCGGGGATTGTAAACTGGACACAGGCAGAGCTGGACAGCCTGGATAGGAAAACTAGAAAACTGATGACCATGCACTCTGCACTGCACCCACGTAGTGACGTTGACAGGCTATATTTGCCCAGAAAAGCAGACAGCAGAGGACTTTTGCAAGTGAAGCAGACAGTTGAAGAAGAAAAGCATGCTCTGGCAGATAATGTGAAAAACAGTGTTGAATCAGCTTTGATGGAGGTCAACAATAGGAAGCTGCTCAAAGTGCAGCAAACCAAGAATCAATACAGGAAAACAGCGATGCAAACTTGGGCAGACAGCTGGTGTAACAAAGCACTGCACGGACAGTTCCCTGAAAAGATCCAAGGAAAAGTAGATAAGGAAAAGACCTGGTTATGGCTGACCAATGGAACACTGAAAAAAGAGACGGCCTGATTTTTGCAGCTCAAGAACAAGCCATCAGAACAAATGCAATCAAAGCCAGAATAGAAAAATCTGCTGATGACCCCAAATGCAGACTCTGCAAAGAAGCAGACGAAACCATTGATCACATACTGAGCTGTTGCAAGACAATCGCTCAGACTGACTACAAACAACGTCACAACACAGTTGCTCAGATGGTCCACTGGAATTTGTGTCACAACTACCACCTGCCTGTAGCAAAGAACTGGTTGGCAAGATTTAAATATGGTTAAAAGTGTCTTAAATTAGTTAGTTGGCTCTAATACAAATGCATATGTAATCTAAGTCAGATTACTATTCCATAGTATTGTATGAACCTCCCCCGCAGTCCCAATCATGCTCTCAAAGTTCAGTGATAAGATTATTCATTTCTGGTGGTAAAAATTGGATATGCCACACTCAAGGCTAAGGATGTTGACAGTAACATTACTTGGCTGCTCAGCCTACCTATTCCTCCCACTATTTTCCTAGCCCCTTCTTTTCCTAACATCCCCTTTGTTACCGCCAATAATTTTGGAGTTTTCTTTTCTCCTGAAACATTTTTAGCCAAACATAGACTACCTGGAACTATCTATCGGCACACAGAATAATGTGCATAGAAGGTTGCATAGCCCTATATTTTTGTAATTTGACAGCTGATGTATGGGAGGTTATATATGGATTGGCAGCATTTCCATGCATACTTGTAGTATGTTCTACTCAGGTGCATTTTTTTCTTATTCCATATTAGATTGGGAATTCTAAAAGTAATTAGAAGAAGAAGGCAATGACAAACCCCATTGTGCTGATTTCTAGAAAATGTCATGGATTCTTAGTCTGTAGGGTTGAGCTGCAATGTTATGAAATTGGGACGTTTACTTTTGTAACTATTGCAATTAAGTTTTCAAAATCGTATTCTTGTGGTTCTTCTAAATTCCCTAACGTGCTATGGAAAACTGGTGTTTACAACTCTTATAGCTGGTTTTTTTTAAAATTCTCTAAGATATGAAGACAATATGATGATGTTGTCTTTAATTGGGCTGCTGTGGCGCATGGCTTTTTGATGGAGCACTTCTGTTTACTTACAATTGATCTGATTCTATCAGAGAGCTTTCTGTATGCTTAGGATCCAAGATACTTCCAGGCCTTATTGATCTCCAAGTAGTATTTCTCAGCATTGCATGGTGAAGGTTTATAACTCTTCTAAGCAAAATCCATATAAGCTTACAGTTTCTGAATACAGAGCTTTGACACCATTCCAGGATGCCACATTGCATTAGTGTATGAAGTCAGCCCAAAGCAGGAAACTGTTTCAATGGGATGTCTGTTGCCTTTTTGTTTCCTGCCTTTCGAAAAGAAAACGTATCTCTGAGTAAAAGGATATGTGCTTGAGAGGCCATTATCAGAAGTTATTCACCAAAGCAAGATACCATGAAACAGCTCACTAAAATCCAAAAATCTCATACTTTGAAACAGGTTGATGGGGGGAAATGTGCCTCTTATACAATAACACTGGCCAATCTTTGCACTCTGAAGAGAGAAGGGGAGGGAGGGAGAATGGAAATCTTCCAACTCCTGTAAGTATTTTGAATTAATCTTCAGTCTGAAATGGACTGAAGAGAAAATGTGTCAAACAGATCATTAAAAAGCAACATCCACAATAAAAGGCAGAATTTCAGCTTGATGCATATGCTGTGTAGTGATCTCCTTTCCGAGAAAAAGACTGTATTTTGCATTTTTGCTCATGTGGATACATAACTATCCAACAAAACAGAACACTCTTAATTGATTTCACTGGGATTTTCAGTCAGGAATGCAGAACTGGATCCAAAAATTTTCTTGTTCCAGTTGGAAGAGATGCATTATTGCAACCTAGTAAACCATTGTTTTAAGACTAAATTCATTGTTGGATAAAAATCCAGATGTAAAACCTTGCCTCCCCAACATTATTTTCGTGAAACATTATGGTTGCTTTTTAAAAAAATCCTTCATTACACTTATATCTTTTTTTAAAATACTTTTGAGATTTTTACTTTTTTTCCTGTCTAAAGGGCTATGTTGCAAAATAAAGGATATTGTTACCTATTTTTTTAGGTGCAGAGGATATTGACAGTAGCATAGGTAGGATGCCATGAAACAGCTTGCACAACAGGGAAGCTCAAGTTTTATAAAAGGATAAAGAAGACAGTAGATGAGAGATACAAAGAAAAGACAATAATATCCAGCGCTACAGAATTTTAGTTGACCAAAATGAAAAGAAGTGTATAGAAAATCAGCAACATGTTGAGTACGCATGCAGCCTCTTTTAAACTCAGTTTGCTCATTTTTGGTCTCATTTTGCAAGAGCTCCTCTTTCCCCATATAGTTACAAATTCATTCATTCATTCATTTATATCTGTGTGTGCACAAATACACAGAAAGACACAGGTAGACACTCACGTAGAGTCAAGTTGCCTAAATTATCCAAGGCAGACAATGGATTTAAGTACTATTATTTTTATTTCACACATATTTTGAATCACAAATTAAGTTCAAATTTTCATTCAAAACTCCAACAATATTTAACAAAAGTAATGTGCAAAAAATGCACTTTATTTAATAAGCAATGAGGAAATCAGGTTAATATATGTAATTTAGGAACACATTTATATGGGAGTAGAGATAAATACAATAGTGGCAATTCTTTATTTTTACCAAGGGAAAAACTGGATCATTTTACACATCTTCATAGCATATGAACTGGCAAACTAATACTCATCCTAAAGTCCGAACATAAATACAGGCGTCCATTCTGTTTCTTTTCCAAGACTGTTCTACATTTGAAACAAAGTAGAATTATACATTCCTATTAAAGATCACTTTATTAGATCATGCAAGTCTTTTTTAAGGGGGGAAAGCTTGCAGCAAATTAGCTCTTGTGAGTAGCAATATCTTGCAAATTTATCTTTCAATCTGTGCAAGGAGGTACAAGTTGCCGTCAGGTTTGTTCTGAGTATAAATCTCTCCATCCAGCTCCAAAAGCTGATTTCTCTGTTTCTTCTTGTTCTTTACACTGTTTGCCTTTGCCTCCTGTTTTCGCTCTTTCATCTTCTCTGCCCCCCAGTTCTTTCCGTTACCCCTGGAAAGTATTACTCAGCAGGTGTAACAGTTTCTTCCACATACCTTGAATTCCAATAGCCACAACACCATCTTGCTTTTCATTGCAATCTATTGTGCCTTGCACATGGGGGCATTGGTGTTTGGACAGAGGCAGTGGTGGGAGTCAAATTTTTTTACTACCGGTTCTGTGGCCATGGCTTGGTGGGCGTGGCAGGGGAAGGATACTATAAAATCTCCAGTCAGAGGTGATATTTGCCAGCTCTCCGAACTGCTCAAAATTTCCACTACCGGTTCTCCAGAACTGGTCAGAACCTGCTGAATACCACCTCTGCCTGTCTCCAATTATTTCTGTCTGACCACCAAATTTAAGAGAACAGAGCTGGAAAGTAGGTTAGTGGGGTGGGGAGGGAATGGGGATTTTACAGTATCCTTCCCCTGGAGTGGGGTGGAAATTGAGATTTTGCAGATTATCTGTTGGGCTCTATTAGTGCTGATAGAGAAGCTGAGCCCGTCAGCATGTTTGCAAGAGCCACTGCAGCCTGACACTATATACTTCCAGGATTGTTTAGCTGCGTCAGACACATCAGGATGATCAACGGTGATGAGAGGGGGAATCCGGGAAACCCCCCTGTCCTTTTGCGGCTTGTGGAATTGACTGTAGTGCTACAATGGATGATGGTGGGGAAATCTGGGTATATAGTTTACTCACGAGTAGGTAGGGTTCATAGGCAAAAGATAGATTGCAGAGATAGGAAACAATGGACATATTAGGTATAACAGGATGGTGACCTAGAGGGTAATTAAGGGGCTAATTAGGGGCAAGTACAGGAGATAGGAGCATTTGGGGGTGCTTACACCTTTAAATAGCATTGGGAGGCAGAAGCTTCCAGTGCTAACTTAGCCTTGATTGTATGCCGTTCTTGCCAGATGGGAAGTTTGTTGTTTGACATTAAACACCTTGAAACCTGCTTTCTGCTGTTGTATGATGGTTTGTGTGCAAATCTGCGAGCTATCAGAAGACTGGCTGAGAGTTACAGTATCCTTCCCCTGCCACGCCCACCAAGCCATGCCCACAGAACCGGTAATAAAAATTTGAATACCACCACTGGACCAAGGTCACTTTGACTAAGGAGATCCATCACTGTAAGACTCTTTAAGAGCTAGTTTTCCTTTCTTACACAAACATTTTAACATAACTTTTGATTGTCTTTTCTCACAGAGCCAGCGGCTAACCATTATGGGAAAACAGATAGACTTTCACTTCTCTTTGCCAACACAAGCTGGTTATATTCTGTGTCTTGGCACTTTTCTGAGTTTCTTTATTCTGGGTAACGTTACTAGAACAGAAAAGCCTATCTTTTGTCCTTGTTTATAAAGGGATATTTTATTCACAAGGATATACTGTATACAGTACTGATTTGCAAGAGAACAGCTGGACTGAAATTCAAACCTATAACATTGTACTTTGGCGATGGTCCCTGAACAGATAGTTCCATGTTCTGGGTTCCATAGAAACAAGAACTTTGTTGAGATAAAAACATGAAGCTAACCTCTCAAAAAGGAATATTAACACTTTAGTCTCCTCACATGTTTAACCTGGAGAATATGAATTATGAATTGTATTAGTGGTGTATATATGTAGACGGGATAGGTGATGTAAACCATTGGACTGGAAATGGAGAAAAAGAACATTTGCTTATAGTGATGTTTCGAAATATGTCATATTGTGGGTTAATTTTTATTTGTAATTTCACAACAGGGTGCTCTGTCCACCAGCAGAGATAACTATACTTATAGGTCATTTGATTTATTTAATGTTATTTCCACATTGTAAACCAGATGGTGAACAGAATAAGAGACTGCTCTAATGTTTTTGTATTGTTTTATGCTTTTTAACATTCAAAGCTTCCCAGAGTCACCTTGTGTGATGGATGGAGGGATGGAGGGATAGATGAAGAAACAAACAAACAAACAAAGTGATTTCTCCCACTCACTGACTGAAATCACCAGATTCCTCAAAGCCAATGAGCACTTTCTTCCTGTACATAGGCACCATTGCAGAAGTAACTGCTCATAGATGAACACTGAAAATAGATGATATAATCATACCGCAATAGATAATGATGTGGCAACATAGATTGCAGAAGCTATGTACCGATACACAGACATTTATTTGCACACTTAAATAGAAATATATAAAGAGAAAGCCTTCAAAAAAGAATTGGTGGGTGAGTAGCACCACAATCCACAGTTCTGGGATCTCATACTGCCACACACCTTCTATTTGCAGACTTTGTGAAATTCACTGGACAAAGGGGTTCCACCTTGCTGCTATATGCAGTGGAAGGCTTCAGCATTTAAATATTTTCCTGCAATACAAATGTACTTAATGCTATTCCATGTTCATAGTGTTTAAAACTAGAATGGAATTCTGTACATCTTGGAATACTAATGTTAAATCTTGAAAAGTTTCTAGGAAGATTATCTCTTTTTAACCACTTTTACGACATGCATTTGTGGATATTCTAACTTTAAGTAAAGATTTTCATAACTTTTGCAGTATCTTATTTGCTTTAAAAAAATGCCCTTGCTTAAAAAAATAAATAAAGGTGATATGAAGAGATCCAGGGTGGTATAATAGTTCAGTTATGGAACTAGGAGTTGGAAGTTCCAAGTTTCAAGCCAACCCTCAGCTATTGAAATTCTCAGCTATGGAAATTCACTGGATGACTTTGAACCAGCCATTCTGTCTCAGCCTAACCGTAAGGGGCCTCTGTCTCCACTGGTGGGATTCAATTTTTTTTACTACCAGTTCTGTGGACATGGGTTGTGGGTGTGGCAGGGGAAGGATACTGTAAAATCTCCAGTCAGAGGAGATATTTGCCGGCTCTCCGAACTACTCAAAATTTCCGCTACCTATTCTCCAGAACTGGTCAGAACCTGCTGAATACCACCTCTGCCTGAATTATTTCTGTCTGACCACCAAATTTAAGTACAATGGGTGTGCTCCAGATCCCTTAAATGTTGCCATTTTGTGGTACTGAGGACAACTGAGAACATGTGTCTTTTCTATCATTGCCTCTGTCCTCAGGAACAACGTCCTTCCAGACAGAGGTGGTATTCAGTAGGTTCTGATCAGTTCTGGAGAACTGATAGCAGAAATTTTGAGTACTTCAGAGAACCACCAAATGCCACCTCTGACTGGAGATTTTACGGTATCCTTCCTCTGCCATGCCCACCAAGCCATGCCCACAGAACCGGTAGTAAAAAAAATTTGAATCCCACCACTGCTTCCAGAGATATGTGTGGCACATTTTATTCATTTAACTTATATGCTGCCCATCTCACCTAGAAGCAATTTCTCTCCTGTAGCTCTGGAAAACCCTAAAGACTTTATTGTGCACTAGAGTCTGGGGTTAATGTGTTTCTGATATATTTGTGGTATCCCTGTTACAATTGTACCATCTATTGTTATAGTTCTTTTAGTCTGAGCTAACGGTTTATGTGTGTTTTAAATGTTTTTTTTTTTACTGTTTGGGGGATTTGGTAAGCCACCCAAAAACTTCTGGAATGGGTGGCCACTACACATCTAATAAAGGTAAAGGTAAAGATAAAGATTTGCCCTATCCCGTTGTGTCTGACTCTAGAGGCTGGTGCTCATCTCTGTTTCTTGGTCGAGGGAGTGAGCGTTGTCCAAAGACATTTCCATGGTCATGTGGCCAGCATGACTATATGCCGAGGCAGATGGAACACTGTTACCTTCCCACTCCCATGTATCTACTCGCATTTGCATGCTTTCAAACTTCTAGATGGGCAGCAGCTGGAGCAAGTGACAGGAGCTTGCCCTGTCACATGGCACTCTGGTCTTGAACTCCTGCTGCCAGCTGTCCAGCTGACAAGCTCAGCATTTTCAATTGCTGAGCCATTGTGCTCCCTCTTAACACTTCTAATAAATTAAATTGGTTAAATTAAATTAATTAAATGAAATGTGTTCTTGGAGGCATTATTGGATATAAATGTAGAGCAAGTAGTCCTGGCTTACCGACTATTTGTTCAGCAATCTGTTGAGGTTGTAATGACTGATGTTTATGACTGAAGCACTGACCATTGTAACCATCCCATGGTCACATGATCACAATTCAGGTTGATCCACTTAGACTTGCAATGGTTATAGCATCCTGCAGTCATGTGCCTGCCATTTGCAACCTTCCTTGCTGACCTACCACAAGCAAAGTCAACGGGGAAGGTGGTAGGGAAAGTCACCAATTGTTGTGGTAAGTCTCTTCAGGCTCATATGATCAGAGCTATCATGGTGCAGTGGTTAGAATCCAGTATTGCAGGCTATTTCTGCTGACTGCTAGCTGACTTCAGTTTGGCAGTTCAGATCTCACTAGGCTCAAGGTTGACTCAGCCTTCCATTCTTCTGAGGTAGGTAAAATGAGGACCCAGACTGTTGGGGGCAATAGGCTGAACCTGTAAACCGCTTAGAGAGGACTGTAAAGCACTGTAAAGCAGTATATAAGTCTAAGTGCTATTGCTATTGCTATCAGTCCCTCGCCACCCTTCCTGTGCTTGTACCCTGCTGCACCATCAACCCCTCACCTTCCTGCACTCACATGCAGCCTGTCTCCTCCATCCCTTCTGCAACACCACTCCTCCCCTGCACCATTCCTGCATTCATTACCTGGGATGCCCAATGCTTCTTGCTTAACAACTTCTTAGGTGGAGAATCTTGCCTATCTTGGGGTTACGACAGCAACTGGGACTGCCAAGATTATCGCCATTAAGTGATGCAGTCTCATGATACCACTGCATCACTTAGTGACAGCAATGCCAGCCCAATTACTGTTGTAATGAGGTCTATCTGTAATGTCAGATAAAAGATTGCTTTATTTCACGCCAGCCCTGTCTGCAACTGAAATGATAAATTTAGCACTAGTGACATTCAGATGTGGTAAGCAGACAAAACTGGTTATTGAGTGCAACGAGTATGGGCCTTGATTCAGCAATAATCTACAATTAAACTGTTGTGACTGCTTATATGTGAACACCTGGCCAAATGTTGCATTAGGTCAATATTTCTTAATCACAGGGAGCTCAGTAAATTATTCATATATCATGTCAAATATAAACTATAATTAAGATTGGTCATCCTTATACATTAAAATTGAACTACTTTGTCTTACCTATCACTTCATAATAAATTGGAGGAGAAGTTATTTTTGGCAGTCCTGTAGTTATAGAAATAATAGTGAGTCTTTATTTGTTCCAATTTGTTCAGCAATACCAATACAACTTAGCATGACACTAATATTGGCATGGTTTCTTATGACAGACTTTACTATTTAAATTCAAATAGCAGTGCAGCTTTCTTTTAGGGCAACAGAAAGATGAACCTTTGTGTGGTTGGCACTGTTCCCAACCGGTACTAGTTATGATTCAGGAAATGGATAGACACACACTTCTTTTCTACCTTTTATTCATGCACAAATTCATGAACAATGTTAACTGAAATTAATTTCTATAGACATTTCTATAGCCTCTCTAATGGCAGAAAACTATACAACATTGCTTTTAAGACTAATGGCACCTGCCTTGTAATAGTGAAAGCAATATATGGAACATGGCCTTTTGCCCAATTTAAACTGCTTATGAAACCATTGCTTATGAAAGAATTCTGTATATTTCTTGGTAAAATCACATTGTAATGGTACATGATAATGACCTTGGGAGACAGGAGGAACAGATAAGAAGCAGCTTAGCCCACAGAAGGAATGGGGGCATAGCAAACATTCCAGAAGAGACCCTCTCTAGTTTCTTGGATTGTAAAGTTAAGGGGGATGAGAAGATGTACTTTCAGACTTGCAAAGGGCCGAATCAATAGGGTTGTGAAGGTGCATAGGCATGCAGACATACACATATTTAAATTGGAACAAAAATAGCAGTTGCCTTCAAAATAAAAGCAATGTAGTTGTCCTGCAGGCATGGCATACACTTATTTGATTTCCAACAGAGGATAGCCAAAGTGCCAGATGTGGCCCTCGAGACATCAAATCCCATGTCTGTTTTAATGTAACCTTAAAAGAAAGAGCTATTACTTCTGGGTGTGGGTCTTGTCTGGACTATCTACCACTTTGGAATGGGTGCTAGCTGGGCAGAATCCAGTGGGAAATGAGGCAAGGTCTTATGAAGACCTTAGTGGTGCAGGCTATTAAACACCTAGCACTTAGTTCCAGCTGCCTGCAATTACTGCAGGCTTGAATCCCACCAGGCTCAAGGTTGACTCAGCCTTCCATCCTCTCGGGGTAGGTAAAGTGAGGACCCAAGATTGTTGGGGGCAATAAGCTGACTTTGTAAAAATGCCGCTTAGTAATAAGCAGGCATATACAATGGAATGAAGGCTATTGCTGAGCACATTGGGTTGTGCTCCAAACATTGTAAGCCGCCGCCCTTTGTCTCCGGAGAAGGGCGGCATATAAATATGAATTTAAAAAAAAAAGTTAACTGGGCTTCTTTTCAGCTTGTAGAACCCGAGAAAGGGGATTCCTGATAAACCCGAGAAAGCCTTTCTCTTGCAAACTGTCCCCCTCCCATCTCTCTTGGGGTGCAAGCATGTAAATTATCACTTCTTTTTTGAGGGAGGGATGAATTCTATCTGCCTTGAAGAAGGTGGGAGTGTACCACCACCCAAAGATGCTCACTTGATCTGACCATTTTTGATCATTATTGCTCAATCTCCCACGGTTCCTTTTTAAGGGAAGGCTATTAAGAAAGTAATGCAATTCAGGTTCAGAAGATCTTACAAGAAACAGTTCATCTGAATCCTTGTCATTTAAGGTCCAATCCTAATCATTTTACCTCATTCAGAAATGGCGCTGAGTCCTCCAGTTAATGACTGTAACTAAGATCTTGATGGAGGGAAATCAGTGGTGGTATTCTACCGGTTTGGCCTGGTTCTGCCAAGCCAGTAGTGACGATGAGCAGTGGAGACCAAACCGGTTCTCTCCGATGCTGTGCTGTTGGGCTCACCCACCCATACTAACCTTTATTCCTTGCTTTTGAAGTGCAGCTGCTTTGCGTGGCACAGCAGATTGCTGCGCGGCAGCTGCTGAAGCGACAGGGAGAGTGAAGAATTGCAGGAGGCGAGTCAGAAAGCCTCTGCCCCTAAGCAAAGTGCATGTTTGACATGTGCACAAAGCGCAACCACCAAGCCACGCCCACCGAACCGGTGGTAAAAATATTTGAAACGCACCACTGAGGAAATCACCACTCTGGGCCCTATTGGTTTTGATACTGTCAACCATGGTGTCCTAATAAACCATCTCCAAGGAGTTGGACGCAGCATACTTTGATGGTTTATCTTCTGGATGGGCAGTTATAACATGTAATCATGAGGGACCAGAGCTGTAGCCCTTGGCTGCTCCAGTATGGAGTCTCAAAGGCACCTGTATTGTCTTAGGCAATGTATTTATGAAGCCATTAGATGAGGTTTATTTGTCACTTTAGGTTTATATGTCATCAGTATACTGATGACACGTTTAGAATAAAGAAGAAACTAATCTATAACATGTAATAAATCTAAGTTTCTGGCTTTTAAGAAAGATGCAAAGTTTTATATGTTAATAATATGTTGTTATGTGGAGAATCCAGTACTCAGTTTCCATTGATGGAACTTTTTGTTCCATCAAGGAAGTCTACTCCATCAGCGGAATCAAAGATTCCCAGTGTGTTGCTTTCTGTAGTATCATCTTAGATTCTATTTCTGGAGGACTTGAGGACCTCTGGAACAATTTCTTTTCAAGACAGGAAGTATCAGCACAAAATCCTGTTACTGACGTGAACATCTGCTTTTACAACATTGGATCTTGCTCCCAGAAAGTCTTGTTTATTTGACTTTCAGCATAATCCAGTTTATGCAAACCAAAATGTTATGATCTCTGGGCTCAATTGTACTGACTCTCAAAGAAGATTGCAGCTGATATGCGAGAGATCCCAGCTTATGAAGAATGGAATTTCAAACTGTTTTGTACTAAAAAAAATCAAATATAAAAACATTTGCTTTTCAAAATAAGTGTCATCTCATTTTAACACTCTAATTTATGGTTTCTTTTTCATTCTGAGGTTTAAATACATCTATATTAAAATATGAATAACTAAACAACTACTGAAAGAATCATAAGGTTTGTGAATTATTTGATATAGATAACTAGGAATACTTTATGCTATTTATATACTGTTCATTTCAAAGTGTGTGATTAGTGGCACAGTAAAATAGCAAGACTAGTGATAGTTACATATTAAATATTTTAAGAGGTTGCATTAGAAGCATCACAGATAAATAGGACAAGCTTTGCTGACAGCATAATTATGCATAAACAGACACTTGAGAAAAACTGCTGGCCTTTCCTCAATGGAATATTAAAAGACCAAAATCTAAGGTGGAATTCTATTTAATGACATAAAAAAAGAAAGGAGTCAGTTTTGAGTTGCATGCTATATTTTCATCTGCTGTATCTTTTTCTTCCCTATAATTTCAAGTAAGTGGTGCCTACAAGCTTGATGAAATACAGTATGAAGTTTGTTAAATACAGTTTAGGAAGTTCATACAATGACCAAAAACACTTCATACACTTTATACCACAATCAGTACCATGGTTTTATATATATTTGCAAGTATTTTTTTAATGTTGTGTATATCTTTTGCAAAAAGGAAATTATATTGGAAATAAATGCAAACATTACAAACTTTGTATACATGTAGCAGTTAAAGTATAGGCAGTTTTGAATCTGTACTTCAACAGCCTGTATTTTAACTGCTACATGTATACTCTATTTAATACAAACATCTGTACAGGATCTAGGTGTTTTTTTAGCCTGGGTTAAGCATATATTGGGGGGGGTGACTTTTGTTTGTTAAAGCTGTTAAAGCATTTGGTTTTTCCCTTCATAATGATATTTTGTTATTAAACTTATATGCCATCTGATTAAAAACAAGAAAAAATAATCACACTATTCAAACTGGAAATTTGTATACAGTAGTGGAACTTTACATTGCTAATCCTTAATAATGTAAGGAGCCACTTAAATGATATTTCAAGGATTATCAAGTCAGAGCCAAAGTGCAGGTGAATTTAGGAATGTTATTTGGTTGGTTCATGATAGCTGTAAAGTCATCAATGACAACATGTAAACGATACCAGATACACAATGATCAAAATACAATTGAACAGAATTTTAGATAGTCTTTCATCTCCTAATCAAAGCAATTTGTGCAGGGTGTGAAAAATATTTTTGTTTATTTATAAAAGTAGAAAGATCTATGTAGTATGTAAAATACTATGTAAAAGAGTATTATCTTAGGTAAGAATAATTGTAAGATCAAACATTGTTTCCTTTCCATTTTAATAAGGTTTATTTATGTCTTAAAGAGGAGAATTGCAAAAGCTGAAAATAACTGCAAAATAAAAGTTGAATGGAAAAGCAAATGTTTCATGAATATCAAAACAGATCAAAACAATATTTGTAGCCAGCAAACCTGTTTTCCCATTTGGTTTTAGCCACACCTCCATTATTTTTTTTAAATTACATTTATATGCCACCCTTCTCCGGAGACTCAGGGCGGCTTACAATTTTTGGGATACAACCCAGTGTGCTCAGCAATAGCCTTCATTCCATTGTATATGCCTGCTTATTACTAAGTGGCATTTTTACAAAGTCAGCTAATTGCCCCCAACAATCTTGGGTCCTCAATTTACCTACCCTGAGAGGATGGAAGGCTGAGTCAACCTTGAGCCTGGTGGGATTTGAGCCTACAGCAGTTGTAGGCAGCTGGATCTTAAGTGCAGGCAATTAACAGCCTGAGCCACCAAGGCCCAGATATTTGCATTTTCAAAAGTGGGTATAAATTAACTGCTTTTATTTTGAAGCAAAAGCAGCTTTAAGGGCATTTTGAAATATGCTTTTAATCCAGACCAGGTATGTGACAGATGCCTGCTCAAAAAGGCCCCACTTCTGACTATTATTTGCCTTTCAAAATGTTGCTATTTCAAGGGCAATGGAATATTGAATTGAAAGTTGAGATGAGACTTCATCTGAATGAAATCCTAATGAAGGTGCTATCCTGGATGTAAACTTGTCAGCTTGGGGGAGGAGGGAAGGGAGATGTAGGATAATCTGCAGGCAATTAACAATATCCCAAAAAGTCCACATGTAGTGTACTGAGCACAAAACAAAAAACATGTTTCCACCATTTTTAGTTGCTATATAGAAAACTGAGGACAAAACATCCATATGAAATCCTGAACATCTCAGTTACACTGAATGACCTCCCTAGATGAATGTTTTGGTTATTACTGTTCTTCATTTGTCATAGATAGCAACAACTTGCCAGACTAGACATAAAAGGGATAAGATGGATACTTATCCATCTTTAGATGGAACCAGAGGTGGTATTCAGCAGTTTCTGACCAGTTCTAGAGAACCGGTAATGGAAATTTTGAGTAGTTCGGAGAACCGGCAAATACCATCTCTGACTGGCCCCGACCCCATCTATTCTCTGCCTCCCAAGTCCCAGCTGATCGGCTGGGTCTTCTTTTGTTGCCCTGCACAGGAGAACAGAGCTGGAAAGTAGGCTAGTGGGGTGGGGAGGGAATGGACATTTTACAATATCGTTCCACTGCCATGCCCACCAAGCCACAGCACACCCACCAAGCCCTGCCCACAGAACCGGTAGTAAAAAATTTTGAATCCCACTACTGGATGGAACTACCCATACATCTGTATTGTGCCTGTTCATGGCTTCAATTTAAGCTTTTGTCCAAAGGTTTCATCTGTGAAGACTCTCCTTTATCCTATTCTCAGTTATCTACTCACAGTGTGTCTCATACTAGAATTATCAGAGCTAATTGTCCTCAATGTAACATCACTTGCCATAGCTCATGAAATTGACTTCACCTCAGGACTATTTTTCCAGTTTCCTATTGAAAACCTTTCCATGCAGATGGAACAGTGGGGTCTGGGAGATGGGATGTTTCATAATCTGCAAGAATTGCAGGCTTGGTATTGCAATCAAAGTCCTGCCTCTTTTGTACATGCTCACAGGTAAAAGGAGTGGGCATTCAGTTGTGAAATTGAGAATGCCAGATTACAGATTCTCCCCCTTCCCTGCTGATGCCAATAGGTAGAAAGGTTGGGTTTTTTTCCCCAAATGCAAATTGAGTAGACTAGGTTAGATCAGGCCATAATTCTGACAAAGATGGGCAGAGAAAGCAAGCATAGCAGTGGAGAGGCAAGAAGAGACCTCTGAGTTCTTTGGCCATGTAGCTTGTTCAGACTACGGTATAATATTAGCCCTTCAAGGTAGAAGTGGGACAACTTGCCACAGCCAACTTGCTGCTGCCAACTAGCCATGGCCAAGTCCCCACGGCCAACTTGCCATGGGAAAACTCACCATGGGACAATTTTAACAATTCTATTTAATTATTTTAAATAAATAAAAATTATTTTAATTTTTGCTATTCACATTTCATTCTATCACTCCTTTTACATCCTTTATTTAATGACTCTATTCCACCAATTCTTTGATATTAGTGTAACTCTTGTCCCACAGCGAGTTGTCCTGCGGCGAGTTGGCCGTGGCATGTTGGCCATGGCAAGCTGGCCATGGTGAATTGTCATAGACCACTTCTAGATAGGCCAGGCCAGAGGCATAACCATGCGTAGTAATTCTGCCTTTATTATACCATTACATTAACAGAATCTTGCAAGACTGAAAGTATTCCCCATCCCCATTCTTTTTACTCTCCAGAAAACTAGAGAGTTCCTTCTGAAATGCTTTCCCCACCTCCTCTCCTGTGTGCTTTTATATGCCAGTTGTCCAGTCTGCAACTCTCCTCCTGTCTCCCAAGGTTATTCCCCATACCATTACATCTAGCTTGGGAGGAAGCAGGAGCAGGAGTTACAGGCATCTGAGTCTCAGTGGTTGACAGTGGTTGGCTTGCGGGGGCTGGACCTGGGGGAGCATATGACCTGTCACCTCCTTCAGTTTACACTTGCAAGTGCCATTCTTGATTGTTCTTCAAATTAAAACAATTTTAAACAATACTTTAAGAGTGTGGGCCCCATGTTTTTCTTGATGGTTTAGGATTACAATAGACTTTTATCTTTTTTCAATTAAGGAGACTTGCTGTATGTATTATCAGCCATCTTTCATCCGAGCAATAAATGTTAAATGGCTCACAGATGATTTAGTGAAGCTGTTTAAATATGCAGCTTCCAAACCAAGCTAATGTGCAGACATTGATTAGAAAGAAGGTAATGGCATTAATGCAAGCAGAAAGAAAATTAAAATGACCCGGAGGTGGGAAGCATTACCCTATGGGGCTTCTACCTCAAAGTACACTTCTGCTTAGTTAGATTTGATGCCATCCAGAAATATAATGCTGTTGAAGGCCCAACCTGTTAGCTCAAAGAAGCAAGAAGGCTAGCCATTATGATCATTATGAATGACAGTAGAACTGAGTTAATACATCCTTGGATGTTGTTAGCGCCTTTCTGCTAATGACATTCACATCTCCACTGAGGTATTACTAACCCAGTAAGTCTGGACAGGTGCCCATTAATATGGAACTGAATCCTCTACTTTGCAGGAACAGGGAAGAAATTTTACCAAAGCTCCAACCAGTTAATCGTTCAGGGACAAGGCAATGAGATGATGGGCAGGCCTGAGGGAAAATGTTCGTGTTGTCTTATGTATTCCTGATAAAATAGTGTTCCTTCTAAATACTTCTAATGTTAATTTATGTAATACAAGTATATAATTCCCTTTATCCTGGGACCCATGACAGAAATCAAAATAAGGGACAACATAAATACTTGTTAAATTCATCTTTTAGCTGCCATTCCACCAAACTGCAGCAGTGTGTTGGAAACCAATGTTTGTCTCCAGAAAAAAGTTCTCAGAAGTGTAGTTGTTTAAAGTTCCTCTTTTCTCTAAATAGATTATTTTGAGCTTTATGAATTTGTGCCACAGTTAGTTTTTTCTCACTCACTCCCATGCCCTTTTTATTATATGGAAACACAAAAATGCAGTTATTAAAATCCAGACTGTGACTGTGTCATTACCAAAATAAAAAATGGAGGAAAAAAAATAGAAATCAGCAGCAAACAATAGCTAAAAATTTCTAGTTCAAGACCCTGACCATTAACCCCATTTTGGAAATAGACACCCCCAGAATGAATAAACTGTTTAAACTTTTTATGGAACTACCATTTAATTTTTGGCAGTGAGGGCTGTAAGGAAGCAGTGTCCCTCAAAAGCTTGCTTAAAGCTCATAAATTCCTCTTTGTCAAAGCATAAGTGAAAAGCATGACGGAGCAAGGAGACAGCATTGTTGTTTAAACCAACATTGCTGACAGCTAGACTGTTTACTTTTGGCCGAAGTTTTTCTTTTCTCTTTATACAAGCCTGTGTCAGTGGGTCACATTTTCAGCCAAGACGAATGGCTTTAAAAACATGAGAAGTATCAAAACGGAGTCAAAATCTGTGCATGCAATGGAAGGAATGTTAGATACCAAGTTTCTCCGACTATTAAGACAACTGGTTAAGGAAAAATGGGGAAGAAGAGACCTGCAAAATGCTTCCTTCCCTGTTTGGCTTTGTCTTGTCCAGGAAAACATCTTGCTAGTGACAATATGCTTGGGAGGCTTAATTGAGAGAAGGGGCTCTTAGCTCCAGTTGTTTATAACACGGGTGTTAATTAAACCTGCTGAGGCTAGTGTCATTAAAATCATTAAAAGCCATTACAGCATCAGTGAAAGAGGAACTGGCTTGCATGTCTCCTGTGCATCTTCAGAGCTTCACAATCTTTAAAGGCAAAAGTTGCTGCTGCTTCTGGGTCAGTGTTGGAGAACATTCTTCCCATTCTTTCTGAGATTTTCTAAACCCTAGGGAAAACAGAAATGTGGAGAAAACACATAAGCTGTGTTGACTCAACTGCAAGTGCAAATCTTGCCAAGAAGTATGCTGTTCAGAAGTAATTGCTTTGCTCTTCTATGGTTCAAACACAGCAATGGTTTGGTTAACTAAGAATTACTGTGCTAAGCACCATATGAGGTATCATGCTGTTCAGTTTTAAAATTGGTATGAGAAATGACATTTTGGAAGGCCCGTCAGGTGAAATGAAACTGAATTAATTCTTAACTGATGTGTGACAAATCCCCATTTTAATATAAATGAATTATATTGATTTCTTTAAGGCCACAGTGGGCAAACTTAACCACCAGATGTTGGACTGCATAAGTCTTTATCCCACATCCATGACCACCAATCATTATTCCACATCCATGCTAGGACCCAAGAGTTTTGTAATATCAAAAGGAAATGTATTTTACTACATGCATTTTTGCAGGGAAGTTCATAATTTTAGGAGGTAAAGTTAAACTATTTTGTGTTAAAATCTATGCAATTGAATGTTTTATTCTCCCAACTTTACATCAATTTATCTCATCATTTTAGGTGATATGATACATGATTTATTATTTTAATCCTTTAGTTACGTCAAAAGCAAATAGCTATCCATGTGTATCTATATACTAACACATTTATATTAAAGAGAAGATAAATGTTGAATATTGGGCCAGTATATACCGTGTTTCCCCAAAAATAAGACACTGTCTTATATTTTTTTTGGCTCCCAAAAACACACTAGGTCTTATTTTCAGGGTAGGTCTTATATATTTATGGTGCCAAATAGTGGGTGTGAGTGTGTAGGGGGGGGTGTTTCGCGGGTGCACGGTTGCTCCCTGAAAAGTCTTCCTGGAACTGGAGATTTACACTAGGTCTTATTTTCGGGGTAGGTCTTATATTAGGGCAGGTTTAGAAAATAGTGCTAGGTCTTACTTTCGGGGTAGGTCTTATTTTGCAAAAGAGCATAGATGTAAATGCTATAGGAGATAAGTCACCTTGAACAGTGAATTATTATTTTTAAATATAAATGGAATAA
This sequence comes from Naja naja, assembly GCA_009733165.1. Classification (NCBI taxonomy): domain Eukaryota; kingdom Metazoa; phylum Chordata; class Lepidosauria; order Squamata; family Elapidae; genus Naja; species Naja naja. The sequence goes on from CM019148.1 coordinate 101,295,252, forward strand.
AAATAAATAAAAAACAAATAAAATCAATCCAGGTGGATTGGGACTTGAGGATTTTCCCAACAATTTGGGAGACACCTCTGTCCACATTTGGTAGACTTTTGGAATACGAAGGGAGCAGGGCACTGGATGAAATTTTTGTAGAAGTTGGGAAGTCGAGCTTCAGCCATTCCAGAGTGGGATGATTCAGACCATGGCTCCATGTCCTTTGTTACTTAACATCTATTTGAAACTTACTTGTCAATCAGAGGTGAGGTGTATTAGTATGCTGAAGATAGTCAACTGTTTATGGCCATCCTAGCTAATCTGTGGATGCTATGGAAGTCCTGAATTGGTGTCCAGAAGTGAAAGGAACATGTGTGAGGAGAAATGAGAGCCTTGGTGGTGCAGGCTGTTAAATGCCTAGCACTTCATTCCAGCTGCCTGCAATTAGTGTAGGCTCGAATCCCACCAGGCTCAAGGTTGACTCAGCCTTCCATCCTCTCGGGGTAGGTAAAGTGAGGACCCAAGATTGTTGGGGGCAATAAGCTGACTTTGTAAAAATGCCGCTTAGTAATAAGCAGGCATATACAATGGAATGAAGGCTATTGCTGAGCGCATTGGGTTGTGCTCCAAAAATCGTAAGCTGCCCTGAATCTCCAGAGAAGGGCGGCATATAAATATGAATAAACAAATAATTCCTACCATGAATGTTGCAAGACTCCAGCAATATGATAGGATTGCATTCCATGGTACCTTTACTCAACTCCAATTGGTGTGTCACTTGTGGCCTGGTTTGGACCAAGATGTTCAAGGGACATGCCCTGATCTCCACAGAACTGGACTATTTCACCCTATTCCTCATAGGGCTATCTATGGAATACAAAATGGAAATTACAACTGATTCAAAATTTGGAAGCTAAACTGATAGCTAGGGAAATTTGCTATTGTAGAATTATATTTCTTCTTAGATCTACAGGTTACCAATGTTCTACATACAATTCAAATGTGCTGGTTGTGACTATTTCTAAACCATGGCACCAGAATAGATCCAGAATTTCTTTGCCCATCAAAAAAGCGATGCACCCACTAGAGATTGGTGGAGTTCAGACAAAATGTCAAGTGCTTTTAATAAGACTCCCTGCCCCACCTCCTTTACCTTAGAAATATAGCATGTCCCAACTTTCCTTTATTCAGAAAAACACTTTATTTTTGATGTGTGCCAGGGTGTTCACAGCAAAAAAGTGTCAGTAAAGATTATTTTATTTATTGCCTGGATTTTAAGATACCAGAGCCCAGAAAGGGCAGCTTATAAAATGTGGATCATTATTACATTAAAATTAATTTTAATATATTTTTTCCTTTTTGAATTTTGGGAATCATTTCGAATCCTAGCTATTGGAATGACACCCCAGAACAAATAAAACTAAAAACATTTAGTGAGCTAACAAAGATTGCTGCTTCGTCCCCATTTGGTGCAAGTATCTCATGTGGTTGATTATCCCAAGGGCAATGCATATGGGACACGATGGATGACATACGAGACATTAAAAGTTCCTGACCAAATAAATCTCAGTTACCGCGCTGCATCCCGGATTTCCCTCCCGTCTAAAAATGCAATAAACGATTTGGCAGGAAAAAGGAACCACTGAAAGACTTTAAATCGCCAATTCACTTAAGGCAGCTTATTCTCCCCTCCTTTGCATTTCCTTTGCAGAACAGAAAACACTCACGCTAAGACAGCACGCGCCCCGCGGGCCCGAAGGCGCGGTTCTTCAAACTTCAAGTCTGGCGATTGCTGGGCGTGGCTAGAAAAAGCAGGAGGGAGACAGGCAACTGGCCATGCTTGTGATTGACGGGCCAGAGAAAAATCCCCCAAGAGGGCATAGGTGGGGGTCGAGAGCTGTCCCGAGGCCTTGATTGGCTTAGAGGCTAAAAGGGGGCGTGGTTCCAGGCGGAGGCGGTTTAGGGTTGGGGTGGGGCTGACGGTCTCGGCCAGGGAATTTCAATTTTGAGTCAGACTGAGGGAGGCGGTACGTGGGGACGAACTGAAGAAAGGCAGGTAGGGACCGCTCAGCGCGCGTAGCCGGAGCGACTTGTGCCTGTTGGCAGGGCTGAGCGCGGGACTCGGAGTCAGGCGCCTTTTCCTCCCCTCGGAGCGGGGAAGGCGTGTGAGGCAGGCAGCTGGGCACCGAGCTAGCGGGAGAAGCGGAGCGCGGAAGGCGCTGGGTTTCGCCTTCCTTCTTTGAGCGCCGGAGGTGAGTGGAGATCTGTCGGTTCTGCTCCCCGGGCAGCGATTACTGCCTCAGACGGGAGGTCCGGCTCTTGTTCATTTTCAGCCCCAGACTTAGGTCGGCTCCGTGGAGTATGTGGCCAGCGCTGCTTCTGCTCTGCGCCCCCCCACCCTTTCCCCCTTCCCCACCCGGTCGCCTCCTAGTCCTCTGGGCCAGATTGGTGATGTAGTTCGAATCGGTTGCGCCTCCGCGAAAGTCAGCCCGGGCTGAGTAGAGGAGGAATGGGGGTTGCAGCAGCTCCGCCAGGAAGGCGCTTGGCCTCGGAGAAATCCGTTTCCCTCTTTTCACGGGATGGAAGAAGGAATAGCGGGGAAGAGTGGGGGGAGACGGACGACGAGTCAGCAACTCGCGGCCCGAGCAGAGTTGGCGCTCTTGGCGAGTTGTGCCGCGATCGGTGGAGTGAGATGCAGAGATGCGCCGACAGCCCGGAGACGCTTCTTTCGCGCTGAGGTTGGGAGCGGCGCATTCACTGCCAGTAGAAAGAGAGAGAGAGAAGGGAGGAAGAGAGAGAAAGGAAAGAAAGAGAAGAGAAAGAAAAGAAAGAAAGAAAAGAAGAAAACATCCTGCGCCGTTGGAAACTTCCTTTAGTTAAGGCTGCATCCTGGAGCCGGCGCTGGTGTTTGTTGAAATCTCCCTCCTTTTTTTACACCTTGCCGTGTTTGTGCTCAACACCCAAAGTGCGCCCAGGGGCGAGTATGAGAATGAGCAGCGGCGACACTTTCTGGAAGTTCTCCCACAAAATATCGGGATCATAACTTGTTAGGGAAGCCTCTGCAAGTGGGAAAGGAGGGAGATCTGTCAACTCTGTTTTTACACATTGGAGACAGCTGCTATGGTTCGTTTTGGGGGAAAAACACCGGGTAAGGTCACCAACTTTTTAAAGAGGGAAGGCAGGAATATTATATGAATGCAGCTAACATATGAATCATATCAAAGTTATTGAAAAATGATGATGATTCTAACAGTTTTGGAAAATACTACTATATTTGTGAGGCTTATATCCTATCTAGTCTGCACTAGCCCAAGACAGTGTAACCAACAGTAGGTAGTGTTCTCCTGGTTTTTCTCACAACAGAAACCCTATGAGGTAAATTTGACTGAGAAAATTTATCCAGAATGCTTTGGGTGAAGGTGTGCTTGAATTTGGGCCTGTCCAATTTTACATCTACCATCTTCACAATTATGCATTTAAAAATCTTTAAAAATCTAAAACCCACAATAGCACTTTTATAATGATATTTTTAAATGAAGAATGTAAGCTTTTTCTTTTTTCTCTGTTAATCTAAATACTGAGAGAGTGGCATTATACAACATGTTTTATTCAGGATTTTTCTATTGCACATTTGATAGGACAAAAGAAAGAAAGAACTTGTTCTTCTCCCCAAAGTAAAATCCTAAATTTAATTTATGAAATTTAAAAATGAATATTAGGAAGATACATTTGGTGTTAGATTATGCTAACGTAAGTCTGAATCAGTATGAGGACGTGTACATAGAGAAATGATAATTCAGGATTGTATGCACTATCTCTGCATTAAAAATTAAAGTGATAATCCTGGGGTAGGGTAGGTAAGATGGAGAAGACTGAAGTCACCAAGAGTTGGGCTTATGAAGATGTTCATACTTTAAAGAGTGAAGACCTATGAATATTATGTCCCATCTTTTAATCTTACCTAGTTAATTATTTTTCATTCCTGCAGGATATTCTAGGCTAGGATATTGTATGGTATGAGAAAGTAGAATGGAATAGAATAGGAAAGCTGTGACTTGTTTATTTTATAATGTTATGGGAAGCATTGTTTCTGGATAGCTTGTTGATGAAAAAGAGAGAAAGTGGCTAGGGAACTAAGGGTGGTGGAAATACAGATAATAACTTTCTTTTATTTCAACAGAGCTCTGTCTAGATTGGGTTCAGTTTTGAATCTCAAAGGATAAACTGAACTAATATCTTTCTATTGTGACATACTCTAACAGGTACAAAAGTATGATACAAAGGGTTTTGTCTTTATTAGATTGCCTTTATGTTTTCCTTCTTTGCTTTTTTCAGCATGCTTTAAAAACATTTCTCTGTAATTTAACCAATCTTCTGTCCTGGAAAAAGCCCAAAGTACATATCTAGGGGTATTTCATGTAAGAATGGTACAGAACAAAATTTATTTGCCACACCCTTTTTTCTGAATTTTTGTCCATCTTATGTAATGGAGTTTTTTAACTTGGATCATAGAATTGCTTTGTAAACTTTCGATTATTTTAATGAATATATTAGCTCAGTATAATTTATTTAGTGGTTTGAAATTTAATTCAAGTTGTTGATCAGTAGTTTTTGGAGTAAGCTTAAACCATACTGGAAATAAAACTACAATCTTAAATAAAATTTCAAATTTTGGGGGGAGGTGAAATGATTATTAAACAATCATGGTAATAACATTTGAACATAAGCAACTTGTGCAGCAATAATTATGAACAATTTTGTCTTGTCTCCTGGGAATTGGTTGAAATTTAGCAAACATACAGATAACTAGATAATAGAACAGAGGAAAATTGACAAGTGTATTTCAGTTAATGCAGGTTTTATAATAGTATTTCCAAATTTCTGAAAAGGTAATAATGTCCAGATGTAGGGTGAGCTGGTGTACATGTAAAGAGCAAAAATACCGCTAATTTACAGAGTTTTTAAAAAATCTCTCAAAAAAGAGTGTATTTCTAGCAATTATTTCTAAATTTTATAGTATCGAGTTTCTTTCAACATCTGCAACATATTGATTATGTGCCATCAAGTCAGTGTCAACTCTTCCTGACCACATAGATTTTGTCCATGATGATTGGTCCCTGACTTTGTTCTTCAGGTCCTCTACCAATATCTTCAACAGAACCACTAAAACATTCTTTCAGGTGCACAAATGGGATTTTTGTGTGTGTTATGATTGGACTATTGTAAGTATTTGGAATAATTACCTGATTTGGGATGTATGATTGCTTGCCAGTTAGGAAAAGTAAACATATTACCTTCCATTGTTTGAAGAGGAGGAATAACATGCTACTCCTTTTGAGACTGTTTGCTTTAATTGTCTTGCTTTCCCTGTTTATACACAAAGACAATGAAAGGGGTAATGAGCAAAAAAGGATGTCCCCCTTGAAAGCCTACGTGTAGAATTACGTGTAGGCGTAATTCTGAAATAAACATATTTAAAGCCATATTGTTCTTTTTATTCAACTTTACTGAAACGGCATGTTTCTTTTAGAACCCAAGGGAAGTTTGATTCTTTTATGTTTTAGGAGACATGTCTTTGATTCTTCTAGTTTGAGAAGAAAATGGCTAACATTCATGTGCTGAGAACCACAGAGTGGTTCTTGCAAAACTTCAGATGGGCCTTTTTACTTTTAGCACATGGAATGCAGTCCATTTTGATATCAGTGAGGCATTTATAGTGGCATCTTTAAGATCATTAATGAAGATCTACCTTTTCATAAGAACTTTTCTATATGAATGTTGCATGAATAGTTTCCATGTTTTTCTTGTTTCCCCTCCCATCTTTTTAAAATGAATGCTATTTTTATTCTGCTTTAACTTACTATATTAAAAAAAGTAAAGATTCAAGTTGAGCTTGATTCTGGGTGATTGCTTGGGCAAATCTATGTCATTTTCTTGGCAGTCATATGAAAGTGTTTTGTTACTGTCTTTTTCCAGGATGCTGATTAATCTTCCTAGCCTAATTTGATGGTCTTTCAATGTCATCCAGAATTACTTAGGTGCTGCAACCTATCTGGCCCTATTGTATTGTTATATTTTAATTTCCCTATTATAAACATTCTGACATTTGCAAAGAAAAAAGAAAAAAAATTCTAGAAATTTATCTTTGCTATCTAGTTCTGTTATATAGTATAATAAAAACATATTTATATTGTTTACATTTCTTGTGTTAATATTTTTTTTCTATGTAGCAAGCAGAGATGAATCTGGCCTTTCCAGGGTTTAACTTTTCCCAATGTATTCCCTTTGAAGTGTCTTAGAATTTTTACTTATTTTATAATCTTGTTTCTTCACATTTTTCACATGCATGTTATAAGATATATTTATTAGATTTATATCTCACATTTTGTCCAAGAATTCAAGGCAGCATACATGACATTTGACCTGTAATTCTTGACTTTCAAGAAGTTAAAACTAGAATAAAGGTATCCTTGACTTACAACAGTTTATTTAGTGATTGTTTAAAATTATGACACTGAAAAAAATGACTTATGACCATTTTTCACACGATCATTACATCCCCATGGTCATGTGATCAAAATACAGACACTTGGCAACTGTCTCACATGATGGTTGCAGTGTGCCTGGGTCATGTCAACACCTTTTGTGACCTTCTGACAAGACAAGTCAATGGGTAAGCCAGACTCACTTAACAACCATGTTACTAACTTAACAGCTGTAGTGATTTACTTAACAACTGTGGTAAGAAAGGTCCTAAAATGGGGCAAAATTCACTTAACAGCTGTCTCACTTAGCAACAGACATTTTGGACTCAATTGTTGTAAATCGAGGACTACCTAAATGTTACAAAGGTGTAAACAAAACTGTGCTTATAGTTTTAGGTCCCAGAATGTTTTAAATTTAGAAACTAGGAAGTCTTTTCTACTAGAATATAGTGTGATCTAGTTCTCCCTACTGATTAAACTTCTTCAAAGGTAATGTAAAAATTGTTTTTCTAAGAAAAGGTAGTATACAGTATTCAAGCTCATTGCTTGGTTGAAGTAGGTTCATCTAAGTTTATCTTGTTGCCTTTGTTACAAGAGGATATTGATATTCCTTTTAAGATTTATGTTAATAGTGAAGCAGTATTGTATATTTTCTATAATTTGGTTTATAACTTAATAGGAAATAATCCTGTTGAACCTGTTGCTATTAATTATGTGATGTGCTATACAAATATTTAATACAATTTACAGATTAGTTTTATATAACAGTATATCTGTCAGGTTCCAAGTAATACAATCATCATAAAATTCAGACTTGACAATATCTTAGAACATAATAATATAATACCAATTACAAAATTTATTATTCATTTGGATTATTTATATACAATGCTTCTAAAATTTCTCAAAACTTATATTTGTTTTGTTTATAGTCTTGGCAAACACAGCCCTTTCCGTATGTGAGGCCACAGAGAAGCAGATTTCACATTAGAGATATAGGTACAAAACATTGTGCACTTGAAATATTGAACTGCTTCTGGCAAGATTGGACCAAGTTGCTCCAAAGTTGAACTCAGGACAAGACATTTCACCTAAATACTATAAATCCATGCTTCTACATTTGATTACCTACTATTTTTATCAGCTATTTGCTATTTTTGCTACCTTGGGAATAAATTATAATGTACGGGCCAAATGTTTTTGCCAGATAGTACTTTCTTCAGCGAGTGGACTTAACAACTACCTATTTATATGGGTAACCTTGAATTATTTTTCATTTCATTTAAATAAATTATTGATATTAAATATAACAAAGATTCATCCAATCCATCTCTTCCCATTAATCAAGTTATTTTAAAATAGTGTTAAAACAAAAATGTGGCTTTAAATATTAATATTATTCTTGCTCATGCATTTTGCGTCAACTTATTCATTGGCCACTTGTCATAGTCTCTTCAAATAGTTTTAAGCACATCTCCTTTGCTTCAAATAAGGAACTTAGGTGCCTAACTTCTAATAGGTTGTGTGCTACAAACTGATAAGGAAATGTAAACCTTGGTATTCTAATTTGAAGTCTACTGCTGAGTTATCCTATTTCAAGTCTACTCTTCTGTTTCCATGGTAGTGTTCTGCCAGCTAGAATAACATTCCACATTGGATATAATTGTTCTTGATATCTAGAGAGTTCACCTGGAGAAGATTTAGGCTATGGATGGATCAAAGTGGAAGAGATGTCTTGCCATGTAACTGGACATTCACATGTTGTGTTGCTTGAAGTAACTTCTAAGGAAAGATAATTGAGAAATCTGTTACCAGTTATCTTTATATATGCACAAAGCAACGTTAGGGATTTTTAAAAATATGTAATTTGAAGTAGATTGAACTTGATTTTCAGGAAACCTAGTAGTACGCCTGCAATCTAACCTTTGCCTTTTCATATGTATTCCAAATGGCAGCATCATACTTGTCAGCTTAGTGCTGTATGATCAGAAAGCTGTTCTTTTGTTTCCTGTTGATGGTTTGTTTCCTTTGTCTTGCGTAAGTAGTTTTTTTAAAACACTTGAGATATGCTACTAACATATTGTGATTTTTTTTCTTTATTCAGCAAATGTTGAAACTGATGACAATGCACATTTATGGAATGCATAGATGTAAGCTGCTGTGTATTTAAATAAGCTGGTTATGGATTACAGCTTGTGCTTGCAATACATTCATTTTTAATGGAAATGCAATCTGAATGACAATGATAGTATTGAGTAAGGAATGTAAACAAATGTAAAGCACTTATGGAGTAGCATATAAGTATAAGTGCTATTGCTATTATGTCTCCCTGAATAGCTTTATTGCTATTGGTAGTGAGTGACCAATCTTGAAAAAGATCCATGAAGTTGTATTTCAATCAAAGAAAAAATAACTAAGCACATGATTGAACAGGCTTTACTGCAAGTAATTTATCAGGGCGTTTATCTTACCAAAATTTTAGAGATTTATTTTGTTTAGATCCAGCGGAAACATGGATGTAGGTAACCATGTTGACATAGTATGCTTAGATTTTCAATTTTTTTCACCAGTGCTTAAGAAAACATAATGTTCATAAGATTGCAAAAATTTCTTGGAGAAATTTGATTTGCTTTATACTGTATCTTTACATTTGTAGTGTGATAGTGTTATAAATTAAATGAACACTTTTGAAAATGGTCAGATACAAAGTTCACAGTAATAGTGCTTCAGATTTAAGGAAACCAATATTCTAACATTGATAACATTTTTCTTCTTTTGTTTATCTTAAGTAAATTGTTCTTGGAGAAGTGGAAGTGTAATATTTAACATATGTAATTAGCAGTTTTAACACACTTGAGAATAAAATTGAGGATGCAGCCCAACCGTTCTTGATATTAAGAAATGGAAGCGTAACCCAAAACATATTAAGGCTTAAAGTTTAAAATGAAATATTCATTTCTGGAATAACTCTTTATGAAAATGTGAACAAACTAATAGTTAAAGTTAATAGCATCTTAAATTAGTTTATGATCTAGCATTTCATCTGGTAGTTTCATTTTGATTTTAATCTTAGAGTCCTAGTGGACATTTCACTTAAATATGAGCCAGCAATTTGCTGCAGCTGCCATCGCAGTTCTGGCCTGCATTAACAGAGGGGTAGAATCAAGATCATGTGAAATGTTAATACCACTTTATAATACCCTGAGAAGACAGTTGAATATTGCATCCAGTTTTGGTTGCCATGATATAAAAAAAGATGTTGACATTCTGGAAGGAGTGCAGAGAACAACAAAAATGATTAGGGGACTGGAGGTTAAAACAATATGAAGAATGGTTGCAGGAACTGGGTATGTTTAGTTTAATGAAAAGAAGGGACTAGGCTGTTGGTTCTGTCGACAGAAGAAAGCAATCAATTGGTAACAGGTGACAAGGCAGAATGTCCTGTCTTATAATTTATAGCTATCTTTTCTTAAGAAGAAAACTAGGTGGCCATTATTATGTCTCTAGTGAAAGGGGGGATTGCAATTTAGGATGATCAAAGAAAGATTAAAAATACTTCGCTAATTCAAACAAATTCAAGTCTCCCAAGCCAGGTTAAATGTATCCTAAGATTCTGAAAGAATTAACAGGTTAAAACAGAACTAGCATCTGTGATGCCATGGTGCTGCAATAGTTACAATGCAGCATAGCAAGCTAATTCTGCTGACTGCCAGCAGTTCAATTCTCACAGGCTCAAGGTTAACTCAGGTTAACTCAGTCTTCCATCCATCAGAGGTCGATAAAATGAGGATCCAGATTAAATGCTACTGCTAGTGCTATGTGTACTGGTTAAGAACTCAGGGAGAACTGACAAAATTCCAAGAGACTGGAGGAGAACAAATCTTCACATGTGCAAAAAACAGAAGGAATAGAAAATGGCAGACCTGTCAGTTTGATTTCTGTGCTGTGCAAGATTTTTGAGCAGATTAAGGAGCATGTTAATAGACACTTGGACAGTAATGAAGAAATCAACAATAGCCAATATGGGCTGGTTACAAATAGGTAATGCTGGACTATTGCAGACTATCTCCCATTTGATAGAATTGATAATTTAATTGATTTGGGGGAGTGATGTGGACATATTTATTTCCTAGGTTTATATGCTGCTCCAATTCTGAAGAAATCTGTTTGGCTAACACTCCTATAAGAATGTTAAAATCAAAATAGACACTGAGGAACAATCCAGCATCAGGCCAAATTCTATAATGGAGACCAATTACTTCCAGAACTTTCTTAATAACTGTCCTAAAACCCAATAGCATGGGATTTGAAATACATTGCTCCAATGAATGAGAGCTGCAGGGAGAATGCATGGCCCCTTATTAGTCTTAAAGAGAAGCGACCTGGAAGGAACCTGTCTTTTAACTTTATTGGGCCTGTAGAGGGTGACAACCATCACTTTCAATTGTATCCAGAAACAGTTCGTGATGTAAAGATGTAGATGCTCCTACCACAACACCAGTAGCTGAATTCTTGACCATTTGAAGTTTCTGGATACTCTTAAAAGGCAACCATACTCTTAAAAGGCAACAATAACTTGCTAAGTGTGAGTTAATTAAGGCATAACTGGAAACAATGGCCTAAAATCCAAGTATGGTCATTATCGATGTACCAGATGTAGCTGGGCAAAACTGCCTTAGCCACATCTGCTACTTGCTCTTTGAGCATGAGCTGTGAGTTGGAAAACTCTCAAATTACAAACCATCACCTCATAAGGAAATGTGATCCAGAAGCAAGGGTTATCTCTGGAACTGGAATGTTTTTTAACGCCCACAGTCACTCTGTTTTCTGGAATTAAACCTGATTGTGTTCTTCTTCACCCAGATCAGGCATTCATTGGATCTCCTATTCAGCCTGGAATTGAGATGTACAAATAGTGTTGATCCCTGGCTATCTTCCATCCCACCGCCCACCCCCCAAATCTCAGGCCGTTGCTTCAAAGAGAAAAGTTCTCTTCAAAGTTGAATAGGAGGAGTGAGGGTTTTAAGAACTGTGACATCTCAATCTGAATATCATTTAGAGCGTGACCTATTCACCCAAATTACCATTGACGGATTTCCCAGTTAGAAAGAAATAGAAACATTGGAAATCAATACTTCCCATTTCCAACTCCTAAAATCTGTTCAGGAGGATGCCCTGAACAGTGAAACCAAAAGCCACAGGCATTCAGTAGGATTAGGAGAATACTAGTGTCATTATCTCATACCTACTACACATCATCGACAAAAGTAATCAGTGTGATTTCAGCGTCCCACCTACGCCTGAATCCTGACTAAAAAGTGACTACATACACTTCCTCCACAACTGAATCTATAGTTCTCTACCTTCATAACAACCTTCTCTAAAAAGATTTTTTATTGGCAAAAAAAATCAGAAAATAAAATGCAGGCTGAATAGTCAAGACCTTGTTGATGATCCAAACTCTGTCAAGGACCTTGGAATACTCATCTCCAATGATCTAAGTGCTAGAGCCCACTGTAACTACACAGCCAAAAAAGCATTAAGAGTTGTTAACCTAATAGCTTTTTCTCTGGTAATACTACACTACTAACTAGAGCATACAAAACATTTGCTAGACCAATTCTCGAATACAGCTCATCAGTCTGGAACCCACATTACGTATCTGATATTAACACAGTTGAGAAAGTCCAGAAATATTTCACAAGAACAGTTCTCTACTCATTGCAGAATACCTTATGCCACCAGACTTGAAATTCTAGACCTAGAAAACTTAGAACTACACCGCCTTCGGTCCAATCTAAGTATAGTATATAAAATCATACATTGCAATGTCCTACCTGTCAATGAATACTTCAGTTTCAACCATAACAATACAAGAGCACACAATAGATACAAACTCAAGGTTAACCGCACCAAACTTGATTGCAGGAAATACGACTTCAGCAACAGAGTGGTCAATGTCTGGTATACGCTACCCAACTCTGTGGTTTCTTCCCCAAACCCCAAAAACTTTAACCTTAGACTTTCTACTATTGACCTCACCCCTTTCCTAAGAGGTCTGTAGGGGGTGTGCATAAGCGCACCAACATGCCTACCGTCCCTGTCCTATTGATTCTTTTTATTTTTCTTATATGTATCCATTCCATGTATTCATAACTATGTTTATACTTATACCTATTATCTTGTAAGTGATTGACAAATCAAATAAATAAATAAATAAACAAACAAACAAATGAGGAGGTCTCAGACATGAACATAATTACTTAGTGTTATATATTGTATTTTGAATTCAGTAAACCATCCAGTGAAGTCTGGAGATAATCCATTAATAAAATCATAAAATATGGGTTAGATGATAAAACTATTAGACAGATTCATTATTGGGGGAATGATTGAATCCAGAGAATCTTCATAAATTTCTCATATTCTACAGGAAATATGGGCAACAGATAGATAATAATTTCCTTTTCTTCAGGCAAGGAGAAGGGGAAAATTATTTTCTCTAAATAGCACCTGATCAGAGATGGAAGTTTCTGCCTGTCTTGCAAGGCCCTAAATGTTATTGGAAGCTAAGTTCAGAAGAATTCCCATTTTTCAGCAACACTGAGACATCTGAGAAATTTCATCCCTTTGCTATAGTCAAGATTTAAAATAGCCTTCATGTAAACTGCTTGGTGCAATGTGATCTTGGGTGGTCTTTTGGTTAAAAAAAGTGAGTTTCTGTACTCATAAAATTAATTCATACAATAATGCACTGAAAGTTAAAGTAATTTTCAAGCACATTCCCAAGAAATGTGTTTGTTGTTTTGGTAGATTAATAAGAAAACCTGATCAGTATTCCTCAGCTGGTTTAATATTGGAACAGCAAGTACTTTTTAAGTTTAAAATTTGGTTTTATATATTTTTTAAAAAATACACTGAACCATTGAAAACATCAAGAAAATATCTGATATCTTACCCACTGGCAACAGATGATGTCGTCCTGCGTTTGCATGTAGATATTTAACAGAAATAGAAAAAAGCACTGATCTCTGTGGCACTTCACAAATGAAGGACTAAGGATGATCAACACTAATTGGTGTTGGCCCTGTAGGAAGGAAGAGAACTAGCACAATACAGTTGTACCCATTCCCAATCTCTTGTACCAACCTAGAAGGTTACCCTGGTTAATGGTATTGAAATCCACCAAGAGATCAAGTAGACCCCGGATGGATGCACTAACCCCATTCTTCTCCTGCCAGAAATCATCCAAAAGTACAATCATTGCCATTTCTGTCCCATATCCGGGCCTGAAACCTGATTGGAAGGGGTCCATATTATCCACTTAATCAAGGATCTGTTGAAGCTGCTGCACAACCTTCCCTAAAAAAGAAGGTTGGACAGCACTTGATATAGTGGGAGCCAGTGATAACTTCTTGTGGAGAGAGCAACCCCTCCATGAGCAGGCATCTAATGAGCAGATGGCCAAGCTTGTCATAAGGGCCCTCTTCTTCATGTTCAGCAGATTCAAAATGTTCTCAAAAAAGAGAACAAGATTGTCCCCAGGCACCTCCTTCATACCTGCACCAAGGCTGCCATCTAACTGGGAATGAATTTGAGCTATTTTGTCCAACAGATGCTCTGAAAATTCTTCTGTATGGCCATGCAGATGAATCTCTAGGTACCCCTTACCTAGAAGAGCTCAAGTCACCTGGAACATGATTGCCAGGCAGCAATCCTCAAACACAGTAAGGATGGAAAAGTAATGGTGCTTTGCCACACTTACAGCACCTAGCTACACCTTAAGAGTGGCTGTCACTGGTGTTTGTCCTTCATTGACCTCCAGCAATAATCTAGGTATATATTCTCCTATTTCATCTCTCTCGGCTCTTCCATAAACCACAGAGTGTGACAGGTTCCATAGGAAGCAAGAGATTGCATGCATCTGATCAAAAACCAAAACAGTCTTCTCATTACAAGTGATGACCAAGGCCTCAGTCAGACTATGCAGCAGACCAGCAAGAACAATGCTAGCTCTCTTGAGTACTCTTCAATGTCTATCAGTCACCAGAGTTTTAATTTTATGGTTACCAGGACATAATGTGACCATGATAAAGGAGCTAGAGGGAGCTCCACCAACTCCAGATCATGTTGCCACTGCTCCAAGAAGAGGACTAGATCAGGTATATGTCCATTGATCCATGTGAGACACTGGATGACCTGGGATAGGCCTATATCTGTCATGGTGGATATGAACTCCTAAGCCACTTCAGGCTCTACTCTTGGGGAAGGCAGGTCAAAATCTTCCAGGACTATAAGACGTAGAATTGTACTGCCAACCCTGATATGCAGTTGGGGAACTCAAATGAAGAGACAGCCACACAGCAGAGAGGTTGGTACAGTAGCAATACTATATAATTATAAATATTACCTATCAACTTCAGAAACTTTTAGAAATAATAGATAGGTTTCCATATAACAAACAGGCAATTTTTGTCATAGTTTTTCCCTGATAAAAAATATCTTCCCATATCTCAAAAACATCCTTTAGATTACTTGAAAATGTAACAGATGGATTGGTTTTTCTGCCATTGCAGTGTAGTAAAGCAGCTTACACAATTAATCTAAGGATAAAATTCTCTACTTCCTATTCTGTGTTATATAAATGTTCTTGTTGTAATCAGCATATAAACCAAAACTCTTTAGATCTTTTTCTTATAGTCTTCCAGATTTTCAACAAAGTAATTCTGGGTTTATTTTGATTTTCTAACTGATCATTTTATCTATTTCTGTAAATACTAAATTGCAGCAGTTTTTAATCTGTAGGCATATCCACTGTTTTACATATCAAACAAATAGTTCAATATATGTATGTATGTATGTATGTATGTATATACACATATATACATATATACATATATATATGAAATTGTGTGTGTGTGTGTGTGTGTGTGTATATAACAAATACATATATATATATATATATATATATATATATATATATATATATATATTTGTTTTAAGATTTTCATGGTAAAGGTATGTAGGTCTTGGTGTATTGGTCTTGTCCGTGTAAGGTTGAGAATACCTTGGCAGCGTTTAATTGAAATCTCATCCGTCATCTTCAGGCTGGTGTCTTCAGCCGTTCTCCTGGGAGAAGTGTGTGATTGTGGCTGTTTTCCCTTTTAAACTCTAGAGTTGGATGTGTTGTAACTTTTGATTGGTTTGTGGAGTTGATGTATGCAGATTGGATGGCTTTCCTGAGACCCTGTGTGGCTGAGGTGCTGGAGGTGTGTCTCTCAGCCTTTTTGTGTTGCGGCCCGGAGTCGTTTACAGCACAAAAGGCTGAAGACACACCTCAACACCTCAGCCACCTCTGGAAAACATCAACTCAAACCAATCAAAGACCTAACTCAACTCTAAGTTAAAGGAAAAACAGCGACTTCTCCAGGCGAAAACTGAGCAAGCGGTCAGGCCCCGTCAGCAACTGTCTCAACTTACAAGACAGACTCAGAACCCTATATATATATGCTATATATATATATATATATATATATATATATATATATGTAGATCTTAATTATTAGGGTCTTGTCCGTGTGCGATTGAAATATACCTTGGCAACATTTGGCCAATCTCATCCGTCAGGCGTTGCCGTGTATTCTCAATAAACCTGCCAGACAGGCTGTATGCCCCACCGTGAAAATCTCACAATTATATATATATATATATATATATATATATATATATATATATATATATAATCTTAGTGTATTGGTCTTGTCCCGTGTAAGATTGAGAATACCTTGGCAACGTTTTCATCCATCATCTTCAGGCTGGTGTCTTCAGCTTCGTTCTCCTGGGAGAAGTGTGTGATGTCGTGGCTGTTTTCCCTTTTAAACTCTAGAGTTGGCTGTGTTGTTACTTCTTGATTGGTTTGTGGAGTTGATGTATGCAGATTGGATGGCTTTTTCCTGAGACCCTGTGTGGCTGAGGTGCTGGCTGTGTGTCTCTCAGCCTTTTGTGTTGTAACGACCTGGGTAATGGGCTGTGATGACCTTCTGAGTTCTATTGTTGTGTGCGTCCTGGGTGTGGTGCTGTAATCTCCTGGGTCGTTGTCTGTGCTGCAACCTCCTGATGTTTTGTGTTGTGATCTCCTGAGTTCTGTGATGTAGTATCCTGGGTGGAAGGCTGTGCCCAGAATGCCACATCGCATTGACAACTGCCTGGAGCCAGCCACGTGAAACCTCCCTGGAGGCATAAACCAACCAAGAAGAACACAGGTCCAATAAACACGTGGTGGAGCTCAGCCTCCACATGATCCTGTCCACTTCATCCAAGGACACAGGCTCAAACTCAACCCAGATGGTATCGGCCAGACTCATTGTCACCCTCTGACCCCTGCCAGTCTGAGTCGAAGCCGGCCCGAATCTGAGCGACCTTATCCACCAGATGCTGACTAAATTCCTCAGCTCTACCCTGCAAAGGGTCCTCCCTCACCTCCCGGTGTAGGAGGGACAAGTGACCCTAAACAGGGCGGCCAGGTGAGCATCTGCGGGCGCAATGAGAGCGGAGAAGTAAGCACACCTCACCACGACCTCATATACCAGATAAGTCCTAATATAGGCTCTTAGTTGGGCACGGTCAGATTTGGCACGGCTCGACCTCAACCTGCTCTCTAGGCCCCTCCTTTGACGCTTCATTTCCCAGAGCTCCTCCGAAAACCCGGGAGCTAACCGAGATCTGCAGCAAGGTAGGGGCCATAAGGGGACAACCCGGTCGAGAGCCTCCAAGGCCTCCTGTTGCCAGGCAGATACCTAGGCTTCGGCCAAGCTGTGGACAAGGGAAGTGGGAAATAACCCCAGCGCCGTCTGAAACCTCTCAGGGTCCATCAGGCATCTGGGGCGGAACCATCTAACTGGCTCCTCATCCCGGCAGCGTGAGGCGGCCTGCTGGAAGACCAGCCACAGGAGATAATGATCTGTCCATGACAGGGGTTGACTAGTTGGTGAACCCCACAAGATCATTATACCACTGCCCCGAGATGAAAACAAGGTCGAGCGTGTTGCCCCCCATGAGTAGGGCCCTGAATTATCTGGGTCAGGTCCATAGCTGTCATGGAAGTCATGAACTCCCAGGCCAAACTCGATGCCTCCCCCAGAGAGGGCAGGTTGAAATCCCCCACAGCTAAAAGCTTGGGGAATTCCACCGCAACCTCCGAGAGAGTGTTGAGCAGTCCGGGCAGGGCTGTTGTCACACAGCTGGGGGATAGGTACATGAGCAACAAGCCCAACTGACCACCAGGGCCCAACCTCAGGAGGAGAGATTCACACCCACCCATCTGCAGGACAGTGACCTCCCTTGGAAACAGGGTCTCCCTAATAACTACAGCCACCCCTCCGCTCTACCCTGGGCTTGCGGTTGGTGGAGCACCCGGAAACCTGGGGGACATAGATCACAAAGAGGGAACCCTCCCTCCGGTCCCAGCCAGGTCTCCGTGATGCAAGCTAGGTCCGTGGCCTCCTCAATAAGTTCACAGAGGAGGGGTACCTAACACCCTCTACTGTCAGGTGGTGGCTCTGTCATCAGTGTTGTCCTGGGACAATTATTCATCATCCTTCAGTTCGCAGGTTTTTCAAGGGGACTTCTAATCTACGTCCCCCTGTAGTTCACAGGTATCCCACCTGGGACCTCCCTAAAGTGTTGCAGGCCCTTACGGGAACCCCGTTTGAACCTCTCAGATCTCTATCACTTCAGTTTATGACCATCAAGGTGGTTTTTCTAGTGGCCATTACTTCAGCCATGTTGGAACTTGTGGCACTCTCAGTTAGGCAGGATCTGTGCATTTTCCATGAGAACAGGGTGGTTCTAAGACTAGACCCTACATTTGTTCCTAAAGTGAATTCTTGGTTTCATCAAGACATAGTGTTACCAGGTTTCTGCCCCAAGCCATTCCATGAGTTGGAACACAAATATGTTGGATGTAAGGCGAGCCCTTCGTATCTACATCAAACATACTGTGGCCTTTCAGAAGTCCAAAACTATGTTCGTATCTTTCCATCCTAATTTCTTGAGCAACAAAGGCTTCGTCATCTACCATAGATAGATGGATCAGGGCATGTATCTCCAAGGCCTACCAGACTTTGTCCCTGCCGGTGCCTAAGAATCTAACAACCCACTCCACTAGAAGTGTTGCTACTTCTGCCGCCTGGTCTACCCAGGCATCTCTTGAGGAAATCTTCAGGGCAGCTACCTGGGTGTCTCCTATCGCCAGGATTCCTTTGCTTCTGCTGATGCTGCGTTTGGAAGAAGGGTACTACAGAAGGTTGTCCCACAGTCAGAGTGAGTGGACCAGACGATGGCCCTCCCATGGACATGCAGGCTTTGGCATGTACCATTCCTGGAGTCTCAGTGCAGCGTGGATGAGAATGATTGTTGGTATAATTACCTGAGAATGCCCTTTCTATCTATGCTGCAAGAGAGTCCAGCGCCATCCTTGTGTATCTGGTCTTGGTGGTGGGGGGTGGTGGATTAATTTCACTGTTTATCTTCCAGAGACACATTACGCCTGTCAAGCATCTTCGCCTAAAAGCTGGGGAGCCAGCTAGGGGCTGGCTTTTTATATAGTGGCAGACGCAACTCTATGACATCAGAAGGAGGAGTCATATCCCATTCCTGGACTCTCTTGCAGCGTAGATAGAAAGGGCGTTCTCAGGTAATTATACCAACGTCCATTATTGCACATCCTCCATACAAGTTCAGTTTTAACCCAGTAGTGTTATGAAATTTGCACTTCTCACTTTGAAAAAACATGGTGACCTTTTTTTACTCTTCTTGTTTTGTACCTGAATATAAAGTGTATGTGTAGGTTGTACATAATACATAAGAGTCACTATAAATCAAACTATGAAGTACCTTTCTAGTCCTATCTCATGTTAAACATAACAGATTGTTTTTGACCCTTTTGGTCAAAACAGCCTCCTCTGAGCTTGAGTGTGACCTTACATTCTTTCCGCCTTTTTGTCTTGCAGCTGTGCTGGCCAACAGCCATGCTGGCTAGCTGTCATGGGAGTTGTAGTAGAGCAAGGGAAGGAAACAGATTGGGAAACATTGCAAATTTGAACTAAATTTGAAGAATGTTAAAATCCTTCCAAAGTTGTGCTTTAGAAGATACAGGAGCTTTGGCTTCTGGAGAAAGGGGGAGATTAAGCATTTAAATACATGCAGAGAGATAGAGCAACACCATAGAGCTGCACCATATTTTTAGTTTTTCATATTTTAGGAATTAATATTTACTGCAATGGTGGGAAGTCTGTTTCAAGTCTTAGTATCTCTAACCCAATCTTTCTCAACCTCGGCAATTTGAAAATATGTGGACTTGAGAATTCTGGGGATTAAGATCCACACATCTTTAAGTTGCTGAGGTTGAGAAAGATTGCTCTAAATGCTGATTGTGCTGCAGACAATTAGGCTTTGGCTAAATACCATTTACAGGATAATACATTTATAGAACTAAAAGTTTCTCATTCCTGTGGGATGGTGTGTAGATTTATGAATAATATACATAGTCATTAACTTTTGGGTATGGAAAGGATCTAATTTAGTAGAAATTATGCTTACTAAATGTTTTGTGTAATAAAATCTCAAATCCCTTAGGATCTATAGATAATATTTTGGATTATCCATAGATAAGAGATAATATCCATAGAAAAGGTGGTTCAGTGGCTAAGACACTGAGCTTGTCAATCAGAAAGGTCAGCAGTTCAGTGGTTTAAATCCCTATCGCAGGGTAACGAAGTGAGCTCCCGTTACTTGTCCCAGCTTCTGCCAACCTAGCAGTTCGAAAGCATGTAAAAATGCAAATAGAAAAATAGGGACCACTTTGGTGGGAAGGTAACAGTGCTCTGTGTGCCTTTGGCATTTAGTCATGCCGACCACATGACCACGGAGACGTCTTCGGACAGTGCTGGCTCTTCAGCTTTGTAACGGAGATGAGTATCACCCCCTAGAGCCGGAAACGACTAACATGTATGTGCGAGGGGAACCTTTAACATAGATCTTAACATATTCTGATAATATGTTTGAGATTTTAATCAGTCTGTATACTGCCTTTTAGATGAAATGGTTAGTTTCCATAGCCATCAATATTAGCCTTTATGTTGACCTTCTAGATTTTATTCTCTGACTCGAGTTAAGGTATCTTAGTTGACAGTTTATAGTTAACAAGTCTAAAGCTTTGTTAACTTTTTTTTAACTTAATTATTTTTTTACCCATCCAGGTAAAATAAATTTATTGTGAAGACATAAATAACACAGCTAACTCTTATATTTAATATCTTTTCTTTTTAATGAAATGTCCTAGATAATATGAAAGTAAACACTTTTTTTCAGTTGTCCTCCCCCCTTTGTACTGTATCCAACATGCCGATTCTTTACAGTTATGTTTTTATTCAGAATGACTAGCTGGTAAAGAAGCTTATGACAACAGGTTTAACACATCATTTAGGCTAGGATAAAATGGACATAATGATCAGATGCATCTTTGTTTTGTTTTCGTACTTGTTATAATATATATTTTAAATTTTTTAAAAAATTTCTATTATTTTCTTCTGTTGTGTTTGAGAAATTGCTTTATATGCATTTATCTTATAAATACAGAACTTGTGTTTTGTTCTATGCGACAGTCGGTGAACTGATACCTTACTTTTGTAAAATTCCTGAAATCATTTCAATGAATTGGCCAGAATTAATAATGCAATTGTCTTTCAAAAGGATTTAAAATATGTATGGTATGCTACTGTTTCTATAGGAGAAAACTGTAGAGGAGGCAGTATTGTTCTCACTTAGCACAATTCACTAAACTAGCACAGATTTAAAAACAAAGCACAAGAGAATTTTTAATATTATTGGTTAGATTTGATCTCTATGATAATCATTCACTTAAAGAGAGTTGCTTAATGTTTATGGACCAGATTAATAATACCAGAAAGACTTGTCTGCTCATGGCTCCATATTGGTTGGTGACAACAGAATGCATATATGAAAGTCTATAGTATATTGCTGCTCTAGTAACATTTAAACAACAGTACTGGGTTCCATAAAGCTGCATTTCTAATTTAAAAACATCTCTTGTGTATAGTACCATTCAGGAGATACAAACCTTACCGTACATATAGCATTGCAATACTGTACTAAGTTATACATTTGGTTTAGTCAATTTTGTCATATGAAAAAAAGCAAGACCAAGGATTTCAATTTAAATGAGAACAGATAGTCCTCGACTTACAACCACAATTTAGCAGAAAATGTATGTTGCTAAGTGGGACATTTGTTGAGAGACGTTTGCCTCATTTTACAACTTTTCTTGTAGTTGTTAAGTTAGTAACATGGTTGTTAAGTGAATCTGGCTTTACTTATCAGAAGGTCACAAAAGGAGATCATATGACCCCTGGACACTGCAACTGTCATAAATATGAGCCTGTTGCCAGGCATCTGAATTTTGATCACATGACTACAGGGATGCAGCAACAGTCATAGGTGCGAAAAAAGGCCATAAGTCACTTTTTTCAATAGTAACTTCAAATGGTCACTGAATGAATTGTTGTAAATTGAGGACTACCTCTAATGTAGATTAAATGGCAGTTCCTGAGAAATTAGACAAGAATCTCATTTTAATCTTTATATTCTCTTATTTTGTTACAATTCTGGTTTGTGATTTATTTTAAATGGTTGAAAATCTGTGTCCAGGTTATTTGTCATTACAAAAATATATTAACAATTCTTAAGTACTCAAGAATTTTGATAGGTTTCATCTGAATCATTTTTGGCCCTCTGCCTTTGTCATACTGAAATTCTATTTTCTTTCCAATTTATCCCTTTCTCCAGGAAACATTCAAATTCATAAATCATTCTGTTAGATTTGTAATTAACACCTCAGATTATCCAACTGTAGCAAATCAAAATTTTCTAGGCCACCAGCAAAGGCTTGATAAAGGCAATAGAATTGTGTACTCATTCTCCTTATTTACTGAGAATTTGTCTGTCGTGACAAATCTGAACTACAAAGAAACTTAATGTTGCCTCATGTAAATAGCTGTGGAATCTGGCATGAGGAAAATACCAGAGCAAATGGGTTTGATGAGTCATTTCCCATTTCTTTCTGACCTTAAGTTCATTCAGTTCACTGATGCTTTTAGTTTTTCTCTCAGTCACTATTTCTGTTTGTCGACTTACACTCAGAGGTAATCAGGGATATGTTGGGATTTCCTCGATTGTAACACAGTTGCATTGCATATGTTTATTTGTATGCATAGCATATACAACTTCAGCTCATATACATATTTTTTTCTTGGTCTGTACTTGCTTTGGACATAGCTTTCCTTTTTACTCTGGAAATAATGATTATTGTATCCATTCCTATTCTGCGAATTGTATCTACCAAATTAATGGCTGAATTAACTTTTCAAGTAGGAAAATATCACTGAACATGGTAAACTTGTGTTTTTCTTGATAATGAAAAATCAAAATTTCAGACCAATTGTACCTACCAAAGGTATTTATTTATTATTTATTTATTAATTCGACTTATATGCCGCCCCCTCTCCCAAAGGACTCGGCTCACAGAAAAGAAAATACAACAATAAATTACCTAAAAGTGTATTAAACAAACTAAGCCGAATTAACATTAAAACCCCCAAAGATTAAAATCAAGAAAACCCAAGGAGTCAGCATAGCCCAGATTGTAAAAACAGCCGGTTTTTAACTCGTGGCGGAAGGAGGAGATCAGGAGCAAGCGGAGCTCCAGTGGAAGGAGATTCCATAAAGTGGGGGCGCCACAGAATAGGCTCTCTCCCGAGTCCCCTGCCAAGCGACATTGAGTCACGGGCGGCACCCTGAGGAGGCCCTGCCTATGGCCCGTACGGGCGGTTGGTACTTGAAACTGGGAGGAGTCGTTCTCGTAAGTATCCTGGACCCATGCCATGTAGGACTTTGAATGTTAACACTAAAACCTTGAATCTCACCGGAGGGCAACCGGAAGCCAATGCAAGTCGCGCAGGAGGGGTGTAACATGGGAGTATCAGGAGGCTCCCAACACACCTGCCGGCGCATTCTGCACCAGCTGAAGCCTCGAGTGGTATGCAAGGGCAGTCCTAAGTAGAGACGTTACAGTAGTCCAGTCGGGAGAGACAACACGGGCCTGAGTAATCGTGCGCAGGGCATCCCGGTCCAGATATGGGCAGCTGGCGAACCAGCGGACCTGGGCAAAGGCCCCCTGGCCACGGCTCCCACTTGCTCCTCCAACTTGAGCCGCAAGTCCAGGAGGACCCCAGGTTCCGTGCCCTGTCCACGGGGGTAACACCTCCCCCATGACCAAAGTGGAAACCTCAGAACTGGACCAGGATGTCAGGTATGCACAACCACTCTGTCTTGGCTGGATTGAGTCGGAGCATGTTCCTGTCCATCCAGATCCGCACCGCTTCAAACAACGGGACATCACGGAGAGCATCACTGATGTGGTCCAGGGTGGAGATATATAACTGCGTATCATCAGCATACTGATGATAACTCACCCGAAACCACGGATGATCTCCCCAGCTGCTTCATATAAATGTTGAACAAGAGAGGAGAGAACCGACCCCTGAGGTACCCCACAAGTGAGAGACCTCAGAGTCGATCTCTGCCCCCTGCCAACACTGTTTGCGAGCATCCCGAGAGGTAGGAGGAGAACCACTGTAAAACAGTGCCGCCCTCCCAACCCCCAAGACGCCGCAACAAGATACCATGGTCGATGGTATGAAGCCGCTGAGAGATCTAACAGGACCAGGACAGAGGAAGACCCCTGTCCCGAGCCTAGAAGATCATCAATCAGCGCCCATGCTGTCTCCGTGCTGTACCCGGGTCGGAAGCCCGTGGTACGGATCCAGGTAGTCGCTTCCTCTCCAGGAAAAGTGGCAATTACTGGGCCACCACACTCTCAACAACCTTTGCTAAAAAGCGAAGGTTGGAGACCGGACGAAAATTGTTCAACAACTTGGCTGGGTCCAAGTTGTTCAACAACTTGGCTGGGTCCAAGGCAGGTACAATATAATATTAGATTTTGTATTCTTCAAATTTGAATAATGTATTCTAAAATAGTTAATGTAGTTGAAGGATTGGCACTCCTTATTTGAGCTTTCTGACAACTTTTTTTCAGCAATTTTTGTGTTTTTAATTATAATTGTCAATTTTACTTAAAATAATTATTTTGTATATTTTTTTAGGAATTAGTATGGAGTAAGAGTTTTTTTTTTCAATGCCAATTAGACATTAATAATCTGCATTTGCTGTTTAGTTACCTTTATTTTTATATAGCAGAGAGAAATATATACAGTAGATAGTAGATTTCTATGTATGAATAATTACATGGAAAGCACTAAAATGTGAAAGTAGCATAATTCATTACTGTTAAGTACTGTTTCTTCTTCAGAAGAATAAAAAACATTAATTTTTTAAAATTGTTCAATTCCACATTATTGCCGCTTTGAAAAGATATTTTGTCTTGGAAATACGTTTTTGATTTGCATCATTTTATGATACAATAATTCCTTCATTATTATTGTCCACAAGAATTTTTCCAGAGTTAGAGAATTCCTGTGCAGGATATGAAAATTCATTCTTTTCAGTCTGCTTTCTTCTTTTCACTATGTTGAATAGAGAAATACAATAAATTTTTGCAGTTGTATCTTTTTCATGTGTTGAATAACTTTACATCATTTAACAAGAAAGGGATCTCGTGTTTAATTAGGGTCATGATATGTTTTAGAGCAGGGCTTCCCAACCTCTAGTCCATGGACCAGCACCAGGTTGCGACATGCCAGAAACTGGACCACACAAACAAAGCCCCATCTGTGGGATGCAGGCAGCATACAAAACCATGTGCCCTCCGGTCCATAGCACCAGTCCCTGGCGCCCAGAAAGTTGGGGGCTGCTGTTTTAGAGTGCTGTTTTATATGCTGTTAGATCATACCCACTCACTTGAGGTCAGTATTGGTATATAGACAGAGTTGCTTCCCGTAGTTTCAAACTGGATTCTTTCCCAGTTGAAGAAGACAGGAATGAAACTGGACATTCAAAGCAGAAAGAAGTTCATCACACCAAGAGACAAAACAACAATCATGGACAATTCTATAGATTTACTCTGTCCTATATCATTTTTGTGCTACCCTGACCTCTAGGTACAAGGCATGCCAGGGCTGTGGAGCATTGGGTACCAGGGGAAAATGGGATTTTGTGCTGTGCTGTTGTGCTGGCTGGCTGTGATATGGGGCTTGAAGTGGTATTTCTCAGTGGCAGTATGGGGATTAAGTAGAGGCCTAGGGGCAGGGGCAGCTAGCTGACTCAACTTCAGCCCCAGCCCTACTAAGGAGTGCTGCTGTGCAGAATGGCTAAAAGGACACAGATAAAAGGAAGATGGGTGGAGGAATTGAGGTCCCTGTGTGGTCATTAATGCAGGGAGGTTGCCAAAGGCCCAAATTTTGATCATGTATTGCGGTGGCTGCATTTTCGGAGATCAGTTGTAAATCCCTTCATTCAGTCAAGGATTATCTGTGTGCAATTACTGGATTACCTCGAAGGCCTGGTACAATGTATAATCTCTCTGCAGTTCCGGACATTGTAAAATGTTTACCCCCCACAATCATGTAAATACATTTTGAGGACTTAGCAAATGGCTCACTCTTATAACCACAACTTGTGACCTTTTTTTGGTCCACTTTTTTGTCAGTTTCCAGCAAAAACCCAATTTGGAAGAATTGTTCTGTTCTGTCCACTTCTGTAGAACTGGTTGCTATGAAAAGCAGCAAACAGAGAGCATACATAAAATGGTTCTATGTCTGCTGCTGTTTTGGCCCACCCGCCCGCCCGGGCCCTTACCTGACCTTTATTTCCTGCGTTTTCAACCGCAGCTGCTTTGCGTGACACAGCTGCAGTTGAAAAAGCAGGAAAAAAGGGCTTTTTCAACCGCTGCACACTTGCACACTGTCCAGGCAGCTCAGCAGGTCGTAATTTGCTTTTGCATGCACATACGACGCAGAGTGACAGAACCGGGTAGTTAACCGCAATATTGGATCCCACTGTCTAGAGGGCCTTATGTGCAATGGCAGACAAGAAACTAGTTCTTTTGAGTTTTGCACATACTGTAGATTAAGAATATTTACTTAATTATTTGCTTTGAGTTCTGAGAATAAATTTGTGTACATTTCAGTAACTGAATAATAGACCCAAACAGTAGCAAACTTGTCTGGTAACTAAACATGCCATGGTTAATTGTTTTTGTTTGTTTTGCATGTTTTCTTTTGAGATTAGATAAATGGAAACAAGGTTATCTTATACATATTTATGATAGAATGAAAGGAATAGAAAACGTTTTCTATTTTCTGTTAAGGTTGAATTCTCCAGCAAAGTTGGGGCTTGCGTAGCATTACTCTTACTCGTTTTAGAGACTGGATTTTCATCTTACAATTGCATCATAGTAGTATCTAAGACTTGCAAAACACTGATTGAATATACTGGTTTGATTTCCCTAAAACTGTATATAACTTATGCTGTATAAATTAAATAAATCAATATGTCAAAAAACTTTTGAATTAAATTTTCAGTAATAAGAAAGTATGAATTGATTCCAGTCTGTTGCAAAACAGAAGTGTGTTTTTGACTAATAGTTGAAGTTTATATACAGTTTTAATATGAGCAATGAATGATCAAATTGTTCATCCTGGAATAAATCAAATAATGTAGTTCAAAACCATACCTTTTAACTTTGAAATGATATACTCTGTAGTTTAGAGCTGCAAAAAATGGTATAGTGATACATCAGCATTTTTACTAAAATGTAGTGAATTTTTAAGAAATGGTAAATGCATTGTTAGATCTTATTTTATTCCACATCTGTCATTCCTTCATTAACATCCTTTAGACATAGTCCTTCCATAGAAGTAGACACCATTACTGACAAAGTTGATATTGTGATTAGTAATTTATGGCTCCATTCTTTAAGGATCCCCTTTTTAACACTTTGTGTTAAAACATTGGAAACACAAAATGACATTTTGTGTCATTTTGTAATTTCCAGTATTAACTGCAATAAAATTCAAACTGAAAACAACCCACAGTAAATGCCTTTTAGACTTCACTGCTAGTATAATTCTATGCATGTCTACTTGGAAATGAGTCCCACTGAGTTCAGTTGACATTTTTCCTAGCAAGGATGATGATCCAGGTGGAAGAATGAAATATGTTACATAAACAGTATTTGAGAAAATGCATATAGTTAACAGCTTTTAATTATATTTGTAGGGACTAAAAAACTGATGCATCTAATGACACATATTTGATATTAATCTTTTAAAATATGAAATATACAGTACATGTGTATGCATGGTTAGCTACTTTCTGCATTTTATTATCAACTTTCATTACCTATACATCATACTAATACTTTGTAGCGTATTTTTTGCATTTTTACCAAAACGATTCAATAACTCAAAATTGAGTTTTTGATACTGTATTTTATCTAGATGCCTATATTAATTGATTGGAATTATGAAAAAGTCATCTGTTTAAAAAATGTTCTAACAAAAAAAATTGTATTTTTTAGGGCAACAAGTGATAATGACGACTGAAGGTGGTTCAGATAGTGAAGTAAAAGAATCAGAGAATCTGAGGACTAACACAGGAAGTGAAAATGCTGGGGATGCACCAGAAAGTCAAGAAGATCAGAAACAAATAGAAGAAGGTTCTCCTGTCCTTCCAACTGCAGCTACCCAGAAGAGCCCTAAAAGCTCAGGTGGAAAGGGCATTTCTCGTTTTATCCCGCCCTGGCTTAAGAAACAAAAATCATACAGCATATCAGAACCCAAAGATGAAACTAAGAAAAGAGAACATCTAGCATCGGAAGAAGAGACAGCAGTGGACGAAGGAGAATGTCATCTTTCAGAAGAAGAAGCTCAATCTAAAGGAAAATTAGAGGACATTTCTGAGAATATTCAAGAAGCTGAAGTAGGTGGTGATAAAGAAGAAAAGCATGTTGAGTCACAGGTACATCCTAGACAGAAAAACAAAACGAACTTTAGGAATCACACTTTAGTGGCCTCAGTATTGTTGTGGCTACTGTTATGTTACATTTTCTTTTGTTAATATAAATTAATACCATTCATTCTGAGAAGTATTTTGATTTGGTAGTGAATCATACTGTTCATTTCTGCCTAACCAAGTATTATAATTTTGTTACTTCAGATTCAGCAAAATCTAGCTGTTGAAATTTACCTAATTTTTATATACTAGAATACAGGTTTTTCTTGTTTGTTGATGATTAAATAAGAAACTTGGGGATTGTAATGGCTCAGCGATTAAAGACACTGAGCTTGTTAGCTGGAAAGCTGATAGCCCCAGTTTGAGACCTGAGCACCTTGTTCCATGCACCTTCAGCATATAGTCATGCTGGCCACATGACCCTGGAAATGTCTTCAGACAATGCTGGCTCCCTTGGCTAGGAAACAGAGATGAACACCGCCCCCTAGAGTCAGACATGACTGGACAGGGGAAAGCTTTACCTTTAAATAAGAAACAGTAAGACAAGTAATACTGTGTAATATTGTGGGTTGTTGGGTAGGTTGATGACAGGTCTCCATTGGTTTCTGAAGGCTTGTCTGAAAAAGGTCTGTCCTGAAATCCAAGGATTTTGGCATGGAGTGTTTGCAATATGAGGCGTGCAAAAATCCTGCTTGGATTTCAGAATAGCTCTTTTCCAGCCAGCCCCAAGACAAATGGACTCCCTCTTGTTTCTAGCAGCTGCTGGCTGTAAATACCTCATGACCAGATGTTCTTTGCCAAAATTCTCCTTGAATTTTTGGGATGGAGCTTTTTCAACCATTCCCTAGAAATCAGAGGCAATCCATGCTTCTGATCTGAGACCTTTTCTGCTTAAAAACCCTCAAAATTGCTTAATAACTGCAACTGAATATGCTTAGATTTTGGCCACTGAGTGAAGTAGTCATGTGACATCCTGCTTAATGACTGCTTCTTTCAATGACCAAGATTGTGAAAACTACCTGTGTTGCCATCAAGTTGGTGTCACTCTTAGTGACCATGTAGGTTAACTTTCTCCAGGATTTGGTTAGGTAAGTAAAACGCTTTTCAGGGTTTTCCCCCCAAACATTGTAACTTTGGATACATTTTTAATTTCAAACCGGATGAAGTTCAATTCTTTTTTCAAATATTGTGTTTAACTATGAAAATTTTCAGAAAATCCTCTTTCTACCTGCCTAGGTCTGGTTTCTATAATCAGCACTGTAAAACGGGAAAATAAGGGTTTGGAGTTGAGTATTATAGTTACTTCCCAATCAGTTTCTTTCTTGTAAGGTATTAATATGATTCAGTTTTCCACAACCTTTAATCTGCAAGCCAAATACAACAATGAAAAACATATTCAGGTTGCATCATCCTTGCTTTTTCTCCTTGTAATTCTTTTTGTTCAGGTCCTCCCCCTACCTCCAAAGCCAATTTTGCCCAGTTCAGGTCTTCCTAATTTATATAATTTATTTTTCAAACATATGAAAACAGATGTTAAGTAACTTGCGTAGATGATGCACTATGTACGATAGGTAGAAACATTTGTGGCTCCCTTTATTGTAAAGTCTTTTGCATTCATAACCTATTTGTGACTGCTTGAAAGTCTGCAGGTAGTTGCTTCTTGAAGCAGAATAGACTAGCTGTATAGATAAAGTTTTTTTATACTTAAAAAAGGAACTGTACTTGTTTGCATAGAGTATTCAATTATTCGGATTCTGGCAAAGATATAGAAATGATGAGGAAAGACAAAATGAAACTAGACTAGATATTATTTTCAAATGAACAAACTTAATTGTGTGTTTCCAATTGTAAATACCTTTGCTTCTGTTTGTCCTCCAACAAAAGAAATAATTCTTTTTCTAATAGTTGGGTAAGCCAAGGTCTCAAAATAGCAGGCTAACTAAGTGTCCTAGAGATTTGATCTCTTAAGATTGGTAGTCTAAAGGGACAGTTGCTAGGCTGAACATGTACATATGAGCCAGTATATGAACATGGAAAGTTACAAACTTGTCTCAAGCCACAGTAGCCATGTTTTCAGTTGAAGCTGTTTCAGAGTTCTCAATCTGGACTGTATGTGCACTAGTGAGACACATTTGCATTTCACACTGAGCTCTAGAAAGAAATCACGGCACCATTTTGTCAAGATATCTTTAGGTTCTTTGTGGCCAGTCTCGTCTACTTTCGTGCAATAGAATCTCAGAATATCTGTCCTGATTCTGTCTATTTTTTTTAACTTGCCTGAAGTATGAAAAAAATTGTTTTATCATTACTGAAGCATGCTTGATGCCTCCTGCAAGTTTTTTCTATAGACAATTTGTATTTTCTCTGAGCAAAATGATAGAGAAAATAGATATATGTATATCTTAATGATTATCTGCTATTGTAATTTGAAATGTGTGTATGCATTTGATTAAATTTAAATTCTGTAACTATAATATTACTGTATGGTAATACACATTTCCTTGCACAGTCTGATAAAGAAGACAAAGAAATCATTGCTGAAGCTACTGAAAACACTGAAGATCGGAAAAGAGAGACAAAAGAGGTGCAAACAAATGAAGTCAAAGTAGAAAGAGTGCTTCAAAAAGCTCCTAAGAAGATCAGGATAGTACAGGCTAAAGTTGTGCTTTTGGATGGCACAGAATACAGCTGTGACCTTGAGGTAAGCTAGTGAGCTTTATTTTTCTCTCTCTAAGAGGAAGTAAGTGCAATACTTTTATAGAAATGAGGACTAAACCATATAATGTGTCATATGTTAATAATATGCAGCATCCCAATGCAAAGTAGATTTATATAAAATATAATAACATAGATTTGTATAAAATCATTTCAGCGTTGGGATTTTAATTTTCTGTGTTTTTCTTAATGATCCATAGCATGGGATTTTTCTTTTTAATAGTTGTCAACAATATTAATTTAGCCATCCACTAAAACACCCAAAAGGCATTTTTTTTCTGGTACTTACAAACAGTTCAGTCCTCATGTATGAATTTAGGGTTTTTGCCCTAGAGTGCATCACTTTGTTTTCTTAAACTGTACTTGTCATTTGGTAAACATTTACCAAATTAAAAAAACAAATCCTTTAGGATTTTCTTCACAGTCACTTGGTTCTTATGATCCCAGACTGCTTAATAATATCCAGAAATCAGTATCATTTAACCCATGATAAATACCCCATTTGTCATTTATTCATAAGCCAACATCTTCAAAATCACTGGCTCCAAGAACCTTCTTATGTTCTTCTATTAAAAAGTTACCCATTTAGTTACTCTTTTGTATTTTTATCCAATTAGCAATCCATAAAAAGAATTTCTTCTAATCCTATGACCACTAAGTTTCAGAAACATTAATGAAGAACTTTGTTACAGACGTTTTGAAAATCCATCCAGGTCCTGTTGTTTTCTTAGAAAACTCTGAAAGGTTGGTGAATTAGGATTTGTTTATGCTGATTTTTCTTCAACAAAGCTTATTCTTCTATGAACCTATTTATTTTTTCTTTGATTACCACTTCTGTCAAGTGGCATAAAGCAGATGTTAAAGTGGCAGGGCTGTAATTTTCTTTCCAGATCTTGCTAGGTATCTTTAAAAACTGGTATTACACCAGCGAACTTCAATTTCTTTGGAACTGAACCTGTTTGAATGTTAAACTATATACTTAGGGGAAAGATTAACAATTACCTTTGAAATTCAAATGTTTATTATATTAATAATCAGTTCCTTCATTTGAATTTGACATGCGTTTTTGTAAAAGATGCTCATATTTAATATATAAAACAGCTTTTTAGACATATAGTAGGTATGTACCTGAATTTATTAATTTATTAAAATCAGAATAAAGGTTTATAATGAATCTTTGTCCATCATTTTAGACAATCTTTTGTCTAAAAGATTGCTAATCTGTACTTAGTTCCTTCTGCCTTTCCTTCCCTAGTATATATATATATATATACAGAACATTTGCTTTTTTTCAACTCACCTACTAGTATGAATTTCCTGTCCCCAAGTTGTAAAAAAAACTCTTTTCTGCTATACTTATAAAACCTGCTTCACTAATCATCAGTCAAGTCATATTCTTTGTGTTGGGAACATTCACATGCCCATGTAGAACTCTTCAACTTCAAATACTAAAATTGTTGTACATATTAAATCAGCAATTTTTTCTGCCACAGAACCACCTATGGGACCACAGTGAGGGATATTAATGCTTTTTGGCAGATAAAGTCACTTGGAGTTGGAATTTGACTTGGCAGTCCAAGCCATAAGTTGAGTTGCCCATAGCACAAATTTGTAAAGTCATCTGTACTGAATTCAATTTTGTAACACTGAGCGCATGGATAAGGTTCTTTAATCTGCTAGTTCAACCACATGATTGTTAAATTCTGGGCCCTCCTGAGTTATCAGGGTGGCTTGGGAGATGACCAAGGGATAATTCCATGCAGTGTTATTATCGTTTTTGAGGTAAGGTGTAATTCCTTCAGCCCTGGAACAGTTGATAGTATATTCCCTTCTCAAGAGGCCATTACTGGATCCTTCCATTCAGGGCAACTACCAACAACAAAAATTTTAACAGAAAAAGAACAAGGCAAAATGCACAATTTGCACATTGTATTATTTCTGCTGATATTGGTGCTATGCCAGAGTATGCTGTCGTTGTCATCTGTTCTTATTTACTGGAGAAACTATCCATTTTTGCTATATTAAGGAAAAAGTCAGGATGTGGCAATTTGTAACATCTACCTAATGAACTCCTCAGTTTATATAGCAATGATGAAACCATTGCGAACAAATTCTGGAAGAACATCAGACAATACACCCGCCTTTTCCAAATGACATTCTTTGATGCCAAAGAAACCCTTACAATGTGGAATGAATGGAATCCTTCTGGGGCTTTTCAAGGGCAAATCCATAACTCAATCAGGTATTTAATGCCAGATCCCAACCAGCAAATTACATTTATTTAAATTTACTTTATGGATCCTTAAGCTTGGAATACCATAAACAAGGCCTGTCTCATTTGTACTCTGCTCTGGCCTGATGAAGCATCCAAGCCAAGACCACAGATTATGATAAATTTGTGCAAGCCAAAATACCAGACTCAAATGAAGATCCAGAGCTGCTTAAATTGGTACTGAAGGATGTATTGCAGTAGAAATTTTGTTTAGAACAATGGTGCATGCAGTAGGAGATACCCAAAGCTATTCAATGAGCACAAAAGGTTTGGTGATGATTAATATCCTCTCTGCAGCACATGGTCTTCAGAAATGGGAGAATACGAAGGTTCTGAAGCAGGATAAAGTTGAACTGTAACTTCTCAATGCAAAGCTATTCAATTGTCAACTCAGTGTCATATTTTTAAATAAATTAAATAATAAATATGCTGCCCATCTCACCAAATAGGTCATCAAGTTTCATGATTTCAAGAATTGTATTTATCAATACAGTCATGCTTTGCTCTAACTATACATAAAGGACAAGGACAAACTATGGAAAATGTGCTGATTTATTTGAAGAAACCAATATTCCAATATGGTCAGCTATATGTCACTTTAAACCAAGGAAAAATGTTACAATATTCTTTTAAAAATTGCAGATCAACCACAGATGTTGCGATTAAAATGTTCTTTATTAAAATGAAAAACATCTATATTTGTCTTGCTACACATCTGTCTTCCTTAATAAGATGTTTTCTTTTTAAAGTTTAAAACCAAAGCCATAGCAATATGCCCATGATCTTTCTGTTTCTGTGTTTAGGTAAGGAAATATCTCTGAAAAGATGATCTCATGGATCATAGGTTCCCTAGTTTCAATTAATAAGGCAGCAGATGCAGCTCAAATGATTGAAATTAGGCCACATTTCAATACTAGAATAACCTTGTAAAATATTAACATTGACACTTGACATTTATGACTTGTCTGAGAAGTCTATGTAACCTGTTGTGTTTATCATTTTCCCTTTATGGAAATGTTGTAGGTGTATTTGTCCAAATTAAGGAACTTATTTTGTCTCTGACTGCTAAGAAATATTTGAATGTTAAAAAGAAGAATTGCAGCCAAGTTAGATATATCTATGTCTATATCTATATCTATATCTATCTATCTATCTATCTAATATCGATATATTAATGCTGTACCTTCTCAAATATATTTCAGACTATTTCCAGCTTCCTCTGCCCCTGCATCCTTCTTATAGATGAATTACTTTCAGTCTTACGAAAGAGGAATAAATGTTAACATTTAATATTTTCATTGCCCTATATTCTTGCTTATTTGCAATTTAGTAGAACATAGGATATAGTATTTGTTAATAAGTAGAAAATACTAAATCCAGTAACTGCACCTTTTATTTATTGAATTAAAATATCTAAATATATGTCTGAGATTATGTACAAGCTTTATTATAGTTCATTTTAGGCACCCAATCATATAACTATTTATCAAGTCTAAAGAATGCCATAATGAGACCTAGGCAGCTGACATATTGTAAAAACTCTTTCCAAAGCAAATACAATTTTCATCAGAGCGTTCTACTCAGGGCATTCTGTTCTAATTAAAATGTTATGACAAGGACATTTAAATATGACTGCATGGATATATTTTATGCACGTCTGAACAACTGAAGTGTATTGGGCATGACATAACTGTTTCAAGGATTTTGTAGTATGCTTGATTGAAGTGCAAGACTGCACTTGCTATCTTACAAAAAAATTAAATGCTCAAGTACCATATGTCTTACAATTTGCCAGTTATTTCCTGGCCATAATAAACTGTATCAGGCATGTTTTTAAACATGAAGGTTGTTCAGTCAATCTTATTTTGTTCCAGCAAAATGCTAAAATAAAATATTTTATTAATAGTTTAAAACTTATAAAGTCTGTTTAAACTATTCCAAGTATTTTTCTTGTCTCAAACTGCATTTTATGTAAAAAGATTTGGCAATCATGAATATATAGTATTAAATTTAGAAACATAGCTATAATAACATAAAATGAAATAACATACTTGTTTTATTTTCATTTTAAACTTGAGATAGACTAAAGCAATATATACAACAACTCTTCTGACAGAGTTTTTCACATTGATCTTTTAATACAAAATACAACTGAGAAGCTTCCAGCAGTTAGAATTCAGTTTATGCCATTTTTTCTGCTAAACATTGTCATTTTGCTGATCCACAGTACTAGTCCATGATGGCTCATTGGTCTGATTAAAGAGAATTTATTTAAATATTTTCTTATAAATCAGTTTATAAATGATAGATGATAAATTTAAGATCAATATTTTCTCAGCATGAGTACATTTCCTTTGGATTGTTCTAACAAACTCTTCAACAGTAGTAACATTTTTTTATGTTCAACATCTTTTACCTTTAACAAAATACTGTTAACTAAATACTACCCAAGATTATAATGGTCATATAATGCATGTAAGTTATAGAATTTTTGCTCATATAAGAGAGATTTTGAATGATAACCTGCCAAGTAAAATGATGTTTTTGAAACCTAAGCATGAGTAATCATATCAAGTAAAATTGGGTAGCAAATTGGATTTTATAAGTGCTGAGAGTCATTTGGCAAAATTGTATTTATAGTGAAATGGAAAATACCCAGGATTTTACTTACTAGAATCTTAAATATTATTTGGAAAGCAAAAATGTAGCACCAGAAGCACAAAATAAGAATACAAGATTTAACTGATTATGTACACTATGATTATCTTCTGGACACTGAAGATTTAGTAGCTGTAAATTCAGTAGGAAGCATAATAATAATAATAACAGTACATGACTTATGTGATTGTGTGATAGCTAACTTTATAGCCAAAAATATTTCACTCCTTTCTAATCCTTTTTCAAGTTTTTACATAAGAAATAAAATGTATTTCAATTTAATATGTTTGGCACATGGATGTCCTTTTTTAAATACAAGTCTAAACTGGAACTTTCTACATATTTAATCCAATTTAAACCAGGTTATTTAATTTCTTGGATTTATTTGTTATTACATTTTAAAGTCCTGCTTAAATGATAAATTGAACATGTAAGGCAACAAGTAAAATTTATTGATCAGTAAATACAAGTTAAAAAGCTAGCCTCCCCTAATTGTACCTGAGTATATTATTAGAAATAATTTTGCATTGCAGGGGGTTTATTTGTATTATTCCTTGCGTTTCAGCTGATGAGATATAAAACTGAATGATCCAGTTAAAATTGTAAATGCTGAATATAAATTGAGCAGTTCAGTTCGGTATGAATGTGCTTTGATTTCTTTTGGACAACAAACAATGCTTTTATTGAGCTTGGTAGTTTTATTGCATACCTTTTCTCCCTTGTCCTTTGTATTTGTACAGTGTTTCTCACAACTACTGTGTAGCACATAGCTCAACAGCATAGATAATCCGTTCAGTTTAAAGCTTTCTGTCTCTGACAGTCAGGCACAATAACTTTAGTGTTGCAAGAGCCTACACATAGGCACTCGAAGGGACTTCTCTGGAATTGCAGTGGCGTCTACTGAAATCTGCGTGATAAGCAATTGCAAAAATGCCTTTCAGTTGCCAGGTCTCTGAAATGTCACATTATAGTTGCTTTTTAAATGCCATAAATAGTCAAATGGGGATGTAGGACTTGCTTGAAAATGAAAGGCACCATACTGCACCTCTTGAATTCTGCCAGTAGCAGACACTATTTCAATGTTTCAGTAAATCTTGAAAAGCCAGAAAGGCGAGTTGTCTATTCTCATTTATTAATTTAAATCAAACTACAGTATTTTGAATGCCCTAAATTTTCTCTTTTGGACATTTACACTCAGTGTTATATACATATCTTGCTGCATTTCATTAATATTAATTAATAAAATTATTACTATTTAATGGTACTAATTATTAATTTATTATTAATACAATGATATACAATATTCAATGCAGACAAAAGAACAAACCTTTTGAAATGTTATCTGTTTGCTTGTTGTATACTTCTGCTGCCCCAAAGTATTTAAAACAATAATACAACTTTCTCTGACATTTTGTGTCATATGGAAATATTATCAATCAAAGCAATTGTTTCTGATAGATTTCTTCTATCACTATCTTATACCCTATATTCTTTAAAATGTTAACATTTTATTCTTTTTATTTTTATGTAGTTGGGGGAGTATCTCTTTTGTTAAGGTAACTTGAAAAATATTGGTTCTTTCATGTTTCACTTAGCCACTCTGAATCATTCTAGTAACTTTTATTATCTTCTAATCAATTCAAGTTTTATTGAGGTTATATGGTCATGGTTGTGAGTGCATCTGAAGATTATATTTAATGCAAAAAGAAAAGGAAAACTAATGAATGGAAATAAGATTCTATAAATCACTTAAGGGTTACATTTCTTCACTACAAATCTAACATTAGACAATAGTACATTGATGGCTAACAGTTGTTTTAAATATTTAAATCAAAATCATTAGACTTTCATAAGTCTAATGTTTAAAGCAAAGAGCAAAAATAATGAGGCTTGGGCTACTTACCAAGATATCAGATAATTCAAGGCTGAGTATGTAGCAAAAGTCCCTGAAATGCTGTCTCGTGACTATGGAGGTGTGCGGTACTCAGAAATCTGGATTGTAAGTACTTTCTGTATCCCGTTGTAACTTCGAACAGATGGTAAATGATAATTGTAAGTTGAGGACTATCTGTATTTAATAATTAGCAAGTCCTCAAATAACAAACTCTATATACAGGTGAAACTCGAAAAAGTTGCATTACTGAAATAAATGAACTTTTGCACGATATTCTAATTTTTCGAGTTTCACCTGTATTTGATTCCTTTTAAGAGACATTGATGATTCCTAAATATACACCGGTATTTCAGGATTTTAAGAGTTACTGCTGATTTTTCATCTCTTCTACTTAAATTTCAGTTATCCAAATAAATATCTCCCCTCCATTGGTTTTAATTAGTGCTTTCCTATGTGCTGGATATAGACTATGAAGTATCTATTCACTTTTGATTTATTTTCTGAAATAGCAAATTGAAACCAGTGATAACAAATACAGAGTAATTTTCTTTGGTGTTGCTGTGTTTAAAATAAAATATATGTAGCATTGTATTACATAAACGTTTCACTAATGTATCCTATTTTTGCCTAGAAAAAAGCAAAAGGGCAGGTGTTGTTTGACAAAGTGTGTGAACATCTTAACCTACTGGAAAGGGACTATTTTGGCTTGTTATTCCAAGACCATACAGATCAGAAGGTATGTATTAAATGTGTAAAAATGATTTCTAAAAGACTGGGAACTTTTGTAATATATGGAAATTTATTACTGAACATTAAGTCTTTTATAGTCCAGAGCCTAGATTTCTTAGCAGAAAAGGGGTAACTATAATGTTATCTGTTGCTGTCATATTTTGAATGAGCAATTTTTCCATGGATGGGGCAGGGTGGGGGAGGAGGACCACACAACCTAGAAATCTTGCATGTGCAGTTTACAGTAGGGTTGTGCTTCTATGAGAATCTAATATCTGATGATATGAGGTGATGACGCGGCTGTAAATACAGATCAAGTTTCGCTCACTTGCCTGCTGCTCTCCTCCATCTGGGTGGCCCAGTTCCTAACAAGCCACAGTCTGATACTGATCCATGGCCCGGGGGTTGGGAACCCTTGGACTAGATGTGTTCAGCTGAAGGAGAGAATGCTGACTGAAAACATTTGAACTCTTAATTTTCACTTTTCTTTTAAAAATACATTTGCAGTAAATAACATTATCAGTGTTTGAACAATTAATTAGAATGTAACACTCGCTGATAATCTTGTCTTATGGGGTGTACTTGCATATAATGTTTGGTAGATGAACAAGTTTTAACTTTGGGTGCAGAAAAGTACCAGTTGTTCATTATGCAGAAATGTAAAAGATTTAACAAAAGATGAAATATAAGAAATATCCTTCATGTTTTCCTGAAGTATTGGAGTTCAGTTTGGCTAAATGGTGATTTGTACAATAGACAAGGAGGCAAGAATTGGATCTGTATAGTTCTAGCCCTGTAATTTATATCATACAGAAGAGTCTTACGCTTACACTATGTTCTGTTTAGGAGTCTGCCCCTGCCATTGCTATATATGTCAAAAGACGTGATTCCATTTCTCATCAATTTTTGACTGCAGAAATGATATGATAGAAAAACTTTATTATCTCTTTGTTTCCTTAGAAGACAAAGATTGCTTGGTAGGATCCCTTTCTGAGTTTATAGATCTAGTCTTAGGGCCAATGTTGCTCTCCTATTATTTGTTGTGGGACCTCATTCTAGGCTTACAGGAAGGCTCAGGAATTTGTAAATGCAATAGTGACCACTTGTAATTTCCACCCCAATATATGTAAATGGTTGTATGCTAGATCTTATGTAAATATAGAATAGAATAGAATAGAATAGAATAGAATAGAATAGAATAGAATTCTTTATTGGCCAAGTGTGATTGGACACACAAGGAATTTGTCTTTGGTGCATATGCTCTCAGTGTACATAAAGAAAAAATAAAGTACATTCATCAAGAATCATAAGATACAACACTTAGTGATAGTCATAGGTTACTGATAAGCAATCAAATCATACTAGGAAACAAATAAAACTATATA
Organism: Naja naja; assembly: GCA_009733165.1. Lineage (NCBI taxonomy): Eukaryota > Metazoa > Chordata > Lepidosauria > Squamata > Elapidae > Naja > Naja naja. The sequence continues at coordinate 101,335,419 of CM019148.1, forward strand.
AATTTTAAAGATACAGGCAACGTTGTTATAGTCATAAGTGGGAAGAGATAGGTAATAGGAAGGATGGGAAGAATAATAGTAATACTGTATTGTTAAAAGAGCGAGAGACAATGGGTGAAATTTAAAAAAGAGGATAGGAAAGAGATTCCGCAAGGCAATAAGGTGTGATATAAATGATTAAGTATAGAAAATAGATAAGTATGTAACTGATGTGATTTTTTTCTTTGTTTCTTTCTTTTTTTCTTTCTCTTTCCTGTTATTAAAGAATTATTGCTAGACATGGAATTTAATGGAATAAATATGGAATTGGGAATTTATAATAAAAATATCATATGTTGATGATTAACGATATATAAGAAAAGGGGAAGATGATGAAATGAGAACTATTATGGAAGGATTAATATCAGTTGCTATAATTAATTGATTAGACTAATATTTTTGTAATGTATAGATGAGGTATAAGGTGATTGAGAAAATGTAATATGGAATCTGACAAAAAAAGTGTATGTATGTATGTATGTATCAGTGTTATATAGTAATTAGGGAGATGGTATCAAGGTAGATTGAAGGTGGCTCGAATTAATAATCAGAGGGGACAACTTTGAATTAATAAACTAAGGATTGATAAAATTGCAAATATGACAGATAAAGGTAATCTGGGAAATGAATATAGAAATGAGATGAGAATTTCAAATAGCATTGTAAAATAAGATATGAGAATACTCTAATGAATGAGTTATAATACGAATTGGAGTTGGATAAGTTTAATACATAATACTAATAAGGTTAATGTGATATGAAATAGAACAAACAAAATGAATAGGTAAATATGGTCATGTTTGTATTGTATTGAAACCTGGAACCATACTGCTTGCCAAATGAGATTTTTTATTTAAAAAAAAAATTGAGGAGGAAATTGAATAATGAAATTATTAGGCATGTCTAACTGTTATGGTGATTGGCATTAGGAGAGAGTATTGAAATGTTGAAAATAAGCAAGAAAGGATTTTGACTTAATATGAATGTGGATATTAAGAGATTATTAAGCTTGCTTATATTAAAATGTATGATATATTGATGCCACACAGTTAATGTATTGTTGTGTATGTGTAGATTGAAATAAAAAAATTATTTTAAAAAAAGAGAAGAATAATAGTAATACAATCTTACTAAGTAGTTTGACAGTGTTGTGGGAATTAGTTGCATACATTGGGGAATTAATAATACCCCAATGTATGCAAATGGTGATGTACTAGATCTTGTCTTCATCTAAGAGCAGATAATTAACTATCTGGATAAAAAGGGTATTAATTACCTTGAGCCTTTTGCTGTGGTCAGGTGATTTTTTTTGGTTCAGATAAAATGGACTGTTAACTATGCCCTCCAGTGGGCAAGCAAATTTAATACAATAGACTGCCTCAAGTGGATCTAGAGAGATTTCCGAAGACACTTAGGGAATTTCTCAACAATTTGGCAGCCAGTTCTGTTGCTTTTATAATGAACGACTGGGAACAGGAAGCTTTAATGAGTTGCTTCTAAGTAGCCTCTGTTTCTTGTTAATTCTGATGGGCTCCTTGGTTTATTAAGGAGCTCCAAGAGAAAAAATGATAATAAATCTGTCTGAGTACAAGTTCAGGTTCAGACCTACATTGTGATAGTAACAAACGCATTGACGAGCTGATGACCTATTGGCTTTTTTAGGGTGGCATCCCCCAGTTTGGGAGAGTGTTACCTTCCACTTGGTAGCTTTGACAGTTTTTTACAGTACTTTGCCAACAAAATGGTTCAAATTTGCCAGAGGTTGAACTCTTCCTGTGATTATCTAGACTAGAGTCTATCCCAGTACCTGGGATAACATGTTGTCATGTTGGCTGGATTCCTTTACAGTCTTAGGAGGTAGAAGGTATGAGCATTTTACTAATATACAGAAGACAATAAAAATGTATTTTATTTATTTGCAAGAAAAACCTGTGTTTCAAAGGTTTTTCATAGAAAAAAAGTATCTTATACATGGATAATTAATTGTGAAAGCTAGATTTCCTGCTTTGTAAAGGATTAAATGTATGTTATTCTAATTTTAATTGGTGTTCTATGTTTATAGAGATACTGAACATCAGTACACTTATACGACTACAAGTCTGGAACTGTTGTTTTGATGAATTAGCACAGAAAAAACCATAGAAAAATAATTTATTAGGCGGAAAACAGTAGAGGCAATCTAATGTAAAAGGAAATTCTATCATGTTATCTGCATATTTGAAGAAGCAATTGAATTATCTTTTATGACCATAAAATTTAATAAAAAATCATAGACACTTGAGGTCTTTGTTTTTTAAAAACATTTTTATGGCCTTTAACTTGCTCATGAAAAGACAGTGATTTATGAAGGAGAAAGAGTCTGTAAACAAACAGCTAACTCACTAGCAATCCTCAGCTAGAGAGAAAGCCCAGACAGGAAAAATATGAGACATATTTCTTTTCATTTTATAGTCTTCAGTAAAAAAACAAATAGCTTGCTAGTATATATAGATAGTAATTTTACATTGTCAGTTAATAGAGGCACAGGGAACATCAGTCTCTGAGTTTTCATTCTGGTTTGCAAAGTTATCTCCTTGTTTCTATCTTTGATGTGCATATCCTATCCTGAGGGAAAGTCATCTTTCTTGCTCAGCAACTTATCCAAAATAAAAATTGTTCCTTATTCATATCTAAGTCACACTAGAAAGGAGGGGACAATAAAAAAAACATCAGCACAACACTGCTTTCATCAATGTGAAAATCTTAAATAAGTCAAAATGATGGAAGTATTAGATCCTGTAGATACCACTGCCCGCATATAAAATTGCCTCATCGGTCTATGACTTAATTAAAACCATTTTTCAAAGAATTGTTTCTGTCCCAAAAATTACAGTGAGAGAATTTGAACAAGTCACTTGTGTGAATATTATCTTCCTAGTTTCAGGAACATTTTATAATTGTATAGCAAATAGTAATCTCTTACTTTTGCAGAATAAAAGCTAACTATTTTGACTACTCATAGCCTACCATTGATAAACAGTGAAGTATATAGAAATTGGACATTTTTTAATGAATGAAGAAATTAACATAAAGGAAAGTAAAAAAAAATTGATGTAATTCAATTTAAATCACGATCTCTTTTTGGGAGCCCTCCTGGATTCTCAGATCCTAGTTCAGAGAGAAAATGGCAGGAAGGCCTTTGAACAAATTTACCTTGTATGACAGTTGTATCCTTGGCAGGCCATTCTTATAGTCACTCATACCTTAATCACTTCATGCTCAATCCTGTGAAATATTCTATGTGGTGCTTCCCCTGACCTCAGATGCCACAACTGGATTAGAACATGGCTACCCAAATAGTTATGGATGTTCCTTTTTTGTCCATGTAACATTTCTATTCTACAAGCTACGGAAGACACTAGCCAGTTTCTGGATGAAGTTCAAGATATTCTGTCTTATTGAACACTGGATGGCCTAGGACTTGGTTATCTGCAGGGCAGTCTTTCTTTTGTCATCTCTTCCTATTCAATAAAATCTGTAAGGGTTGGCACATTTCACATCCCAATTATAAAGCATTGTGATTTTGTGAGACCCAGGCAATATTTATTTTATTTGTTAAATTTATTTGCCACCTCTCTCACTGTGGGGCTACTCCATGCCTTCTCTGGAGCTGTATTATCTTGTGAAACATCATTTCCCCTGAGTTTCATATGACCCCAGTGCTGTTGAGATTTTTAAAGCCGTGGAGGTGTGACTCTTCCAATAGAGATAGGAGGGGTTCATTGATTTACTCCCTGGCAGTTTATTGCTTATTGCTAATAATGGTTTTTATTTGGTGAATTTCCAGGATGTGGGACCACCTATTACTATCAGTTTTTGTATTTTATTACTTCTGTAGCTGTTTAAATCCTAACAAGTAAGCCCAAACTCTTCAGTGGTTGAGGCAGTTTAAGAAATTGATAGATGAAAAATTATCAGAGTATTATATACTGATTTTGAATGAATCAATAATAGTTACACTATAAAACACACATTAAACATTATATCTTCATTATGTGTCATTTCTTTTTTTTAGAATTGGCTTGATATTTCAAAGGAAATCAAGAAGCAAATTCGCAGTAAGTGCTCTGGTCATATCTCTTAGTGTCACACTATAGGTAGTCCTTGATATATGACTGTTCATTTAACAATAATCTGTAATTACAATGACCTCAGGAAGGGTGCTTTACAACCTAAAGTATTTCTGGTTGTCACATAATGTTGCATCAATAATCCCCATGTGATTGTGATCTGGATGCTTGACAACCTGTTCTCACAACTGGTTGCGAAGCTCTGCACAATCATGTGATCGCCATTTGCAATCTTTCTTGCTGGATTCCCTAAAAAATCCTTCTCATCTGTGGGGGCTGGGAGCTGAACTCTTTTGGTAGGGTGCAGAAATGGAGCTGAATAAGTTATCTTCCATGCATTAGACTTGGATTTCAGCTCTCTCTTGTTTCTGAGGGATGACTGAAAGAGCTGCCTGCCAAAGGATTTTGGCTCACCTCTATGAATGGAGGGGGTAAAAATGGGGCTGAAATCCTGAGTTTTTCTTTTTGTTTGTTTTTATTGCCTAAATACTAAAAAGATGGCACTCTTCTATGCTTTAAGACTGAGATAATATAATAAAAATTTCAGAAGTTTATAATTTACTGTATTTATAAGTATGTTAAGATTAAGATTGTTAGAAATCTTCAGTGTACACAGTGTTAAATGATCCAGATCTTTCTAGAATAAGAAGAGTTAGATTAAATATTTATCACTATATATTGTCTTAGGTTCTGGTAAACTTTTCAAGATATCTGTTTAAAAGGTTCCTAGAAAAATCAGGCTTTTGAAAAGCAAACAGATGCAAATACTTTATCAATCTGGCACAATACTCCAAAGCTCATTTGGTAAAACTGCATAATCTAATCTGGTATTAGGTCTGTTAATCCTATTTTGATTTTCACATAAAGAATGCAAGAATTTTTTCTCCTCCTTTGTAACTCTTGGGATTGGAACATACTGATCAAGTTGCCTGTTACCTTACCTTTAGCTAAACACATTTCTTCCATTTTGGTATATTTTACGTTTTTTTTATTGTGAGCATTTTGTACGAGTTGTGAGGCTGCTCACAAGGTGTTATACAGACAAATAAACAATATGTACAGTGTCCCTTGTTGTCCATGCTTTTTGCCTCCTTTTGTATATTTATGCATGTGGAAAATGATGAAAAGGCTTTTGTGCATGTTTATAGTACTTGTTTCACAATCTCATTATCCACTGTTGTTCATCTGGAACAGAAGCGCTACAAATGGGAGCCACCTGTACAGTCTGTTTTAATGATTTGCTTGTATAGCAGCTTGGGAGATTTAACAATTCATTGTTCTGCATCTATATAGTTCATTATCAATAGAGTAACCTTAGACAGATCAATCAAATATTTTTAAAGTATTTGCATTATGAGAACAAATATTACTGAAAAATAATGAAACATAAAATTTAGAAAAATAAAAATAGGCATAAAAATATGGAGAAGGGAAATGTGAATGAAATTGGCTTCCTTTAATCATTAGCAATGGTTTCCCTCTCTGATAATGAGTCATATTGTGTTTTAGAGATGACCTTCAACTACAGTGACCTCCCATATGTCCTTGTAAAAACCAAAGTTATAAGTGAACAATTTTAGTTTTTTTTAAACAATTCCTCAAATAATGAATCACCAATAAAAATCAATATTGAAATAGGCTAACATTCTCAGAATTGGCCCCAGAAGACATCCAATTTATAGAATCTCCTTTTTCTATTTCACCTGGCCCTTATGGATTGTCAGGAGATTTTATAAAGAATTTAAAGAGATTTTAATACCTGAATTTTTATTTTTATGCAATACTTTGCACCAAGGGGATCCTTTTCTAGAGTTTTGGAAGCAGTCTAATATAAATTTGACCCCCTAAGTTGGGCAAAGATTTACAGGGTTTGGCACCATATAGTCCATTTCATTTCTTATCATGGACTATAAACTGTACACCAAACTGTTAGCTAATTAACCGATTATAGGTAAAATTATTCTTATGGATCAATTTGTCTTTGTTTCAAGTTGAAATACATCTATCCCATCAAGAAATTATTAAACATTATACAATATAGTAAAATTAATCTTCCCTAGCTATTCGTTATTTAGATATATTAAAAGTTTTGATTTTCTGGAAATATAATTTTAATACAAATATTAATTAAATGTAAACTTGTATTAATTAAATATAAATATATATTTATGAACTATCTAAAGTTCAGGTAAGACTTAATAGTTATGATTCAGAGCCCATTACAAATTTAAGAGGTACCAACAGTGTTGCTCTTTATCCCCTTTATTATCCAACCTAGCCATAGAAGTGTTGGCAGTAGCATTTAGATCCAGTAATCAGATTTGTGGGATGAAAATGGGAAGTAAGACATAGCTTTTAAATCTATTTTCAGATTATATGATTTTGATTCTCCCAAACACTTCTTACTCAGCCGGCTATACTAAGTAGGAGTTAAAGGAATTTGCAGAGGTGCCAGGACAAGATGTTAATTTTCACAAATCACATCTGATGCTGTTTCATACACTCCCAAAAATTCAAAAGGAAATTTTCATACTTTTAATTACTCCAATTATATAAATATATTTAAAATATTTAGAATTTACTATTACTAAAATATCAGTAATACATATATAGCTATATATCTATTGATATAAAACTATATATAGTACCAGCATGCAAGAAATTAAGAAAATAGAAATTGGGATTCAAAATATTTCAGTGTTTTAGATAAATTGCAGCAGTAAAGATGAAGATCCCGCATGGCTTCACTTTTTATTTCAATGCCTTCCAGTGGTAATTCCAGTACAGGCTTTAAGACATTGGGGTGGGGGTGGAGGGGGGAAGAATGCTTTTATGCAGAATAATTGAGAGTAAATACAAGGATTCTATACTGACCTCAGACACAGGGAGATGCATTAATCTCAAATGGTATGGGCAAAACAATTTAAAATCTGGCACATTAGTAATTACACAATATAAACAAAAGAGTTTCTTACAAAAGAGTTTCTTTCCCCATCCTTAGTGTCTACATTTTTTTCATAGTTGTGAATAAAAATAATGTTTACTTTGAATGTTTTCATTTTTTCTCCCATGTATTCTCTGGGGAATGTGTTAAATGTAGATTTGCCATGGCAGTTCACCTTTAATGTGAAGTTTTACCCACCTGACCCTTCACAATTAACAGAAGAAATCACCAGGTATGCTATTAAGCATTATTGAGTGGAAATCCTACATTAATTAGGGTCTCTTGGAAAATCTGTAAAATATTACATTTCATAAGCCTAAAGAAAATGGCCAAATTCAAAAAAAAGTTATTAGCTGCTATTGCTTTCCTCTGTGTTTGATTTGTAGTATTTTTCATAAATCTAGTATAGAAATACGTATACAAATAATTAACTGCAGATAAACGTCATTTAAGAAAAACTGATCATCTAATGGCAATGTTTTCACTGAAAACAGAAGAATAAGTTAAAGCAGAAAAGCAACAATATTGAATCCACTGCAGATATTCAAAACATAGATCATAACCTGGGCAAGTCAGGAGGAAACACTATTGTAACTCTGACATTTCTATGGTTGTGATTAAAGATGTGTGTGTGTGTGTGTTTTAAGTATACTACTTAAAACCAGTAGTCAGAATAATTGCACTAAGACTTCACTGATAGTATAATTTCCAGCTTTATATGAGAAATAGGATATATTCAGGGGTTTTTGCAGTTATTAATAAATAAATAAGTTATTAATAATAAATTCTGTGTTTGCAGATTGCTTTTGATGTAGATTTTTAAAGTGTTAAAATAGAGAAAAATATTAAACTTTTGTGGGGAAAATAAAAAGGAGTATTACGAATGTTCGCTAACTTGAGTTACGTATAAAGTAATAAAGGGAACAGGATGAAAAGAAAACAAACAAATAACATTTTTCAGACAATTATCATTGCTCTTTTTCCTAGGTACTTCCTTTGTTTGCAGCTTCGTGAGGATATTGCTTCTGGACGTCTACCATGCTCTTTTGTGACCCATGCTCTGCTTGGTTCATATACTTTACAAGCTGAACTAGGTGACTTTGATCCTGAGGAGCATGATAGTGGTTACATACAGGAGTTCCAGTTTGCACCTAACCAGACAAAAGAGTTGGAGGATAAAGTAGTAGAATTACACAAGACACACAGGTGCGTCATGTTCCAAGTAATTGATTTGTATGCATTTTTGTTTGCTTGTGGCAAATAATGCTCATGCAATTAAAAACAAAATATATAACCCTAGGCTGTAGTCAGGCATTATGTAATATTATTATTATTTATTATTATTATTTATTTAGACTTGTATGCCGCCCTTCTCCCTAAGGACTCAGGGCGGCGAACATATAAAAAGAGATATATTTACAATAAAAAATATTAAACAGGAAACAAGTCTAAAGTTGCTAAAAACATTAGAAAACAATTAAAATTACAATAAAAGCAATACAATTAAAACAACCCACCCCCGGGTCAATCCAGGCCGGCCTGCTGAAACAGCCAAGTCTTCAGGTCTTGACGAAAGGAGCGGAGATCAGGGGCCAAATGAAGATCCGAGGGAGCTGATTCCATAGGGCGGGCACTCCCACAGAGAAAGGCCCTGCCCCTGGGAACCGCCAGCCGACAATGCCTAACCGACGGTATTCCCAGTAGGCCCCTCCTGTGGGAGTGCACGGGCGATCGGAGTGTGATGCTGGCAGGAGGCGTTCCCGCAAGTACCCTGGACCCAAGCCATTTAGGGCTTTATAAGTTGTTACTAGCACCTTGAAGGAAACCGAAGGCAACCGGCAACCAATGCAAGTCGCAGGAGGGTGTAACATGGGAGTATCGGGATACCCCCATCACAGCCCATGCGGCCGCATTCTGCACCAGCTGCAACCTCTGAGTAATCCGCAAGGGTAGCCCCATGTAGAGAGCGTTGCAGTAGTCGATTCTGGAAGTGACGAGCGCATGAGTGACTGTTCGAAGGGCATCTCGGTTCAGATAAGGGCGAAGCTGGCAAACCAGCTGAACCTGGGCAAAAGCCCCCCTGGCCACAGCTCCCACTTGCTCCTCCAGATTGAGCTGTGCATCCAGGAGGACACCCAGATTCCTCGCCCTATCCACGGGGGGTAACACCCCCCCCCATGACCAAAGATGGCACTTCCACTGAACACCGAGATGCCAGTAAGAACAGCCACTCAGTCTTGGCCAGATTGAGCCGGAGCCTGTTACTCCCCATCCAGACCTGCACTGCCTCCAGGCACCGGACATCACCGAGAGAGCATCACTGATCTGGTCTGGGGTGGAGATATAAAGCTGGGTATCATCTGCATATTGATGATACCTCACCCCAAAACCACGGATGATCTCGCCCAGCGGTTTCATGTAGATGTTAAACAGGAGAGGTGAGAGAACCGACCCCTGGGGCACCCCACAAGTGAGGGGCCTCGGGGCCGATCTCTGCTCTCCTGCCAACACCGACTGTGAGCAGTCCGAAAGGTAAGAGGAGAACCACCGTAAAACAGTGCCCCCCATTCCCAACCCCTGGAGCCGCCGCAGAAGGAAACCATGGTCGATGGTATTGAAAGCTGAGAGATCTAAAGGACCAGGACAGAGGAAAAACCCCTGTCCCGAGCCCTCCAGAGATCATCCACCAGTGCGACCAATGCTGTCTCGGTGCTGTGTCCGGGCCTGAAACCCGATTGGTACAGGTCGAGATAATCGGTTTCCTCCAGGAACAGCGGAAACTGCTGAACCACCACGCTCTCGACAACCTTCACTAAAAAGCGAAGGTTGAAGACTGGACGATAGTTGTTCAAAACGGTTGGGTCCAGAGCAGGCTTCTTGAGGAGGGGTCTCACCACCGCCTCTTTCAAGGCAGTGGGAAAAACCCCCTCAAAGAGGTGTTGACAACTGCCTGGAGCCAACCGCGTGTAACTTCCCTGGAGGCATAAACCAACCAGGAAGGACACGGGTCCAATAAACACGTGGTGGAAGACAGCCTCCGCATGATCCTGTCCACTTCATCCAGGGAGACAGGGTCAAACTCAACCCAGATAGAATCCACAAGACTCATCGCCACTCCATCGTCCACAACCTGCCAGTCGGAGTCCAAGCCAGCCCGAATCTGAGCGATCTTATCCGCCAGATGTAAACTAAATTCCTCTGCTCTGCCCTGCAAAGGGTCCCCCCTCTCCTCTAATTGCAAGAGGGAGCGAGTGACCCTGAACAGGGCTGCAGGGCGATCATCTGCAGACGCGATCAGAGCGGAGAAGTAAGCACATCTCGCTGCTCTAATCGCTTCCAGATAAGTCCTAATAGATAGTCCTTAGCTGAACGACTAGTCCTCCACCTGCTCTCCAGGCATCTCCTCCACCACTTCATCCCCCGAAGCTCCTCCGAAAACCAAGGAGCCAAACAAGGTCTGCGGCGAGGAAGAGGCCGCAAGGGGACAACCCGGTCGAGCGCTGCCGAGGCAGCCTGTTGCCCAGCGGCCGCCAAGGTCTCGGCCGGGCTGTGGTCGAGGGAGGTGGGCAAGGACCCCAGGGCCATCTGAAACCTCTCTGGGTCTATCAGGCGCCTGAGACGGAACCATCGTATTGGCTCCTCATCCTAATATAACTCTGCCACTCCCTCATAAATAGGTAAATTAATCAAGAGATTGTTATTAATAGCATTCAAATAAATAAGGAGAGAAAGGAAAAAATAATAATGAAAATAATAAACTTCAGTCATTCACTGAAGAAGTAAAACCAAGGGAGAAAAGGAAATGAGCGTTAGAATAAAGTTTTGGGAGAAAGATCCCATAACCAGTAGCAATGAAGTTTTAATTTGCAGGATACAAGTAAACATAACAGTAAAACACATGGAAAAACGTTCATAGGAACACAGGAACTTAAAAATACAAAGTTTTTCTCAGCTTCCATATGGTTATGAAATTATTTCTGAGTATTGTTTGGACATTTTAAAACAAAAATGACTAGAAACTAGGGATCACCCCCCCCCCTTCTTGATTACATCAAAGAAGCTGCAAAAAAGAAGTTCATTAATGCAGGGAGTATTGTTTGAGACAAACATCTTTATTACTTCATTAGGATTTTCATAAAGGCAGTATCCCTGGCTATTCTTCATTCTGAGAGATAATACAGTTTGAATCCCTCAAGAGCAAGTTTTTTTTTCTTGCTTAAATAGTAGATGTTCGAAAAACACCAGGGCATTTCCCTTTATTGGTAACCAACTATCAGATATTGATGTAACACTTTTTTTTTTTGACATGCCTTTGCCAAGTGTGTTTCTACTCCAGTATGTTTTGATAGTTTTTACAAATGCAAAGACTGGAAGTGATTATATTTGAAAATGGACTCACCTTCGGCATGAATAATACATTGTTTGAGATGTTTAAAATGGATGGTATTCAAAGCAGTGCTATTCCTTGCAAAAACTGGCCATATCTAGAAACAAAATACTGGCTTAGATAGACCATGGTCTGGGTAGCAAGGCCTATGTTTTTATATACTAATAAGAACACCGCATAACATAACATTGTTTTTTTATGTTTGTTTTCTAAATATTTGCAGGGGTTTGACTCCAGCACAGGCAGATTCCCAATTCATAGAAAATGCCAAGCGGCTATCCATGTATGGAGTGGATTTACACCATGCTAAGGTATTAGTCAACATTTTTATAGAATATGAAATTTTATTTAGAAAATGTAGATTCATGTACTTAAAATATTGTATATCGTACAATATACATGATATTGTTGTTTGTGAGGAAAGGAAGAGAGTGTTGCTGCTGGTGCCAAATCAGTATGAAGGGAGATTAGAATACAGGAAGTAAATATGTGATTAGAATACGGGAAGTAGAATTCATGGCAGATGTATGAATCAAACTAAATTCATCCTGTATCAGAGATGTAGTCCTTGATATATTCTATTTCTCTTGCTTGAAAGACAGGGATATTTGGAGATACCTTGCCGCATTCCCCCTTACACATTCTCTCAGCCAACATACACAAACAAATGCAGAATTGCTGCTTTTTCCATGATCCATACCATTGGGGGAAAGCACCTTTCCCAGTGCTGCTGCTTCTGTAGTAGATAGTAGGTGGAATGAGAGAAGTGATCTTATTTGCACATAACACCATTTATAGTCCCAGATTCTGTACATTGGCTGTGTAAATAGTAAACGTACTATTAGAGCCTTGGTGGTGCAGGCTGTTAAACGCCTAGCACTTAGTTCTAGCTGCCTGCAATTAGCGCAGGCTCAAATCCCACCAGGCTCAAGGTTGACTCAGCCTTCCATCCTCTCGGGATAGGTGAATTGAGGACCCAAGATTGTTGGGGGCAATAAGCTGACTTTGTAAAAATGCCGCTTGGGGGGCCAAAAAAGCCCTAGTAATAATAAGCAGGCATATACAATAGAATGAAGGCTACTGCTGAGCGCATTGGGTTGTACTCCCCCCCAAAAAAATTGTAAGCCGCCCTGAGTCTCCGGAGAAGGGCAGGATATAAATATGAATTAAAAAAATACAGGTTTTGGAATGTTGAGATCAGGTAGGGGACTCCAATATTCTAGTCAATTGTTTTTTCTAGCTGATTTGCTGGAGAAAGTTCTATTGAATCAAAGCCTTCTCCAGAAAGTCATTGCAAATACTGGAGTAGCAAAATGCCTATTTCATCCTCTCCTTACCCAACAAAGAAAACAAATTGCCAGTCTAAGTATCCAGAACTTTTATTAGCCCATTGACATTTGAAAAAAAGAAAAAAAATCTGAACACTTGCCCTAAAGGGATATTTGTGAAGCTGCCAAGCTGTTATTCACCCAGTACATTTAAAGGACCATTGTTAACTGTATTAATGAAAGACTATCATGCTGGCAGTTTCACAACTAGGAACCTTTCCTTATTGTTGTCAGCATTTTTCTTCAATTAGTACAATGGAGGAAATGGGGAAATAGTGAACGCTATAAAATGATCTGGAAAAGTAGGTGGGATGAATGAAAATTCCACAGAGCAAGTATTGTTCACAACTTTTAGCATATAGGAGTGTGTATATGTTTGCTTTTCCCTCGAAATTACATCTATAAAATACTTTATTATAAAATATTTATTGTAAAAAACTTGGGTTCTCCCATGTTTTTGTTTTAAAGGATGGTTTCCTCTACTAATAGGAAGACTACTTGCCAAATATTTGGATAGTTAATGACTTGAAATATTAAGTACAATATTGCATACTACAAAATTGAATGGATTAAACAATATATTGCTGATTATTGATCATTAAAGCTTTTTAAAAATGTGTTTTGTTTCTATTCATATGATGGATGTCTATCTTCTGTGTACTGTTTTGATATTCAGTTCATATATATAACTTTATATATTAAGGCAATGACTTCTATAATTTTACAATATTTCCTTCATTATCAACTGCCTGTCTATCCACTTCTGAAGTATTTTCTTAGATTCAGTATTGTTGCTCAGCTAAAGTTCCATGTCTTCTCTACTCCTGCTACCTTATTGTCTGCCTGCCTATGTGTATTCCTACTGTAATGGGGTTAAAATCGTTTTCATTCTTAATTCGATAGGATTCTGAAGGTGTGGACATCATGTTGGGGGTTTGTGCCAATGGGCTACTCATTTACAAAGACAGACTTCGAATAAATCGTTTTGCATGGCCCAAAATTTTGAAGATTTCTTATAAACGCAGTAATTTCTATATTAAAATCAGACCAACTGAAGTAAGTACATGGATATCATGATTTACAGGTTAGAAATTGGATGAATATATGTCAGGTAATTCAATAGTTCATAGTGTGATATGTGTCTGCCTGGCAAAGTGTTTTTTCTTAAAAAAAACCCCATACTAGATCGGTTGGAGAGCCCTAGTGCAAAGCAGCCATAGCTATTCAAAGGCTTCTTTTAGCTGGTGCATAGCCTTCCTGAGATGTTCTCAATACTGAATATGTCTAAAAACATATTCTTCATGGCTTTGCTATTGCTCCAGCACTTTGGTTTCTTGTTACTTCATATTTCAGAATCATACACCAGATTGGATCCATAAGTAATGAACAGTAAGGCATATTTTAAAGCATTTGGTGCTCACTAATAATTAATAAGCAATTAAAAAGATTCCAAATGCCATTCAAAAAATTGTCCCACAAATGAATCAGTATGGAATCTAATCAATTGTAGACTTGCTTTTTGACACTTACCAGATGTGTACTATATGCAGCTCATTAGTGCAAAGCTTAACTATTCAAAATGAATGCATGTTTTTGCCTGAAATTAACTATAATAGGAAATAGAGACACTATCATTTTCATTCTTAATCGTGTCAGACCAGTTCCTACTTTACAGCAATTTTGTCTTGTTTAGAAATAGCTTTTCTGTATGTTAAATGTAAAGACTTCCAAGAAAGTGTTTAGTTAGTCATCTGTATTTACATTATGTTTGAATTGTAGCCTCTGAGTAAGGCACTTGAGCCTCTGGTTTAGAGTTGTTAATTAAATTGCATTTTAAGAGATGATGGTGACAATGATGGTGATGATTTTTATATTTAACTCAAGGCAGTGAACACACCCAATACTCCTGCCTCTTTTCCCCAGAACAACAACTATGTGAGGTGGACTGGACTAAGAGAGGGTGACTGGCCCAAAGTCACCAGGCCTGGAACTCTCCTGGTTTCTAGGCCAGGATCTTAACCACTGCACCAAGTGACTAAAAATGATTACATTAAGTTTAAGAGTAAATGAAATCAAATGCTAACAAAAAGTAATCCCCACTGATTTAGTATGACTTACTGTCTGATAGATATAATATGTACAATTGGAGCTTTAATCTTTTATTTTTTTAAAATAGAATTTAGTTTGCATATGAAGCTCAATACAAATGAACATATTTTTGCAACATTTATGAAATGGAAAACAATGTATGAAAAGTTGTCAGTAGGATCCTGGGAACCGGGATCCAAACAGTTAACTAGTCCAAATGGTTTTCAAAAATTGTATTAATCTGATGATATTAATTTTTTTCAGCTGGAACAGTTTGAGAGTACTATTGGCTTTAAACTGTCAAATCATAGGGCTGCAAAACGATTATGGAAGGTTTGTGTGGAGCATCATACTTTTTATAGGTAAAACTTACATTTTTAATTAGTGGGTTATGGGATTTCCATGGCTTTTATGTTTTTGAGGAAAAGTTTTAAATATAAAAAGCCTCCTGAGCTTTTCATAAAAGAGCTTCCTTTTAAAAAAATAACAAAACAAAAAGTCTTTAGGTCTTTTCCTCAAGCTATATGCTAGATTTTTTTCTCTAAAATATTGTTATGATACAATAAATGATAAGTTGATTATTTCTTTAGTAATCTCTAATATGATACAGTGGGCTCCATCATGGTTTTGCAAAATGTGTATGCTAGGCAATCCTGTAACATACTGTAACATCTATACTGATAGATACCTAGGGCATTACTGTATCAATAGTAAAAACAGACAATAAATAGAATGAAAGGATTCTGGTAAAAGTATATTTTTGTTTTGAATCCTAATATTCTCCCATCTTTAAGGTGCATTTCTTCTATATGTTTTGCCTTCATTATAGTAGATTCTTTTTGTTCCTTTTGATAAGTGTAGGCTGCAATAACTTAGCTATGGTAATATAGAATATTTTGTTAGAGGAGAATTTACCTGAGAAAGAATTTTGAGTGAAAACAACATTGCCTTATTATTCCAGTTTTCCCTGCAGACAGAAAGTGCTGCTACTGTTCATTGGCTTTTTGACCTGCAAACTATATCTACTTTTTGCTTTCCAGTGAAAGCTTCAGCAGACAATTTATTGGACTCAAGAACTAGATTTATCCCAGGCTTCTTTTTCCTTGTACTGGGAATTCAATTTTATCTGCTATTTGTTCTTCTTACCTAAAACTGCTAGTTTGTCCAAATTACCTTTATTTTTAATTAATAATTAAATATATATTGTATAAATATACATATACACTCTATAGTCTGCTTGCAATTTAAATCATTGGGGTTTGATTATACACTTTGTGGAAGATTGCCCTTATATATCAGTAAGAACTTCCTAGCACAAAATGCAACACATGTTTGTAGGAGCTAAGTGTTCATGTTAAGCTTATTTGCTACATCTGTTCTAGCGGAGTTAGGTTGCCTTCATTCTAATTTAAGGAGCTAGTTTTAGCCTCTTAAACCTTAAGTGGTTTAAGACAAGGTTATCTGAAAGAGCATGTCTATCGATATCAAACTGCCCAGGATATGGGGCTGTGTTTTCATTCATTCCTGAAAATGATTTCACTGGAGAGGAAAATTGAATGGCGCTGGGTGATTGCAACTCACAGCTGTAAAAATAAAACAAATAAAAATAAAACCCAATATCTGCATTTGTGCATTCTGTTTATTAGAGTTATATTTAAAAACCTGCTCAGGGTGGCAGAAAATAACTGGGACTTTGAAAGCATTGACTTTTTGATTCAATCTTTATACAAGAATAATCCAGACACCCAACTAAATTTTATTAGATTGGGAAGACAGAAAAAAAAACTTCTAACAGTAGGAAAAAGGAGAGTGAACTGCACAAATGCACAAAATGTATTCTCATGTGTTAATATCTTCTGGCATCACCATTTTAATGATCATTGAGAGTCTTGAAATTTGTCAGGAAAAATGTTCTAGAATGATTTTCTTCCATTTGGAAACATTTTGTAATCTTTTATTGGAAAGAAGCAAGGCTCTGCAAGGAATGACTTGGTATGGAGAAGAAGTTGATGCTCTGTATGAGGCTTTAGCTGATCTAATGGATCCTAAATCATTGATTTTGCATTCTGTTTGTTATCAGGTAGTTCTTACACCTGCTATATTATACTTACATATTACTTGAATTCTAGATTGCAAATATGTTCTTCTGAGATTGCATACTTTATTCCAGAATTGCCCGTTTTGTGCCTGGGTCCACATTTTTAATAGTATAAAAGGATTATATTAGGATTATATTAATGTTAAAGGTTACATTAATGCTAGTTAAATTGTGCTTTACTGACCAACAACTCCATCATTAAATGAAGTGGTCGCTAAGAGGGAAATCATGTGACTGGACTGTGTTTTCATTCCCCCCCCCCAAAGAGGTGACTCTAGAGGTGCTGGGAAAACTTTCACAAAACTGACCAGACGAATCAGTTTCACACCTTCAGTTTTTGTTTGCCTCTTAACCATTCCCCCACCCTTTAGAAGCTCACCCCAACGATGGGATAATTAGCAAGAAGTAAATTAATGTTTGTATTTACTTTCATTGGAGGGTAAGGAATTACAAGAGAGTAAGGAGGCACACAATGGGGAATGCACATTGGAAGTAGTGCACTGATGCCATCATATTATGCAAACAGCCTGATTTATTTCCCACTCTCCAATCTCTGCTTTGCAGGTTGTAAATGTAGGCATTAGTCTTGAAGTTACTTTTTTTTCAGAACCGTTGTAATTTCAGCAATTGGTAAGGAGTATCTGTATTCAATCTACTAACTGACTAGTGCTTTGGATTCTAACCCTTAGAAATCTGTATATCAGTTCTAATCTCTTTTCCCCTGAAGATAATTAACATGAGGAATAAGCTTGCTGACGCTAGTGTGCCATCTACCCATAGAAATTGCTTTCCAGATACTACATAAAGAAATGTTTGTAACAGGAGTCTTACTGCCACAACATATTAAGGCAGAAATTTTGATTTTCCAATTTTAGATGCTGTTGAATTACAACTTTCATCATACCATATATTTAGCTGGCAGGGCTGCTGAGAGTTGTATTTCAGAACCTGTGAAAATTTAAATTTCATAGCCCTAAATCAACTTTTTTGGCCCTAGTTGATGTAAAAATTACTTTCCATGAAGCAATGATTAGCAAGCGGTAATGGATAAGGCTGCTGATGGGATCAGGGATGTCAATGGAATGTCCTAGGAAGAGCTACTCTCACTTGTGGACATGTCAGACACTTATCTATAAAGCCACTAACAATTGTGTCTGATTCAATTGTACCAATTTAATTCTGAAGGACCAAACTACACTTTGCTTTAGCTTAAAGCCTGCATTAAGAAAAATGTGTTCTAAAATCAGAGAGAAAGTAAAATTTGTAGGTGTAACACTGCACCAGTGTTAGTCAGTTTTGGAGCCTGGTATGCATTTTTAAAAATGTATACACACCAGCAAAATCTTGGAAGCTGTTAACTTTTTAATAAAATAACTGCATAGTGTGTGTCCTATCTCAAGCTGTATATGCAACAGAAGTGTTCTTAATGAAAGCTTTAGTATCTAGTGATTATGGTCATCCAGTGAAACAGGAACTACTCTAATTTCCCCTCCATGCAGATTTTTATTTATTTATTTATTTATTTATTTATTATTTGAACTTATATGCCCCATCTCAAGACTCGGGCGGCTTACAACTAAAAAGCAAAGAACAATAAATACATTAAAAAACGATTAGATCAGAATTATAAGCCCAAATATTTATAAAATGAATTAAAATTTAAAATAACCCTCCCCAAAGGGTCACAGCCTGGGTTGGTCAAATAACCAGGTCTTCAACTCATGGGCGGAAGGTGCGGAGGTCAGGGGCCAGGCGGAGCTCCAAAGGCAGTTGATTCCAGCGATCAGGGGCAGCTACAGAAAAGGCTCGTCGTCGGGGAACCGCCAGCCGGCATTGTCCGGACGGAACCCCGAGGAGTCCCTGCCTATGAGCTCGAACAGGGCGATCGGTCTTTTATGCCTGCTTTCTGTGACACCTGTGAGATTTCAAGGACTTTTTCTGTGATGGCCCAATCATTTTCTAATGACCTTTCCTACAAGCAATACACAGTCTTTTTTTCAAGTATTAGTTATCTTCAACTAATGTAGTTGTTTTTTTGCTGAACAGTGTTCTTTGTTGGTTAATGAACTACAAATTACTGTCTTTATAATTTCTGGTTTTTCTATAGTGATATATTTTTGGTCACATTTTCACATTGAACATCTTGTATAAAGAAACACCCAAGCATTTTTCATTCTTAACTCTGAATAGGGGCAAAAGCATGTTTCTAACAGTGCCAATTGTTCTAGGTCCTCTACTATTTTATATTGCCTTCTTACAACTGATGCCATTATGCAGAAAATCCTAAGAAGTTCAAATCTTGATTTAATAGTATTAGATTTATAGTCCCTTTTAGAAAAAAATAAAACTGGAAAATGATCTACTAGGCCATTGCTATGACTTCACTAAACATTTGGAAGATAAAATCACTCATATTAACTTGGAATTGGACACCAGCTGGGATGACAGGTTTATTTCTGGAATTATCTGGATTGTTTTCAGCATATGACTGCTAACAAAATAAGGCAGTCTCATCTGCATTGTTAGCTTTGCCATCTGTTGATTAGTTCCTTGCTCTACCTGGTTGGTGAAAGCAGCCAGGAACCATGAGGAACTGAATATAGGTAGTGGTATATGCCCTCCATTTTGAAAGAGTGATGGTAATAACTGTTCTCCTTGAGTAATCATCACCCAATCCAACTATTTTATAAAACTGTTGACAATTGTCAATTACAACTTTGGATTGCCCTGGATGAAATAGGTTATCTGGATTCTATTTAGTTACAAATTACGCCCAAGTAGAGAATCAAAAAACACTGGCTGCTCTTTTTGATATTTGGCAGAATGAGGAAAGAGGTAGTACAGTTATCTTGATCTTCCTTGACCTCTGGGTGGCCTTCAGTGCCATGGACCAGGTTGACCTTTTCTACCACAGCCAGGGTTGAAAGTCAGGGTGAAACTTTGGTGATTAACCTGCTTCCTGAGAAGCTGGTTCTACTCAGTAGTTGATGGGGAGTGGGGGAGAGATTGCATCCTCAGTCACTGTGTATGGGATACTATGTGTTATTTATTTAGTTTGTCATTTATTTATTGAAGTTTGTGTTACTGTCCAGCTCTAATAATGTGGTTCACGTAGAACAGTAACAACAAAACAGTATTTATTCAATTTGTATAGTCACTCATCAACTCCTTAAATTGTGCATAGGGTTTGATTGGGGTAGTGCACCACATCCAACTTCAAAAATGGTAAGTTCCTGGAACCTAAGGGCCCAAAAGCCACTCAGTCTTGCTAGGGTTGAGCTGAAGCTTGTTCCCAATTCAAATTCCCACAATCCCAGGGTTATAATGTGTGCCAGTTGTCGCCTTTCTTGAATCAAGACGTTTTATTCACAGTTACTCATGCACGTGTCACTTCACACCAGAGGATTATTGCAATGCATTTTCATGGGATTACCTCTAAAGATCATCCTTGAAGTTTCAGCTAGTGTAATTATGTCTGTTCTAAGGTTTACCCATATAATACTATTATTGCTGCCAGTTAAGGTGCTGGTTGTCATCTTTAAATCTTAATTGGTTCAGGGCTGGGATACCCCTGTGGCTGCCTTCTCTGAATTGAATATGGTTGCTTAGTGCAAGGTGGGAGCGTGGACATCTTGATAGTTCTACCATAGAGGGAGTGCCATTTCAGTGAGCCCAGGCTCAAGAGTATTCAGCAATGATCCTCCTTCTTGGGAATAACTTACTCCCAAGATATTTGAATGAAATCATCCTTATTACATTAATGGGGAGCCATAACAAAATGTTTCCTCAAAAATGCATTTTTAGACTAGTAAAATCATGTTGTCTGCAAATGGTGGCCATTAGATTAATTACAATCATATTCTTGTTTTTATAAGCCTCACAGTCTTTCACTATGAAGCGACATGTAAATTATAATAATTATGATTAAGACAACTTTCATCTTCATGAGCTCCATGAATACTGTACCACCAGATAAAAGCAATTTCTGAGGAGAGGAAAAAAAATATTGTTTTGTTACTGGCATTTGATTCATTTAAACTCAAATATTTTATGCAGGTGTCTTTGAAATAAATAGTCATTCATATTATGACTTCCAACAAATGATATATATTCATGGTGGCTTCTGAGGAGCTGGCATGCAAAATAATGTAGCAGTTCCAACTGTCATAAATGTAAGCAGCTTAGTCCAAAAGTGTCAATTTCCTTCATGATAGTTAGGGTTAATTTGCCTCTTATTTTTTTCTTTCATTTGATTATCTTTTATACCTTTAAATACAGACCTTTTAAAACTTACTTCCTCTGTAATACTAAAATAGCCTTGTACTGTACTTAAGTCCTATGATTCTTGCTAGGAATTAAAATTTTAATATAGAAAAATAGGGAATGTGGTAGAAAAGAAAATGTATGAACACTCTTATCTATTCTCTAAAATATGAAGACTGCCATTGGAATATATTTTTGTCTCTGTTTCATAATCCTCTACTATGTTGGCTGGGGAATTCTGGGAGCTGAAGTCCACATATCTTAAAAGTGTCAAGTTTGAAAAATACTGCTCTAGTACAAGGTTTTGAAACTAAGTCATATATAACTCTAGACTACCACAAAAACTTAATAGGTTCTATTAGAGACTTGGGGAATTCACTCATATGCTGCCAGTTTTTTTCACTATAGCTTTGTCTTGATCTGGGGTTCCAGTATTTTCCTTTCATTATTTTCCTTTCCTTTCATTCCATGGCTTAAAAGCATTTGAAATCTTGCTCTAGCAGATGGATTACAATTTTTGACAGGAAATTTATAATAAAATGTCATCCTTCTTATCATAAAAAAATAAAATATGAGGCAGTCTTTATACATACAGTCTGTTACATATGACAAAAAGGCAATACTGAAGAGAATATTTTCAGAAATGTATAGACTGTTTTATAATTCCTAAAAATAAGTTGATATAATTTATTAAAGAAAAAAGGAAGTACTGTGTTTAGTGACTATCCTTTTACAGTCTGGAAATGACCTTGTTCACTTTTTCATGGTTGCAGGCTTGTATCACCAGAACAGCCTCCAAAAGCCAAATTTCTCACACTGGGCTCCAAGTTCCGTTACAGTGGACGTACCCAAGCACAAACACGCCAGGCCAGCAATCTTATAGATAGACCTGCCCCACACTTTGAACGGACCTCAAGCAAACGAATTTCCAGGAGTCTTGATGGTGGTAAGAGCTGGATAGAAACTGTAGTGATTTTCTTATTTCTTACTTATTTCTTACTTATAAATATTAAGGGCCTTGGTGGCTCAGGCTGTTAAATGCCTGCACTTAAGATCCAGCTGTCTACAATTACTGTAGGCTCGAATCCCACCAGGCTCAAGGTTGACTCAGCCTTCCATCCTCTCGGGGTAGGTAAATTGAGGACCCAAGATTGTTGGGGGCAATAAGCGGACTTTGTAAAAATGCCGCTTAGTAATAAGCAGGCATATACAATGGAATGAAGGCTATTGCTGATCACACTGGGTTGTATCCCAAAAAATTGTAAGCCGCCCTGAGTCTTCGTAGAAGGGCGGCATATAAATGTAATTAAAAATTAAAAATAAAATAAAAATAAAAAATCTTATACATTGGAATAGTGGTAACCCTGTTTATCCTTTAACTTTCATGAAGTAAGCACATTTTTCATAGGTCTTGCCAAACCTGTTCTTTAAGAGATAAATCCTGCCGAACTTGTTCCTTAAGAAATGCTACTTTTTTCAGTATATAATGGATTGGATTGGATTAAAAATGTATTAAAGAACTGTTCCATAGAAGTTGCTGCTAGTTCCTCTTGCAGAACTTAGATGTCAAACTATTTGTCTATAGTTTATTTACAGCTAAGTATCTCATCCAAATTCAAAAAGGTGGATTGACCAATTCAAAATTAATTGGAGAATATGGCCCAGATTAACTGATCTTTGTTCTATGTATGGATTGACCAAACATACCATAGGCAGTAGTTTAGAAGTTGCTATTTGAGTGAGGAGTATTAGACATGGATTAGAACAGTGGTCTCCAACCAATGGACCGGGGACCACTGGTGATCCATGAGAAAATTTTGGTGGTCCGCAGAGAAATATGCCCCCCAAAGCACTCCTCCAAAGCAATTAATCCAGGCTGCACGGAAACACAAGGCTGCGCCGCCCACATGGCCCACCCACCTGCTGGCCCCCACCCTTCAGCCAAGCACAAACCTTACCTTGAATAGAGCCACACGAGCTGGAACTGGAAGGTAAGACCAATGGGGGAGGGAAATCTGCCCCGGGGTGGTTTGCTGACATTGGTGGGAAAGTCGATCTCATTTTCCAGAGCTGCAGTAGTCACAGGACTGGCCCTTTGGTCATCCTGGAGCAGCTCCTCCAGTCCATGGCAGGCTGGTGTACCCGGGTGGAGAAGCAGTTGCTCTGGGATGACCAAAGGCCAGTCCTGTGACTATTGCAGCTCTGGAATATGAGACCAACTTTTCCACCAACGTCAGCAAGCCACCATCAGTCAAAATTCACATTAGTGGTCCACCGGATTTAAAATTATGAGTTTGGTGGTCCCTGAGGTCCAAAAGGTTGGCGACCCCTGGACTAGAGCATTCAGAGTAAATCAAAAGCTTACATAATATTAATTTATAGAGCACTTTTCACTCTTATGCAGGCACATGCATAAATATGTAGAAATAGGACATGTTATAAATACTGCAACTATAACATGCTTTACTGTGATATGGTTTGTTTTTATATTTTACCTATATAACATGTATCTAGTGATATTTATATTCTGTCAAGTTTGCTTATAGTCAAACATTATTGTAATTTTATTGTAATTCTCTCTTATTGTGTTTTATTTCTCCTTTGTAAAATTACATTGTCATAGCATATTTTCTCAAACTACGTGATATCATAGTCCCCTAAAATAATAAATTCTACCACATGAATAAACTTTTTTTCATTGGTGGTAATGTGGGTAAGAAAGAAGTGTACCATTAAGTTTTAAGTTCTATATCATAGTCTGTATCAGATTTGTAGAACAATAGCTGCCTTGTTGGGACACAGGCCAAAAGGCCCAGAGTGAGCTTTGACATTAACTCCCAGTTAACCATGCAAGAGTCTGAACCCTTATCCTGGTGGAATGCTTGTTTGTTTTTAAAGGAAACAAATCAGAATTCATCTGAAAACTAATCAGGTTTTTTTAATATATATTTTTGCAGCTCCAGTAGGCATTGTAGACCAGAGTCTGCTAAAGGACTTTTCTGTTGCTGCTGGTGGGAGGATCTTTGAAACAGCTGGACAGCAGAAGTTAAAAGATGAGGAAGGCAGAGATGCAGATGGAGGCATTGCTAATATGTCACAATTAGAAGATGGAAAGGTATGATTGTTGAAAACAGTCTATTTTGTAGAAATAACATTAAATTGGAATGCTATCTAAGTTGTAGAAGTTATATTGTAGCTTCAACTTCTATGGTTAACTTACCACCCTCTGTAGGAGAAGGTGTGGACTGGTATACTGACTGGCATAACATGAGATCAGATTATGATCTACCTCTTAGAGTTCTAAACCATTGAGTAACTGTTGGAATAGTAAATGTGTGTACTTTCATGATTAAACATTCACAATTCTAAATATTTAACTGCTTTGTAAGAGTGACTTAAAATCTGGAAATTTTTCAAGATCTATAATTAGAAGCATTGTGTGTCCTTGTGCTGCCGTCCCCCGCTTCTGCTAAAGCTTTGAATGTCTGTCTGTTTCCATTTACACTGCTCTTCACAGGCAACAAAAAGCTGGTTGAGATGACATAATCCAAAGTTTGGATTGTATGTTGTTTAATTAGATAACAAATGGAGCTTTATAAATGTTTATACATTCATATTCTAACAGTACTGCTTACCCTATTTTTGAGTAAAAATTCTCACTAACAAATTTCTCCCTTCCCCCTTCTTCACACTTTCCTTCTACTTACAACTACACCTTTATATTATGGTCATGTCTGCATCTAAGATTAGACTTTCTCTGCCATTATACTCCTCCCATTTTGCTTTTCTCTTGTATTTCACTCTATTTTATGCATTTATGCATCACCTTTCATTCATTCCCTTTCATCCCATTCCTCAAACTTAATTGATATTCATGAAATGGACATGCTTTTTGATATTTTAGATTATAGTAACCTTAGTAAACCTGCACAGAGAGCAGGAACTCTCAATCCTGTGGCTGAAAAGCCAGAATGTAATAGAAATGAAGATAAATCATTTACCAGCTACTAGCTTGTAACCCATTGGGGTGTTCTTTTTGCAACAGACAGAGAAGCTGATAAAATTACTGAAAATGAAGATGCTGTATCTACAGTATTTAGTTTGAGAAAATGGTTCTCTTTAGTTTCCGTGCATGGTTTGATAAGGATAGCTGCACTGGATCTCCTAGTTTTACAGAAATGTACATCTCCTTCCTTCCACTTCGTGTTCAGCAGTATCTTTCTGATACTTCTCTCTCATTTCTTCCTTTCTTTTGCATTATTTGTGTCATTTCTCCTTACTTTCTAATCAGTTCCTTTTTCACTCACATTGTCCCTTCCTGTCCTTCTGTTATGTTGCAACCTGGAGCCTAAAGCAACTTCTCTGAATGTTTTTAATGGCGCTACTCTAACAGACAAAGCAAAGGAAGAGAAGGTGTGTAACTTTGTTGCCTAATTGTATATACATTTGTTAACACATGTTGAGAGGTAACCTGTAATTCCAGAATGAGGCCAAGGTGGTTGTGTGTTTAGTGCCATCTATTGAAACGTAACCATCTATATAAATTCTGTGGTATTAAAAATTAGATAAATAGAATGGTTTACTTGATACTATTCTAGAGAAGTTTTAGAACACAAGCTACTTAAAGTTGTTTCCTGATATGTTTAGAATCTCACAAATCAAGAATTGCACTGCCAAAAACTGGCCACCAGATTTCAGAAATGCAGTCTTAGGCTACTGGAGGGCCTCAGATTGTACACTCCTGAATTAAATAAACTCTTTTTACATTAAAGCTTTGCTTCATGCTTGTGGCAATCAAGTCCATAGAAATCTATGTACTTAGTTGCTACTCTTATGGCATATCTCTTCCAAAATGGATTAGGCCAAGGCATTCCCAAAGATGAAGCATACCACTTGCCAAACAAGCAACTGGCCTTTACACATAATATTCTGTAAATTGTTTAGCATTCCTTAGTCATTTGAAAAATAATGGAACTGGTTTCCTTTAATATGTGTTTTTTCTTCCTATTTCTGTTAGATATTTCTGCCTCTTTCTTTTAGATACTAGTATCTCATTTTGACAAACGCTCAAAAGGCTTTGTTCAAATGTAACAATAAGCAGTTGTGTATTATGATTAGAACAAGGCTTTATACAATACAAGTTTGTGTGTTTTCCTTCCTACAAAGAAGATATAGGAGGAGTCTGGAAGTGTTTATTTTCACTTCTAATAAATCACAGTCTTAGTTAGGGTTTTCCTATACAAACCAACTTCAAAGCACGTCCTGTGAAACTTTGTCGTCCATTTTTAATTTTTAACAATTTTTAAAACTGATTTGGGGAATTGTTCAGGGGTCATAAGTCAGTAATTCAATAGCTAATTCTGATTTTCTTTTTGTCACATATGTCATATGTCAAAGCTACATATGACTTTTGAAACTTTAGTTGTGGCTTCCTAGTTTTCCAGAACTCTAGAAGCTTATTAGAACTTATTAAACCTATTGAAAAGCAAACTTATATTTAATTAAATGTTAATGAAACACAAAAATAATCATGTATTGCATCTTGCATGTCACTCATATCAAATATAAACCTTGGGCCAGAAAAAGAACTGAGTGAATAGTCTTGAATTCTGTATACAGTACAATTAAAGCAGACCCTATGTTGGAAGTATATTTCAATGTTGATCAGAATGTGGGGGGTGGGGGAGTTGGAGGAATTTAACTTTACTGGAGGGCATATAAACATCTTTTTGATATGGACAAATGTTAAACATGCTAATCTTGTTGAAGATAACTTGTCATTAGTTGTATTTGGCATTATATTTGAATAATATTTCATAAGTGAGAAGCCATACCTGTACTGGCTCTGCTCTGGTGTTTACATTGGCCCCACTCATTATTTATCTACTCCAGTAATGTCTTGTAGTATTGTTAACACAGATCAATTGCATCTAAAGATAGTTTGTGCTTCTTCTCTTATAAAGGACTGCCAACCAGTTGCAAATAGTGATTTGCATTATTGGCTTATGCAAGGAGTAGGCAAAATGTTTTTAGATTCAGAATGACTTGAAAATCCAATTATGAGAGGCTGATGGTCTATTTCAACAATTTTGGAAGTATACCCAGCACTTAAAACACTTTTAAGATTCAATGTAACAATCAGCTTCATGCTAAAAAAAATGTACAACTACACCATACTGAAGTAGTTTGAATTTGAAACATTTTGCATATATCTAGATAAATAAGTATTAATAGTAATAGATAATAGATAAGTATTAAAGATAAAATAATTCATTGAAATGTATGATGGGTGGGAGAGCTGCAAGTTAAAACTTAAATGAGTTTGATATTATATATGTATCAAGATCTAATTTATCAATTTTATTTGGACTATGCTATGTTACTTGAATGATTTCTGTTGATTTCCAACATTTATAACAAAACAAAGAAAAACCTGAAAGACCATTTTATTGAGCATAGACAGCAGACTTTATTCTAATTATATTGTAATTAGCTCATTCAGAAAGTTCATAACTCAAAAACTTATTTTTCCTTTAAAGTTATAGATAAAAATATACTAATATAGAGGTCTGTCTGTTGAATGACAGAATTTCATTTCAGCCATTGCTACAGTGCTGTGTGTTAAATTTATATTTAAGCGACTGCCTGCGAAGGCTCCTGGATTGGGGCTGAAAGGCAAAAAGGAAGCAGTATGCTCCTTCCCATATTTAGGTAGACCAGGTTGCCCTGTTAGAAAAAAAACATTTTAGATGCCTAGTGGCTTAATACATTGAGCAATATCTGAAGCCAATACATTCTGTACTTGTAAATAGGTTAAGTTGTTTGCAGTATTTCCAGTTAAAGACTCTATTATGCTCGAGTAGCTTCCTCTAATTCTCCTTTTTTGCTGATCTCTGGGTGATTCTACTACATAGACGGAAATGGAAGAGGACAAAATTCACAAGAAGGTTGCTGACTGCATTATTAGTGTCTGAAGCTTCTGTAGTTTATTTTTGCATGGTACCCTTCTGTATTTAATTTCAAAGCCCTGTTTATTGAATTTTTAAGCACTTTTTTGGCCTTTTTGATGATCATGGGCTTTCTCCCCCCCTTGTTCTCTTTTATGTGTGTGTATGTGCTTTAATTTTACAGATTTATTCCTTGAGAGTAAATGGGGAAAATATTTATGTCAGACATAGCAATTTAATGTTGGAGGTCTGTATAATTAAAGGAGCACTTTCTGTTCTCATGGGCTGCTAGGCTGCACGAGATGGGAAATCACTTGCAGGCTGCTCTGGGCACAATGCATGAAATGCATGGAGATGTTCAACTTGAACATGCATGTTCTATTTTTGGTAATTCTGTAAAATGAGCTATATTTTCAGCTGTTAAACAAAGTTTTCAGTGGCAAGTGGAACATGGCCCTGTTTAGATGTTAAGACTTAAAAGAAATAGGACTTTTTAGAAATGTCTATCACTTTATAAAGGCACTACCCAGAACTTTCAATGTTATAACACTTCCTACACCTGAATGGAAGTATAAGAATAGAAAAAAATGTGGCTTTCAAGTTAGAATAGAAATTTTGAGTTCTCTTCCTAAATTATTTGTGGGCAACATACCAAACTTTTTAAAGCATTGTAGGTTTAATTTTATAATACTATCAATTGATCTTTGTGATACCAAAGAGATACCAATTGCCAAAGGTTTGAAGATGAAATTGTGCATGTAGATTCTCTTGGCAGAATAATTTGTAAATAAAAAAAAGGATCATCCAGATGGGGCTATTTCCAATATTAAATTTAGGATATCTGAGAGATAGGTAGATATATAATGTATAGGCCTGTAGATTTACAGTAACCTTACTAACATGTTCTGTTGCTTTCTGGCAGCTTCTGATAACTTAATATATATTGGCATAACTTTACCAAAACATTGTTGAGATTATTGCATAACATTGCATTGAACAAATCCAAGAAACGTGCCTAATCTTAAAATTAATTTTTTTAAAAACATATTGAGACAAGTAATAAATTAAAATTGATTTCCATTTTTTAGATTCCCATTAAAATTTCAATTGTCCCCTGAAATTTTTGTATTTGTATAGTTTATCTTGTCATAGATGGCTATGCTTGAACCTTTTCAAATAAGATTTTTGTTTATATGAATAGCAACACAAAGCATCCAATTTCCCCAAAACTGTGGGAACATATTTTCTCTACTTGCTCTTTCACCAGCATCTGTTTTTCTTTTTTCCTTAACATATATAGTATATTAGTTTTCTCAGACTTCTCTGCTATGTATCCTCTTAGCTTTGTCGCCACAAGGATAATATAAAAGAACAGAAGATTATTTCTCACTTTCATTAAATTAATCAGTTAGCCCAATTCCTTACTATTTTATTTGTTTTATAAATTAATTTGCAGATTAATTGCAGATTAGCTTTTGTTCCTCCCCTTTCATGTTTCATTAACAATGACATAACATTTAGAAGGAACTGCAGAAGTCAGGTTTATATTTGAAATAATTCACCTGAAAGCTCAATAGGTGGATGACAAACTCATTAAGCTATATTTTGTTCTATTAAAGAAGGTATAATAATGAAATTTGCTGCTTCCTCCTTGTAAATTCATTGGCAGACAAGGAAAGATTATGGTTCTTCCAGCAAAATATTTCCAAATGAATTATTTTACTTTTTTTTCTGTAATGGATCATATTCCTGCAAATAAATGCAAATTCATTGATAAAGATCTTGTAGCAAGAGTCTATTCTGGCTCTTACTCTGATAGCTAAGCCAAGCTATTCTAATTCTCAGGCCCTTTCTTAGTATATACTGTATGTGATGTATGTTTTGCTGATATAAATTATAGAATCAGATGATTCATTTTTACAACAAAGGCAATTATAATTACAAGGTAATACTTGTAAGTAAGCTTAGAATATGCAGATTCACTGCAGCAATTCATTTGTTGCGTAAACATCAGTTCCTCATAGTTGTAGAATTTATTTCATTCTAGTAGGTAGCATAAAGCCTCTGGCAGCCACCTGCCCAAGTTACCGTGTTTTTCTCCAAGAAAGGCATACAGGGTTACTTTTAAGAGTTTCTTGTATTGTTCCTCACATATAGGCATACATTTTCCCAACCAACTACTTGCTTCATTAAGATCTACTGAAAACTTCTAAGGAGGACCTGCCTTGACCCTCTTTCTCTCAATCAAACTGTCTTAACTTCACTGTATCTTGGTTCTCTGGAATGCAGCCCCTCCCTCCTGGGAATTCAGGCTACATTTTACCACAGTTTTGCAGCAGGTTATGGCAGCACCAACTTTTTATTTTATTTGAAATATTTGTATTACATGATTTTTAACATTATAATGGAAATAAAAACAAGGCATTTATTTTCCTGAAAAAAGTATAAATGAATATTTTTAATTGATAAACTGCTGTTATATTTTCAAACACTAGGCACTTTTCATGGTGTTTTTAAAAAAAAATTGTCTTTGTTATATGAATTCCCTGCTCTTTTTACATTACACATTGGTAGGAACTGGATAAGACTCAGGATGAATTACTGAAGCATCAGGCTAGCATTAGTGAACTCAAGCGCAATTTTATGGAATCCACTCCTGAGCCACGCCCCAATGAATGGGAAAAACGGCGTATCACACCTTTAACTCTACAAGCACAAGGGGTATGTCATTAAAGACCCTTGTCAACATTCCATAATAAGCAATATGTATTATTTCATACCGTATTAATAAGAAAAATAAGAACCATCTCTTCACTGCTAATGTGAGATTTATTTGCAGCTAATACTTATTAACTTTATGTGCATGTTTTGCTTTGTTCACAAGTTGTAAGGAAACCAGAGTTGAAGATACTAGTCATAACTCATTAGAGTAACATTTAATAGTGCATTTCTAATCATATTCATTCAAAGTTTTTAAGAAACTTTGTTGGTTCCCTGTTTACAGTAAATGACAGGACACAATCTATCAGAAAAAAGAAAATAAGGGAGAAACATCATTTACAGCATTTTCTCTCCATCTCACAAACTAATATGTTTAAGATTGGTGAAGAATGCAATGTAGTCAGAGCATCAAGGATTTGTGATATTAGAAGATCTTGAAACAAAATAGCATTAAGGGTATCTATGGAACTTTGGCATAGCACATTCGCTATTCAGTTAGGGATCATAGTTAACAATTGTGTAGAAAAAGAAAGACACCAACTTAGAAGGGTATTTTGAAATAGATACATCCCTTTGATAAGTTGCCATTTAGAGATTCTTGTTGGCGATTGCTACCAACTTGAGTATAGATTAGTGGAATTTGAATTTTGAACCAAATATTTTTATAGTGCTTTTCTAATATAGTTTTAATCTGTATGAACATTGAAATCCTGAAATTGTTGGCTTTAGATTATCCTCTTGATTTGACCAGGACTTCATTATAAAATATATAAGCACTGGGAGACTTAGAATCTTTTTGTCATTTTTCTGTAAGCTATATTACTGAAATGTTATAAATTCATAAATTAAGTTTGATGTGTTTGTATAGTGCAAATGATATCCTATACATAGTGAGATTAGTCATTCATACCTTGAATATTTTGGGGAAAGTAGCATGTAACTTCTGATTTTTAGCTTAGTTCACAAGACACTGTTTCTCAATGTGGTGCCGGCATTTTGCTGGACATTCTTGTCTGACATTTCTGTGGGTTTTGAATGCAAAAATTGCATACATTTCAATGCCTGGTTTCTGAGAGGTACTCTACCTTGTGGGTTGACACTTTGTAAAGCTCTTTGACTCTCTTCTTCCATGTTGATTTGGAAAAAAGAATACAAATTTCCCACAATGAATGTAAACTAAGAACAGTCAGTGGAATAGGAATGGACTTAAAGGGTCTACTGGTTGACAGAAGAGCACAAAGGAATGGTAAATGAGGCTGCCTACAAACTTATCTTTTATCCTATACTTCCAAGCATCTGGGGCCCTGTTATATGTTGTTATTACTGTGCTTAATTGTTCAATGTCTTGTCTTTTTTCCCCTCTAGCTGCAGATAGCAATTTCCAAAGTAGATATTCAACTTAAACTTTAACAAGCTATCCCCAGCACAGTGGCAGTTCTTTTAAGTTTGAAGAATACTTGTGTTTCCCCCACCCTCAAACTCAGAGCCCTTGATGAACTGCCTTTATATTGCCACTATTGCCTAGCACAGCATATGTGATAGAATATATGTGATGGAATAATTTTGCAAAAATTACATAACCTCCAGTAATCTGGATTTCCTTAACAATAATGTTCTATATTTCTTCATCTGGGTATATACCAAATTACTGAGCAGAAAGTGAATATAATTCTAATGTTGTAATAGTTTATTTAATGGCACCCATTTAATGAGATAACTGTACTAGGGTTAGCCTTTGTACACATTTTCATTCATATAGTCTAGAAGTTATACGTAGAATTAAAATGCATCATATATAGACATATTTACTTAGTCTACCTAAAATCTATTAAGTTTACAAACTGAAGGATCTATTTCTAATTTACTCTTTTCTTTTTGTCTTTTATTCTATGCACATGAATGTTATATGTTACATGTACTTGGACAATGTTACTATTTCAGTTTCTTATGCTACATCTTGTCTATCTCTTAGTTCTGGTTTCAGTATAGTTTTAAAATTCTAATCTATGTAGTTTTAATATGTTCATTATTTTTTATTTGTAGGCCTCCCAGAGTTATCTTATAGGGGAGATGGACAGCATTAAAAATAAATAAATAAATAAATAGCAGCATTGATAAATTTTATTCCTGAATTTTATATTGTGATTGCTATAAAGTATGTATTTGTGTGTGTGTGTGTGAGAGAGAGAGAGACTAATTGCGTGCGTGCGCACGCACACACACACAGAGAAATAAATGGAGCATATTAAAGTGAGGCAACATCAGTAATTATTTCATGTTGCTTTTACCTATTTAAAAGCACAGGATCTTTTCAGGAAAAGTAAATACTACAATAACCTGTTAGAGCAATGTTAGATGCTGTAGTATAGTCCTAATCAAGATGAACTTAATTTTAAATGTATCACTATTAGACATACTGAGAAATCTTGGTGTATGGCAAATATACTACGTTTAATCAATAAATGTAAATGTAGAATTTTTTCACCTTAACAAAAAATGAAGTTAGAGCTTTACAAAAGAAGAGATATATTGTGTGCAGAAAATTGGGTTCCCCTCCCCCCCCTGAAAGCTATAATTCTTTCTTTCAAGGACTATCCAAATATCTTGAAAAACTTTTTTGCTGTACTTTGAAACAGACTACTGTTTGATGAATGCTCCTATTTGACCCAACTTGTTTTTTTATATATGCAATCATTTTATTCAAAAATAACTAAAGAGACAATCAAAACTTAGCATTAGTTCAACTATTCATATTACAGTTTGTGTTACAAATTAACTCCAGCTTTACTGTCCATCTTCCATATTGAGGTATAGTACGTTACATGCAAAATGGTAAAGTTTTAGGTAAAACTTCAAAATTAAGAATAAAATCATTTGATTCATATTGATTATGCAGGTTTATTACACACATTCATTGTTGAAACTACTCTTACCTGTAATATTAATATTACAAGGAGAATAAATTTATTAAACAAATTCAACTAATATTAGAGGGGGGAAATTGAAAATGTGATCAAATTTTAATGGACATGTCATGTCAGGGTGATTTAATGTGAAATTTATAGTTTTAAAAATAGAAGAGGGTTAAATGCAATGGCAAATATTGAATTAACTTTAAAATCTATTTTGTCATAGAAGTAAAATAATTTCTATCTTTAAGAAAACACATTTGAAATATACAATTCTATGTATTTCTCTTCTTGCATGATCTTTTCCTTTTATTCCCCGTTTGTCTTTTTCTTTCAGCTCACTTCTGTCTTCTAGTGTTAATTTGTTGATTTCCACTTTCTAACTTGTCTAGAGCCTAGAAGAGGAGATAGCATCCATTTTATTTAGTAAAGAGGGGTTTTCTACTAGCATGAAATCTGCCTTCACTTCAGCTTTCTCGTGGACAGCAGAGAGCGCTGTTGGGAAAGATAATGTACCTTCTGAAAAACACTCTGCCTCATCAATCTCTCAGCTATTACCTGAGGTGCTCTTACACATTTCCTTTTCCCAAATCAAAGCATAGAGTTGTGGATGGGTGGATGGACAATTTTTAACATGTCAGATAAATGCTTAGGTCCAATAAATTCAATGTCCTGTCATATTTTAAAAGACATGTAAGCTGAACTTATTTTGAAAAGCCTAAATGTTCAATGGGAACCAAAATATGCTGAAAACATTTGCATGGTGGGCTTTTTCCATCAATGCTATTTCAGAGTTACCTTCCCAAATGCACTGGGGATAGATGACTAGATGACAGGCACTTCTTTTTACAAATTCAATGTCTGATGAAATATTAAATGCAATATGTTATGTAGAGCAAAAAATAGTAAGGTAAAAGTATTTTACCAGAAATCTGTTTCTTGGAGGTAGATCTTAAACATTCTTTTTCACTATTTGTGTGTATAGATAGATACACACACACACACACACACACATAATGCATTGAAAAAACCCATAAATGTCAACTACATCAAATTTTATACTTGTTAAAACCAAAATTCCTTATTATGTCACACATGCTGTGCTAGGTTTAATTGCATAAAAATACTATTTTCTTATGTGCTCATATCTCTGTCATTTAGCTTTTAAGCTCTATACTGTAGGATCTGTGGCATAAGTCATAAAAGATGCTAAATGTTAACATTCAATGTTGATTTCTATATAGCAGGAAATCATTACTATGTTCTAGTCATATTGCTTTATGCTTATATTATTAAATAAACTCCTGATGCAGTATCCTTATGGACAAATTTCACATTTATTTAGAGCTACATTAGCTCTATAGTTCCTACATATAATAACTTAGGAAGTCTTACTACTTTCACTGAAATATGAATATTTTGGTAGTTGTAGCAACATAGTCAGAAGTCCCTACCCGTTAACTAGAAATTAGTACTGCATGTACATGTATGAAATTTCTGAACATTTCTTTGATTTGACTGAATGATGTCTGGTTAGTATTAGCTTGGATGGTTTGGTTTTTGTTATTTATGAGAGAAACAGTATTTCAATACCAATATTAGAGTGTGTGTTTGAGAGAGAGTTTTTATATTGGTGTTTAACATAACCCATAATAAAGCTCTGGCAGAGTCACCAGCCCAAGTTTTTAAAAAATATTTTCAGTGTTCTTGTTTGTGAAATTGCCCCATAAATGTATGAGTGTATAGTCAGCTCCTCTGTGCTGTTGTAAAATGTAAAGGCAGATGTTTGTGTCAGTTGAGTGTAAAAATATATTTATATCTCTTCCAATTGCTTTTTTGTTTCACAGAAATTTGCTTTCCAAACGGAAGAGCCTTCCATTGGAACCAGCAGGACTATTAAGGTTCTAATATATTGCCATAGTCCATTGAGCTTTTACATTTCAAAATCTTCTTTTGTCTTTTCTTTGTTTGTTATTGTTGTGTTTTTTTTCATTTAACAATTGCAAGTCATCTTTGCTCTTCATATGACCTGACCCACCTATCCTTTAGTTTTATGTTCGTTATTTTGTTTATTCATATGTTCTACTTTTTGTTTTTTTCTCACCCATTTGTTTTGTGCAGAGTTCACATGAGACTCTAGACATAGTGGAGAAGAAGCAGGCAGAGGTTGGGATAGCAGAGACAATAGTCACAGATGATACCGACAGGGGGAAAATGCCATTTGTCTGTGGTGGTGGGGAAAGTCAGAAGATGGAACACCTAGCAAAAAAAGACTCTTCATCACTGTCATCCAATAGCAGCAGTAGTGAGAGTGAAGATGAAGTAGGAGAGTATCAGCCACACCAGCAGATTATACAAGATACTATAAAAGAAGAATTGGAAGAAAATGAAACTACCAAAGAGGAAGAACAGAGCTCAACAGCAGAAGTTTGTGTTAAATTTTCAGAAGAAGTCAGTCCAATTCAAACAGCAATTGAGCACAAGCAGTTGACTGGGGCTCCAGTCCAAACAAATGAAGCTTCCATAAACACATCAGAGAAGACAAAGTTAAGAAGATTGGATGATGAATACCCA
The DNA here is from genome assembly GCA_009733165.1 of Naja naja. NCBI lineage: Eukaryota > Metazoa > Chordata > Lepidosauria > Squamata > Elapidae > Naja > Naja naja. The sequence continues at coordinate 101,371,826 of CM019148.1, forward strand.
GAAGAAGAAAAGGAGGAAGATCTACCCAAACTAAATGGAGAAGCATTGGATATTGACATTGATGTTTCACCACAATTAATTTGTTGCTCAGAGGTAAATGGTAGAAGAGGAAGTGATCCGGAAATGTCTTCATCATAGGGTCAAATATTTCTGCCTTTCTTCTTTATCTTATTCAGAATTCATAATATTGCAGATTGAGGGAGTCAAACAAATTCTCAGGACAAATTTGTTTGGAGTTATATCTTTTTTTTTCTTTTTTAAGTTTCTCATGTTCTTCTTCTGTTTTCATGCTTTATGAGTCTTCAAACATTTAATTGATTGGTCTTTTGTGACAAACTATGAAGCTTTATAATGTGTGTGGCAAAATCAGCCAGTATGTTTAATATTATATTTATCTCTTAAAACACAAAATTTTATACACATTTGTGAAAATTTACTTTTAGAGCTTAGCACAATCTCACTTCACTCGTACATGGATATTTGTATTTCATAAAGCACCACTGGTTGTAATAATTGTCATATTACTGCTGTTTGCCAAAAGCCTTTGCATTTACACTTCTCATTATTTTATATCATATAGGCAGATCTGTAAGGACACTATTACGATAGATGATAAATCAAAGTTTTCTGAGTCCAAAATATACAGTCAAATTATAGTGAATGATAGGGAGTAAAACAATTTAGAGTATCCTATTGCACATTATAGGTTTAGGAAGCATTCTTGTCAAAAACACAATAGTGCCAATCAGCTAAATCTGCCTATATGGCAGGGCAGGGATTATAAACAGCATAGATTCATAACTGGGTCTCATTTTTAGTAGATTTTACTTGACCATTCCTGTTCAGGCATCACTTGGCATATTGAGAAGCCAAACAATACCTGATTTATTCTGTTCTTCATATTTGTTTAAGGTATTTTTGGAGTTGCATATTTAAAGGACTTGGACATCTTTTTTCCTTAATCAGTTAACATCCATTAATATAGAATGGAATATCTACTAATATAGTTTGAAAATGCTTTATAGGTAGGTTATTGCTGCTATTGTTTGTCAGGATTGTGCACCTGGTGTTAAGATTTGATTTTAGAAAATTGAAATTTATTTACAATAACCATTGTTTTCTCATGTCAAGGTTGATTGTAGTCTGTATACTGTATAGTTCACTATTTCATAACTATTGAATATAGCCTTCTGTATTTTCTGAACACTAGCCTCCACTTATTAAAACTGAGATGGTGACGATTTCAGATGCTTCACAAAGAACTGAAATATCCACCAAAGAAGTCCCAATTGTTCAGACAGAGACTAAAACTATCACCTATGAATCTCCTCAGGTACAGATGTTTAAATTAAAATAGCTGCATTTAATGAAAGTGATCGTGCTGCCTTTCTAGATAAGAATTTAAGACGATGGGAATCACAACAATCGTGATCACAACATCATGGCTTCCTTTCCATATACTTCCCAAATGTTTGAGAGAAATAATAGCTTTTGATCCTATATAGATGACAGAATAAGTTAGATTACATTTACTGATTTCTTCCATACACTGTGCATTAGTCTGTCCAAACAAATCAGGATGCCTAGTACATTTGCAACATGAATAGTTTACTGTCCTATCTGTAAGCCCTGTCACTAGCCTATCTTTACATTTCTAATGTCATATTACTCGCTATAAGCACTTACATCTTCATATATCCTCAGCACAAGACAATATTGTTCTGTTCCTTAATAAATTGATCTCTTCTATAGAATCATTCCTCCTCAAGTTCCTGCTATGCTGTCTCATTGTGGTAATGGTAGTGGTGGAATGTTCCTGAGAAGCATGCACAAAAAATGTCCAGAGTGTATGCCAGGAGTATCTGTCAGTGGTATTTTGGAGTATTTGTGTTGTTTAATGACACTGCTAGATTCAAGTCTTCGGGATAGCTAAACATTGATTTTACCTAACAGGAAATAATATCTGAATTCTCTGCAAAGGGAATTATTGAGCAATCATGAAATAGAAGAAGCACAAACATGGGAAAGTTCAATATAATGAAAGATGAAATGAATCAACTACACGTTTATATTTTACGCATCAGCAAATTGAAAATGATTGCAATTGGATATTTTTCTGTCCGAGATCATACTGTTTACTACTCAGGTCACAAAGAGGAAATGGCATTGCTTTCATAATCAGGATATAAGCAAACACTGTGCTAGAATACAGTCTAGTTGATGAGAGGCAGCATTTGATTTCTTACAGGGTTGCTTCTGCTTTAAAAAAAATCATACCTTTGTGTTTTTATTTAATTTTTAATCAGTATTTGCTCTTCTTGCCTGTGTAGTTTGATGATGGTGGTGATGTTGGTATGTTGTTGAGTGCGCAGACAATCACATCAGAATCTGTCTCTACTACCACAACCACACATATTACTAAGGTAGGAGAAAAGAAATAATTTAGAGTGTGAAGCTTTTTGTCACTCAGGTTTTTTTTCTGAGTCTTTGAGCTTTATAATTCTGGTTTATATGAACAAGTTCAGTTCCTTCTATTTGATTATTCCTACTGTGGGGAAATCTCAGCAGTTCATAATGATCCTTGTTCTTTTCCTAACTGGAGTTGGAAGCCATATTTGCATGCCCATCTAAATAAAGCATAAAAGTTGCTTTAATATGCTATTATAAGAGAATGATTAAAGCCAAAGTAATCAAGTCTATTCATTTACACCAGCATTTTTGCTTACTGTGATATGTTTATACTTCCATGAAGAATATTTATTTTAATAGTAATTGGCTTGGTTAGAGATGGGTTTTGTAGTTGGCTTCTCATACATGAATACTAGCTTTGTAAGGTTCTTTATAGTTTTGTATGTTACTCTGTGCTAAGAAACATAGTTCGTGTTAAGACTTTTCCTTTTTTTTTAGTATTTTAGCAAATACTTCTTATAGGTACTGCACAATAAAATTATTAAAGTAACATACAAAATAATATATTAACTTAATAAAAGTATGGACTTGTGTCAGAAATATTTAATAAAAGTATGGACTTGTGTCAGAAATATTTAATGAGTAACAGAGCAAGTTGATTGCATCACACTCATATCAGAAGCACTAAGGCACTTGAAAGGATTAGCCAGTGACATCACCATTGCCTGGGGGATACCCAGGCAAAAATAATGCTTATTTTTAGGGTTTTAGATTTTAATTGGGTTTCTTATTTGGATTTAATCTCTTTTTAATTGTATATGTGTATTGCTTTTATTGTATGCTGCCCCGAGTCCTTAGGGAGATGGGGCAGCCTAGAAATCAAATAAATAAATACATAAATACCCAGTTAGAGGCTCCTTTCCTGTTCTCAGCAGGAGCTGGAGCAAAGGACAGGAGCTCACCTGCCCCACAAGCAGCACTTCGGTCTTGAACTCAGGCTTGCTAACCTCCCAGCCCAGCGTCATAACCATGTGAGCCATCATGCTCCTATAGAGCAGTTGGTAAAAATACTATAAAGGTTGCAGCCAGTCAAGAATTTATAGAAGAGTATTTCAAAAGCTCTGCAACAGTGGGACTTTGCTGACTACCTCAAATTACTTTTTTTTTTGCCTTTCCCCCCTCTCCCCTGTTTTATTGTTTCTGAAATTTCTAGAAAATGTTAATTTCCAAATAACTTAATAAAAGCTAGGCGAAAAGGTAGGTGAAAACTTTTTTCTAACCTGGCATAGGGAATAGTATAAATAGCTCAAGAGCCCAATCTGTCCATCCTTTATGGGTTTCCTTCTCAGAAAGGGTTTCAAGCTCAACTTTGAAAATAATTCCCCCTCCCTCCCCTCTTCTTCATAAAAATATGAATCAAATGAAGCCAGTGATCAAACAAATAGCCATGAGTTGATGGGATGGCAGCAAAAACCTATTTTTATCTCTTCATCTATGAGGCCTATTTTTATTTGGCTAGTGAAAAGAGAGAAGTGTTGGATGCCCTGATTTTGGCACAATTAAATTTTATAGGCAAGAATTATTTTAATTTGCATTTTGAATTCTGTTTTTTAAATGATAGGCTGGTCAAATATCAAAATTGTTCCAAATCCTTTTTCAGCTGGACATATTATTTTAAGAATTGTGTTTCTGGTTATTTCTTTCTTTCTTGTACCATTAACAGTTCTCTAGCCATCTTTTTCCCTAATATGATGCTGAGGAGGTTGTGCTGAAGAGAGGTTAGGAATGATTGCAGTTATCAATAAAATGTACCTGTAGCAGAAACAGTTCTAGATAGCAGGAATATTAATCTAGAAGTGACAATGCATTTGCTTTTTCCTCTTTATTTCAAAGGCATTTGAAGTGTGTGTTGTAGCTCTGTCTAATTTTGCACAGGTAGATTTCTGTTGAATATCTTTTTCATTACAATATTTGTCAAGTAAATTCACAGCATTATAGGATTAAACAAACCTTTTCTGGTGAAACCTGTAGATGGTAAAAGGTGGTGTGTCAGAAACCAGAATCGAAAAGCGGATTGTTATCACGGGAGATGCAGATCTTGATCATGATCAGGTGAGACAAAATGAATGCTTATAATGAGGGAATTATATATGGAGGAAAGGAAGCTTTAAGAATATATATATAGTATAAGAATTGGAACTTGTGATAAAATGAATAATAGTTAAAATATTTAATTTGCAAAATGCTTTATTTACAAAAATATTGTTGTAGATTAAAGCAAAAAAAAAGTCATGCATGTTCATTAAACTCATAATGAGCTCTTATTAAACTCTTCATAAATAAATGTAACCAGGATTTAATTTTAATTTCTTAATGGTACTGTATCAAGACCTCCAAATAAATTTAATGTGAGATTTGGATGTATGTGACAAATTCAATCTCCTGGAAGCTTGAAATGAAATGGCAGAGCTGCTTAGCATTAGATCCAAGGGATATCCTTCCCAACACATGTTCAGAATGGCTGTGGAATTTGAAAAAGTCAGACATGTTTGTTTTAATAAAATGTAAAATTATCATCTTTATTTAGAGTCTATAAAATAATGACATCCTAAAGTAATCTTACAGTGGGACCTATGCATTTGTATGAATTTAATCCATAAATGTTGATTTTTTTGTGTAAAATATATGGGTGTTTTTTTCAGTAGTATGCTGGTCGTTGTTTCTGTGATAGACCTTTAAATAGAAATAAAATAATAATTTATACAGTTGTATTCTTTTTGTTTCCATACATTCTGAAAAACTTATTGCTAAAGAAATGTCAGGTAGAGAAAAAAATATCTGTATATTTCTTTGTGCTGTTCCTTAGGGTTTGTTTTTGCATTTTTTTTCAGCTGAAGTTTAGGGTAACTATATATAGAAAACAATTATTAATTTTGGGTTAGGGTTAGGGATTCTGTGGAGATTGCTGATCTTTTCCACATCAACAAGTAACATTTTAGAGTAAAATTACTGTCTAGTGTTCTGGATCGCATTTTCCAAATTCTGCAGTTATCACATTAACACAAATTGGAGAGAGGATGACAAAATTGTAGAGTAGAAATGATGATCAATAAAACAATATTAACTCTTCCAATTGCCATTTGTTTGCTAAACTGTATTTCATTAGTCTGAGATTGTAGATCAGCTCAAGTGGGAAGAATAGGCTAAACTATAGAACAAGGCATATTGGAAACTAGCAGAAAAGAACAAGTGCTTTAGCATACATATGCTACCGAGTAGTCTTCAACACCTTACAAAACAAAACATGAAAAAGCATCCTTACTTAAACAAGCTTTCTACAAATTTTAATACTTTAAATAATTTGATATCATTCAGCAAATTTGTAAAATATATTTATAGCTTTCGATATAACACTTCAAAAGTTTTTTTTCTTCTACAGTTGGTTGTTTTATTACGGGAATGATATGCTTAGTTTAATATTTAATTAAATTGTTCCAGGAAGATAAGCATTAAGAGCTTTGCTAGCCATTACACATTAAACTTTGTTAATTTTAATTTGCCATATATTTATTCTACTTTTCTGGCATTGCAGGCATTGGCACAAGCCATTAAGGAAGCCAAAGAGCAGCACCCTGACATGTCTGTAACAAGAGTAGTGGTGCATAAGGAGAGTGAACTTGAAGAGGAAGGCCATTAAGGTATGGATTTTCAGCTCATAATGTATACAGCAATCATTCATATAACAATTGTTTGGAGAATTTCTTCATAATGGCTTTAGATTATTGATACCAGCTATATGAAAACCTCAACTTGAATATGTCTTATGATAAGTAGGGGGGCCTTTGCCCAGATCCGGCTGGTTCGCTAGTTGCTCCCATTCCTGGACCGAGATGCCCTGCGCACAGTCACTCAGGTGCTCGTTATTTCCTGACTCGACTACTGTAATGCTCTCTACCTAGGACTGCCCTTGCGTACCACTCGGAGGCTTCAACTGGTGCAGAATGCGGCCGCGCGGGTAGTGATGGGAGCTTCCTGATACTCCCATATTACACCCCTCCTGTGCGACCTACATTGGCTTCCGGTTGCCCTCCGGGTGAGATTCAAGGTTTTGGTTTTAACATTCAAAGTCCAACATGGCATGGGTCCAGGTTACTTACGAGAACGACTCCTCCCAACATCAAATACCAACCACCCTGTACGGGTGCACAGATGGGGTCTCCTCGGGGTGCCATCTGCGACTCAATGTCGCTTGGCGGCGACCCGGGGGAGGGCCTACTCTGGCGGCTCCCACTCTGTGGAATCTCCTTCTGCTGGAGCTCCGCCTGGGCCCCGATCTTCGCACCTTCTGCCACGATTTGAAGACCTGGCTCTTTTTACAATCCGGGCTGTGCTGATTCTCTGGGGTTGGTTTTATTTTAACTATGGGTTTTAACTTTAATTTGGCCTTAATCTGTTTAATATGCTTTTAACTAACTTATTTATTGTTGTATTTTTTAGTTGTGAGCCGCCCCAAGTCCTTTTTGGAGAGGGGGCAGCATATAAGTCGAATAAATAAATAAATAAGTAAATGGATCTTCTGATTTTGCAGTGATTTTATTCTTCCATATATATATATATATATTTTAAAGAATGGTTCAGGAAGCAAGAGTACAGGAAAGAAAAAGGGAAAGGGCATGGAGGCAGTTTTCAGTATCAAAACATGAGAAATGGCAAAAAGGATACTTGTCTATTGAGAATACTGTCAAAATATTTGATGCCACCTGGTGGTATATTAAATATTTGTCCATGACAATCTGATGCAGTCTTTTGTTCCAACATACAGTCAAATCACACCTTTTAATAATAACCAGCCAGGTTTTCCTATACATGACTGTTTGTCACACAACTTGTAAACTTTTGGAACTGATCCCAAGATGGTATTCAACATTAAAAAAAAAATCCAAAGTATGGTAAGAAAGTTTAGTGTTATTACATTCAACAATATGCATTTTTCAAATGGCATGTAGCTTTAGGTGAATTAATAACTATGGATTTTGAAATAATTTTGACATACTATTCATATTATTGTGAATATTCAGTTTGATAAGAACAGTATATTATATTCCAGCGATACAAGTTATCTTGATGGGAACATGGAGCTTTGTGCTAACCCTGTGTTTTCTAAATTGCACACCTTGAATTTTAATGTAGATAATGTCAATAATACAAAAAAAAAACAATTTTCTGCATTTACTGCGAGCAGTAAAAAGTTCTTGATCCTGCTTTGAAGTCACCACTATATTTGGATATCAGGGAATATTTGTTATATTCCTGCCCTTAGAATTGTGGATTAGTATGACAGCCCCTTGAGAGATTCACGTATATCAAAGCAATTTGTGGTTTAGATTGGAGAAATCCTCTCTGTTCACACCACAGCTTTTCCAGAGTTACCCAGATTTGGAAGAGAAGTAGTAACATGTAATACCTGTCTTTGTCTCTGACTTTAAGCCAGGCAGAACTGGACATGCCTACCTTAATAATTATGTTATACCCTGTGATTTTAATTATTATATCCTATTTTATATTTTGTGATATAAGAAGAAATGTATAATTTGACTAGTGGTTGCTTTAGTAACTTGAGGCCAGATGGGCAGCAAATAAATTTTAAAATAAATAAAACAGATTTTCCCAAAGTAGAAGTTATGTTTATCTAACGATGTACAAGGATTTTTAACAATAGCTGGGTTTTAGGTTCTGCAATCTGCATATAATACTTCTATTTATAATTATAGAATAAAGTAGCAGGTTCTGTCCCTCTCTAGTTTAATGGTAATTGGACCAATTAACGTCTGAAATTTATTGGAAAAATATAGCATGAGGCCTTAGAAAGGAAAACTGTTTTCAAAAGAGAAAAAAGGCAATTTAGTAAAAATGTTTTAATATAGTTTAAGATTAATAACTATAATTGCTTTAAATTTCTTCTTTAGGTTTATGAAGAACGCTTTGAGACTATGAAGAACTTAAATAATTCCAAGTTGATATCCCAGCCAGTCTTTCACTGAATACACCAAGCCTCACTACAGGGACCAAATTTCTCTAAACCGAATTGTCAACCTTACAGTTTTTCATGTATGTCTTTGTTTTTATAACCGATTTTTAACATTCTTGGATTTTTTTTAATGAGGTATAGAGATTTTTTTTGTTCAATTCCCTGCTATTTTTGTATAACTGATTTCTTGTTTGCATGAAAGTAAGCAAAATTATTTAGAAAACACTGTTTACTTGAGCAGTTTTAATATGCAAGGAAAAGGAACCCTGACTAATTTAGATACAGGCTTTTCAAAATGTCTCAAAGACTTAACTGGAAAAATTTTACTTTTTCAGGTAAATGTCAAACAGTACAAGAAAAATATTCTTTTTATTAAAAAAAACACAAAATGTTCTTATAGCTTGGCAGGGAAAGTAAACTGAAAACCCGTATGATTTTTATATAGATTCCTATATAAAAAAAATTCTGTTTATTCTGATGATCTCCTATTTTTTGAGAGAACTGGTGCTGGTATCATATAGAAGCGAAGTTTTAGTTATTAAAAAATATATATTTCTACTGACCAACCACTGTTCAAGTAGCCTTTTGTTTGCACTTCACTGTCCTCAGCCAGTCCCTTCAAAGAGACCTAAGGGTCTGCAACATTCCAGAGTTGGAAGCACTTTGCTCTGTCCTTCCAGCAAATTTAGGCAGCTTAAAACTTAACGCTTTTCTCTTAGTATGCTAAATGTCAGATACTCCCATTGTATAAATGCATCTGCAGAAAAAAAAATCTTGCTTTGCCTAAAAAAAACATCAGGGTTGGCAGTGCTTCTGATTCAAATGCAGAAAGTGTTTCGGAGCACACACTGAAAGCGTCACGCAGGGTGTCTCTCTGCAACTCCTTACAGAGTGGAGGAGAATTTTTCCATAGGTTTGTCTATGCGATCCCAGGAATAGACATATCTCACTTAAGCAGTTGCAGTCCAGCACCACAGACGATCTTCTGTCTTGGACTCTTTGAAGTGCCTTTTTGTCTTTGAATCTTAAGTGCTGCCCCGCCCTAACAAAAACTCATTAACTCCTGTTATAACTGACATTTGTTGAGCAGTTATTGTTTAAGTAGCTTGCCTAATAATAGGAACAGGTTTTGAGGACCAAAAGGAACCGAGGGTATGGCCTTAGGCCCATTATCAGTGGTGCCTGCTACTGAGGAGGTAGGTCTCTATGAAAACCTGTTGACTATATCCATTTTTCTCCATTGTTCACCATATGAACTGTATAGTTAAGATGCCATCTTAAATTTATAGCAGCTTGAAGTTGTATTAAGTGATATTTTGCTTGCATAATACTGTTATAAAATAAAGTTTCTTTATTCTCTAAATGTTTCTCTGCTTTTAATATTTGACATCAAAAATAATGTAAACCTATCAACATAACTTAGTGTTTATATTGTGTTGGGATTAAAAAGAACTTCTTAGGAACATATTCTTACATACTTAAACACATATCTGCTCTGCTTTTGTCCTTTCTGATGTTTAGAGAAAATATTTTTCTGACTCTCAGAGGACCACTTAGAGAGAAGTGGGGAAATGGAGTTGTGGCCCACTCTATGGCCTTTGATCAGTTGGGTTTTCTAAACTTCCTTTGTGGCTCTTGTGCTTTTCAGCAGTTACATGAAACCAAAAGATTTGGACTGAAATGCCACTAGTGTGTTGGTGACACTCTACCTCTGATTTCCATTCTCAGATCCCAAACATGCAGTGGACCTGTTGAAAATATTGATGTTTCATAGTTAGTGTTAGGTAGTATTTATACCATTTCTTTCCACAAAAGGTCTTATTTTTATAAATAAAATAACTGGTGACTAAAGAACTTTGAAGAATTTATTAGTTCATTGAAACAAGTGGCCTACATTAATTCAGATTATAGGTGAGAGCACTTGTAACATTTTTAAGAAATGCAAATTCAAATAGTGGAGTAATGAAAGAATGGCTTGTTTATGAGTTACAAACTCCTGAGTCAGAACTTGGTGACTGCCAATCATGTCAGCCGGTCCCATGTGATGATCCACAGCTTTTTCAATGACATTCCAATAATGTCTTTTGTCCACTCCAGTTTTACTTATTTTCCTTCCTTTTTTATGCTTCCCTCAAAGGATATTTGGAAAAGATCTTTTTTCTAATTATCACCTGCTCATATCATGTGACCAAAATATGTTTCTGTTTGCTGATACTTCTCTTAAGGGAATAGTCAAATTTTATTTCATCCAGGACATATTTATGTTTCTCCCAATCCATGGGTCTGTTATCAACTGACTTAACAAACCCTAAAATTCATAATTTAAAGACTTGTATCTTATTACTCAACAGCTGTATATGGCTACTAGAAAAGCCACTGCTTTAATTATTCTGACTTTTGTTGTCATGGCAATGTCCTTCATTACCTTGTTTAAATTTGTAAATTGCGTTCTTCCCTAGGACTAATTCATTTTTAATGCTTTATACCCATTTTTGTTGCTGAACACACACACACACACACACACACACACACACACACACACACACCATAAGTGTCTGTTTTCTTCATTATGGGCTTACTAAGCATGCTGGTTGACATTGTTGTCTTTGTTATTTAAACGTTAGCTCAGATTTTTCATTTCCCATTTTTACTTTCACAATGAGCTCTTCCAAATCATTTTTATTTTCAGATAATAAAATAGCATATTCTGCATATTTCATTAGTGTCTAATCTCCAAATTTGATTCCAAATTTCAATTCTGCCTGTCAGGATCTTTTAAACTATACCTAGTTTGGTGGGCTCAAGACACAAACGACCCATCAGCAGCACAGCTCCCTAAACAACACACATACTATTACTCAATACTACTCATTCTTCTCCACTCCTCCTGCTATTCCTACTCCTTACAAATACTGTTAGAGAAAATGTCCCTTTCTGGCTGCTTTACTTCCAGCAAATACCTCTTCCCAACATTCTCAGCTGTTTCACATAGCTTTTATAGACATCTGCCATGCTGACACTGGAGAGAGGGCTTGAAGAGAAGAGACGGAAACAGCACAGGTTTTTGTTTAAGCAGCTACCACATACCTCATCTCTTTTAATAATTAAAAAAACCCCATTCCTGTTTTTTCATGAGGCTCGTGCCATTTATTTGTGTCTTTCCCATGCTGTAGTAGCAAATCAGCAATGACATTTTGCTGTCCATATCTTGATATATGATATTGAATTGGCAAGGTTATAATGTGAGGCACTATTTGGATTAATGGTGAATTGGTATATTTCATTTGTTGCAGCCAAGTGAATTGTTGATGGGCACTACAATGACTTCCCAACCCCATAAATATACATGTAGAGCATTGATTGCCCATTTTAGTGCACAGACTTCTTTTTCAATGGTGCTGTATTTTTGTTCTCTTGGGAGGAGCTTCTTTGAGAGATAAATTACAGGGTTCTCCATGCCTTCATGATTTATGACGAGCACTGTGCCTAAGCCCATTATATATGTCTATTTGTAGGACAAAGGGTTGGTTAAAATTTGGCCCTTTCAATATTGGCTTCGCATGCAACATGTGTCTTATTTTATCAAAGGCCTTCCTTTCATTTGAGTAGGGGCTAAAGGCTTCTTTAGACCATTCTCCTTTAACCTTTTCAGATCTTAATGCTTCCTGCTTTCTGAAAAAGGCTTTCTTACTCTTTCTCCTATGTCTTCCTTCCAAACATCTTCTGATCATTTTGCTGCCCTTTGAACTGTTTCTGGGTAGTGGTCTGGTGCCCAAAATCTCATTTTGGTAGGCAGCACATGTAGAAACTGTTCTAAAATTACTTCCTCTCCCAATTTTTCTTTGCTTCTTTCTTCTGGCCTCAACTATTTCCTACCTAGGTCTTCCAATCTTCCCTACGATATATGAATCCCTTCCTGTTCATCATCTGGGTAGCTCCTAATCCTCTGCCTGTAGGTGTAGGGAGTTACATGATACATGTACAGGATTACCTCTTTAATATGATAATCTATTACTCCCCTAGTTGAAAGACTATTAAAAGCCCTTAGAGCATTTCCTGGTAAGCATGGGGCTACTAATCTGGCCACCCATTCATTCATAGTCCATTTATGAGAGTTAGTAACTCTTTCAAATGTGGCAAAGGTTTCTATATATATCTTCTGTTAACCCAGGGATTTTGAGATCTTTGGGACCATCTCTCCTCTATATGTTCTGAGAACCCTAGAGATGAATGGTCCCCCCCCTCCTGGTGACTGGAGGCACTTCCCTCCTTGCCTCCCTTTCATTCTTCCCATTCAAGCCTATATGTCCACTCTTCCTTCAAAAGCTTTCTTTTTAAAAGGGCCTTTTCACTTGCTGATGCCTCAACAATCCTGTAATGATACCTGAGGTTCGTCACTTTTCTGCCTGGTCTGCCTTTTTTTTCGCTAGGGTAGATACCTGTCTCCACCAAAATAATAGTATCTGTTTAGGGAGAACCTATCTGCTGTTTCTACTTTTGCCATTCCTGTTTGTGTCAGCTTTGGAAGCCATATTGACACCAGACACTTCCACACTGCCACATTCTTGAGCCTGGGAAAATGGGAGAAGGGAATTTCTTGGCGTATATGTGGTTAGACATTATAGCATTCTTCTTCTAAGTCAAGGTCATGTTGTTCTGCACCTGGGTGAGGGGACGCCTCAGGTTGGGATGGATGGTGATTACAGCATATGATGCGATGATGGGTGCAGGGGGTGAATTTGTAGTTTTTAGTTATTGCAAGGAAACCTGGAACTTTCAGGATTCCCTACATGTGCCAGTTTACTATCCAGATAAAACAGAACTTTTGAGAAAATGTCAGTCTCAGAGTTATTTGTTGGAGTGCAGGTTTTCTGGAATGCTTACAGTTTGTTTGTACAGACTCTAGTGAGAGGTCCAATTTCTGCAGCCAGGATTGTTGGCTGTTGCTTGTAAAATCTGACCTCTGCAAGACCCAAACTCACTTCCTTTTGCAGCTAAAGTTTAAATATCCCATCCCATGCCCTTTGGGATATCCCACCACTGCCACCACTTTGTCATAGGATTTTTTAAAAACTATACACAATTAGATGTGCTCAAGACACAAAAGAGCCAACAACAGCACAAGTCCCTAGACAGCGCACACAAGCATTCACATATTATAGTCACTACTCACTCTTCCCCATTCCTGTTACTGCTGCTACTCCTACTCATTGTGAGTATTGCTATTGGAAATATCCCTTTCTGGCTGCAGCTGCCTCTTTACTTCCACACACAAACACTTCTTGCCCCTCCTCCGTTTCACAGCAGTTGCTTTTATAGGCAACTGCTGTGCTGCCGCACAGGAAAGGGCTTAAAGATAAGGCCCAGAAGCAGCACAGGTGCTGGCAATTTGAGCAACCCGCCTGCCCACACGGCTATTCTTATAATCAGTGTAAATTAAACAAGTTCAGGGACAGGATGAGTCTTCCCTACATTATTCTGAGCCACTTTGTTTCTCCAAACTCCGTTTCAACAGTAGCTTCTTACTGATTGTAAAAGAACAACTGAATGTTGTAGCACTGGCTTTATTTTCAAATTCTGACATGAACTACCTTCAAAACAAACTTGCTGTTATCAATAAAACAAAATGTTTTAAATTCTCTTAAATGTTTTCTCAAATACTCCCTTTAATTTTTTAAGTAATATGTACATATGACACTAGTAATTCATGAACTGTTCCACACACTGCGCTGACTGACTGGATTCTACTTCTCCATCTTGCATTTTCTAGTATATTATCAATTGTATTCCAATGTTTTCCAACCAATCACCCTCAGATAAAGCCTGTGTTTTGGTTGCTTAAAACAGGCTGCAATGAACCATGAATTCACTTTGCTAAATTCTATAACTCTATGTCCTGCATTCTTGCATTTACAGTACTCAGAATGAGGTTTTGTGGATTAGAGTGGATTTTAACCTGGATAATCCCTCTTTTTAAAGCATGCAGTGGACAAGTGACTACAAGTTTGCAGTCTATAAATCACAGCAAATGTAGCAGATTGTCTTTTCTTAATCTCACTGATTGCGCAGGACTCTACTGGGGGAAATGATCTCTCAAGTATCTGAGACTTTACATGCCCAAGGTAAACCTGGTTTGCTAGTTAATTGTTAGCCAGTGCACTTGCTTCAACAGAGTGTAACGTGCATGCCAGATATTCTGCATAGAATGCTTCTGCTGAATTCTATTGCTGATAAGTGCTCCATTTCATTTCATGTAGATATGAAAGTGCACTGGCATCTCAGCAGTCAGGGAGCAGCAGGCATTGTCAATAAATGCTCTTCTCTGAAAATGTCCTTTCAAGTAGGATTGGAATCCATCCAGCATAGTTCTTTAACAATTCCCAACTCACACAGATGGTCCAGGAAATAGTGTAGTATACACTATCAAAAGCTGCTGAGATACAAAGCAAATCAGCAGAGTAAAATTACCCTTCTTTCTAACAATAAGTCATCTATCAGGCTAGCCAGTCCCAAGCCAGGTCATAACCCAGACTGAAAAAATATGTCTGCCAAAAGACTCAAGGCTATACATCATTTGTTCAGCTTCATGATAAATCTAACATTTTTGTGGATCCAAGAGCTGCAGTTAGTGGAATGATAATGCAAAAGTAGATCATTGGTAGATCATTTTTCCTGTTCTTTTTCAGTAACTATTGGGTTTTCATTCAAAATAAAACATGAAACTACAATAACAAATATGTATCTTTTTAAAAATGAAGTTTATTTTCAGACCAGAATTTCCATGCATCCACTTCTTCAAAACAATGGGAAAATAAATCATCAGTGTTCACTAGTAGTAACTTATTTATTTATAAAATTTGTAGGCCGCCCTCTTACCTCAAGATAACTCTTGGAGCTGATCTTGAGCTGCAAAAATGTGAGCTTACTGAGTTTACTGGGTTAAGCAACACACATTCCCTGATTAGAAAGCAAGCCCACTTAGGATTGGCAAGAATTCTCCCTAAGAAAGGGATGCATCACCCACAGGCCATGCTCACCCCAGCTCCACAAAGGGGAAAAAGATATCGTGAAATGTCACATGATGACAATGTGATGCCTTGAATTTGGCACCCATGCCCTAGGACAAAAAATAGTCCTGATTCTCTACATATCCATACTCTCTTCTGACTCTTCCTTACTGATGCCTTAACTGTTACTCGCATAGTATGCAAGTGAGGAAAATAATGCCATGCTGATACAGTGCAAGTTCCAATGCTTCTGTGTGAACGCTATATCATGTTGTCACTTTGCATGGAGAAAAGTGGAGCAGCTTGTATGGTTGACAGCATAAAATTGCTTTCATCATTTTGATGAATGTGGTAGATCCTATGGATGCTCCTGCTGTTGAAATCCATTATTTTTAATTTCAGATGCTTCGGCTTGAAAAATTAGTCCCCTTAGTTATGCATTTAGCAAAAAATGTAAAACCTGTTGACCATTATTTTCTTGGTTCTCATAATTTAAATTAAGGTTAGTAGCTAAGCTGCTTTTGTGCCTGATGGGCTTCGTGATCCACTTCCTTTTGGGGATAAGTCTTTCAATTAAAGTGGAAAAGGAGATAGAAAAGATGTAAAGCAGGGGTGTCAAACTTGATCGTGTCACATGACGCATTGTGATGTTTTGCCTTCGCGGAGCCAGGGTGGGTGTAGCCTGTGTGTGACTCATCTGGTCTGTGGGCCACCAGTTTGAACACGCCTGATGTAAAGCAATAAAGAATTTCCCCTTTTAACAATTTGTGACTGGCCATTCTCATAATGTGATAGCCCCTTTGGCTGCTAGTTTGTGAGATTTTTAAATCCATACCTCTTACTTCTCCAATATTTGGGCTAATACATTGACTCTCATAACTTTTCTGTAGTTTATGTAGTTTCAATAATTCTGGAAATCAGAAACTTGTATAGTTTCCTTTTTACCAGAAGTATCCAACCGAGCCACAACTACCTGAGCTGCAAGAACTGATTTGGAGGAGAAATATTTGCTTTTTTTTTTTCAATGACAGCAAATATTTGTATTCAAAAAAAGCTCTGCCGCAAAGTCCATGTAATCAGGAAAGTCAATATTTTGCAACAAAAGCAAAATCAATTCATTAGACCTAAGCAAGATAAAGACTAAAGCATCAGACAAAAGAAAGCAGCAGTGTTTGATGTATTTATTTTTATATTCCATCTCTTAGCATTTTGTAATAGAGCAGTTTATGCTGTATGTTTGTGCACAGTTAACATTTCATTTGTTTCTATTTCTACAATTGCAAATATTTCAAATACAGAAAAACAGAATAAACCTCGAATGCTTCTATCTTGTGAGAAGTTTTATTTTTCCCCCGAGAGAACATGAAGATATTTTCTGAATTGGGTTCAGAAAGCTGTGGCCTCATCAGAAGAAGCAAAATAACTAAAAGTCATTTTAAATAATGGTTTCTTTTTTTATCTTCTTCTTATCGACATCAACGGAATATCTTTCCCAGGTTTTAAATAACAGTAAGCTGCAGTTGAATTTTCCAGTAAATAGCTGAAGCTGAACCTATCATCCAAAGTCACATTCTCTAAAGAAATCGTCATCTTCTTACTGATGATCTTGCTTTCTTTTTGAATTCCTCAATTTGTTGCATTTGGCATAGTACTGGAGGACAACATCTGTGGGATTATTGGCCAGAGACAATTGCTTGTTCACTGAAGAGAATAAAAATATTTGCAGGTGTTGAGTGCCAAGAAGGCCAATTAGACACAATTAAGTAGAGAAGCCTTCTGATAAAATAAGGGGCTAACTTGAGTATTTAACTTATTAAAAAAAAACATTTTTATTAGTGCATCGGAGGCAGCTTAGATAAAAGTTCCACAATACCTATGATAAATAGAGTCATATTATGTCAATCTTAGTTCCCATCTTAAACAATGAGAACAGTTGTGAATAGATTACCTTTTGGCTTTTGGGGCTAAGATGAAGTGTAGAATAGAAACACATGAGAGAAATAATGACTTTCACATCTCAGAAAAACCCTTTGCACATTACAATAGTCAAATTCTTTCAGTAGATCTTGAAGGTGGACATGAGACGAAGGGTTCAAAGAAGTTAGTTTGAGGATGAATAAACTATTTTGTTCACCAAACACTCAGAATGGCTACTCTATGTTGGAGTGTATTTAGCATAACTACAAGTAGGATAGTGGATATTTAGCACTTCAAACAGACAATTTGAACTATTCAGTCCTAATTGATACTAACTTTATAGCAAAGCTTTCTATATTAGATATAGAATATATATATTATGATAGTGCTGCCTTCATGCTCACCTTTCAGACTCCCGCAATGGTGGCTGACTTACCTTCTTTCAGCTTGATCCGGAGGTAGGCAATGAGCAGTAACAGAAGTAAAGTTACGGGCAGGAAGATTCCAGTGAAAAGAAACCAGCCAGGCACCTTGCTCAGAAACACTCCTAGAGTATATCCCATGGCCTAGCAAACACAAGCAGTAATGTAGGCCTACCAAATCACCGTCTTCATGTGTTTGCGTTCCTTGATAATCCTTGCTTCTGCCAAAGAGCCTTTGCTCAGTCCTTATGACATTTCCCCCTCTGGACTTTGTTTTGTTTATATAAGCCTGCGATGTCTAATAAGAATAAGCCACTTAGTTACAGAATTACTCAGTGCAAAGTTTAAAACAGCATGTTGGAATTATGCTGAGTGGTCTAACTAAACTAGAAGAAGAGACTTTGTTTTCTTTTCTGAGGTCAATCATGGTTTGGATATCTTCTGCCCTGATCATTTATTATAATCAAGACAGTTAATATAAGAGTATTATATTATATAAGATGCATTTTTGGCACTTGTCTTACATTGCTATGTGCCGAAAGCTATCTTTCTGCACAGTTAACGGATGAATATTGCTATTTCTTATCTCTCATTCTGTTTCCAGAAATATGGTATAATATTTGGGGATCAGGTGTTCTCATTGGCTGTCTCTTAAGAAATTTTGAAGCATGGTATTGCCAAAGAAAGTGGGGTTACCATCCAAAGTAATGTTTTGGGTGTTTAAATAGAACTAGTGATATAAACAGAAAGATAAAAGTCCTAGGGTTGTTTTTTCCCCCTTAAAGTTAAATTTAATCATACATAAAATGCCAACAAATTTCATTGAGCACTGAAATCTCTTCGGTGTCTCTTGTTCATCTCTTCTGCTATCTTCAGGAACAGATACGATGATGTATCAGCTTGTTCCTTGGTATTATTCTGCTCTAATTACCATGCTTTTGATTCTGAGCTAAATAAACCCTTTTATTTACAATGCATTTTCTCCAATAAGAATCATATAAAAATATTAAAACATATTGACATGTCCAGATACAGAACAGATTTAAACAGATTTAAAATTAGTTTCCATATAGTTGATACAAATGCTCTGCATTGTTCTAATTAATCTTGAAGCTCCTTTATTTGGTGATTCACAATACAGCATAAAATAAAATAAAGCAAAAAAGCAAATTCCCTAAGGATTGCTGCTGAACTTTCTGAAGTGTAAGGTGTCTGTAAGCAAGGAAAGCAATGGAAGACTGCACTTGATCAAATGAAAAGCAAAGTGTGAGACAAACAGGCAATTGATTGCTTGTAGAGTGGCAAGCTTACTTTATGGATCCCACATGCTCTATCATCATCTTCATTTAAAGACCCCATAATCCCTTGCGGGATGGAGGTTGGTTAACTGAATGGAGCTAGCAGAGTGTTTAATGGCCGGATGCCCTCCCTGTCGCCAAAGCTGAGTTATGTTCAGCAGATATATTCTCAGTGTGCCCAGAGAGAGAAATACTCACAGCCTCCTGATTGCGAGGTGAACCTTTAGACCACCACACTATTCTCATCTCACATGCTCTATGTATTTGTAATATTAATGTTGCTGTGCTGACAGAAGTGAAACATCAAAAACATCTTGTCAATGACATGTTTTACTAAGCAACTGGTTTAATAAATATGACAAAATAAATATCCCATTCATGAATTTTTTATTCTGTTCTATTATATTGCTATGGAAGCCCGCATTACTGTGTCATGTCAAAAACCATTACTTTCTCGCTCAAAATTGCACATGTCTAGCAATAAATTTTACTTGGTTTCCTTCATGTGTGTATTTTAGTGACAATGTATTTTTTGAACTCGTCTTTCTTATTTTGTATGGTGTTCATGTCTTTGGGTATACAAGGGGTACGTCACTTTAGCCCCCTTATTGAGTTGAAATGATGCCTCTAGAAATGTAATTGTATTTGCTCATGTTTGGTCTGTCTGCATTCTGCTTTTGTTGCATTCACCTCTTACCAGTGGTGGTATTCAGCAGGTTCTGACCAGTTCTGGAGAACCGATAGCGGAAATTTTGAGTAGTTCAGAGAACTGGCAAATACCACCTGTGACTGGAGATTTTACAGTATCCTTCCCCTGCCATGCCCACCAAGCCACGCCCACAGAACCGGTAGTAAAAAAAATGTGAATCCCACCACTGACCTCTTACATATACATCTCTCTCAACCTGCATCATGCAAATTATTTAGGGGAAACACTTTCTATACTGACAAAAAGCTGCCATCAGACAGATTGATCAACAATAAAGGGCAATCTCCTATAATAACTTGCCTGTTGCTGTCGTTTTTTTACCGCAGTCTGATATACACTTGGCTGGGGCATGGAAGTAGCCTTCTTAGTTATGGAACTGTCCCAAGAAGAGCTAACTTCATTAATGATTTTCTATAATATAGCATACAACAATTTAGCCGCTCCGAGTCCCCCCGGAGATGGGGCGGCATACAAATCCAAATAAATAAATAAATAAATTTAGGGATTTAAAAATATTTATATAATGAAGATGTATATGAGGGTAAGTACTGTTATGTAGTTTGGATGATACAAGAACATCCTAGTTTTTTGTGCAGTATAACAATGCCCCTTAAAGTATTTGATAAGCTGATCCATGCTGAAAAGCCTGAATAGATGGAATTCATACATTATTTTCTCCCATATAATCCTCTTTATATAACAGAATAACCTGCACCTTTATCATTCAATCTGGACTCATAAGAAAATGGGTTCAGTTGCTAAATAATTTGTTATTTGCTAACTAAACCATCACTTGAGATTTTCAAAAAGAGATTGGACTGCCATTTGTCAGAAATGGTGTAGGGCCTCCTCCTTAGGCATGCGGTTAGACTAGATGACCTACAAGGTCCCTTCCAACTCTGATTATCTGTAAAGATAGGTCATCAGCACTGGATGAGCCATTGTTAGTTTCCCTCCAAAGTCCTACCTTCACATACAAAGTTTAAAGCTGAAGATATTGGCTCAAGTCAGAAGAAGCCTATTAACACCTAAGCAGAAGGTCCAAATTAACTTTTTCTAGCTAGCCACCCTGCAATGAACTCTGACTAGGTGCTCAATCCCAAGATTGTATTCAAGTAGACAGTACCAAGTTAAATTAGGCTTGAGTGTATTGATTTTATTTGTACCTCTGAATTGCGTGATTTTTTTTAAAGGTTTTCCTCTATTCCTATTTCCTTAATGAACTTTTTGTAACTGGAGATTTGGATCCATTGGCTTTAAAAAAATAATCACCTCATTTAATTTTTTTTAAGGCTTTAGAGCTATACCTGGTACATTAGAATTGGCAGAAGAATTGTTAAATTCTTATTTCTGGACAAGAAGATCCAAAGCATTTTTCTTTCAATTTTTCTGGAGCTGGCCTGAAGGGAGAGATGTCTGGTAGAAGAACTATCCAGCTGGACAAATTGGAGTATTTCTCAAACTTTGCAAATTTTAGAAGCATGGAATTCTCCTGCCAAGTCCACAGTATTTAAGTTGCCAGGTTTCAGAAACATGCTAGATGGGAAGTTCAGAATTCGGACTTCAGACTTAGCTTCAAACTCTAAGATGTCTGAACTTTCTCAGGTCCACACATCTTAAAGTTGCCTAGTTTAAGAAACACAGGATTAGAGAGAGTCTGGAGGTTCAGCAGTCTATCAAGAATCTTCTTCAGGAGCCCTTAGAAGAATAGCTCTTGCAGGAGAGTTCTCCAGTCTTTCCAGTTAGCTGGCAATTAGGGTGCAATGTTTGATTCAAAGCTTAAGCAGTTGAATAGTTACTGGTTGCTTTAGGTTTAATATATCTTTGGGACTAAGAGCTAGAGTAAGAATTAGGATAGCTATCTGTATTAGGGTCAAGTTTCAATAAAGGATTGCTTCATTGCTTTATTGAAACATGGTTAAATCTTTTATTCTTTGTCTTTCCCTTTTTGTAGGCTTACTACAGTGTTAAGCTCTTTTCACCCTGGGAAAATGACCTTGAAAAATATTTTGACTCCAGGAAAGTGCAGTATGGCATTTTATTTATTTATATTTATTTATAATTGGACTTGTATGCCGCTCCCTCTCCGAAAGGACTCAGGGCGGCTCATAATTAAAATACAACAATAAATGTTTTAAAAAGCCCAATAACTAAAATTAATTTAAAACTAATTTAACCCCCCCCCCAAGAGGTTAGTCCAGCCCGGCCTGTTCAAACAGCCAGGTTTTCAAATCACGGTGGAAAGAGCGGAGATCAGGAGCCAAACGGAGCCCCAGGGGTAGTTGGTTCCAAAAGGTGGGAGCTGCAACAGAGTAGGCCCTTCCCCGAGGCACCGCCAGCCGACACTGTCTCGTGGATGGCACCCCTAGGAGTCCCCGTCTGTGCATGCACACAGGGAGATCGGTATTCGATATTGGCAGGAGATGACTACAATTTAAAGTAGTCGGAGTGCAAACCCACTTAGATTAATTTAAAAAGGGGACAAATGTATAACAAGCTGGGAAAGTTACAACCAGATGCTAAGTTTGTAAAAAATACATATTCTAACTAATGAAAACTTTTTTTAAAGCCTAGACATGGGATTCGACAAATTTGTATTAGCAGATATCCAATTAAAGCATATGGGGTAACTATTATGTCTAACAGCAGTCTTAATGAACTTTATGATAGTGAGGGACACTTTATTTTTTCATAGTAATGATAGTTACTATTTATTTGATTAACTTTTATGGCCCCATTAGGAACATTTCCGAAATTGTATATATGTCTGTGTGTTTGTGTGTGTCTAATTAAATTTAGAGGCTCTGGGTAGTTTGTAATTCTCTCCCTCTTCCAAAAAACAAAAATAAAACACAAACACACACACCACAAAAACAGAGTTTCAACAACCGTCTGTTCCCAG
Organism: Naja naja; assembly: GCA_009733165.1. Lineage (NCBI taxonomy): Eukaryota > Metazoa > Chordata > Lepidosauria > Squamata > Elapidae > Naja > Naja naja. The sequence continues at coordinate 101,394,518 of CM019148.1, forward strand.
GCATGGAAGCAGCAAAAGTTTTCAAATATTTCCAAAACATTGTTCAAATTGGAGCATACAGATTTCTGGTTGACATATTTTGTAGCCGTCAACATATAATGTCTGCTAGACATTATGTCATTCAAGATTTTCAATTATATAGAAGTGCTTAAAAATTACGTTCTCGCAAACGTTCTCGCAAACATACGTTGTGTCCTTATCCTTTAAGAAATCATTAAAAACATAGTTGTTGCCTGAAATCTTGGAATCGGATGAATATGGAATCCCCTTTAGCTTAACTTTGGTTTTGTGACTGATTGTATTGTGCTTTCAGTTGGATGTGCTTTCTTTTTATATGTACAATTTTTGTTTTATCTGTAAGCAGCCCAGAGCTATTAAGAAGTCAGGCAGCCTGTAAACTGGAAAATAAATAAATTGGAAGCTATCACAAGCATCTATATTAGAATTCAACTTAATATTATTATTCTGAGCTAAAATAAAGAAGCTGTGACACAAGGGGTAAGGAAAGTGTTAAGTTTGCATGAAGAGACAGACGCAGAGTGCTTCAAGCTCTTTGTTTATTAGTGACTACAGCTCAGAACGAACCCACTTTGGCTGGGCTGCGGCTGCTACTTATAGCCAGCAGCCGCAGTTGCCAGCCAATCAGAGTGCAGGGTTTTCCCGCACTTTTTAAACCAATCATTTCTTACATTTTACAAGAACAGTTCAAACTAAACCAGTGACTTAAAACCTGCATACATAACAGAAAGCAATCTGAATAATTATCAAAATAGAATACCCCATTAGTGTAGTATATGTATGTGACTCAGCCGAATAATAAGTGAAGTGACATTCTACATTCTTGTGTGCAGAGAGATGCTCTGTGCAATGAACCTGACATTTCCCATGTTTAATTTGTTTCTACCAAGAATATTGATTTCTAGTATGGGAAGGAGGATTTGAGATAATCCAACAGTTTGTGCTCTGCTGATCTGATGGGAACAAATCTCATAACAGCTGAGACCAACTACTTTCTCTTAAACTTTCAAAGGGCAATACCAAAGGAAAGTGTGGTGAGGATTGGAATAATATTTGGGGACCCCCAATGACCCAAGTGGGCTTGAAATACATTGGAATCTGTTTCTTGACTGAAACTGAAGCCAAAACCCTTAAGGCCTTGAAAGGTAAGTCCAAGACTGCTATTTATGAAAGCTGTAGACTTACTGTAATTCACCCAGTTGTTAGCCATGATGAATTAAATACCTTCTGTCACTTACCAGTTGCAGGTGTAATGTGACATGAAATAATAAATGGTATTTGGCATTCATCATGGCATGCCATTCATTTCTTGTAAATGCTAATTTGATTTATCACATTTCACCCCTTAAAACTATAGTTCTACATCACAATGAGGCTCTGTTGTCTGCCTGTTCATAATCTTTCCCCGACAGGAAGGCTCTGTTTTGAACCTCATCCTATTTTTCATCCTCTGTTTTTCCCCATATTATTTATAATAATAAATGATCAACCTCAGTCTTGATTTCTTTCAGAACCCCATTCAGATTAGAGATTTAAGCTGAGTAAAACAGTAAATTCTAATGGAAGGCTTTTGCATCTAATTTGTCAAACCATTATAAGTTACAGAAAGTAACAGAATTAACAGAATAACAGAGTTGGAAGGGACCTTGGAGGTCTTCTAGCCCACCCTCTGCTCAAGCAGGAGATCCTATTCTATTCCAGACAAGTGGCTGTCCAGACGCTTCTTAAAAGCCTCTAGTAATAGAGCATCCACAACTTCTGAAGGCAAGCATTCCACTGGTTAATTGTTCTCACTGTTAGAAAAAAAAATTCCTTAGTTCTAAACTGCTTTTCTCCTTGATTAGTTTCCATCCATTGTTTCTTGCCTTGCCTTCTGGTGCTTTGAAAAAATAGGTTGACCCCCCTCTTCTTTGTGGCAGCTTCTCAAATATTGGAACACGGCTATCATGTCACTTCTAATCCTTCATTCCACTAGACTAGGCATACCCAATTCCTGCAACTATTTTCATACGTTTTAACCTCCAGCCCCCTAATCATCTTTGTGTCTCTTTTCTGCACTTGTTCCAGAGTCACTTCATCTTTTTTATGAATGTGGTATTCTAAGTGTAGTCTTACTAAGGCTTTATAAAGCAGTACTGATACTTCACATGATCTTGATTCTGTCCCTCTGTTAATGCAATCTAAAATGCATTGGCTTTTTTGGCCAATGTGCACGGTTGGCTCATATTTAAGTGGATTCAGGATGAGTGCATAGACACAGGTAGTATTCTAGCTTCTCAAATTGCTATTGTACTCAGGATCAGGGTTCCTGCTGAGAAGCAGATAATAGTAACAGAGGATGGGAATTCTTGAAAGGAAAGTGGAAAATCAACCTCCATCTAGTGGACTTCTTCCATGATACATTTATAAGTCTCCAAATCTTTTTATTAGGACTGTTTTTATTCATGTTTATGCTTTGTTATTTTAATTGTATTTCAGTCTAATATCATCACAACATATGTTACTTTATTCTATGTATTTAATTATTAGTCACATTCATATAGTTGCCCAAAACACTAAAAGCAACCAGGAGATGCACTGTGTCACCCACCTCAATCCTCTGAGATGATCCAGAAGGATACTATGATCAATGGTACCAGAGGTGGTATCCAGCAGGTTCTGACCAGTTCTGGAGAACCAGTAGTGGAAATTTTGAGTAATTCAGAGAACTGGCAAATACCACTGCTGACTGGAGATTTTACAGTATCCATCCCCTGCCACACCCACCAAGCCATGCCCACAGAACCTGTATCCCACCACTGAATGGTACCAAACTACAGCAATTAGCAATAGCATTTAGGCTTACATACCATTTCACAGTGCTTTACAGCTCTCCCTCAATGATTTACTGATTCAGCCTATTGCCCCCAACAATCTAAGTCCTCATTTTACCAACCTCGGAAGGATGGAAGGCTGAGTCAAACTTGAGCCAATCAGGATCAAACTCCTGGCAGTGAGATAGCCTGCAATACTGCATTCTAACCACTGCGCCACCCTGGCCATTGGTATTTGGTTGGATTTAAAAACATTTTGCACACCCCTAAACCAGAACAAGCAAATTAAGAGAAATTATGGAATAGTTCAGTTTTCCCAACCGGTGTGACAACTCCCATGATTGTCCATCAGCATAGTCTTTGGCTAAAAATGGGGCAGGGAGGAAAGATGAAAGAAACATTCTCATTGTCAAAATTTATCTCTTCCTCTTTCATTTGGAACCAAGTGAGAAGAGATGTGAGTGATTAATGCTGCCAGATCACATTTGCCTGAGCTCACTTTCTCTGGGATTCTCCTCAGGGCTCTCCCATTCATCCCTCACAATGCATGATCACAGCTGTACCTTACCACTATGAGTGGATCCCTCTTTTTCCCGACATGATCTCACCACCCTTCATGACCACAATATTAAATATTATCAAACTGATTATTTTCAGAAAGAGTTTTTTATATTTGTCCCAATTTAACAAGGGGTAACAGCAAGTTTTTCCCCATCCTTTTTTGGTCACATTCTTGGAAGCAAGTAGAATAGAATAGAATAGAATAGAATAGAATAGAATAGAATAGAATAGAATAGCTTTATTGGCCAAGTGTGATTGGACACACAAGGAATTTGTCTTGGTGTAAATACTCTCAGTATACATAAAAGAAAAGATACATTTGTCAGGAGTCGAGAATCATAGGGTATGACACTTAATGATAGTCATAGGGTACAATAAGCAATCAATCATACTAGGAAACAGTCAATATAAATCGTAAGTATACAAACGACAAAGTTACAATCATACAGTCACAAGTGGGAGGGGATGAGTGATAAGGAGTGATGAAAAATTAACAGTAACAGTAGTGCAGACTTTATAATAGTTGAACAGGGTTGAGGGAATTATTTGTTTAACAGAGTGATGGCTTTCCGGAAAAAACTGTCCTTGTGTCTAGTTGTTCTGGTGTGCAATGCTCTATAGCGTCGTTTTGAGGGAAGGAGTTAAAACAGTTTATGTCCAGGATGTGAGGGGTCTGTAAATATTTTCACAGTCCAGTTCCCGATTGATAAAGGCTACACACAGAACAATGCCAAGTTGGTTTTTTTTCTTCCAAAAATATCTTTAGATAGACCAGGAAATACAATCAAAACGCAATTAAAGTGGTTAGGCTGGTAAGCGTCTTCCAAAAGAGGGGCGTTTTAAGAAGAGTTCTGGCAGCACAAAGTGGATTTAAACCGAAGCACAACTGCCAATTGGTCATGTAACAAGGGATCAAATTGAAAACTGCTTGGTGATTAAAAAAAACTTTCTGCTAATAAAACAAGCCTGCTGTTGCTACTACTGCTGCTGCTATATAGGTTAGTGTCCGTGCCTTTAGACTAGAGTTTCAGGCATTTTTCTAAATGATTGACAATGAGAGATTCATACAATTCTAATATCCTCTTCTCCCCCTCCCCCCACCAACAACCCCCCCTCCACTCCTTCTACTAGTTTCGGTACTAACAAGCTTCTGTGGACACACAGGCATCCAGAGCAGGTATCTGTGTAAAATATAAGGTCCCTCTTTCATTTTCAAGCCTTGCCCATCAGTGTACAGTATTAGCAAATCACCTTTCAGTGTTTTAGAGCAGAGGTCTCCAACCTTCCCAGCTTTATGGACTAGCATCGGTGATGAGGATAGAGGATGATTCCACATGAGCAGCAGCAAGTGCACACGCAGCTCCATTTGCGCGTCAAGCTTACACGCACACCACTCACAGAATTGGAGTTCACACCTTGCCCCACTCACTGGTACCCTAAGCACTGACAAATCTTGGTGCCACCCTCCTTTGTACATATTGTACAAATGGAGCCATATTCTCAACTTTGTGGTGCTCCCTTTGGGCCTGATTCTCAGCCGTTGGTTTGGATAATTGTAAATAGAAATATGAGTCAGCAAACAGGCAGGTTTGAAGTACCTTTATTCTTCTACGCACACAGCATTCGGCAAGAACGGTTTACTTCTGATCCAGGTTAGCACTGGGAGAATTTGCCTTCCAGTGTAATTTATTCCCTTATCCCACCCACCTAAACGCTTCTAAATCCACCCTATGCTCATTTCCCAATCACCCTTCCCTATTATGCCTAGCCTCCTTTAAACCTTATATCCTAATGGCCCGCTTTCCTATCCCCGATTCCCATCTGATCCCCTTTTCCCAGCTAGTATACACAAGTCCCTCCCCCCGGGAGTTCCAGCCATTAGCAATGCTCAGCGGCGTTTTGGGATCCCCAACGCATCTGTCAGGGATTCCCCCACTCATCCGTTGCCTCCCAGCTATTTCTTGCTCCGTGACAGTCGAAATCCTAGTTAGCGTCAGAACGATAGAAACAACATCAAGGCTGGCTTCCCCAGCTGTTGCCTCTCAGCCATCACCTCTCAGCTGCTTCAGTTGACTCAGGCAATGTCATATTTATTTATTTATTTATTTATTTATTTATTTATTTATTTATTTGTTTATTGGACTTGTATGCCGCCCCATCTCCGAAGACTCAGGGTGGCTCACAACTAAAAATAACGACAATAAATAATTAAAAAAGAATTAAACCAATTCACAAGCCCAAAAAGTTACAAAACTAAAATTTACAATAATTTAAAATAATTTAAAACCCATCCCCCCCCAGGGAGGGGTCACAGCCCGGATTGGTCAAACAACCAGGTCTTCAAATCATGGCAGAAGGTGCGGAGGTCAGGGGCCAGGCGGAGCCCCAGGGGCAGTTGGTTCCAGAGGTCAGGGGCCGCGACAGAATAGGCTCGTCGCCGGGGGACCACCAGCTGACATGGACTTGCCGACAGGACCCCAAGGAGTCCTTGCCTATGTGCTCACACAGGGCGGTTGGCACTCAATATCGGCAGGAGTCGCTCCCTTAAGTATTGAGGATCCATGTCATGAAGGACTTTGTATGTTAAAACCAAAACCTTGAATCTCACCTGGAGTGCAACCGGCAACCAATGCAGGCAGCGCAGGAGGGGGGTAATATGGGGGAATCAGGAAACTCCCATCACCACCCGCGCCGCCACATTCTGCACCAGCTGCAATCTCCAGATAGTATGCAAGGGCAGTCCTAAATAGAGGGCGTTGCAGTAGTTGACTCTAGAGGTAACAAGGGCGTGAGTGACTGTGCGCAGGGTATCTCGGTCCAGAAATGGGCGAAGCTGATGAACAAGGCGGAGCTGGGCAAAGGCCCCTGGGCCCCCACCTGCTCCTCCAACTGGAGCTGTACATCCAGGAGGACCCCCAGATTCCGCACCCTATCCACAGGGGGCAACACCTCTCCCCTATGGCCAAAGATGGATATTCCTGACTGGGCGAGATGCGGTATGCACAACCACTCAATCTTGGCGGGTTGAGTCGAAGCATGTTCCTGCTCATCCAAATCGCATCCAAACATCATCAGGGAGAGGGCATCACTGATCTGGTTCAGGGTGGAGATGTACAGCTTGGTGTCATCCCGTACTGATGGCCACGGATGATCTCACCCAGCGGCTTCATGTAGATGTTGAATAAAAGGGAGAGGACCAACCCCTGAGGGACCCCACAAGAGAGCACCCTCGGGTGACCTCTACCCCCCTGCCAACACCGATTGTGACCGCCCCGAGAGGTAGGAGGTGAACCACTGAAGGACAATGCCCCAACTCCCAACCCCGTAAAGGATACCATGGTCGATGGTATCGAAAGCCGCTGAGAGATCTAATAGGACCAGGACAGAGGAAAAACCCCTGTCCCATGCCCTCCAGAGATCATCCATCAGCGTGACCAATGCTGTCTCCGTGCTGAAACCGGGTCGGAAGCCCGATTGGTACGGATCCAGGTAGTCCGCTTCATCCAGGAAGAGTGGAAACTGCCGAGCCACCACACTCTCAACAACCTTCACCAAAAAGCGAAGGTTGGAGACTGGACAAAAGTTGTCTAACACGGTCGGGTCCAGGGCAGGCTTCTTCAGGAGGGGTCTCACCACCGCCTCTTTCAAGGCAGAGGGAAAAACACCCGCTCTTAACGAAGTGTTGACAACTGCCCGGAGCCAACCGCAGGTGGCCTCCCTGGAGGCATAAGCTAACCAGGAAGGACATGGGTCCAACAAACATGTGGTGGAACTCAGCTGCCACACAGTCCTGTCACATGTGCACGCTGATCCCTCTGGGTCCCAAGATACCGCTGCTGTTGGGTCAATTTGCACAGAGCCTGACACTGGTGCCCTAAGCACGTGCTTAGTCTGCTTAATGGTTAATACACCACTGACCCCACTCATGCAAGTGGTGCTGCACCCATGCTTACTTGCTGCTTATGCAGCCCAGTTCTGAACAAGCTGCAGCCCAATACTGCGCCATGACAGGAGATTCCTGTTTTAGAGGGCAGAGTAGAAAGTACAAGTAGTCTTCGATATACAACCAGAATTTCACTCAACTTTATGACCTTTTTTGCCACAGTTGTTGAGTGAATCCCTGCAGTCATTAAGTGAATCATGTAATACAGCGAATCCTGGTAAATCTCCCCTCCCCGCATTGACTTTGCTTGTCAGAAACCAGCTGGGAAGGAGGCAACTAGTGATCACATGGCCCTGGGAAGCTGCAAACATCATAAATAGAGATTCAAGGTATTAGTGACAACATATAAAGTCCTACATGGCTTGGGTCCGGGGTACTTGCGGGAACGTCTCCTGCCAGCATCACACTCCGATCGCCCTGTACACTCCCACAGGCAGGGCCTCCTTGGGGTACTGTTGGCCAGACATTGTCGGCTGGCAGTGCCCAGGGGTAGGGCCTTCTCTGTGGGAGCACCCACCCTGTGGAATCAGCTCCCCTTGGACTTTTGTTTGGCCCCTGATCTCTGCTCCTTCCGCCGGGACCTGAAGACCTGGCTATTTCAGCAGGCCGGTCTGGACTGAACCAAAGGGGGGCGTTCTTTCTTTTTAAAGTAATTTTAATTGTTTTTAGTATTATTGGACTTGTATTGTTTAATTATTTTTTAAGTAAATTATTGTATTGTATTTTATACTGTGAGCTGCCCTGAGTCCTTAGGGAGAGAGGGCAGCATACAAGTCTAATAAATTATTATTATTATTATTATAAATACATGCTGGTTGCCAAGTGTCCAAATTTTGAACATGTGACTGTTGATATGGTCATACGTGCAAGGACTGGACGTAGGTTCCTTTTTTTCATATCTTTGAATCAGTGGTGGTATTCTACTGTTTCGGCCCAGTTTGGGCGAACTGGTAGTAAAAAAATGCTACTGTTCAGATGAACCGGTAGTAAAAAAACAGCTACCATTCAGCCGTAAAGAAACAGCTACTGGTTCAGCAGAACTGGCATTTTTCCCCCTCCCACTGATCAGCTGTTCTTACGATCAGCTGTGATGGGATCCCTCTTGCTGTCTTACTGCTTCGCCCAGGAGGCTTCCCTGAGGCCCAGCAGGCAAAAGAAAAACAGAGCACGGGGTGTGTGTGTTGCTGTGTGGGCCCCTCCCCCCACACTCTGTTTTTTGCGTCCTGGGCCTCAGGGAAGCCTCCAGGGAGCAAAAACCACCTCCCAAGAGGCTTCCCTGAGGCCCAGGAGCAAAAACACAGAGGGGGTGCTGCAAAAAAAAAAAGAAGAAGCCATGCCCATTCAGTCACATGGCCATGCCCACCTAGCCACTCCCACCTAGCCATGCCCACAGAACCGGTAGTAAAAATATTTGCATCCCACCCCTGCTTTGAATGGTTGCTAAAGGAATGGTTGTAAATCAAGGACTACCTGCATCCTGATCTTTCCTATTGCTCATTTTCTTCAGGAGGAAGGAAGTCTTTTGCAATCCCCCCGCCTTTCTTTATGGAAAAGTAATGCCGTTGAAGCGTTCACGGTTTTGCTTTCTCTGCTGTTTACAGATGATCAGGGTATTGTCTTCATCTTGACAGACTGTGTCGGCTTCCTTAATTTATTTTTGTTCCTGGGTGAACCTCATTTGTGCCAGGTTTTGACATTTCAAAATTCTAGGGCTTGTTAGGAATGCCTTAAGGGAAATACTAGTTGTTTAGCAGCTATAGCTGAGATTAGGTGCAAAGCCTGTGGGAGTAAACAGGGATTTTACCCAGACATATTTGTTTAACTGAGTTAGGAAGTTCAGCAAAAATAAAATAAAAAAGTTGAGCTAAATGTGATCTTTTAAAAGTTAGTCAAACATATGCTGAGATGAGTCACAGGAGAACTGAGCTGATTGCATCTGTAGCTGCCCCTTTATTAGTGCAGAGCTCTTTAAATTGCTGGCACTAATGGTAGATGGGTGAAGGGTCAAAAGAGATGAGAGATGAAATGGGCCATTGCATGAAAAGGGGAAAAAAAACAGAGCAGATCATAGTCTGCTGAAAATGAGGAGGACGAAGGAGATCTGAGAAACCAACGAATGCCCTGAATCAGGCCCAACACAACAGTGGCACTAATCCCTCGAAGAGTGAGGCTTCAAGCCCCAGGTTGGTTTGGATTTCTCAGAATTACCTCCAAGGGCAGCAATGCCACAAGATAGCCAAAAGTTAATAGAACAGAAATAGAGTGGAAATAGAATAGAACAGAATAGAACAGAACAGAATAGAATGACAGAGTTGGAAGGGACCTTGGAGGTCTTCTAGTCTAACCCCCTGCTTCGGCAGGAAACCCTACACAATTTCAGACAAATGGTTATCCAATCTCTTCTTTAAAACTTCCAGTGTTGGAGCATTTACAACTTCTGGAGGCAAGTTGTTCCAATGATTAATTGTTCTAGCTGTCAGGAAATTTGTCCTTAGTTCTAAGTTGCTTCTCTCATTGATTAGTTTCCACCCATTGCTTCTTGTCCTGCCCCGTTGATTCTTGTCCTGCCCTCTTGTCCTGCCCTTGTGCTTTGGAGAATAGCTTCACTCCCTCTTCTTTGTGGCAGAGAAGCATAGAAGCATGCATTCATAAGAAAAATTTTTTGGAAGTAATGGTCTATTTGGGATCCCTTGCTCCCAAGGAAGTCTATATGCTGGGTGAAGTTCCAGTCATACCAGTTGTGCTGGAGGTAAACCCTTGAAGGTTTTGTATAAAACTTGCCATTTTTGAGAAGAGCCCAAAGCTGGAAGCAATCTCTGTACTTTACACATTCCTGTACCTACCTCTTTAATTCTGTCTTCCATTGCCTTGCTTTTTTGGACTCTGACCCAGTTTGGACTTTGACACGCCTTGCCTTGTGCCTTCCGTACTGGCATTAGCTGCCTTCACTTATTTAAACTTATTTAAGTCTCTGCCTGTATGTTGACTGTGTGGGCAAACCTAGAAGCTCATGGTTGAGGCAGGACAAGCAAGCCCTGAGGAAGGGGCCTGATGGAGTAAGCAGGATGAGAGGAAGATATTTATTTCCCTTTGTCAACAATGGATAAGATATTCTCCAACAAGATTATGTATTACCTTGTGATTATATTTATATACTGATATTGGGAAACCAAGGATCAATTCCTGGCCATTTGCACAGCATGCAATGCCAGATAGACTATTTTGGCACAGAATATAAACTGAGCCATTTGCTGTATTTTCAAAATGTATCAAAACACAATTCTGAGTCATACTTTCCTCTGCCTATCAAGCGCTTCAATACTGGGGGAATCCCTGTTTTTGGAGGGAGAATGATTTCTAATTTTTTTATTTGAAGAGATAAAAATTGTTCCTTAGGCATTTTAGCAGCCAAGGTGTTATTTTTACTCCTTTTCCCGATTCCTCAACTTTACAAACCAGATCACATATTTTGGGCCCACTCACACTAAAGTATTCATAAAAGATGCTTGTAGGCATCAGCTGAACTTTGACTTAATCCAAGACTGGCCTCCCATAGATAAACGTGGTTTCTGGAAATAATAGTGCATCATGGGTCAGCAGCAACATTTGTTTTTCAAGTCAGGATTCCTTCAGAGACATGCGAAATTTCAGTAAAAGTCTCGGCATAATTCCACTGAGAAGCTTCTTATGAGTCATCAGAGCTCGATAACAGGTGTGGTTTCTAGCAAAATTATGCTTTGGCTGTCTATAATAATAGAAATAAACCGCTAGAAGGAATGCATGGCTGCTTTCTGAGGCTTTCCCTTTGTGCATTTTTCTAGTGATTTCTAGGGTGCCTTGGAATGCTGCTCCAGTGATAAGAAGGTGCAGCCACACAAAGGGGGAAAACCTTTGAAGAAAACTCTTGTGTTTTCCAAAGCAAAGAGCCATTGTCCCTGTCAGTGCAGCCTCAGCACACTTTATAAAGAGCAGTTCTAAATTAAGCCTCACAGCATTGCCCTTTCTGAGCTAATTAAGTCACGATCTCCCCTGAGTTAAATCTCCAACTTTTGCATCTTCCTAATGAAGAATTCAAGATGCTCCATGAAAGGTCACACAGAGTTTGTCCTCCTCTTTCCAATCAGCTCCTTGCATTAAAAAAAGTGAGCTCAAAGAGTCCTCTTGAGAGATTTTCCCTGTTCAAGTTGGCAAAGTAAGAGACTTGAAAACAGGCCACAGGCTCACCAGTATTTCCTAAAGATTTCCTAAAGATTAAGAATGCTGGGAAGGGTGAGGTTTTCTACCTGAAGGAAATACTAGCATTTTTCAGCCATTCTGATAGGTAATAGATGGGTAGAAAAACACACTTGTTCTGTCTGAAAAACAAAACAACAAAAACAACAAAAAAGTGTTAAGTTTGCATGAAGAGACAGACGCCGAGTGCTTCAAGCTCTTTGTCTATTAGTGACTACAGCTCAGAACGAACCCACTTTGGCTGGGCTGCGGCTGCTACTTATAGCCAGCAGCCGCAGTTGCCAGCCAATCAGAGTGCAGGGTTTTCCCGCACTTTTTAAACCAATCATTTCTTACATTTTACAAGAACAGTTCAAACTAAACCAATGACTTTAAACCTGCATACATAACAAAAAGGTTGTTAAACAAAGGTGCAGTTCTACTTTGGCACAATGTGAGTTTCCTGGTAATCAGATATTGCAAGGCCAGAGGCTTGCAATTATATGAAATTCCAATATGTGCTTCTTGTTTAGAAGCACAAAGAATTGGTTTTTTCCCTTTGAAGCTAACAAGCCAATAAATAATAAGCAAAATGTGCTGGCTCATCTCTTGGTGAAATTAACGGGATTTTTTTCTCTCTCTGTAGCAGAGACAAAACAGAAAACAGGCAGATTCATCTGGCCTGTTGCTAATAAGTGCTAGACATTTCTATCCATGATCATTTGTTGTTTCTTGCACAGCCATTTTGTTTCACTGCGAAAGATGTCTAGAAGCATCTTCCAAAGCAGCTTGTGAGCCTTGTCAAAACATGGCTACTTTCACAATGAGAAAAACGGTACTTCCTCTTTGTGCTTTCACTCAAAGGCAACTACAAGTGTGACAAGTGACAAAAGTAGCACCATACTATCACAACATAAGCTCTACAGTGTTGTATATGTGCTATGACATCTCATCTACATGCTACTAAAAGTCTCATTATGACCTTTAACTGGGCAATGGTGACCTTTAAATGGTGCATAATAGGGCCACAATTGTTCAATCAAATTTATGGACTAATTTATAAAATGTGTCCAAAATGCAGGACCCATGACTCCCCAGGAAATTAAATTTGGGAAAGTTGTAGCTGCTTCAGTGCTATTGGCTACTACTATGCTGCTGCTGCCTTGGTCACCTTGATATAGTGCCTTCATCTCTATTTTCAATGTTGCCTGGCAGTTTCCCAGGCAGTCTCGCAGTCCCTTGCTCTCTCTCCCGCATCCAGCAGCAGCCACTTACTAGATAGGGAAGGGTAGGGAAGAAGAAAAGAAGTGAGGGATGAAGAGGGAGAAAGAGAGAGGAAGGAACTCCTGTGAATTCTTCCTAGCCCATGTCATCCCCAACACACTCCTTAGCTTTCTCCAACCTGCAGGCATTTTCCCCAACCCATGCAACACTTCTTGTGTACTCCCACACCACCCTCATCCTGCACCCCTTTTGTGCATCCTCCACAACCCATGCAACACCTTTTGAGCAACCCCACGCCTCCTCCCTTCCAGCGCTGCCATGCCATATACCGCTAATGACCTGCACAATGCCTCTTGTGCATTCCCATACACTCCCAGGCATACTTCCCAACCCACGCTACTTCCCCTTGTGCCATCCTAGACCAGCATGGTCCTTCATGCACTGGGAAGGGAAGGGAGATTTCTGGTGCTCTCATCCAGCTCCCCACAAGGAAACTCAATGGGGAAACTGGCAGGATGTCAGAAGTTGCTGCTGCTCCCATTGATTTTGGCCTAGTGGGGGTCATACTCCTTCTGTTCTTAGGTAAGGTAGTATATCTGAAATGATGAGCCAATAGAGCATGTATTGTCTAGTGGATGTAAAAAAAGGTGTTATGATGATGCCATTTTCATCATTTTGAAAAAGCTTAAGATCCTGAGATGACAAATCTTTTGAATAGTTTGCATAATACTTATGAATGCATCCTCATTTGTCCACAATTAACAGCTTAACTTCTTTGCCAGGTGTTTGTGAAAGATCTTGTTACTTCACTGGAGTTCCAAAGGTTAATGGATCCTTAAGCAAGATACACAAGAGCTCAAACTCAACCTATGCATTCATTTCCTAGTTGCTTAATCTGCTAAATTCTGATAAGGGGATTCAATTGGTACCCTTTTCCTCCTTCACTGAGAGAAGCTGGGAGTTTGAAAGTGCTTGTTTCTTCTTCCTATGCAAGAAAGTATTGTTTTTGAGGATTACTAGATCATGACATCCATTACCATACCACATTCCCTGTTTCCTAGCTGTCTTGCATATCAAATGATTAGTCTGTTAAGTGTGACAGCCTGTGAGTGCACCATGAGCCACCTTCTGCAAAGAACCAGGACTGCAGCTCATAGAATATGTCAGCTCATCCATTTAGCCTCATGAGCATTTGGCTAAGGAAGTGGATATTCTTCACACAATTTACTCCAAGGGCATTTCTGATCATGATGCTTAACTTTTTTTAGTCCTTCCTGCACGCAGTATCAGGCCTAAAAATATAGAGACTCTGTATCTATAGATAAATTTAGACCATCTGCAGTGCCGTCCTCCAAGGATTATAGAAGAAGATCCCAGATAGAATCATTGGCATCTGCCTTTGCAAGGATCAGAAAAAAATGTGATTAAGGCCTTGACCTGACACTCCAACCAGCTGTTTCCAGATGTTATGGAGTGATGGGAGAAAGCAAGCTGTTCTCCTTTTGTGTCAGACAATTCCCTTTCCAAGTGGAGCAAAGGATTCATATGGATTCTACATTTTCCATATGGGAATAAAAGAACTGTAGTTTGTCATTTTCATCCATCATCCGATTTGTGTCTAACTGCAACATAATAGCTTATCTGCTGTTAAAAACTGAGCATTTCATTCAATCCTTCTTGTCTTTCTTGGCTTTCCTTTTCCATTCATACAAGATCCTTTTGGTTATTCGGTACACATTTGGAGAGGCTGGACTTAGGAAAGCGTTGTCTACCTTTAGGTGGGACTTGTTGGAATGTAAGTCATTTGAGGGTCCCATATTACAGGTTTACAGTTTCCAATAGCCATATACAGATATCCCTTGACCTATGACCACAACCATGCAAAATTTATGTTGCTAAGCAAGACAGTTGTTAAGTGAGTTTTGCTCCACTGTATGACCTTTCTTGCCACAGCTGCTAAGTCAATCACTGTAATTGTTAGGTTATGGTTGTTGAGTGATTCTGGCTTCCCCTTGACCTTGCTTGTAAGAAGGTCACAAAAGGTGATCACTTGACCCCAATTGCAACTGTCAGAAATAAATAAATAAAGTCAGTTGTCAAACATCTGAATTTTGAACATGTGATCATGAGAATGCTGCAACAGCAGTATGTGTAAATATGGTCCTAAGTCACTTTTTTCAATGTTCTTGTAACTTCAAACAATCACTAAATAAACTGTTGTAAATCAAGGAGTACATGTAAAGCAGAGGTCCCCAAACTTGGCAACTTTATGTCATGCCCCTGGTGGAGACTGACTCTGAGGAAGAGGAGGAACAGCTGACAGGGAGTGGAAATGTGGCTCTGGAGGTTGTGGAGGAGGCTGGGGAAGGGCAGAGGCCGGCTGAGCAGTCAGAGGAGGACCCAGGCCCATCCCCTCTCCATTCTAGGGCATGCATGGAGGAGAGGATAAGGGAGAGACATGGTCTACTCAGGTGGAGAGGCCCTTGATCCTCTTCATGGGCTGCAGCTGTGACAACTGAATAAGAGGACAGACATGCGTACAGGCGAACACTGGAAACAAAGCATGGAAATATCTCTAGTTTATGGTTCCTCTCTGAGTTTGGCATCCTTCCCAGTGTGTGTTTTGTTACCTGTGGATGTTCTCCAGCCCTTAACTTGCCTGGTTTGTGTTGCTTTTTTCCTCCTTCTTGTAACTGTTTGTGTGGGAGTTTTTTGTCTTCTGTCAAGGATATTTGGAGCTTGGAAGCAAAGTGAAGGAATAAAAGGGGCTTCACCTGTTTTCTGTGACTGTGTTTGTTTTGTATCCCATCCTGGGTCATCACACTTTAAGACTTGTGGACTTCAACTCCCAGAATTCTCCAGCCAGCTGGCTGGAGAATTCTGGGAGTTTCCACAAGTCTTAAAATTGCCAAGTTTGGGGACCCCTGATGTAGAGGATGAGATACTGAGATACTTTGCTATACTCACACAAAGACGAGTCTCCTGCTGTCTCTTGACACTTGCAGTCCAGAAAGTGAAAGAAAGGAGCAAGGAGAGGGCACGGGAACCCCTGCCCATCTGTCATCACCTAAATCCAATTTCAGAATTTCTAGTACTAAAGCTTGTTTTAGTCTCTGGTTTGCTTACTTAATTACCGAAGACAACTGAAGTGAATAAAAGCTGTGTTGATGCAGTCTGAAAACAGTTGGTTATGAGCCAAATGAGATGAAACTCTGCAACTTCCTTTTAGTTGCTGTTTGTTCTGTGAAGCAACAAAGAACCTTTGGTGTACTGTACATATGGTAAGCATTAATGAGCACTTAAGAGAATTTTTTGTTGTTCCTTACTCTCATTGTGCTTTTGCCTCATGTTGTGCCCTCAGACACATACACTTTTTAATGATAGCTTTAATGATAATACATCTCAAGTCCTCAATGAGATGACAGAGAAAAAAATATGGGAAGGATTCCAGCAAAGCTGCCAAATTTTCACTGCCTTAATGTGAAGTGTAGAAGTATGAAGAGTAAACAGGGTCTCCAAGTGCTTGAGGGAAGCTTTCATTAAACTCTGGTTGAATGCTGCTACCTGCCGTGTGGCCATTTACTTCAGCTCTTCCTTCTATACTGCTATGTTTTACCTGGATTGTCCAAAAGCCAAGATTGTAAGACTTTTATCATACTGGCATGGGTGCCATTTTGACTTTTCTGACCAAATTTTGCAGATATTTCTGATTCTAACAAACCCCCAGTGTTAGAGGCACCATAGAATGTGTGGCAGCTTGAACTATTTCTATTAGGTATAATATCAGGTAAACTTGATAAGAAAAGTATGTATTTAATATTGCATGTCTTGACAGCAGCGAGGATTGTATTTGCGCAATGCTGGAAAAATGAAGAAACACCACGAGATCAAGAAATAATTAAGAAAATATTAGAGTGTGCAGAAATGGACAGACTGGCATTAAAAATGAAACAGAAAGAAGATACAAAATATTACCAAACATGGAATCTATTTTATCAGTAGTTGGAAAAAAAGGGGGTGGAGATTAAGAGTGTAAATATATTGTTAAGCAAATTTAATACCCAGATAACATGATGTTTATTAAGCACTAAGAAATGTAACATAAAAAATTAATAAAAAGAAGAAAGAAAGGAAGGAAGGAAGGAAGGAAGGAAGGAAGGAAGGAAGGAAGGAAGGAAGGAAGGAAGTGTGGCAGCCATGTTTTTCTGAACATTGATGCATTCTGAGGGGACATGATAAAACCAATGTGACCTGTGATAAGATGACTCATGAAAAGAAACTTCAAAGCTATTATGATCTTATCCTCTTTCTTCTCATCCACCACACACACTTCCCTTGGTCTCAGAGATCAGTTCAGTAAAATAAAAATAAAAGCCATCTGGAATTATGTACATGCATCGAAAGAATAACACAGATTATACACACAAATATGCACATGTACACATGCCCAGAAGAAGAAAAACTCAGAAACATTTAATATTGGCATATTTAATATTGAGGGAGATGGGCGATTCAGAAACATGAAATATAAATAAAATAAATAAAATATATATTCTGCCACTGGACCACTAGTGTTTATGAGTTATTTAGATTCTGGAGATTAATATTTCTACTACATTAGATTTGGAATAGAACAAGCAGCTTGTCTATATCCTCAGGCTACAAAATCGAAAAGTATCTGTAATAATATTACTAGACAGTCATTCTGGCTGCATCAATCTTTGACTTCATAAACGTTTTATCCAAGTTGGCATGGGTGCAAAAAATTTTATCTGTAAAATACGGTGCTAATTACTCACAGTGGGCTCTAAGACTTCCAGTAATTGTCTCTGTTGGCTTAGATCTCAAGAATGTTCCTTGTTGCTTAAATAAATACATAAATAGTGTTGCTTTGCATTGCAAAGAAGTATCACAGAAGACAGTTTTCTTCACTGTTAAAGAAAACATTCATTTTTTTTAATCACAGAGTGACAAGTAATAGAAAACAGAGAAAATGCTTTGTTATTTGTGGTAATCCTAACACAAAAACAGAGACTGGTAAACAAATTGGGACTAAAAGCAGATTTCAGAGCATTGGTTACACTACATCACTTTTAGTAACTAAAAGTGCTGATACAGTAGATAGCATGCTTATACCTGCAAGCCACTTATGTGAACCCTATAAATAGTAAATAGACTACCTCAACACAAACTCTGTTTCAGTCCTTGGATCTCCCAGGGGACACAGTTGATCTCTGCACAAACTGGATGAAGCAGGTTCTCCTTGCTGTACTACCACTGTCCATAGTACTGCAAAGAATTTTCCCCACCCTGGTTTTTTAAAACTTCTTTGAGTTGCAAGATATAAACCTTAGTATTTTGTTTCTATAAAGCTGAACTTTTGCTACAAAGTTTGCATGGACCTGCAGAGGCCCACAGGAACAAAAGACCAACCTTTTCTGAATTGCTTAGATTATTATAGTACCAGAGTT
Organism: Naja naja; assembly: GCA_009733165.1. NCBI lineage: Eukaryota > Metazoa > Chordata > Lepidosauria > Squamata > Elapidae > Naja > Naja naja. Next base: position 101,412,760 of record CM019148.1, read on the forward strand.
ACAAAATGGGATGGGTGGGGAAGAAAGGGTCTATGTTAGTATCAAATGAGAAGATATAAGAAGGAAGAAGGAAGGAAATTTGCAAACATATAGGAAGTTAGAAGAAAGGCAGAGGGGTTGGTAAGGAAGGAACAATCCCTAAAAACAAAAAGTAGGAACTTGGAAGATTGGTTCACATGGAAGCCAATCAGCGATTGGCTTTCCTTTCAAGACAAAAAGCAGACTGGGCAATCTAGTGATGACTTTATTTATTTATTTATTTATTTATTTATTTATTTATTTGTCAATCGCTTACAAGGTAATAGGTATAAGTATAAACATAGTTATGAATACATGAAATGGATACATATAAGAAAAATAAAAAGAAACAATAGGACAGGGACGGTAGGCACATTGGTGTGCTTATGCACGCCCCTTACAGACCTCTTAGGAAAGGGGTGAGGTCAATAGCAGACAGTGTAAGGTTGAAGTTTTGGGTGTTTGGGGAAGAAACCACAGAGTCAGGTACAGTATTTCAGACATTGACCACTCTGTTGCTGAAGTTCTATTTCCTGCAATCACGTTTGGTGAGGTTAACCTTGAGTTTGTATCTATTGTGTGCTCTTGTATTGTTATGGTTGAAACTGAAGCATTCGTTGACAGGTAGGACATTGCAATGTATGCTTTTATATACTATACTTAGATCGGACCGAAGGTGGCGTAGTACTAGGTTTTCTAGGTCTAGAGTTTCAAGTCTGATGGCATAAAGTATTCTGCAATGACTAGAGGAGTGGAGAACTCTTCTTGTGAAATATTTCTGGACTTTCTCAACTGTGTTAATATCAGATACATAATGTGGGTTCCAGACTGATGAGCTGTATTCGAGTATTGGTCTAGCAAATGTTTTATATGCTCTAGTTAGTATTGTGATATTACCAGAGAAAAAGCTATGTAGGATTAGGTTAACAACTCTTAATGCCTTTTCAGCTATGTAGTTACAGTGGGCTCTAGCACTTAGATCATTTGAGATGAGTACTCCAAGGTCCTTGACAGAGTTTGGATCTCAACCAGGTCTTGACTATTCAGCTTGTATTTTATTTTCTGATTTTTTTTTGCCAATATGTAAGACAGAGTATTTATTTGTTGAGATTTGAAGTTGCCATTTGTTTGACCATTCTGATATGTAGTCAAGGTCTTTTTGAAGGGTAGCAGTATTTTCTGTGGTGTTGAATAGCTTTACATCATCAGTGAAGGGAACGCAGTTGCTCTTAATATGAGCATAGTTTTATAGTTTCATAGCATTAGTCCTTAGTTTGGACTAAGGGAGCAGCATCAAGCTGCCATGCAGAAATGTCCTAAGATGCTCAATTTTAGTTACAAATATGGTTCAAGCCTGCCTGGAAAATAGACCAAAGTTATTCATTCAATTAAAAGATTATGAACCACCCCAGAGTCAGTTTTTGATATGGAAAGACAGTATGTTTCCCACCAGCACTGCCTTCTATTCTTCATTATCGTAATTGATGTGTCCAGAACAGAAGATCCTATGTTGGAGATGGCACTGAAACACACATTGCATAGGAAATCAATTTGTACTTTATGGGTACCATCACATATGTAATGCTCTCCAGATTTACAAAAGAAAGAAATTCCTAAGCAAAGAGACCCAAGTGGAGCTATTCTTATTAGGTCTTCCAAAAATGAGAGAACTTCTGAATTAGTTATTTTTGTTGCCAAAATGGTAGTAATTTTGGTAGTAATCTGGCAACTTTCTTAATTAATGGGATTGTTATGAGCAAGCTTCAGGAAAGGAGAAATGGACAGGAGGAGTCTCATATGAGTTGACAATTATTGCCCTATCTGACTGCTATAATGGAAATTTGGAAATTCTGGAGGCAAGACACCATTAATGACCATATTGTTCATGATGGATGATGATCACATTAGTAGTGAATCATGTGAAACATTGCCTGCAGGTGTCTCCTACTCTTCCTTTGCCTGTACTGCACAGGACAATATGTTAGAATTGCTTCATAGCAATAGCACTTAGAATTATATACCGCTTCACAGTGCTTTACATCCCTCTCTAAGCAGTTTACTGTCAGCATATTGTCCCCAACAATCTCATTCCTCAGGATGGAGGGCTGGGTCAACCTTGAGCCGGTAAGAATTGAACTGCTGAATTGCTGGCAGTTCGCAGTCAGCAGAAGTAGCCTGCAGTACTGCATTCTAACCACTGCACCACCACAGCTTGTTAGTGAGATGGGCATAAATATAAATTGAATGAATGAATGAATGAATGAATCAATCAATCAATTAATCAACAAACTAACCAATCAGTCAATCAACCAATCAAACAACAGTGGGTGCCACTGCAGTAAAGACAGCCTCAAGTAGTCAATCAGCAGTGAAGTTGTCAGGATTCTGAGTTCCAACAAGACATTTTTGTTTCTATCAACTCCCAAGGTTTATGATTTGGCTGCCCTTTTCTGATTAAAATTTTAGATGTTGTGTCAGAATAACGTTGATGAGAAAAAGTGTATAATTTATGTGTCAACAGAGAATCAGCGCATCCAAATGCTTGTGAAAGAAGAGGATCAGGCTCTTCCAAGGCAGCGTTCTTAAGGTCTCATTATGTGCAGTTTGTATAATATCTGTTGTTTAGTTCATTGAAGTGTCAACAGAGGAATACCATAGTGTTCCCTTAAATCTCATGAGTAAACTAAATCTGTTGCTAAGCCTTTTTTTCCAAATTAATTTCTTGTCTCTGCAGCAGCAGCATTCTGCAAAATAAGTGAATTTGGTTATATATTATGATTTTTTAAAATATTCTGGGCAGCAAATTTATGTAATTAATTAATTAGAGTCTGGGATTTCTTTCTTGTTTTGCAAGAGTCCTGAAACTTAGTCAATGAAGGTTGTTTTCCATTTAAATACTATCAATGTACCAGGGACTATAAGTTCTGAATCATTTATTTGAGGAACCAAGACCTGAACTTAGCTATGAATTCATGGATTTCTTTCCTCCCTTTATAAAATAAACACATATAATTCTATCCATTCCTTTTTATAAGGAAAATGATGGTTGGTGAGAACAAGTCCTTGTTCAGTTTCTACCTCTTAGAGGTAGAAACTGAACAAGGGTTCTCACCAAGGAACCAAGAAACCTCAACAGTATGGATGACATCAGGGCGGGACCTTAAGTATGGAAATTCTCTTCTGATCTCATCAAATCCTCTTTCCAGAAAACTTTAGCTAGCTTCTGTAACATAATAAAGCTAGGCCTCTGTTAGGCCAGCCAAAGTCATAACAGAGAGATGACCCTATAGCTCTGTATTGGTTTGAGTTTCATAATTTCTTTTATTTGGAAGTTGGTGAGAGAGAGAGCAAATTATGAACCTTATTTTGAATTATACTTCTGTATCTTTGATATCTTTGACTTTGTTTGCATAAGGTATGTGGCCTATAGCTTTAAAAACTAATGGGCACTAGAAGCATAACTTTCACATTTTTCTTTACCTGTAATTTTCTTCTATAAATTTTAGTTATTTTTAGTATAAGTCTGATTTGTCCCACTGGTGGATGTACATCTTTGGATACATCAGAGGAATGTCTCATTAGTGGGAAAAATAGACAATTTGGGCAGAAAGAATTTTCCTTCCTGCCTGCAGTCTCTGTGTGCCCCCAATCTTCTCTAGAAGTTTGAGGTTCCTCTTGAATATCCATTCAAGTGATGAAAGGATTCAGAAGAATGGAAAACCACTGCATGCAGAAACATCTACTTCTGTAGCACTGAATAGAATGACTAATACTTGGAATCTATGTATAGTCATGTAATACTGGAGGAATGCATGATTATATTCTGCTCTGAACTTAGCATAAGAAAATATTTGTGCTTTTCAGATTCCAGTATTTGTAATAAAAAAAGTTTAAATAAAGAATTAATCTCAGTGCTTTGCTTTTCACAGGGCTGTACATGGCAAACTGATTCATCAAAACATGGATTTTTTTTAAAATAGAAAAAAATAGGCCATGACTGTAATTATTCTTTGGGTTTCCTCTATATATGGGTACAGTGTCTAGTGGTAGCTGGGTCCTCAGGTGACAATGCTTTCATCAAAATGACAAAAGCAATGTTGCATTGCAAATTCATTTCTTTTGTTGTATGTATATAATGTTGTGATGCAAGTAGAAAAGGAGCAGGGCTTGTATGGCAAAACCACTTGCATTATTCTGACCCCTGCCTTGCAGCCCCATGAATATTCTTAGTCCAATATTCTTGGCCTTGTTAGCTAGAAGTTGGAAATGTTGCAGACCCACATGTCTAGAGGCTACCAGGCCAGGGAAAAGTAACATAAATGGATAAATAGTTGCCATAACAAATGACATAATTTTGCTCCACTGCTGAAGTATTAATATTTGACTCTGAAGGTTGAAACCTGGATCTGTATTGCAGTAATTGAGGCCTTCATCAATTACTATTTTCCTCCTTACTCATTACCTTCATCCATAGAAATTATTTTCTTCTGGAGAGAAACCTCTCTCTTTAGTACTTATGGAAATGGAATAGTGAACAATTCATTATCAATTCATTAGTCCTGAGTTGCCTAAGATGGCTACTTCATGTTGTCTAATGATAGAACCAGCTCTGCCCTAACTTTTTCATTCCTAGTCCAAATTTCATCCAAGTACTGTATTATTGAGAATTTCCAGAAACTGTAATTAGATTTAAAAGATCTTATCTTATCTAAAAGAATTACCAATTTGTCACGTAATTTAAACAAATTATTTACCTCAGACTGCTGGGTTTTGTTCTTCTAGTCTAACTTATTTTTTGTCAAATATTTCATTTCAAGCAAGTTGTTTATATTCAGTTAAGTACAGCACAGCTAAAGTTAACTTTACAAAGTAAATACCTGAGGATTTACACTAAATATTTGCTTGATATATTTTCTGAGTACCAAGTGACAGAAGATCTAGCTACACACTGCTTTCAGGAAAGCACACTGATCACAAAATCTTTTAAGCTCCAACTGACTGAGGATTCCACTAAAAAATCTTTTCCAAATGATAGCTGCCAAAATCTATAAACCCAGGGTTTTCCTAAATGCCATTTTAAAGGATATTTACTTGTTCTTGAATATTCTTATTCAAAAGACAAATTCCTTTGAGGTTTTCCTTTAAAAAGAGCCTGTATGTTTGAGAGTCAGAATGTCTGTCTGTCTGTCTGTCTATCACCTATCTTTCTCTATCACCCATCTATATTCAAGTTTGCATGTGTGTGTGTGAAGGGAGGATTTGTCAAAGGTGGGGTAGAGTGACTGCAATGCTTTTCTCTTTCTCAAAAGCTGACTTTTCTTCTGACAATAATAACCTCTTTTTGGCTCCTCATGAATGTTTGTGTTTGCCTTTCCTAGTGGACAGAGAGAAAAGAGAAAGCTTAGTAAGAAAGAGAAAATTTGGTAAGAAATATGTCTTGTGGCAAATGCATAATCCCACCTGCTTTAAATCAATGTAGCTGCTACATTGTTGTGTAGTTGATTTCCTAGCAAAAAATAATAACATGCTGACAATAAATTGAACATTGGGACTGAGAAGCCTACAATGATTTAATATTTGTTTTTGATCATTAAGTCTGTAGTGTTGTTAGTTCTGACAGTGGCTATAGGAAGATTTCAGCTAGTAACTGTTCCATTTATGACTTAAATAGACCAATTTGTACAGTTTCCATGTACTTCCCTGTAGCTATTGCACCTGAACAAATAGCACTCTCCCTCTTTCCCAAATCTTCCTCTCCCAGAGATAAATACTTAAAATGTGTCCAAGTGATTTTTTTTTCATCCATTGGTACTCACATTATGGCAGAAAGATGAATCTGACAGTCAGTCTGGAATAAAAAAAACTGATTCGTTCTTCTGCAACTAGCTGCTCGTTTCTCAAAGGAACATTTAAAAATTTCTCTGATATGCTTTGAGCATCACTTATAAACCACTTTCACAGTTGATTGATCAAAATTTAAGCTTTTGACTGCAGGAAAGATTGGGTGAGTATAAAGCAGGAATTTCCACACAAATCCTAATTTCAAAACTCTGGAAGTTTATGAATTTAGAACCTTGTCACACTGCTAACTTAAATTATTTAAACCACTATCTCTTCACCTGGAAAGCATAGTTTTAAGAGGCAAGCATTCTCACTTGTCATCCAAAAAAATTCCTGACACCAAGCAGGCTAAAATCATATACACTCTTGTTCCATTGAATTCATTGGTGTTTACTTCATATATATACTGTACACATTTAGGACAGCTTTCTTTAACTTTCATAATGCGTAAACTATGATGAATTTGTGGCATAGGCTTGCATCTGTGACATTAAACTATCCACTAGTCCCATTTTTGAGCTAAAATAAGGTACTAATAAAAGCTAGAATGACCAACAAATTTGACTGTCTCCATAGAAACCTATACATGAAAATGAGTACAGCTTCTAGCAGTTTCTCTTGCACTGGCATCATACCACTAAGGAAACAGTGCAGTAAATATGAAGAATTGGGGTGGGTTTTTTTGCCAGAAATATGGTTATTTATAAAGAATTATGCCTTTTGATTAAACATGAATATGTAAGAACTATTACTTTGGAACAGATGTTTCTCTCTCTGGATTCAAACAAAAATGAACTCCTGTTTTTTCCTTTATCTAAATGTATCCTCTCTTGGCAACCTCTCAATCAGTCTTTACTTGGGGTAAGTACCACAGGCATGTGATAAGACCTACCTTACTCCAAGTTCTCCTCAAAGCTGAACTGTTGTGTTCTTGGTATTCTCTGAGCTAGGTTACAGACAGTATATAGTAGAAGATTGGCAGAATGCACCCATGAACATTGATGGCAATGAGAAGACATGATGATCATTTCTGATCGTTTATCTTCTGAGCACAGAGATACATTCAACCATAATTTCAAAGCTACTGACATTTTAAACCAAGTTAAAAAAAGTCAGAAAATTCTCACAAACTTGGCATTCTGATCAATCAGTCGTCAACAGATGTATAGAGGTAAATCACATCTATATACCCTTAGGAAATCAAAGGACAAGAGCACATCCTTCCTACCAACCAACATCAGGTGAACAGAAATAGTATCAGATAAATAATCAGGGAAGAAATTACATTGCCAACCAAGACTGATAAGACAGACTACTATATATACTGTAAGCAATCAGCAAATTCCATTCTCCTGTGCATTGATTATGTTACTTAGCCAGGCAATAAAATATCTGCAAGAAAATAACTAATGTAAAAGAACATCAAGTACCCAGTTGCTGCCATTTATTGATCTAGGGCTTTATTGTGTAATATCCAAACAACACTTTTGTTTTCCTCTCTTCTCCTGTCTCTTCCCATTCTGCCTTCTTCTTATTGTTCTTTTCTTGGGGCAGATTTCCAGTTTTGAACATAACATCTAACACTGTAGGAAACAGCATATACTTTCCCTTTGCATATATCTAAAATAAAAAAATGATCTGATTCATCTTATTCTTAGCTGGTCAATGTAGGAAATATACCATAGGGTATGGAGAAATGTCAGAATTTACAGAGATTTGTGACCCACTCTGGCGCAATGGTTAGAATGCAGTACTGCAGGCTACTTCTGCTGACTGCTGGCTGCCTGCAATTTGGCAGATTGAATCTCACCAGGCTCAATGTTGACTCAGCCTTCCATCCTTCCAAGGTGGGTAAAATGAGAACCCAGGTTGTTGGGAGCAGCATGCTGACTCTGTAAACTGCTTAGAGAGGGCTGTAAAAGCACTGTGAAGTGGAATATAAGTCTAAGTGCTATTGCTATTGCTATTTATCAATTGATTGATCAGGGTGTCAGAATTATGGATCTAAAAAGACAGCCCATCCCTGTACACCTGCTTTGGTCCTCAGTTTCAAGCCATGTAGGTTAACAGAATATACTCTTGGATAACAGAGGGATCTATAACAAGGCTTTGTAGTTGTATCAAGATTGCATAAATCAATTGTATGAATCCAGCACCAGAATGGCATGGCCAATTTCAACTGTCCTCTCTCTCCTACATTGTCCAAACTATTCAGGCATGTTTGTTTCCCAGTAAAATACAGCTGGTCTTTCTGACTGAACATTCTCAAATCCTTCCATCCTTTCATTCAGACTTCTGCCTTCAAACCATGCAATCTATATGCGATCTCTGTCTATCAATTGTGCCATTGTATACATGGGATTACATGGGATGTGCTTTTTGGAGAAGCAAAAACTAAATTCCATCAATCCATGGAGTTGATTTATTGGATGTCTTATGAAGCATCGTCATGAAAAAACATGCACAAACAGAAAGAAAATACGTTCAGGTATTTAGAAATGACTATAATCAAAACACAAGTAGAGAACTGATTAATTTCACTTCTCAGTGTTCTGCATATGATGAGGCTGCTGGAGATATCTATACATTGAGCATAAGTGCAGGAAAGGAGAGGGAATTTGAATGTACAGTTTTGTACATGGAAGACTTTGTTACTTCATTCTTTCATTAGCTGAAAATATTGCTTTTTCCAGAAAGGATAAGAGATAAATTACACATGCTCAAAAGCCAATCCTTAATATTTGGAATAATATCACTTTTCCAATTTCTCAAAGGAATTCTATTTTGTCATCTCCCATATCTGGTAGAGTCTTAATTCCCCATAGACAGATGTGGTGCTGTTCTCCTGACTCTATCCTGTGCAAAGGCTGGAGGGCAGCCTATTTTAAAGAATGAAACAGCACAGCAATCCAGGGCTGGAAGGGACCTCAGATGTCATCTAGTCCAACCCCCTGGAAACATGACTTCTGATTGCACAAAAATTGATGGGTGAAAATGCACACATGGTTAGGGGGAAAAAAGTTAAAACAGCATATAGATTATAAACCAGAGTTATTTTTGTTAGGCATAATACCAGAAAAATATGAGAAAGGGAATGTATATTTAATACTACATGTCTTAACAACAGCAAGAATTGTATTTGCAGAGCACTAGAAAAATGAGGAAACACCCACAGAAGAAGCAATAATTGAAAAACTATTAGACTGTGCAAAAATGGACAGACTGACACTGAAGTAAAAGAGAAAGAAGACACAGACTATTTTTGAACATGAGATTTGTTTTACAAATGGCTAGACAACAGAGGTAGAAACTAGGAACTGGAAAAATAGTATTATGTAAGCAAATTTACCCAGGCAACACACTGTTCACAAAGCACTTATGTATGTAAAGAGAAAATGTATAAATAAATAATAATTTTTTAAAAAATGATGGGCCCAGGTATACTATTTTTTTAAAAAAAGATCTTAATTCTGTTATTTTTCTCAGTATAACAAAGCTTGTAAAGTTCACTCAGTCTGGATTTTTAGACAACCTTTCAAGACAATTATATTCCACCAGAGCTTCAGCTCTAATTAGGTTGATTCAGTGGTGGGATTAAAAATTTTTTTACTACCAGTTCTGTGGGCATGACTTGGTGGGCGTAGCAGGGGAAGGATACTGTAAAATCTCCAGTCAGAGGTGGTATTTGCCGATTCTCTGAACTACTCAAAATTTCCGCTACCGGTTCTCCAGAACTGGTCAGAACCTGCTGAGTACCATCTCTGGGTTGATTGCTATCCATCTAAAGAGAAAGTTGATTTATTGTGTATAAATATTGGGTTTGCTAATAATTGATTTATTGCCACTATTATAATTTATTGGTATTGTTGCACTTAATATGTTGTAAAATGGCTCTTCCAATCTTTTGATTAGGGAAGGGTATTAAAATTGTAAAATAACTAAATGATTTTTTTCTTCATCTTAATCATGTCCAGTTCTCAGATATTGCTTCAGCAACTCCTTGCAGTTTACCTGGCAAAGTTTTTCAGAAGTGGTTTGCCATTGCTTCCTTCCTAGGACTGGGAAAAAGTGACTGGCCCCAGGTCACCAACTGGCTTGGAGCTTAAGATAGCATTAGAACTCATGGGTTCCCAGTTTCTAGCCTAGTGCCTTATCCACTACACAAAATGATAAATTTGACCATATAACTATAAACTGAAACAGTGGATTTTTATTATGATGTATTATCATTGTTTGTTATAATTTACTGTAATTACCTTACTACCTAACAGATTTCAAAAGAAAGAAACCATTCATCATCATTCTTAAATTAATTTTAACAAAAAGAGATGAATACTTAAATATTATGCAGCTGGAAACCTCTCTCTGTCTGATCCTATCTCACAGCACAGAGATTATTTTTAATTACTCAGGTTAAGTTTAAATGACAGAATTTCTGACTTGCTTGTTGCAGAAATGTTGTGCAGAAATGTATAGTACAAGAAAACAAATGTTCCTTGCAAATTCATTTGATGCAAATAGAACAGAACAAATTCTTATTAATTATCTCATCAATCACTGAAAGAATATATTATTTTCCCTGGTCAATGGAAACTGCAACTTCAATTTTCCATTGTTTTGGAAAAGCAAATAATTATTCTATGGGATAACTGGCCTAAGCAACAGCATACCATCAACATCCGTTGGCAGAAAGCAATGAAATATGATAATATATTACTGTAAATTTCCCATATTATTTCCTATAATTGAGCATCTCTGTCACAGAAAGTATTCTTAACAAGAAAATGATAACAATGAAAAAGTTGATGAGTTTACAAAGATTTGACTTTGTTATCACTGTCCACTTTAGAGAGAAAAATAACTTATAAGGACATGAATGATGACAAAGCTTATTAGAATAATTTATGGATGGCTTCAAAGTACTAATTGTCTGCCTAAATTTAGCTTTTCCTTTATTATAAGACATGAGACCAGATGAAAACTCTATTAAGTCATTAAGTAAACAGAAATATTCCTTATTCTGCCCAACATAATGGAGTACTATTCTCAACATGAATTGTTTTGATCTTTTTCCTGGATTCAAAAATAGTGTCTTCAAAGCCTCAAACCAGGGTTGGGCTGCTGGGGGTTCACAGGGGTTTGGGAGAGCCCCTAGCTAAGATTCTGTGCAGTTCAGAGAACCCCCAAATCCCATTCCTGGATGGCCCCGCCCACCCCATCCTGCCCTCCCAGGAGTCTTTACACAGCCCATTTTGGATGCAGGTAAATGCAGGGCACGCATGGAGGCTCAGGGCAGATGAAAAATGGGCCTCCTAGAAGTTTTGGAAGGCCAGAAATGGGCCCGTTTCCAGCTTCCAGAGAGCCTCTGGAGTCTGGGGATGCTGTTTTCACCTTCCTGGAGGCTCGTGGAAAGCCTCCAGAGCCCAGAGGAGGAGAAGGCTGACTAGGCCATGCCCACGCACACCCAGCAACCAGATAGAGAACCCTTTGCTAAATTTTTGAAGCCCACCCCTGCCCCAAACCACCTTGTGGCTAAACAGCTTGGTGTGCAGGTGGCTCATGTCTTCTCTGTAGCCACTGGCTAGCTGATTTGATACCTTAAATGTTATGAGAGTTGAGGTTCAAACTGCCTCAATGAAGGGAGGGAGCTGAAGACCTCAAGTTAGAGAGAGTTGCATTGCAGCAACCAAAGTAATCTTGTGGCACTTTAAAATCTAATAAAAATAAATGCATTATCATACAAGCATTTGGGACCCATTAGTTGCATGGAGTGACTTGTGCTGCCCCAAAATATATGCAGCAATTTGTTAAGGTGCTATAAAACACATTGTGGTGTCTACCTTGTTCAGTGATGGTTAGTCCAAAGTAACTAGGCTTAGGAATTCAACCTAATGAATCAAATCTCAGGTATACCCGATGCCAGTGGTGGCAAACCTATGACATGCTGCTAGGCAGTTCTTGTGAGAATAAAGTGTGCTCTTATGCGGCAGCCAAACTCTCTGGAAGTCTCACAAGAGGGCTATGCTCTCTTGAGCCACACCAAAACAAGGTGTGCTTTTACACAGTTTGTGGAAGTACAGAGGCCACAGAGGAGAATTCTCTGAAGCCACTTCAACAAAGAAGGCCTTGTGCAACTTGGAGAAGCCTCAGGTAGACTGCAACAGCCTATCAACAGGAAGAAAAAACTGTCTGAGGATAAGTGGCATGTGGCAGATCCTGGGATCACAGACACAATTGGACTGTTCTTTTTTTTTAAATAAATGAATATGTAAATAATTGTTTCTTTTTTATTCAGGGGATGGGTAACAGCAGTCAAGTTAGGCATTTTCTCAATTTTTGACACACTAAGCCTAAAAGTTTCCTCATAACTGCCCTATACATGTTTCTATTCTCTTCATGTTCTACATCTTGCGTTGTCATGGCATCGTTGCGTGACATATCATGACGTTTTTCCACTAAATCGAGCATGGGCGTGACCAGCACATGATGCATCCAGCCCATGGGCCGCAAGTTTTTCAGCCCTGTTCTACATGTACACAATAAGTGATTTAAAATAACAGTGCTTTGGTTTACCACTTGGTGTCACCCTAAGTATCAGAAAAATACAATGAGGCTAGCAGCATAAGGTACACTAAAACTAGGTTTGATCATCCTGCTTGCTTTTTGAAACAAAATTGTAATGTAAGAAGTCACGGGTTCGTGGCTGTATCCTTCATAGCAGTATATTTTTAGTTCTTGTAACTCTGGCTGTTAAACTAAAATTTCTACAGCTGAGTGCTTAGTAAGAGTTTTTGTCTTCCTGAGGTAGGCTATTAATATTATGAACCCATTGCATTTAATAGCATTATACTGGATTTGGAATGGCTAGGATTTTTTACAAAACAAGTTATGTTTGGGCTCAATAAAACAAGTTGTTTTCCTTATTTTATTTTATTTCTCAGAACAGAATGTTTTAATGCTAGCTAAAAGCAGCAAGTCAAGTTCATGTACACCTCTTATCTCAGCTGTTCAAGGACGTAATAAAAAATAAATATGAAGTAACTTGCATTTCCATTAACTCCATTGATCATTCTATCTAATAGGAATTAAACCCCTTGAACAATAGCAATGGGTGGTGTTTTTTTGCTCAAAAAGGAAAATCATTCTTTAATGTTAATTAAAGCTCTTTAGTGTGGATAGAATATTATAACCTATTTGTTCCCTGATTTAATCTTTTGTATTTCAGAAGTAAATACAACTTACTTTCGTGCTGATTACAGCCAAAAGGGGTAGGCCTCTGAATCCCCTTTTCCTGTTATGTACATGCTATTGTTTAATTGGACCAGGAAGAAGAGTAACCCTTCAGAGCCCACAGCATAAAAATATAATACAAAACAAAATATATTCTCTTATTTTGATTTTACCAAAGAGCCCCATTAGGATCTTTTCTATGAAATGGCTTGTCAAATAGCTGCCCCCAGTTTGGAAACATCTCCGGGATGTTACCTTTACTTGGATAACCATCTGCTGGAGAACAAGTGGATATAAACATAATTCATGCATACTCTACAGCATTCAGAGGTATGAGTGAGGGAGATTTAAAACCTAGACAAGGCAATATGGTTGCCATGCTGGACTAACACTGAAGGAGACAATCCATGAAGCTCAGTAGGTGACTTTGGGCTGGTAACCATCTTCTAGCTTAACACATTTTCCAGATATGTGAAACTAGAATATAAGAACTATGTATGAACCCTACACTTCTTGTCTAGGTAAAATAAAATTGTATTATAGAACAATTATACTGCTTGTAGGAATGGGAGTGGTGAGACTGAATTATGTCCAAGCCCAAATTCTTTCCCAATAACCCTCTGAAATTTGTCTATGTCTAAAACTATGTCTATGTCTCAGAGTCCTTTTAAATGGAAAAACTGGCTGTGGATATTACTGGTGCTTCCTCTATCTTCCAATGCAATTGTTGTTTAGGGTACAAAGCTAGGAGCTTATCCAAAATTTGGTCAGCAATTATTATTGAACCATTGTAGCAGTGGTGGGATTCAAATTTTTTTACTACTGGTTCTGTGGGCATGGCTTGGTGGGCACGGTGTGGCTTGGTAGGCATGGCAGGGGAAGGATACTGTAAAATCTCCATTCCCTCCCCACTCCTGAGGGAAAGTTACTGCAAAATCCCATTCCCCACCCCACTAACCTGTTTTCCATTTTCCTGTGCAGAGCATCAAAAGAAGACCAGCCAATCAGTTGGGACTTGGGAGGCAGAGAATAGATGGGGGTGGGGCCAGTCAGAGGTGGTATTTGCCGGTTCTCAGAACTACTCAAACTTTCCGCTACCAGTTCTCCAGAACTGGTCTGAACCTGCTGAATACCACCTCTGAATTGTAGCCCCATTGACAAGAGGAGTTCAAAAATGTGTCCAGAAAGAGGTCATGGATCCCATGGAGAGAAAGCCCTCATGCTCTGCCAGTATGATTTTGCTAAATGGAGAAGGCTTATACAGCCTTTGGTAGTACTCTGTTGGTAGAAGTTATGGGAGAGCAACAAGAAGAGGAAGGAAAAGAATGAATATATATATATATATGAATGAAAGGATCTATGAATTAGATTAAAACTGGATTTAACCTATGGATGAAGGACTTTTTATAACATGTTTTAAATATTAGCTAACTTAAGCTTAATTTAGAAAACGACACAACAAAAGAAATAATGCATGGGCTGCTTTACTAAAAATATGTGTCTCAAGCAAGATATTTAGGGGGGAAAAGCAGGTTTAATGATGGCATTTCAAGCATAAAGTGATGATTTATTGAAGCCTGCTGTAGTTTAACTAAACACATATTTGCAGAGTCAGGTCCTGAGGGCTGTAATTTTTCTCTATTTGTTATAATCTGCACTTCCAGGTGCTTTTTCATACCACTGAAGCACTCCTTTCATGCCCTTTTAGAAAATAATGAAGACTATTTTATTTATATCAATCTATTTTTAATTAGATGAAGAAAACAGGATCTGGAAACTTGAATATTGCAAATCCATGCTCTGAAACAAGAATAAAAAGCCCAACAACTTCTGGCCTGCCCTGGGTAGGAAAATCCTTTTGTAAGAAAGTGTTTAAGCAAGCACTTAGAAGATCTTTGGATGATTTGCAAACGTCTACCTGATACCATCTATCCAAATAGTAAAGTTTTTGATTGCAAAAGCAAAACAGACAGGGCATTAAAAAGATTTTGGTTTTTTTGGAATCTGTTTTTCTTCTCTGTGTAGTTCATCTTGCGTGAGCCTGGAGGGATTGCAAAACAAGTTCATAAAAACCTAACAAAATTGCATAAAGACCAGAGCAAGAGTCAGGTTAACTCATTATGACCTGCAATGTGAATAGAGGACAAGTTACAAGTTGTAGATAAATTACTCAAGAATAAACACAGTTTCAAAGTATAAGTATCCATAAAATGCCCAAATAAAATACAGTCTCTAGATTCCTGGGAAATAAATTTCCTGCAACAGTTCACAAATGAAATATCCTTCTCTTGTAGGTACTGTATCCTCTGATCTGAGGATGACGGCAGAATAAATAAATAAATATGGAGGAGATGAAAAATTATGTCCTAATTCCAAAAGAAACTTGACACTAAGTGGACCAGACATATTTTGAATCCTTCGGCTGTAGCCTCAAATCTTAACACATCACCAAAATCATAATTAATATATTAGTATTTTCATTGTCAAGTTTCCTTTGACATTTTGAAATTCTTCAGAATCTTATGGATTCTTCAGGAATTGTTCTGCCCTTTATCATTTGCTTTCTGTTCAAATGTACTGCAAACATCCCTTGATTTAAGGTATGTTGGGATTTAATGTTCTAATCTGGACTTGTGGGTCAAACTGTGGTTCTCCTAAAGTACTATGAGATAGAATCAATCTCCTGGGCTCTGGCTTTTTTAAAATATAAAGATGCAAATATTTGAAGGAATGGCCATTCCTTCAAATTCATTGTGATGTGGGTCACAAAACATAAGTCAGGACAGCATTTGTGGGCAATTCCAGTCTCAGCCCATGTCTCCAGACAGAGAAGAAGAAAAGCACTTAAGACAGGGGTGTTAAACTCAAGGCGTGCAGGTGCTTAGATCTGGCCCACAGGGCCACCCTGAATGCAGTGAAGGACCAGTCCGCAGTGCCTCTGCCAGCAAAAACAGAGCTCAGGAGATCTGGGTGTGGCCATCCCGAGCTCCATTTTTGCTGGCAGAGGATTGCAGGAGGCTGTCGCAGCTGAAAACGGAGCTTGCCGCTCTGACATTTTCACTGGCAGAGCGCTTGGGCCACCACAGGCGCCCCCGGCATGAGTGACATTAAGCTGGCCAGGCCACCCTGGCCACCACCCCTGAGCCCCTGAGGTCAAACACAACCCTGATACATACCTCAATGAAATAAAGTTTGACACCTCTGACCTAAGATAAACACTGGCTGAATATTCTTTCATGCTGAAGCTTTTCAAGAATACTGAGTGCAGTTGCTTTTTCAGTCATTTGGGAGCATCATGTAACTGATTATAACAAAAGATAAAAAAGAAAACTATTAAAATAATTTTAAAAGCATAACGGGACATGCCCCCCGACTTAAAAACCTTCAGGCAGAGGTGCTCAGCCTGAGTCCTCAATTATTTGCCCTTAAAGCATTACTACAAAAATTTTGTTACTATTTTGTTTTGTTGCAATTTTGAATGTGATCAAAGAGGCAACTATTAAATGTACAATTGGAGAGAGTTCTACCACTATATTTTGGAATGTGGCCTTGATTTTGAAGCCAGAAATGCACAGCTTTTGCCATAAGTCAAACTGGAATCTGGAGTAAATAAAAGAATCTATATTTCAATTGGAAGAGATGGTTATGTGTGAGCAAATGTTTGCATGTAAAATTAAAGCTATGAAGGTCAATTCCGTCCAAGACTACTTAATTGTACCATAGATGAAAATATTCAATTAGTAATACATTTCAGACAAACAGCACCATTCTTGTGTAAGAACAGAAAACCAATCTTCTCCGATATTGTGTCTCCCAGAGGTGCTCAGCAGCGACATCTATGATTTCAAGCCAAAATGGCCAAAGAAGTCAATATCAGAAGATCATCTGACTGAGAAACCTTGCAGGATAGAAAATATAATCATCTGAGAAGTGTTCTCACTTTCACATATTAAGTTGCATCAATGTTTCTGAATGTGTTCAAACTATAGTGAATAGGATTTTTTCCCTCCTAATCTGGGATAATGTGGAAGAAAGATTAGTTTTACAGTCAGCAAGACTACTATACCAGATCCGCTTAACCCTATAATTCAGAACTTCTTGCACATATGAAGGCATTAATTGGTGAGGATTAAACTTGTCATATTAAATGTTATGCTCTAGAAACCAAATTTATGGCAAAATAAAGAATTCCCCTGAGATGTGAGCATCTCTAATGGAAAATAGATATGAACTTTGACTTTGTGTCAGTGTGTCTGCCATCTGAAAATGTTTAAGAGAATCAGATTGTGAAGTGCTGTCACTTTAGGTTAGAGTCAGTGATGAACAGCAAATCAGCTGAGTATTTGAGGATAAATGATGTCACTGAAACCAACAGGCAAAAGCAATACAATATCTTCTTCTCCCTCAGGTTTTTAAAAAATGCCTGAGTAAAAGATGTAGAATGTGTCCATCAGCATATCTGAGACTAATTGGCACAGGTTTTTCTCTACGGATGAAGACTGAAGGCATCTCTCTAGCTGTGCTTTGATCAAACCTCTTGATGAAAAGAGCATCCTTCAGTGGCAGATGTGTGTTCCTTTCTTATTAAACACTTATAAACATAAAATGGGTGCTTTTAATTGAGGGAACCTGAAAATGAGACCCCACTAATTTTTTGCATGCAGTGGTTTTAACCATAAGAAAAATATCTGATCTAATGCTGTCACAATTATCAAAGTTTTTAGATTTCAACAGTGACTTATGCTGGAAATAGTCCCCTATATTTCATTGTATTTTTTTAAATCACATTTGCAGAGAATTGCAGAGAATACTCTGCAGAGTATTGCAGAGAAATGCAGAGATTCACAGGACTGTGAATATCTTATTGTGCTATGATTTTCCTGGACTGCCATCAACACAACGGGATTGTCATAAGCGGAATCCTGCTCTTTTCATCAGAGTGATAAAAGCAGCAGTGGTTTGAAAACTCTGCCTTTTTTGGCACTTGTGAGGTGGTCTAACACACAGTAAAAAGAGGTGGGGATTGTATTGTGATACTACAACACCACTTTTGTTAATCCCACTTGTCCATATCCAGGGACACTGATCTTTGCATGTAAATATGAATGTATAAAAAAAACCATGGTGGAAGTTGCATAAATCAAGGTTTTCATGCAAGTATTTGAATAGCTTCTCGTGTGTGCGCGCGCACATGCATACGTGTGTGTGTTTGTAGGTATTAATAAAATTGATAAACCACCTTGATCCTGGGGGAAGTAGGACATGTAGAAGAGACAAACTAACATGGCCATTGCAGCAAGAAAACTAGTCCTCCTCCAGAGTAGCTGGCCTTCTTTAAACAACTAACTATGCATATTTCAGTAAGTTACCAAAGCAAGAATGCATTTGTTGGAAATTATTCCTAGGGTAATTTCCTTTCTGTGGTTTCATGTCAGCATTCTTCATCTGAGTGACTAGAAGCTTGGGAGCACCAACTGTCTACACTAAATGGAAGGATCCTTGTGATAAGAAGGTATGTTACCATCCATTTGCCTCTCATCCATACTTAGCAAAGTAAACCTGCAAGAAAAACATGCAGATCAAATCAACATATCCAGATCATAAAGAGAGATGGAAATCACTATCCTTTCCATCTCCATCTTCAGGGAAGCTCTGCAAGGAAACAGAAATCACATTCAGTGAAAAGCCATTGCTTTATTACAAATTGTTTGCATCTGTGGAGGGGTTTCAAGATGGAGGAGGTAGCCTGAAGAATGCTTGCCCCTTGATTTTTTTTTACATTCTTCAATTTAGATGTGAAGTCTGGTAGACAGAGGTAACAAAAAAATTAGACGCCAATGCAGAAAAACTAGCAAGGCCTCATTTTTTTCACTGGGAATGAAGAATGGTTAGATTTGTAAAAAATAAAGTTCTGTTTTTAAAATAACTTAATTTGTATGGTGTGCATTAAGCCTGAATCAGTTTTGAAATTATGGGTTTAATTTAGCAACAATGATGCAGCTTCAGTTATAATTATTTGAAATTATTTCACAGCTGAAACAAGTGTGATAGCAATTTTGAGTCTTTAGCACAGAGGAAGACGTGTGTCTGCTTAGTGTTAGTATAACAAAGCTACTGTAAGGCATGTTAAAAAGACATTGGCATGGGGAGTACAACCATCCAAGGAGAATGTTAATTTAAAAAATGGGGGAAAATTTTCCCCCTGAAAATCTGCTGATCACAGTAATTCACAAGTTTACAACTTGTTTAATAAAAAGAAGCCCTTAAAGTCCCTAAAACCTATTGCAAGATATGTTTTTAAAATAGTGAAACAATAAAGACACCTAAACAGATCTTTTCCACTGAATTGTTATTTTTGAGCTTTGTGAGTCATTAAGTTATGAGATTGCTTTGTTTGGATTTAGTATAATGTATGAACTGAACCACTGTGATTTTTAAATTATGTTTTTTAGACGGCATCATTTGTGAACTAGATGGCTTGTTCAGTCATCATGGTTACAGCAAACTGTATCCTACCATGATATGTGAAACCAATATGATATTGATGGAACCGAGTTTGAGGCTCTTTTACATGACACACTTCTCCATTGTTAATTAAGCAATGATATTCTCCCCCCATTTGTGTGTGTGTTCACATGACACCCTGAACCATAAAGGAGCTATGCAAATCTAAAATGTGCTTCATTTGTTTTGGCTCAGAGTGCTGTGAAAACAGCCACAAGCTTGGATTGTTATTCTTAAATTACTACAAGGTAACATTCTCATCCTCTCATCTTTATTTGTATGACTCCAGATGGCATGCATAATGCTCCACCTCCTGTTCTATCCACAATAATCCTATGAGATGGTGTGGGTTAAGAGACAAAGACTTAAGTTGCCCAGCTGGCTTTCATGCTTCAGGGAGGGTAAAACATTGTCTCCAGTGGCTAGTCCAGCACCTTAATCACTTTTTATTTTAATTTACTAGGTATTTGAAAGCACAGGTTTTCTAAACATCTTTCTTTTTATGATTCTGTAATATTTAGGCTAAGCACTACAAAAGAAGCTAACTCTTACTGCCATCAGGTGAGATCAGCCTGAATTTTGCATGTTTTCTTTTGCATCCCACTAATTAAGCTGTATAATCCAGCAGAACCAGGAAGCATGATTTTTTTTCCTTTGAAGTATCTGTCTGCTGAAATAATACCAGTGATGGGATTTGAATAACTTATCAACCAGTTCTCTGGCTGGGTAGGCTTGGCTGGTTGGTCATGTGACTTGGTGGATGACATCACTCCTCACACGCAGCCCCGCCTCTCAGCCACTGGCCTCAAAGGCAGAGGTAGGATTCAGCCTATTGGGGCTAATCCCACCACGTGGGGCTAATCCTACATCCATTTTTCAGCCTGTTTTTTGGGCATTTTTCAGGCTGTTTTCAGTCTGTTTTTGGGCTGTTTTTCAGGCCAAAAACAACCCAAAATGGTCTGAAAACAGCCTGAAAAAATGGCCAAAAACAGGCTGAAAAATGGGCGGGGCAGGGCCAGCCAGTTGTGGGATTTGCCGGTTCACTGAACTGTGCAGAATCTTAACTACTGGTTCACCTGAATTGGTACAAACTGGCAGTAGGCTACCTCTGAATAATACCCCCCCCGCCCAAAAATCCAGATGGCTTCCACCTTAATGGCATTTAGAAAGCTATTAAAGACCTGACTCTTCTCCTAGGACAGTGTGATGATTGAGCCCGCAGTCAAATGGGCTTTTCTTTGTTTATATGTTTCTTTCTTCATTATATCCTTTTTTAAACATTCTTCTCTTTTGAAATTGGAAGCCCTCCAGAGTTGTTAAGAGTCAGTGACCTCTAAAGTGTATAAATAAAATATTAAAATTCTAGTGGCCATTTGCTCTATTCTAGAGCAATCCTACCAACAGGTGTGAAGGGCTCCAAAGTCAAAACTCCATTATAAGCAATGTACTATTCTAGCACATTCATTTCTATAAAGTTTAGAATCTTATATAATGAGGATTCCACAGATGAGAGACTCAATTTACTGCATGTAGAGGAGAGACTCAGTTTACTGAGTTTCCTCCCACTTCCACTACAGCAGATCCTTTACAAAGTAAATGAGGACAGTACAAGGACTGTATCAGCATGTTCTGAGCCATTCCCTCATAAACATTATTATATATCACTTAGTAATGGGTACTTGAGTTACCAATCCTGTGTGGTTGGTTTGTTTGTTTATTCGTGTCAGAAGCATCACAATTAAAATAAGGCCTACTATATGACATAATATTTAAAATATAAAATACAAAATTAAAATATGTACAAATTAAACAGTTCTTTCCCAGAAACTAACAATATTAATTGCGTTCTGTTGCCCTGCCATTAAGTTCTCAGGTGTACACTGATCGGGGCACAAAAGGCAGGTATACATAAGTGTTGTTATCTGCATGTCACCACAATCGTAAAGAGCAGAAGCAACCAGATAGCTCCATTTCTTCAGAGTGTCTCTGGATCTTGTTGTACCTGTGCACAGTCTACTCCATACTTTTCAGGTGGCAGCTCCTCCACTGATTCCATCCAGTGTTAGCTCTTTGTAGCTCTCCACATATCCACTCTGCTTTCAAATTCTTCAAAGTCTTCCGTCAACCTAAGGAAGCTTTTCTTGGATTTTAGCCTTTGCTGAGCTGATTGTAGGCCATAGAGAGAGTGTTGTCTAGATATTGATGATTTGGCTCTCTCTCTCTCTCTCTCTCTCTTCTTCTTCTCTGCAAACTACAGGCAGGGCAATTCCAGCTAGGCGGCAGAGCTAGAGGGGTAGGTTTAAGGCATCCGACATATCATTATACCAATCCTGTATAAGGAGATGCATTGGAAATGAAGTAGAAAAGTGAGGTTACCATTTAAGATCTACACAGTATATCAGAGTTCATTTACTTATATCTAATTTTATACAGTAGATGTAGCTTTCTGATCAAAGAACAAAATGTTTGTCTCCTTTCTTCCCTACAAAATCAATGCCCAAGACTATTCTGCAAATTCCTCCAACATTTTCAGCAAATTTCAGGTAGGCATGCTCAGAGATTTGTAGGTGAAATTCTCCACCTATACTGGTGGAGAGCCATTGGATTTCATAGACAGCCAGTTTGGTCTAATGGTTAAGACACCAGGCTAGAAAATGGGAGATTTCAAGCCCTGCCCTGGCCATGAAAGTCAGCTGGGTGATTACACTCTAGCCCAACCCATCTCACAGAATTGTTGGGAAAATGGGAGGAGGGATATGTCTTGAATGTGTTGCAGCCTTGAGTTACTGGTAAAAGTAACAAAAGTGGGATATAAATAAACAGTTAATATTTCCAGTAAATAATGTCAGTAATGGTTTATATTATTAATTCACATTTTTCTTACCCATGCTTTCGCAGTTCATTTCTGTTGTTTTATACATGATATTAAGAAACTCAACCTCTGAGACTAGCAATTCCCTTTCCTCTCAGAAATGTGCATATAAAAGTCTTGGAATAATGTAATATGCTTCAAGTGGTCATAAAAGTTACCATCTTATTTGAAATGCTGACCCTGAACACAATTCCCACCTCCAGTGATTAGACAGAAAAACTCTGTCTACTGTA
The DNA here is from genome assembly GCA_009733165.1 of Naja naja. Lineage (NCBI taxonomy): Eukaryota > Metazoa > Chordata > Lepidosauria > Squamata > Elapidae > Naja > Naja naja. Next base: position 101,435,458 of record CM019148.1, read on the forward strand.
TTCCAGAGCATTTAAGGCATTCCTTCCATTTTAAAGGTAAATTACTGAGGAGAAAGCAAAGCTCCCTTTCAGATAATTAATATTAATAAATAATTACCAACAGAATGGAGGACAGCATGTTGTTAGACAACTGACAAGCTCTTGAATAAAGATTATAACCTATATATGAAGGGCATAGAAATGGGAAGCATTACATACCTGTAATAGCTTTAACACCATCACCAGAATATATGAAAATGTTTAGGTTTAGGTTTAGGTTTAGGTTTATTTGGACTTATAAGCCGCCCTCTCTCCCGAAGGACTCAGGGCGGCGTACATAAAAACAGAGAATACAAAAGTTAAAAACAAATTAAAAATATTAAATCAATGCCAAATAACCTATTGAATTAAAACCCCGATCCCCTGTCAGTCCAGCCCGGATTGTAAGAATAACCATGTTTTGAGGTTGCGGCAGAAGGAGCGGAGATCAGGGGTCAGGCGCAACTCAAGGGGTAGTTGATTCCAGAGGGTGGGCACCTCCACAGAGAAGGCCCTACTTCTAGGGGCCACCAGCCTACACTGTTTAGCTGATGGTATCCCCAGGAGGCCCTGTCTGTGGGAGCGCACTGGGCGATTGGTAAATAAAGCCATATTATATGACTATAATAGGTAAAGATGACTTAAAATCATGCTCAATTCCTGAAGTTGCCCATGCAGTTTTCTTGAAATAATTCACTGTTATCTCCTTCTAGCCTGTCCTTCTTAACCTAGTCCAGCTTACAGCTGTGTTATTTCTTGATAGTATTCTGTAGGAGTGCTAATTGAGCCTAACCCTATTTAGCTTCCAAGCCCAGGCAACCAACTATTGCCAGCTGTAATGAGTTTAATAACACTTACAAAGAAGAATATGACTCTTATTGATTCAATCTGACATCAGATAGTTTAAATTTGCCTAGCTTATCCATTTTAATAAGTATGTGGTATTACCATGCTTGCTACATGAGGAAGGCCAAGTTCAGTTCTATAATTAGGTAATATATTAGTAGAAGTATTATTCAACTGAAAGCAATTAAAGCTTCAGATTTTCCACTGAGATAGCCAATGGCTTGTTTTTTTTTAAATTTATAAAATTCTAACTTGTATATTTAATAAAGGTCTTTTATACTGTGTAAAAAAGGCACTTAACAATACAAACATACATTTCTGGGCAAAATATATTAATCAGACTCAGAACTGCAAGAAAGCATTATCATGGAAATTATAATTATTGTAACAGCTGGATTCCCTTATGATTCTTCAGAGTATTGTTAAATCCAACATGAAAAAGAAAGTTAAAATTTTAACTAATTCAATAAACAGGTATGATTAACAGTAAAATAAAGGAGAATAAGAGGATGAATCTATTATAGTATCCCTGTGTTTTATTATAGTAAATCAAATAGAATAGAAAGAACAAAAACACATAAAGGAAGCTCTCAGAACCTGTGGATATCTTAACTGGACTTTCATCAGATCCACAAAAGGATTCAGCAGGAACTCCTTCATAACAAAGAAGAGAACGATAAATGGAGCAAGGTTGTCATTCCATACATTGCAGGAATGTCTGAAAAGCTCAGGAGGATTTTCAACCAATGTAACATACATGCCCAGTTTAAACCCAAGAATACATTAAGGCAGAAGCTTGTCCACCCACAAAAAAACACCCAGACACAAACAAAGCAATGTGGTATATACATTCCAGACCTGTATATTGAGGAAACAAACAACCACTTCACAAATGCTTGGCACATTGGCACAACACAGGACAACAAACTCATCAGGACAGGATTCAGCAGTGCATCTGCATTTGAAAGACACAGGCCACACTTTTGAAAACAACAAAGTTCACATTTTGGACACATTTTGGACATTACTGGCTTGAAAGAGGAACCAAAGAGGTCAGCTATGTCAAAATTGAAAGGCCTTCCTCAACAGAGGAGGAGAGATATGATACCATCTATTTCCTGTTAACAATGTAGTCCTTTCAAGAGGCCCAAGAAGATTCCACATGCGTTTGCACTCTGATTCAGGTGACTGCAAGAAAACAAGCTAGATCAGAGAGCACCAACGACTCCTCATTTCAACCCTGAGCTACAAATATTCTCCTTTATTAGTCTACTTAATAGTAAATGCTACTGAGTTTCTGTTTCTCCCAGAATCTAATTCTAAAGTTTCAAACTTGAACACTCTAATTGTTCAGAATGTGCTACATATGCAGACAGTGACTTGCTGTATGCGTTTCTGAATCAGGATCATTATAAAGAATCAGAACCAGAAATGAGCTGGAAGGGACCTTGGAGGTCTTCTAGTCCAGCCCCCTGCCCAAGCAAGAGATCCTATACCATACCCAAAGCATAAATAAAAACAAGATAAATGTATCAGTATATTAAATATATAGGTAGTACTTGACTTAGGATCACAATTGAGCCCAAATTTTAAGTGAGACATTTTGTTATGTTTGCATGAAGAGACAGACGCGGAGTGCTTCAAGCTCTTAGTTTATTAGTGACTACAGCTCAGAACGGACCCAATTTGGCTGGGCTGCGGCTGCTACTTATAGCCAGCAGCCGCAGTTGCCACCCAATCAGAGTGCAGGGTTTTCCCGCACTTTTTAAACCAATCATTTCCAACATTTTACAAGAACAGTTCAAACTAAACCAATGACTTCAAACCTACATACATAACACCCCTCCCCGCTAGGTTCAGTCCATACTCAAACCCCAACCTATCTAATGTATTCTTTTAAATAGGTGGGGCTCTTACGTGTACGTTGAGACCTACGTGGTTCAGATGTTTTAAGGTTTTCAACTTGTGAGAGAGGAAATGTGTCTGCTGACATTTCCTTACTTGGACTTGTAGTAATGGTAGAAGCTGTTTGGTTACTACAACCTGGTCTCTCCTCCCAATCCATCTCCAACCCAATGTCAGCACCTAAATCAGGTAGGGATGTGCAATCTTCCATTTGTGAAAATGGTTGTTGGTATTGTGACAGGTTTTGGGATGGTTCCTGTTGTGTTAGCTCGTTACACATGGGATTGATTCTTACTTGCTGATTACTCTCATAATATTCCCCTTCCCCCCTAGAAGAGGCAGTAGGTATGGGAACCAGAGAGGAGCAAAAGCGATGCTCCTGAGGCAATCTGGATCTTAACTGATCAATGTGCCTGCTCCAGAGGACACCATCCTCCGTTTGTACCCTGTAAGACCTGGGGCCTGTGATTTGGGTTATCTCAGCAGGAATCCATAATGGTTCACCCATGAGGTTCTTAGCATAAACAGAATCACCCACAGTGAAAGTGCAAATTTTACTAGGAATCTAGTTGTCGTTGGAGTGCGTAAGTGGGATGAAGGCGGTCAAGGGAGACCTGAGTTTCTACCCATCAACAATTCAGCTGGGGTTAACTTAGTTGAGGGGTTGGGAGTGATATGCTGAACACTGAGAAGTTTTCAACTCTCTCAGTGATATCCCCTGGACCCAATTGCTGAAGTTTTTCCTTGGTAAATCGTACCATACGTTCAGCCCGGCCGTTAGCCGAAGGATGCCCAGGGGCTGTCAGGGCATATCTGATACCCTGTTGTGCTAGATATGATTCAAAAGGTTGGATGTAAATTGAGGACCATTGTCAGAAACAAGCACATCACGTAACTCGTGAGTTACAAAAAGCTTTTTAAGCTGTTTGATGACAGCTTCAGTTGTGGTGGATGCCATAGGGATAACCTCTAGCCATTTGGAATATGCATCAACTATATAAGGAAAGTGTGCCCTCTGGTAGGGCCAGCAAAATCAATGTGAATCCTGGACCATGGGCCCCTAGGACATTCCCATTCCTGTGTGGGGGTGAGAGGTGGGGCAGGCCTGACTACCTGACAGTTGGGACAGGATGCAACCCAGTTTTCAACCATTTTGTCAATACCTGGCCACCATACATAACTCATGGCCAATCCCTTCATTCTGACAATTCCCGGATGACCCTCATGTAACATTTGCAAAACCTCTTTTGTAGTTGTGCAGGAATAACCACCTGTTACCCCACAAAATACATCCTCTTAATACAGATAATTCAGTTTGCCTGGATTTAAAAGGTTGGGCGAGTTGAGGTAGATCTTGAAGTGGCCAACCTTTCTTAATCCAGCCTATGACAGGAGCCAATAAAGTGTCTTTGGCAGACTCTCTGACAATTTGAGCAGCATGTACTGGAAGTTTGGCAACAGTTTCTAGAAAAAAGGTGTGAGTCTCAGGAACAGGGTCCTCAATGTGTGAAGGAAGTGGGCAGCGACTCAAAGCATCTGCATGCCCAATGTCTTTACCAGGTCTGTGGATCAGTTTGTATGAATAATCAGCAAGAAATTCAGTCCATCTCAGCATTCTTGGTGACAGGATTGTGGGCGTTGGTTTGTCTCCTGCCACAATGCCTAAAAGAGGTTTGTGATCTGTCACAACAGTAAATGTTCTCCCATATAAATACTCATGGAATTTTTTGACAGCTGCTACAATCGCCAAGGCTTCCTTGTCCAGTTGGCTGTAGTTCCTCTCTGCTTTAGTCAAAGTGCGAGAGTAAAATTCAATAGGAGTTTCCCTCCCACTGGGAAGCATGTGGCTCAAATGCTCCCCTCCACTCCAAAAGGGGAGGCATCACAAGTCAGAACAACAGGAAAGTTCTCAGAGAACTGTATCAGCACAGCATCAGACGTGATTAGTCTCTTGATATTGTTAAATGCAGCCTGTTCCTTCCTCCCCCAGACCCAAGCAGATTTTTTGTCCAGCAACCTATGTAGAGGTTCTGCAATGGTTGCCTTCTGAGGTAGAAACATATGATAGAAGTTAATGAGTCCCAAGAATGCTTGCAAATCTGTTTTGCATCTTGGCCTGGGGGCTTCTTTGATTGCCTGAACCTTTGCCTCTGTGGGGTGGATGCCATGTTTATCAATCATGTAACCCAAGAATTCCACTTTATCTGTTCTAAGTGTGCATTTTCTTCTTTGACTTTTAACCCCGCTTTTTTGAATCTAGTTAAGACTTCCCTGAGTCTCTCGTGTAATTGAGTGTCATTTTCAGCAGAAATTAAAACGTCATCAAAATAGGGCACACCCCTGGCAACCCTTGTAACATTCTTTCCATAAGGCTTTGGAAGATGTCTGGTGCCACGCTCACTCCAAATTGCAATCTTTTGCATTTGAAGGCACCTCTATGGGTCATAATGGTTTAGGCTTCAGCAGTGGCACCATCAACTGTTAATTGTTGATATGCCTGTGCCAGATCCAACTTGGCAAAAACTGTGCCCCCTCCAAGAGAGTGTAATAAATGATGCACTACTGGAACTGGATATGCGCTCTGTTGTAGCGCATGGTTCAATGTCCCCTTGTAGTCTCCGCAGATTCTCACAGACCCATCAGCCTTGACTGGTGTGACTATGGGTGTCTCCCACCTGGAGTGATCAGTGGGCTCTAAAACCCCTTGGGCTATTAGTTTATCTAATTGTGCATCATTTTTTTCCTTTAAGGCAAATGGGACCCTTCTGGGTTTTAAACGGATTGGTTGTACCTTGGGATCTAGGTTAAATGTGTTGTGGGTCCCCAAGTTCTTGCCTAATCTGTCGCTGAAGACCTCTGGAAACTCAGACTTCAAGGCCTCTTCCAACTCAGTGTTGCTCACGTGATTGATGCCAGTCACCTCGATGCCCAACGGGTTGAACCACTCAAGGCCCAGCAGACTTGGGTGGTCCTTGTCCATGATGGTCAGTGGTAGGGGTTTGGTGTGGCCCTTGAATTTCATGTTGAATTCTCTTGTTCCAACTACTGGAATCTTGTTCCCTTGGTAGTCTTTAAGAGTCAATGCTTGCTTCTTGAAGTGCTTCTTCTGGATGTTGGGAAGAAGTCTGTGAATAGTGTCCCATGACACCACAGATAGGTATGAGCCTGAGTCCACTTCCATTTGGCAAGGCCTTCCTTCAATAAGTACCTTGATATGCACTTTTCTGCTTCTTAAAGGTGATGAATGACCAATAGTTACAATTTGATGAGTTTCATTCTTCCCATTTCCTTCTGTGCTGTGCCCCATTTTCTCACTGAGATTGTTGGGCCTGAATTCTTTGTCAGGAAACTTTCTTCTGTTGGGTGGAGTTCTGGATGATTTGCAGACTCTTGCTAGGTGTCCTCTTTTATCACAACGGAGGCAAATGGTGTCTAAAAACTTGCATTCAGTGCGGGGGTGGCTTCCCCCACAACCTCTGCAGTAGAAATCTTGCCTCTTTCTTCCTAGGTCTTTCTTTTTCCGCTCCATTCTGAGTCTATAAATTCCTTCCTCCACCTCACTACAGTCTGACTCAGAATCTATTTGCTCACAATGAGTTGTTGTGGACTTTTCCACATCAGGATGGCTTGTGGCCTTGTTAATTTTCTTCATGGTTGCGCTGAGGACTTGGTAGCTTCTGCTGAAGAGGCCTCTTCTATTGCTTCCTTCAGCGTGATCTTAGGTCTTAGTAATAACTTGCTCTGAAGCACCTTGTCTTTAAGACCCAGAACAAATCGATCGCGCATGGCCTCTTCTAAATTGTTAAATTCGCATGCACCCCCAATGTCTCTTAAACTTGCCATGAAGTCATTTACGTTTTCGCTTTCCCCTTGATCCCGACGGTAAAACTCGTGTCTCTTAATGAGGCATGATACTTGTGGGGCGTAATGGGCTCTTAACAGTTTTTCTAAGTCAGGCCAGTCCATTACCTTCACGTCTGCAGCTCCCGCCAATGCCTTCGCCATCTTGAAAACTGCCGGACCTCAGTGCGTGAGAAAGACCGCCCTCTTCCGCTTCTTGGAAATATCGGCAAGATCGTTTCCTTCCAGATACATTTGGAAATTATCTGCATACGACTCCCAGTCTTCTGCCATCGGATCAAATGGGGCTGGGGGGTGTTCAGTGCAGCCATCTCGCTCTCCTTCTGTTCCGCGTTGCCGTCTTCTTCAGGGGAATCCCACCTTCATCGCCAGTGTTATGTTTGCATGAAGAGACAGACGCGAAGTGCTTCAAGCTCTTAGTTTATTAGTGACTACAGCTCAGAACGGACCCAATTCGGCTGGGCTGCGGCTGCTACTTATAGCCAGCAGCCGCAGTTGCCAGCCAATCAGAGTGCAGGGTTTTCCCGCACTTTTTAAACCAATCATTTCCAACATTTTACAAGAACAGTTCAAACTAAACCAATGACTTCAAACCTACATACATAACACATTTGATAAATAAGTTTTGCCCCATTTTATGACCTTTCTTGCCACAGCTGTTAAGTGAATCTCTGCAGTTGTTAAATTAGTAACACAATTGCTAAAGTGAATCTGGCTTCCCCATTGATTTTATTTTATTTATTTATTTATTTGATTTGTCAACCGCTTACAAGATAATAGATATAAATATAAACATGAGCAAGAATACAGGAAATAGGTACGAATAAATGGGGACAATAGGTCAAGGATGGGAGGCATGATTGTGCACTTATGCACACCCCTTACAGACCTCTTAGGAATGGGATGAGGTCAATAGTGGATAAGGTTAAAGGAGTGGGGGTTAGAGGATGTAACAACAGAGTCAGGTAGTGCATTCCAGGCATTGATCACTTTGTTGCTGAAGTCGTACTTTCTGCAAACAAGTTTGGAGTTTACATTGAGTTTGTATCTGTTGTGCGCTCTTTCATTGTTGCGGTTGAAGCTGAAGTAGTCATTGACTGGTAGGACATTGTAGCAGATATTTTTGTGTACTACACTTAAGTCTAACCATAGGCGGCGTAGTTCAAGGTTGCCCAAGCCCAAATTTCAAGCCTGGTGATATAGGGTATTCTGTTGTGAACAGAGGAGTGTAGTACTCTGCTCGTGAAATAGTTCTGGACTCCCTCGATTGTATTAATGTCTGATATACAGTGTAGATTCCAGACAAGATGAGTTATATTTGAGTATTAGTCTAGCAAAGGTTTTGTATGCCCTGGTTAGCAGGTTTTGCTGGTCACATGACCCCGGGACATTGAAACCGTCATAAATATGAGTCATTTGCCAAGCATCTGAATTTTGATCATTGAACTATTGGGAGTGGTGCAATGGTCACAAGTGTGAAAAATGGTCACAAGTCACTTTTTTCAGTGCCAATGTAACTTTGAACAATCACTAAATTAACTGCTGCAAGTCATGGACTACCTGGGTTATATTTCTATATTAGAAAATCTCTTACTTTCTCCATCATTCACATGGCAGAGCCTATCATGACAGACAGACCAGCTAAGGAGGTGTTGAAGCAGAAACAAATAGCTGGCTCATGTTGTTAGTAATTTTTGGCATCAGCTAACAGTCTCCTGTAGCATTTTAGCTCACATCTGGTGCTGGAAGCAAAAAAGCTCAATGCAAGATACAGATCTAATATAAATCAGCACAGAAAGACACAGCCCACAACTGGGCTTGTCAGTTTATATCTGCCTTTAGATTTTAATTATCCCTTCCGTCAGACGTGACAGGTTGTAACCTGGAGAATCAAATAATATACATAAAGCCCTCAAAAGCTTTGAAAATGTCAAAACACAGTGAGCTAAAAAGCTAACCTGGGAGTCAAGTTTGTGTAATAACAAGAAGGGAGGAAAAATGTCTCCATCCAACAGACTGCTGTTCAATTATATTTTTATGAATAACTTTGATGGTGAGAGAAGAATGCAAGATTGGGGGGGAAAAGAACAGTTGAAAACAAGGCTGCCCTCTGAAAAGTTCACACCATTGAATGAAGTCATGTTGCATCTATAAATTATACTAGGATGCTGCTGTATCTCTAGAAATTTGATTAAACTCAGTGCAAACAATGTGTGAATTATTGAAAAGGGATTTTGAGGAAATAAACATGACATTCTTTCTTAAATGCATAGCAGCTCAGTTCTTGTTTCAATCATATACCAACATATAAATAAGGAGCCTCTGTGGCGCAGTGGCTAGAGTGCAGTACTGCAAGCTACTTCTGCAGCCAGCTGCTTACAATTTGGCAGTTCAAATCCCACCAGGCTCAAGGTTGACTCAGCCTTCCATCCTTCCGAGGTGGGTAAAATGAGGACCCAAATTGTTGGGGGCAATATGCTGACTCGGTAAACTGCTTAGAGAGGGCCCAGTAAAACACTGGGAAGTGGTATATAAGTCTAAGTGCTATTGCTATATCAGCCAGCTGGCTCTTCAAGCCATACAGAGGAAATATACTTGTGTGGGTTTTCATGGTTGATATCAATAAAATAGTGATGAGCTTTCAGCTTTCTGATGTTTCTCTTCAGAGCCATTTTCCAATAGATCATTTGAGAAACCAATCAAGACCCAGTTTTCTGTCACATAGACCAATCAGAGATTAGCTTGTCAGATATAAATGCAAGAGCCCAATTTAGTCTCTGTTCAGTTCCATGTCAGGTGCTGAGAAGTACACCAGAAGGGTGTCACTCATTTCTGAAGATGCAAGTCATAGCTGTCATTGAAATGTCAGAACATCAGAAAACCAGACTGCAGCCATTCAGCTTGAAAGCTCATTAGTGCTTGATACAGAAGATATATTGGATTTAAGTTTCCTTCAATCTCTGGTATTATCAGCTACCCACTTTAAAAACATATTTTCCATATGGGCAATTAAAATGTCTACTAAGAAGTATCATTACCTTTCCTACCTACACAATTGCATTTTTATTATTTTTTGTATTCATACCACGTTCTGCAAATATTTAACCTAACGGATAGAATGTACAACTGATATTCAGACAAAACTAGTTAAATGCCTCTGGAATTATATACTGTAACATATGATCTCCAAGTACCAAAAAGGAGACTAATACAAGATTTCATTGTATGGTAATAAAGAGACTCTAAAGAATACTGAATGCCAGTATCAGCAGATTGACACTCTCTCCTGGGATTAAATTAATGGATCAAATAGACCAGAAGTAGCTACCAAAAGCAACTTGGTGTGATCTGTGTTCCAAAAATGATCACCCAGTGAGTGAATTTGACATGACAGGTAACAAATTCTGCAACTTTGCATCATTACTGTGATGCTAATATTAACCATCTTCAATTCAAATTCCATAGCAGCATTTTTTAAACAAATGATCTAGAAAAAAAGTATAATTTACCTTAGCAATACATATCAGTAGATATTTCAGAGTAAGGTTATTTTAATGTGTCTCAGAGAACACAACATGCAGTTCTTTATAGTCTTCTCTCCCACCTCAAGGCAAAATATTTACAGATTTACATAAGTCTAACCAAAAAAGACATCCAAATAATTATTCCTTTATTTTTCTTCAGATTCAATATGTTTGCATCAGAGGAAAGAAAATCTTCGTTAACTTAATTTTCAGAAAGAGATTGAGACCTGTAAGAGATCTTGATGAGGCCAAAGCTAAGTGAATACAGATCTCCATTGCCCAACACTTCCAAAATGAGCACAAGCAACTGCCTTGCATATGTAACACAGAATAACAGGTTTGAAAGGGATGTTGGAAGTCTTCAACCCTCTATTTGAGCAGGAGATCCTGTACCATTCTGCACAAATGTTTGTCCAATCTCTTCTTAAAAACCTCCAGTGATGAAGCACCCACAATTCCTGGAGGCAAGCTTTTCCAACAGATTAAAATTAGCACATGCTGGAAAGTGTTGCTCTGAACTGGGACTGGGTTAGGGACTTCTATCCTCACTGTGAGTTGTGTTGGGGGGGATGCACGAAGGGAGGCTCAGCCAATCTCATTGTACACATGTTGTACTCTGACAATAAAGATAATAATAATGAATGTAGCTACCAGAATTATTACTGGATACCTTAAACCTACACTTTACGTTGTGTAGTATGCCTTATTTTAACTGTGATGCTTCTGACACAAATAAACAAAATTGTTCTCACTGTCAGGAAATGTCTCTCCTTAGTTCTAGACTGCATCTGTCTTTAATGATTTTCTACTTGTTATTTCTTGTCCTGCCCTCTGGTGCTTTGGAGAATAGGTTGATCCCCTGTTATCTGTGGCTTCTTAGGAGAAAGTAAAGCCATTAATTAAAAAACTTGAATCTCTGTTTGCCTTCTCAGAAATGAATTTTGTTGGATTTGTTCCCAGGAAAGCCTTTATAGGATCTCTGCCTCCTTATAAAGAATCAAACAATAAACTGGTCACACAGGTAACAAAAAAGCAAACTCTTCTACTTGACCCCTTTTATTTCAGGGTCAACTCCAAACTATTTATGCAAGCATAAAGTATCTTTTTTTTTGGAAACCATTTTTAGAATATGGGAATACACTGCTGTTCATGCAGCGCAATCTTATACATATCTATTCAGAAACAAGTCCAAAGGAATTCAGTTTTATTTCCAGGCCAAATGAATGCACAATGAGCAGAATTAAGTCATATGAGCTGAAACAATAAGCACTGATTGTATTGGGGTTTGAATTTTTTCTAGGTCTAAGATTTTGATGGAAGACTATAGTTTGAAAAACAGCAGTCTCAGGAGATTTGTGACAGTTGCCTGTCTGTGTGAAGACTCACATATTCTTTGGTGGTTAAGAGAGAATGGGACCAGTATTAAAATCCATTCCCTTGTTTCTTTTTCTTTTTTTAGTAACTTTTGCATTGCAGGTGATGTTATAGACAGTGTGATTTGGCCTGAATTGCACCAATAATTCCAAATTTAGTTGGAGATGTCTGTCTATATAAATATGCCCTGCGTTATATATTTAATAAAACTAGTAGTGAATTGGACATTCACACATACTACATAATATGGTGACCTTTCTGAGAATTAATCCTTTATTACATACATTATAGACAGAATTTGTCACATATTAATAAAATAGGTGGGTCCTGTATCAGTTGTTGCTTTTTTTTAAGTTTAAGAGGGATTAGCGCAATTTAGAGGCACATAATCTATGTAATGAATGTTTTGTCATTCATAAGTAATCATTATTCATCTGTTTGCTGGGTTAGCATACAGGGGAATTCTAGTAGGATTTTGACAGCAGAATTTTATGGGTTTGTTCAAGAGCAAATCCTAACATATTTTCCATCTATGTCAACAGTAGATTCTTGAAATATGTGAGAGACCAGAAAGGGAGCAAGAAGAAATAAAAGCTTTCTACTATTAGTATCTTAACAAACAAAAGTGAGGATGAATGGACAGGACTTGATAATAGTGATATGTGTTCCTTGGGGCATGATTGTTTTCAGACAGGAACACAACATGGCATACATTTACAAGAGCAAGTTTATAGTGATGCTTGAAGAAAAAGTATGAAGATTGGAGCAATGAATAGCTATGCTTCAGCTCCCAAGGGAGGAAATTGTTAATGTACAAATAAAAGAGTTGTTGGATCAAGCAAAAGTGATGCTACAAATGAATAAAGCAGCAAACCTCCATAAAAAAGAGAAACAAAGATACACAGTGGACAAAGGTGACAATCGGAAACAACAGAAGGTGAGGATTAGTGTTAGAATTCCAGAATAGGCCTGAGGTCCTTAGAAAAAAAAGAATTTGGGCCTTTAAAAATGTGACACTATTGGTCAAGAGCAGAAAGGTTCAGCTTCTCAGAAGTGTAGCACATATGCAACGGTATTGTGCAAGAAAACAAAAAGGAAGAGTTGCTCAAAGAAAGACCTAACCCTAACCTTATCCAATTCCAGACTGTTAAGTTTGCATGAAGAGACAGACGCGAGTGCTTCAAGCTCTTAGTTTATTAGTGACTACAGCTCAGAACGGACCCAATTTGGCTGGGCTGTGGCTGCTACTTATAGCCAGCAGCCGCAGTTGCCAACCAATCAGAGTGCAGGGTTTTCCCGCACTTTTTAAACCAATCATTTCCAACATTTTACAAGAACAGTTCAAACTAAACCAATGACTTCAAACCTACATACATAACACAGACAACTGGCTGTCCTATCTCTTCTTAAAACCTCCAGTAATGGAGCACTCACAACTTCTGAATGCAAGCCTCCACTGGTGAAAGAAAAAGAGAGAGTGTGTGAAATAGGTAGGTAGGTAGATAGGAAAGAAGGAAGGAAGGAAGGAAGGAACACAGACCTTGCCTTAACTCAATGAAATATAAGAAGGAAGAGGAGGTACAACACAATCAGATTTGCACAACTTAATTACTACAGCTAATCTCAATAAAACTAACTTTAGACATTCCTGGGCATAATTTGCAATCTAAGATCAAATCAACAAGCACTAAAACATATACAGCAGTTTAAAAGCCATGCATTAATTATATATAAACCAAAACCAATCTAATTCCTATAGGCTAAACTTGCAAATAAAAAATTTACCACTCCTTTAATACACTTAGATATTAGCCATTTAAAAGGAAATCAGTGGTCTTCTAATCATGAGGGAAATTAAGCTTTATAATAACTGAGCTTGTAAGTTTTTCAGCACCATTAGAATTGACTTTTTAACAGAACAGGAGATACAGATTCAATCTCTGCATTCGAAGATACACAAATACTATTTTCATATGGAAGGTTGGAATTGCTTTCAATTATCATCCTGCTGGATAGTGGATCAATTTGGAGCAGGGGAAAAAGCCTCCCTTGCAGAGCATTCATGATCTTAGAACAAGAAATAAAGTCCAGGAAGCTGGGGCAATTCTACTGTAATAGAGATAAAAATTTTTTGTCCTGTCTCACTGAATATCTAAATATCTAAGACCTACTATTTCAGTTCTGGTACAATTTTAGGAGGCATAAAATAAACAAAACTGATATTTACATACACAGTACAGCATATCTTAATTAGTTTATCTTTGCAGCAGTGGTGGGATTCAAAAATTTTACTACTGGTTTTGTGGGCATGGCTTGGTGGGCATGGCTTGGTGGGCATGGCAGGGGAAGGATGCTGTAAAATCTCCATTCCCTCCTCACTCCTGGGGGAAGGTTACTGCAAAATCCCATTCTCTCTCCATCCCACTAACCTGCTTTCCATCTCCATTCTCCTGTGCAGGGCAATGAAAGAAGTCCCAGCCGATCAGCTGGGACTCAGGAGGCAGAAAATAGATGAGGGTGAGACCAGTCAGAGGTGGTATTTGCCAGTTCTCTGAACTACTCAAAATTTCTGCTACCGGTTCTCCAGAACTGGTCCGAACCTGCTGAATACCACCTCTGCTTTGTAAGGTGGATACAAATCTATTGTTCAGGTTAAGCTGAACCAAGGAGGTACACAAAAGGATTTGTTAGGATCTTGTTTGCCCAAGACCCTAAGTGTATCCTTCACTTGACCTCTAATGCTGTAATGCTGATAGAATTGGGTTATTGTTTTTAGAAATGTAGCTTGTATGGAATTATAGACCAAGATCTTATGGATTCACACTTGGATATCAGAAAGCAACATACACAAAATTTTGGCCTGGAACAGTTTAATGATAGCTAGGACAAAATTATTCCCATGCTGGTTTGCACATTTTGTAATCATAGACTCTGATAGTGAGTTCTCTTACTTGGTTAGTACAATAGGTTGAACATTGGAAGTAGATACCAAAATATTTGAAAAATCTCACCTATTCAACAGTTCTTTCATTCATTGACCATCTAGCCAAGGGGTTAAAGCATTTTCTTCAAAACATCAGAATGTTTGTTTTTGAATGATTTGAGACATTATTAATTGCAGCAGGTTAATAATGCTCTAAGGTACCTGAATATCCTGTCATAGAGAAATGGGCTTCATCACCTGCATATTATTTATATTATTAATTTATTTATTTACAGGACTTATATGGTCATCTAAAGTATCTAATGATTCTAGATGACTCATACATCCATTCAAATATAGCTAAAAACAAAAACACCCTTTCCCTAAGGCACCAGACCAAATTATCATCCAGGTCAACTCCTATCCTAGCCCAATGCTTGGAGGAAGAACCACATATTCATGGCCTTCCAGAAGGCTAAAATGCTATGGATCCCTGTGATCTCAGAGGGAGGCTGTTCTAAAGGGCTGGAGTGATCACTAAGAAGGTGCATCTTTGAGCTCCCATCAAATGTCAACATTTAAGAGAGGGGACCTGCCACACACCTACCTTATCTAAGCAGTAGGATGGGCGGATACCTGCAGGAGAGACAGTTCCACAAGTAATCTGCCCGTGTGCCATCATGTCCCTGTCAGAGTCTGGATCCGAGGAAGAAGATGAACAGCTGACAGGGAGTGGGAGTGTGGCTCTGTTGGCTGTAGAGGAAACTGGGGAAGGGCAAAGTCCAGCTGGGCAGAGCAGGAGAGAGATAGAACAAGGGAGAAGGAGTTCAGAGGAAGACCCAGTCCCACCCCCACTTCATCCTAGGGTACGCAGGTACAAATGGAGGAGAGAGCAACGTGGGCTGCGTGGTTTATGGGGGAGGAAAGGACCCTGATTCCCTTCATTAGCCACATTAGCTGGGAAAAGAGTTTAAAAGAAATGCATGCTGAGTGCAGCAGCTGCTGGAAGCAAATGTGAGTTTATCTTGTGTTGACTTTGTTTATCTGGGTTCCTGGCATCTTCCCAACCCTGTTGAGTTATTGCCATGCCTTCACATCTGGAATTCTTGCTCCTGCCCTGCTTGACTAATTACCTCATTTTACCTTGATTGGACTTATAGTTACAGTTTTTGTTGACCAGGTTTTGGACTTGATTCTCTGCAGCCAAAGGCTGTTCCTTGGAGAGTTTTTCTCCAGCCAGAAGGTAACCAGGACATTGGGGGCAAAGTTGGAGCTAATAAAGGGACTCCTACTGATTATCTGACTGTGTTGCCTTTGTGCCATGCCCCGGGTCATCACATGTGCCATAGGCCTTCAAAGGTGATAACAAGCACCTTCAATTGCTCCCAGAAAGCAACTGGAAATCAATGCTGCTCACACAGTGGTGGCATTACTTGGGTGGTCCATGGCATGTCCAAAATTGTGCATACCACTGCATTCTAGACCACTTGCACTTCTAAATGTTCTTCAAGATCAGCCCCATCTACAGTATAACACATTGATGTAATGTGAAGGGGAGCTAACTAAGGCTTGTATGACTGTGAACAATATAAAAGAATAGATATGGGAGAATTGGCAAAAGAGGGAGAACAAAAATCTGAACTGACAAAAAACTCAACAATATAATTATTGTTGGACATCCTTATTTATACTTTTTTCAGGTGGAAATAAGTGCTGTCCCCACTGTCATTATCCTTGACCTTTGTGTTAATTCCATGGTGTGAATGTACGATCAATTTAAGGAGACCACAACACCTCCTGAAACAGTGACACAGCATGGGGAAAAAATAAGAGATTACAACTCAACTTTGAACAAATAAGAAAAAGGAAAGCCTTCAAGCAGTTAGAAATTGATGTTTTAGTTCCCCCCAAAAATCAGCACGCCAGTAAGTACAAAAGGTTTGTTTCCATTAAGCAATCCGTGTGATCTTCAGTGAGAGTTACAAGAAGCTCCTGAAGTTAGAAAAGATAAAACGGACAGACGAGGTGGTCTAACCCCCTTTGCAAAAAAAAAAAATTGCTCACTAAATCAACATACTAAGGGCTTGGTAAATAGCATCCTCTCCCCTCTCCCTTCCAATTTACCTTAATCTGACTTGTGCCCAATAATGGCAGTCACTCAGTGGTGGGATTCAATTTTTTTTACTACCGGTTCTGTGGGTGTAGCTTGGTAGGCGTGGGAGGGGAAGGATACTGTAAAACCTCCAGTCAGAGGTAATTTGCTGGTTCTCCGAACTACTCAAAATTTCCACTACCAGTTCTCCAGAACTGATCAGAACCTGCTGAATACCACCTCTGCTGTCACTGTCTCCTTGATAGCCATCCAAAGTAAGTTAAACTTTAGGTCAAACTTTTCCTGGTCAGCCTGATGAATTCTGGGCTCAATTTTTTAAATTATGATTCAGGAATGTAGGCATGTTCACAGTCACAGTCTCTAGAATATTCCACCATCTAACAAGTGTCTAATCTCCCTTTACTCTAGAATTGCTTAAGAATTGTTCATAGCATGATTTTACTAACATTTAGTTAGTAAATTTACTCAATTTACTTATGCATTGTTTGAATGTTACTTAATTGTAACATTTTAACTTAGTTGGTACTGTTACTCTGGTCTGTGACTATAATAAAAATTGCCCACATCCCTCCCTCCCTCCTCCCTCCCTCCCCCCTCCTCTCTCTCTCTCACACACACACACACACAGAAGAACACCACAACCTGTAATGGATGAAGTAACCAAGAAATAGAATCAGAATGAATGCTAGGGGGACATTTCCAGTTTGACCATCAAAAGCAGAGAGGTGGTAAGATCCCCTTGACTGACCAGGTTAAAACAGAGGCTAAAGAGCCATCTCTTGTGAAGATTTAATTTGGTTTCTTGAATAAACCAGGGGCTTGGACTTAAAGACACCAGTGGCAATTTTGTGAAAATTAAGACATTTATTTTAGATTTTTTTAAAAAAATATAATTACATAACGTTACTTATTGCAAATCCCTTTAGTGAACTTTCTTTAACTTGAACACTTTCTTTGGTGTTTTTATAACTGAAGAGATCAGAGTTCAGACTCCCCTACCTGGTGAGGAAATACTTAATACCCTTATCAATTGAATATATTTTCTCTAAGTATGCTCATGCTAATTTTCACCTTCATTAAGCAGCAATCATTGCCATTTGCTGACATGAGGGTAAATTCAGGTTTCAGTTCCACTTAAGGGCTCTGTTGATTATATATGCTTTGATTTATGAGAATTTGCACTGTGAGATACGAAGCTTCTCCATCTGCTCTGATCTTCTCTGTATTTGACATGTGACACAAACATTGATTCTCTAAAGTCTTGATCTCTGAGATGTTGGGTCTTATCTAGATTAGAAAACAGATATAAATAGAGTATAGAATAGTCTAGGGGAAAATGTCAAAGTAGGGTTCAAAAACATTACTGCCTTCTTTTCCTATATCTTAGTTGTAGGCCATACAGCCAAGGGCATTTCCTCCCCGCAAACTGGTAAAGGATATGCAGCGAGTGTTTTACAAAAAGACAGCTGACCTTTTCTTTTTTCTTTTTTGCTTGTTCTCATCCATATTCAAAGCAACTGAATTTCTGGAGAAATAATTCAACAGAGCCATTCTTCTAAATTATTTTCACCGAGCCATTTAACATTTGGAGGCAGGGAAATCTGAAAAGTGGCTAACTAAAATTCACTGTATCCAATATTTGTTATGATTTCACTGTCATTGCCAAAGGCAGTAGAACACTTGTCAAGGAAATATAGCTGAAGAAGATGAATGAATGGTAATATATAAAATGACCTTGGAAAGAAAAGCATCTATGGCTTAAACCCAAATGAAGATAATAAACATTTGAGAATAGAGATATCATAGAGACTCACTGCCTTACTATGAACAAAACAGCTTTCTCATCTTCCCTTAATCCCCATATTGAGATATTTTGAGCACTCCACATAACTCCTTTGATTCCAAGATGGCTTCCTTGCTGGTCACTGAGAATATGTCCTTATACCACTGCCTTCATTTTAGAAGCAGCTTAGCTGGATTAATATGGTACACACCTGCCCCACCCATGATGGCAAAAGAGGCATGCTGAAGATCTCATCAGTCAAGGAATTCTAGTTGGTTGGGTCCAGGAGAAAAGCCTTCTCTGCTATGATCCCAGCTCTTGCCCCCTGAGGTGAGATTGTCTCCCACCCTCTTGACCTTCCACAAGAGCCTGAAGAAATGGCTCTGCCAGTTGACTTGGGACTCCAACAAGAGAGTACCATGCTGGAGGTAGGTGATGGACTAATAATAGATCCCACCTCCCCTCCCATCTTTTAATTACAATTTTGTATTCTTTTAATTATAATTTTGAATTGTTATTGTTATGGTTTTATTGCTTTTAATGTTGTAAGCTGCCCAGAGTTACCGTGTAGTAAGATGGACAGCAAACAAAGTTAGTAAATTAATATGACAGGACATATTTGTGGGAAAGAGTACAAACTCTCCCCTATGTGAATGTGGTGGTTTGCATTGGAGAAGGAACTTGAGGGAAGTTGATGATGTGCAGGGATCCAACTGGTCAGCTTCAAGTCTACCCCTTATAGCTGCAGAACCAAGCCTAAACCTGTTATAGTCTGTGGGAATGACTTTGGACAAAGAGAAAAGATGCTGCCTAGGGAACAATTATACAAGGGAGGCAGGAGCTGCAGTTGTGTAATTGTCAAATAAAGAAACTTAGAATTGACCCACCCTAATTGGTCAGGTTGTAAAAAGAGACAGTGGGAGGTTTTGTACTTTCAGACAGGATTTTGTTAATGTACCTTTACAATAAAATAGAATTAGCCTATCTAGTTGAGTTTCCTGTCTGATTTGCCTGAGAGGGCTGACAAGCCCCAGCAACCAGTTTTATCTCTCTCTTTCATGCCTTTGATATGAATACTGACGTGAAAGGGATTTCATAGATTAATACAGACTTCTTCCTAGTAAGATCCAATACTCCCCTCCACTACAATCCCTGGCTTATTCCTGTGCTTGCTGAAGAACACTGCTACCTTCTTCATCAACACAGCAGCCCTGTTTCTACCCATGGAATTCTCCAGCAAGTACAAAGGTAAGGGTAAAGATCGCCATGGTACAGGAAACCATGCTTGGTGGGATGGGATGGACCAGACACAGAGCAGAGAAGGAGATCAGTCCCCAAAAATACCAGCAAAACTCTTCATATCTGCTTTCATGTGAGTGTAGTGCTTCATCATTGCTTTAATGTATTGGAAAATGGTTGGTTTGTTAATGTAATTGTAGAAGATGCTAGGTCAAAAAGTGGCAGCCTAGTTCAAGCTCCAAAGCCGTGTGTGAGTATAACAATAGCACTTATATATTGCTTCATAGTGCTTTACAGCCTTCTCTAAGTGGTTTGCAGGCTCAGCATATTGCCCCCAACAATCTGGGTCCTCATTTTACCAACCTCGGAAGGATGGAAGAATATAACGGGCTTCTGGCTGTATATGGATTATTTCCTTAACATCTTGTGTTAAATTTTGTTTCTATCTCCTGTCTATGATGAGCTCATGGGTCAGTGAAATCACATGAACCGAGAAAATGAATTGAATTAACCATGATACATTTACTTAATCATATGTCATGAACACAATCAATATTTCCCTAAAACCATCTGTCTTTATTTTTCTCAAGTGCAGTCAATGCAAGGTTTGGGCACCTGCTGTAAGGGAGTCAAAGTAAAAGTCCTCTCCCATTTACAGCTAACTAGTGAATAAATATTACATAGCAACAGCAATCATTTACTGACTAAGATTCCTGTCAGCTATAAACCACACTTAAAGTGAAATTCCTCGGAGAAGCAAGAACCTTAATCAAGAGACATCATCTGGGAATACTGAGAAAAAAATTCCGGTTTGTATTCTACTTTAATTTCACACATCTCTTCTAACCATCTCTGGATTATGTGCCAAAAATTTTGGGCTTTTCTATAGTTTCACCATACATGATAATACGATCCATTTTCCTTAACACATTTCCAACATATAGGGTATAAATTTGGGTACATTTTAACCAATTTTGTTGGGGGGATATGCCATCTATAAAACATTTTATATAAGTTTTCTTTATACCAGTGGTCGCCAACTGGTGGGCCACGGCTCACTGGTGGGCCTCGAGAAAATTTTGGTGGGCCACAGAGAAATCTCACCCCCAGAGCACCCCCCCACAAAGCAATTAATTCAGGCTGCATAGAAACACAAGGCTGCACCACCCACATGGACTGCAGGAACCCTCCCTGCTCACTCATTCCTTACCTGGCAAACTTGCCTGCTAAGTTGCTATTATTCCTTTTTCCAATCATCAGCTGTTCTGCTGTGCCGGGAGATTTAGATTAGCTAGGAAGCAGGAAATGGTTGGATTTCTTGCTTTCTAGCTAGTCTTTAGATCTTCGGCTCCGCTTTTAAGCACAGCCCAACCTCCCTTAGGACTGAAGGTTCTATTATTCAGTGCAGACTCATGGCAAGCAAATTTTATGTGACAGACTCAGGTAGCCGATGGCAGTTAGATAGATCAATGAATGATTCTGTGAGCAACTCAATCTGCCTGCCTGCTTTGGCTGATTTTGGGTAAAAGTTGCTCTTTTTTTTTATAAAAAATTCAATATTTACATACATGGTGTGTTGTGAGTTAATTTTGTGAGTTTGCTTGCTAGCAATTTTTTTTAATTTTAAAAAACTTTATTTACAATTATTAAAAACACAGAAACATACACATACATACATACAAAATAATACGTGAAGTGCTTTCTTCGCTCAATTTGGATGTCAGATTGGATATACCTTTGGCTTTAAAACTATATTATACATAAATATATTCGTTACCAACTTTTCCCTTTTGTTTGGCTTGGGTTGTCGTTTTGATTATTTCATATGACTCTCCTAGGTATCATCTATTAGCTTATGTCATCTTCAGCGTCATTTACTCAAGCTAGTTTTCCTGTGGCCGTTCCACCCTCGGTGCTTCTCCTTTTTTTTTCTTCCCCTTTTTGTCTGTGTGTGTTTCGTTCCACCCAATCATACCATCTATCCCATATTCTATACGTTTCTGAGTCTTCTCTTCCATGTAATTTAAGTGTTAATCTTTCCATTTCTATACATTCAAATGTTTTCCTAGTTACATTTTCTATGGATGGCATAGTGGGTTCTTTCCATTTCTGAGCAAGAACAATTCGTGCTGCTGTTAGTAAGTATTTGTCTTTGGGGGAGAAGTTGCCTTTGATCATTCCCAGTAAGAACAATTCTGGTCTCCACTCCAGCTCACATTCTATAACTTCTTCAATCCAATTTTTAACTTCCTTTAACTTCCTTTCTTTGTTTTTGAGCACGTCCACCACATATGGAAATAAGTACCAATTTTGTCTTTACATTTCCAGCACTTAGGATTTGCAGCTGGGAATATTTTCGCTAGCCTAGTGGGTGCCAAATGCCATCTATATATCATTTTATATTGGTTTTCCTTATACGCCGCTGATTTTGTGTATGTCAAATTTTCCTGCCATATTTCTTCCCAATCATTCAAATCTAAATCATTCCCCGTGTTCTTTTCCCACGCTAGCATTGGCCCCTTCACTAATTGCCCTATCATCTCTTGCTCTAATAGGAATTTATATAATTTGGATATCTGTTTCTCTTCTATCTATCTATCTATCTATCTATCTATCTATCTATCTATCTATTGAGCAATTCCACCGTCCGCAAAATTTGCCCCACTTGTCAGGATTCCAGCAATCGCCCTAATTAAATCATTATTCTCGAGCCAAAGGATTCATTAGAGGCGACATACTGGCACTGCCTTGTAGGAAGCCAACTCTGGCACACGTCATTTACAGTTCCCTGTGACCCTGTTTCCCCCTCTCCCCCCCGGGTGTGTCATAAATCAGATTCTCCAATTGAGCACCTTCACAGGCTGGGTGTCCTCATTCACGTTCTCCAATTAAATATATTCGCCGGCAAAAGCTCTGGTAGCTTAGTTACAATCTTTTAAAGATAAAGAGTTGGAATGTACTTCCGCTTCCAAACTGCTGCACTGTTCTTCCAGATTTCCTTCCTTCCCCCCCCCACTTTTTTTTAAATGGCAACTACTAAAACAAGCCTAGGAATATTTTATGAGTTGACATCACTCTCCTATGGCTTCTTGCTTCTCCTTCCGAGGACAGTTCCCCCCTTACCTTCATCATGGCACTGCGGGCCACCGCAGATCTTCCGGGACGCTCCCCATCATACGCTGCCTCAAGTACGTCAGCAGTCACAGCATTACGGTTGAAGAGGATTGACGGGGCAATGAAGGAATATCCCTTTTGGAAAGAAAAAGCAGGAAGAGCATTGCAATCACTCAGCCTCAGAGACAAATGTGGGAATTCAATACGTCTAGCCTAAGGAAGAGAAGAATTTGGGGGTTGTGTGATATGAGAGCTGTTGTCATCCCCTTGGTAGAGTTGGAGTCTAAGGGAGAGAAGGAACAGCTGACAGGGAGTGGAGGTGTGGCTCCAGAAGTTGTGGAGGAGGCTGGGGAGAGGCAGAGGCCGGCTGGGCAGTCAGAGGAAGAACCAGGCCCATCCCCTCTGCATCCTAGGACACGCAGGGAGGAAGGAAGAAGGCAACAACTTGCCTTATGAGAGAGGAAGTGGCCATGATCCCCTTCATTGGTTGCAGCTGGGGAGAATAGTATATAAGAGAGATGGTTAAAACACAGCGTTGCCAGAAGCAAAGTGTGTTTTATCTTGGGCTAAAGTTATCTTGGTTGGCGTCCTTCCAACAGACTGTGCCTTGTTATCTCCTTGAAGTTGGTAATTACTTCTCCTGGTCCATTGTGGAAATTCCTTCATTGTAGTTTGTTTTGCTTTTTTATTTCACCTCCATCTGCTCATTAAGTTCGGACTGTATTGCTTTCTTTTGAAGACTATTTTTGAGTACGTTTTATCTCCAACTGAGAAGGATTGAACAGTGGGTGCCAAGTTGGAGGCATTAAAGGACATTTATTTATGTTTTGGATTTTGTTACGTTTGTGTTACACTCTGGGTCATCACAGCTGCCTTCCAATATCTGAGGGCCTGCCCCAAAGAAGAGGAAGGGGTCAACCTATTCTCCAAAGCACCAGAAGGCAGGACAAGAAACAACGGAGGGAAACTAATCAAGGGGAGAAGCAACCTGGAACTGAGGAGGACCTGCCTAACCTGGGGGTTGGACTAGAAGACCTCCGAGGTCCCTTCCGACTCTATTATTCTGTATTCTGATTTGCACAAGATCAGCAAGCACAAGGTTGACATCTGGGCAGGAATCTTCCATCTCTTTACCCATCACCATTATTTATTTTTCCGACCCACTCACCTTTCAGTGGGGGAATCAAAATCTGTTGGGTGAATCCTTGGTGGCTCAGGCTGTTAAATGCCTGCATTTAAGTTCCAGCTGCCTACAATTACTGTAGGCTCGAATCCCACCAGGCTCAAGGTTGACTCAGCCTTCCATCCTCTCGGGGTAGGTAAATTGAGGACCCAAGATTGTTGGGGGCAATAAGCTGACTTTGTAAAAATGCCGCTTAGTAATAATAAGCAGGCATATACAATGGAATGAAGGCTATTGCTGAGCACACTGGGTTGTATCCCAAAAATTGTAAGCCGCCCTGAGTCTTCGGAGAAGGGCGGCATATAAATCTAATTAAAAAAAAAATCGAGTGCCTGAATTTTGATCACATGACCCGAGGATGCTTCAATGGGCGTCAGTCTATAAGTCACTTTTTTGAGGGCCTGTTTCTAACTTTGAACGGTTGCTAAATAAATGGTGGTTAAGTCGAGGATTGTTCCTTTTGGCATTCTCACACAGGAGGCGAGCAGTCAAGCATCTCTTTTTGAACTATTAAAGAGAATCCCAGTACTTGGGGTGTCATTTCCCCTAAAAGACCCCTGAAATTTCAGCCCAGCCCACAAGAGATCTACACATGGTTTGCTGGCTGGTTGCTAAGGAAAAGGAAGAAGTTTGAAGGATCATTTTGAAACTTGCCAAGCCCCCCGCCAAAAAATCTAGTCCTCCAAGATGAAAAAAAAAACCCTATTTTTATTCTATTCTACCATCTTCGCAGATGAGTAAGTTCGTGCAGGGCACTTCCTGAAATGATTTAGATCGTGAAAGAAAAAAAAACGGCTCCGTTTGGTTTCAAAGCGAAAACCACAATTTTTCTGGCCTTTTTTTAAACCACTCGGAAAGATCTTTTCAAAAGCCCTCTGATCACTTCCCTTCTCCCTGCTGCTTATGTTCATGGAATCCCCCCCACGTTCAGGTTCCTTGTCCAGCAAGTTTGAATACAGAGAGCAATCCAAAGCAGCGAAATGACAATTCTGGCCACTTAATTTTAATGTTATTGCCTTGAACTTACACTTCCCATGGTGCCTGCTCTGGGACTTGGGGTCTGAGAATTTTAGCCTGACATTTTCCCTACCCTTAAAGTTCATTTTGCCGCAAATATTATTCCCAATAGAACATTATTGACGGGTTTAACAGACTAACAACAGCTTGCTGCAAATATTAAAACCTTTTCACAAATGCTTGCAATGAACCCTATCCAATGACAGAGCGTCCTCGAATTACGACTGCCTGCCTATTACGGCTTTAATGACACCCAATGTTATGATGCTTTCTGTGTTGGCTGTTAAATGAACCCAGTGGTCATCATTGTGAATGCTGCAGTGGTTAAACGAACCCATTCTTTGGTAGTTTTGTCCAGTTTTGCTGTAGTTTTGTTAAGTTTTGCCTTACTAAGTGCTGGGTTTTTTTTTTAAAGAATTAACCATCATAAAATGAGGTCAGCCATCTGCAATACCTATGGAAATATGGCACTTGGGAGGGACGCACCTGGAAGACATGGTCTAGGCTGGGAGGGGTCCCAGCCGGAGAGTAGATGGGCTCCAAGCTGGTGAATTATTCGGCAAAGTTTCGCACGTCCAACTCGTGGTGAATGAGGGGTTTAATCGGCGGCCTGACCCGGCGCGCTGCTAGTTCAACCCAGTCCAAGACCTGGAGGGGGGAAAAATATTAGGGAGAAGATATAACTAGGTAGCTCAGTTGTTTCCCAGCCTCGGCAATTTCGAGATGGGTGGACTTCAACTCCCAGGATTCCCCAGCCAACAAGTTTTAGGCCTTGGTGGTGCAGGCTGCTAAATGCCTAGCACTTAAGTTCCAGCTGCCTGCAATTATAGGCTCGAATCCCACCAGGCTCAAGGTTGACTCAGCCTTCCATCCTCTCGGGGTAGGTAAATTGAGGACCCAAGATTGTTGGGGGCAATAAGCTGACTTTGTAAAAATGCCGCTTAGTAATAAGCAGGCATATACAATGGAATGAAGGCTATTGCTGAGCACATTGGGTTGTACCCCAAAAATTGTAAGCCGCCCTGAGTCTTCGGAGAAGGGCGGCATATAAATCTAATAAAATAAATAAAATAAATAATAAAATAATTTGTCCAATTGCGTATTTTTTTCTCAATTCCATACTCCTTTATATCTCTATTGTATCTCATTTTAATCTGTAGATAGGCCCAATGATCTATTATTATTCCTAGTGTTTCTAGTTCCTCTCTCGCTTTTAGCTTGCTAGCAAATTTTATGAGTTTGCTTGAAAGCAAATTTTATGTGACAGACTGAGCTAGCCAATGGCAGATAGATAGATCTCTGAATGAATCTGTGATTTTGTGAGCAACTCAATCTGCCTGCCTGCCTTGCCTGATTTTGGGTAAAAGCTGCTCTTTTTTAATACAAAGTTCAATATTTATATAAATATTTATAATATTTACATACAAGCCATGCCCAGCCAGCCACATGACCACCAAGTTACACCCACAAATTAGGCCACACCCACAGAACCGGTTAGTGGTCCCTGGGATTTAAAATTATGTGTTTGGTGGTCCCTGAGGTCCAAAAGGTTGGCGACCCCTGCTTTATACAATGTGGCCAAAGTTATTTTTTTAAATTTCGTTCCCATAGAACTTGCCATTTGTCCAGATTTATACTACACCTAAAATCTTCCATCCATGCCAACATTGTTTCTTTTACTTTTTTTCCCTCTAATTTACATTCCAACAGTATACAATAAATTTTCCTTATCATTTTATCCTCTGTTCCTAATAATATTTCATCTAATTGTGTTTTTTGCTTACTAATTCTCCAATCTTTCATGTCTTCCTATAACTCGATTGGACTTTAGATAAGCCCACCATTCTATATCCACTCTGTGGTCTTTCAGTTCTTGCCTCGATTTTATTTCTCCTGTCTCATTTAAGATATCCTCATAAGTAATAATTTTCCCTTGACGAAGTAAATGTGGATACATAAGAGCTTCTAGTGTGGCTAACCATATTGATGTTTCTTCATATTTTTGTCATCTAGATTTATTCCATGCCAATAACAAAGTCTGCCTGATGTTGTGTCTTTGGAACTATCTGTGGACCTCTTGTCTGTCCTGCCATAAAAAAGCATGCCATCCTGCCTGTAAGTTGTAATCTTCTAAAGCTAAGCTTCTGGATGATCTTAAATGGCAAACCCATGTTGAGTGTGTTTCAGTAGTGTTGACTGAGTTGTGAGTGACCATGAGCAAGGTCTCCTAGTCTAAGGAATAGATACAACAAGTTTCACAAGTGCTGTTGTACAAATGGGCCCCTGGCCACAGCTCTTTCAGCAGGAGCTGTGAATCAGAGACTGCTGCCCTTCCCCCCTGTGCGATTGTATATCTCCTCTGAACGAGGCAGTCCAGGAGCAAAGATGGAAACACTCCAGTTTGTAAATCTAAGATTCTGTTAATGTAACCTTACAATAAAGTAAATTTAGCTCATTTGGTCATTATTTTCTGCCTGGTTTACCTGGAAAAGCTGACACCAACACCAATCTTGCAAGTCTGAAAGTACAAATCTCCTTCTGGGGGCTATGCCTTCTCTTATCTCACCATTCCATAGGCAGCTTCTCCCCCTTCCATAGTCATTCCCACATGCCATTATAATCATCCTCTTTTTCAAGGGGACATTTACCACTGCATGCCCCTCCTTGGAGGTCCTAACCAACCAAAAGAAAGCAAATAACAGAAGTCCTGTCTGGAAGTTCTTAAATTATGGACTTCTGAAAGATGTGATTTGGACAATGTTCAGATGAGTCTTTAATTAGATCAGTACACTACACTCTTGGTGCTTGACACTGTCACTTCTGTCTGGGAATTCAGCATTCGCTCTCAGCTTCTTTGGAGATAAAAGCCTGAAATATTGCAACTCTCTAAATACTAAATAAGAATAAATATTTTCTCCCAAAAAGAAGCACTAATTTCTTACTGCAATTTTCATGTGTCCCTCTCTTTAAGCAACCAAATTTTTTTAGTGCCTCCACAGCTTAAATAAAGATTTGCAATTAAAAATATTGTAGACTGCCATGCAGGATCATCTATGAGGAGGAGTTAGGTTAAAAAAAAATGAAGAGAGTGGTTTTGATTGCATGGTCATGTCCGCCCTCTTAACTCCTTTGATTACTTCTCATGAACACAACTGACCTGAAGAGATCTCCTTTGGGGTTTACTTGGAAGTGTTTATGTTGCAATTTTAGTTCTCTATCCCTGTGTATGTATAGAGGGAATTTTTCAATAAATAAAAACAGCATTAAATAGTGAGAAGTTTTCACTACATTTAAAAGCACATAATTGCAGCAGAATCTTCCTCTGCTCTTTTTGCAGTGAAAACTGGGAGCACCAAATTTAGAACGGCAATTGAGCCATTCACAGGGATTTCTTTCAACCATTAGTTATAAGCCAATCCAGGTATACTCTTGGGCCATCCATGGTGGGAATGAGCATTTAAAAAGTTGATAGCATTTATTTATTTAAATAATTATACAACTCACTACTCAAAGGAAAAAAGTGTCCAACACAACACATGAAAACAGAAAAAGACACAAAGCCTATAATTACAACTAATTCCACATTCCAACAATTTTATAAATATTTAAAAGAGAAAATTAAGCTTTCAATATTCACCAAGCCTGTCTAAGAACTTTTTCCACAGGGAGAGAAAATGTGACATTTTCTGATTGACAGAATACATAATTTTCTCAGAAACTGCAAGATCACACTTCTCTAAAATTTACATCTATAAAATCCTTTATATCTTATAGTATTTTTTCATCTACTATGAATTATTCCTTTTGCTGTTCCTGGAATATGAAAAACCTGACTATGTTCAGAACATGTTCAGTTCCAGGTAATGGCTATATTATTTAATGCAACATGCATGTTTTAAAACCAAAGCTTTCTTGATAATTTTGTCAGCATATTGTGTAACACTAATGGCAAAATGACCATGACTTTAACATATGATTTAAAGTGCCCTCATTTTTTTTTTGCAACACCAAAATAATCACTAGTTCATCCCTTACCAAAAAAAAATCTGGATGGTATCTGAAAAATAATCTTATGTTGGCTTAATTTCAAATTTAAACTGCAGGACATAAACTTAGTCAAGATGTTTGTATGTGCAACTTACATTAAAAGAGGTGGAACTTTAATTGTACTATCTTGATATTTAACACACACACACCTTCTCCCTGCAGACTTCTGGGTATTCAATATGAATATTCTAATGCTGCTGTTTCCAAACCAATACTCTTAAAATGCATTGCAGGACAATTCCCTCATTAATGACCAACAACATTGCTGTGATGACCCAGAGTATCTTAGAAATATAACAAAATCCAAAATGTAACGAAAAGTCCTTTAATGCCTTCAACTTGACTTCACTGTTTAATTGTTCAGAGTGGAGGAGTCAAAATAACATTTCAAAGGCAAGAAACACAGTTTGCATTTAAAGAGCTGATAACGAAAAAAACAAAAACAAACCGCATTAAATACAGTTCCTCGGCAGACCAGGATAAATAATTGCCAGCTGCAGGAAGATAACCAGGGACAGTCCATTGGAATAACGCCAACCAAGATAAACCTTCTTTAGAACTAAAACACTAACCTTGACTCCAGCAGCCTGACTACGCATTTCCGAACTTATATACAGAGCTCCCAGCTGTAAGCCCTGAGGAGGATCATGGCCCTCTCCTCCCGAGTAGACCACGCTTTTCCCTGATCCTCTCCTCCCTGCGTGCCCTGGGATGGATAGGAGATGGGCCTGGATCCTCCTCTGTGCTCAGCCAGCCTCTGCCCTTCCCCAGCCTCCTCCACCACCTCTGGAGCCACACTCCCACTCCCTGTTGGCTGTTCCTCCTCTTCCTCGGAGTCAGTCTCCACCAGGGCATGACAATTGCTGCTATGAATGGCTCATAGGATGCTGGAATCCAAGGAACTCATTTAGATTTTTTTGGTGTGGGTGTGTTGGAACCTTGCTATCCTGAAGATGCTATTATGTTCTATACTTAAGCATTTTATATCACTGCAAATTTAAAAAATCAAAGCAGTTTACAATACAGGCAGTTCTCAACTCATAACCACAACTGAGCCCAAAATTTCTTTTGCTAAGTGAGACATTTGTTAAGTGAGCTTTGCCCTATTTTACAACTTTTCTTGCCACAGATATTAAGTGAATCACTGGAGTTGTTAAGTTAGCAACATGGCTGTTAAGTAAATCTGGCTTCCCATTGATTTCGCTTGTCAAAAGATAGGAAAAGATGTTCAATGTGATCCCAGAATACTGCAGCTGTCATAAATATGAGTCAGTTGCCAAGCATCTGAGTTTTGATCGTGTGACCATGTGGATTTCACACTTATGACAATGGTGAAAATGGTCAATAACAAGTCACTTTTTCAGTGCCTTTGTAACTTCGAACAGTCCCTGAATGCATTGTTGTAAGCTGAGGACTGCTTGTAATGGCAAAGAAATGCTGAGAAATGTTGAATAATATAAAAATAACTGATTCTATTAGACAAGGGTTTAGTGATGATTGTTCTTCATAGACTGAGCCAAACAAATTGTTAACACCATAATGGATAGCGGTCCTATAACTTGGTTAGTAAAGAGTTAGTACAGGGCTCTAAATTTGCATCATTACCCAAATTCGGCCATGCAATAGTTCCCTTTCATCATGTTTGAGTTAATGATTATATTTTGTAAAACATCCACAGTTCATTAGCAAACACTGTGGAAGGTTCCTAATGCTAAGATATTAATGATTGGGTTAAATAATGCTTTGTGCTAAATTCTCTAGCAGCAGTTCACTTGTGCTCCTTTTGCTGAAAGAAACATTTAGTTGGCAACATACCCAATAGGAAACTTTTTTTAAGAAAAAAAAAAGAACAAAGTTTCCCATTTCTGTAGAAAGCATCGCTTTTCTTCCTATTTTCAATCAACAGTTCAGTGAGATCCTGAATTGCTGACTGCAGAATGTCAATGGTAAATCAAAGAAAATATTAATTGTTTTCTACTGGCAGACAGGCACATCTGGTAGATAATGAAATGGACAGCATGTCAAAATGTCAGGATGAATTGGGAGATTATTCTTGTTATGTTAGGCTCCAGTCTCCATCCAAATCCCTTGATAGGAAAGCTGGAGCAATCTGCATCCATAAAGGCCACCAGATAATTCTTCATCAGTATGAATCCAGAATCAATGGGTATTTCATTTTAATCAGCCCAGGTAGCTCTGAAGTATTTGCAGCAGCTATGCCTTGAGAAGTATTAGGAAGGCTACATTCAGTTCGCACCCCCGCAGTTTTCTCTTAAGAAAAGCTGCAAATACTTCATGAGGTGAGGGAATAATGAAATTAGATTCAGATCTACCAGGAAAGAAAATGCTAATTCCAGCTGTTCCCTCCTAAGTCTCTGTTCAAAGTAAACATAGCAATGATGTTTAATCTCCCCAGATGTAGAATTTTTGCCCTTCTCCAAATAAACAGACATCATTTCCAACAGAGGCATACAAAAAGCTCAGGGCTGCTTCTTAAATTTAAAGCATAAATGCGGCTCCATAAAAGTATATTTTAAAAGTATTTCAGTGGCTATGTTATTTAAAGAACCACCAACCGAAGGTGCCACTATCTTCAAGCTGAGAGGCAAAGTACCTCAAAGTTATATGACTAACCAGAACAATTTAATTTTACAAGATGGATCTGGAAGAAAAAAACCGCACCAGTTAATCTGTTTTAGTGCTTGTACTATAAATTGATTGCAGGAGAGCACATCTGCTACAAAATGGCATGAAAATTTACAGCTGTTTTTTGCTGGGGTTATTATGTGTGTCAGAAAAGGGTTTAGAGATTCTGGGGCTTCAGATTGATAATCCTAATGTAAGGGCAAGAAATGAGACTAAGTATAAAGCTAATTATTCATTTAGATTCCAAAACTAACCTTGGTTTATAGATAGTCCTCGGCTTACAACTGAGCCCAAAATTTGTGTTGCTAATGAGACAATTATTGAGTTTTATCCCTTTCTTGCCCCTTTCTTGCCCCTTTCTGTGATTTTTCTTGCCACAGTTGTTAAGTGAATCACTGCAGTTGTTAAGTTAGTAACATGGTTGTTAAGGGAATCTGTCTTCCCATTGATTTTGTCTGGCAAAAGATCGCAAAAAATAGTTCACATGATCTCGGGACATTGCAACCATAATAATAAATTGCAAAGCAGCCAAATTTTGATTGTGTGACTCAGAGGATGATGCAACAGTCATAAGTGTGAAAAATGGTAAGTCACTTTTTTCAGTGCGATTGCAACTTTATACGGTCACTAAATGAACAGTTGTAAGTTGAGGACTACCTATACTTTCCTCTGACAGAAGTGTTAATTAAGTTTCAGTTTCTTTCTCAGCATGGCCCATCCTATTCAAATGCTCAAATTCAAACTTAGAGATATTTGACTATTCATTATATTTTTTCGCACAAACTAAAATGCCAGTTCCTGTTATTTATTAGAAGACACAGGGAGGCTTGTAAGATTGCTGGACTGTGATAGATGTGCAAGATCTTTATTTTACAAAAATCTAGCAAACAAGCATGCATTTTCTGGTCTTAGGAGACCCTACATCCTGTTAGAAATTGCCCGCTGCTTCTGTGTCCTGGTACTGAACAGGCCACGCCTGGTAGTGAGACACAGCCTGCAGGTTGAAGACCCTGACTTATTGTATTAAGAGTGTTCATTTGTTTATTTTTATCCCTCTTTATTATTTTTATAAATAACTCAAGGCAGTGAACATATGTAATACTCTTTCATCCTTTAATTTTTACCACAACAGCCACCCTGTGAGGTGGGTTGGGTTAAGAGAGAGTGACTGGCCCAAAATCATCCAGCCAGGTTTCATGCCTAAGTGGAGGTGGTATTCAGCAGGTTCTGAACAGTTGTGGAGAACCGTGGAAATTTTGAGTAGTTCGGAGAACTGGCAAATACCACCTTTGACTGGAGATTTTACAGTATCCTTCCCTGCCACGCCCACCAAGCCACACCCACAGAATCGGTAGTAAAAAAAATTTGAATCCCCCACTCTGTCTAAGGCATTTGCAACTTATACAAATGGAGCTGTGTGCATGCTCTGCCCACCAGCCATGCGGAACCATTCCCTATGCCCCCCACCTGCCCATACACAAAGCTGGAAAAGTTGGAGACCACTACAATAGGATACTAGGGAAATTCTGGACATTTCATTCCAAAAAGTTGATTTATGACATTATTGTGACTATTCTGCTAGAGCATAGGTAAGAAAATTTGTCTGACTAATCTAATCTATCATTCAGAGCTCCCCCTTTCCTGGTTTGCACCAGTTTGATTCTAGAAAAGTCTTTAGGTTTCTTGGATATCCTGATTTCCCCCTTCTTCCTAGAATCTCAAGATGCAACAGCCATACCAAGGAGAACCTTAGAATTAAAATTTAAATTGGTACAGTCATTGAACTGCATTAATATGTGCTGTGTGAATCTTAAGTGCTTACCTGACAAATACTATGGGGAAGCTGATTAAAATTGCTACATGCAAGATGGATTTTTCCTTGAAAGTGTGGGATTCATTAGAAGTGATATAAATTGCTCCTCTCACTAGTTATCCAACTATAAGGCATGTGTAATCTGTGCTTATTTACACTTCTCTAGGCTGGTCTGGAAACAGTGCAAATAAATCTATACATTGACAGCACACTGCCATATAAATAGTTCTCTCCACTTACAATAAGTATTAAACTGAAATGCAAGCCAACTGGACTTACCTCAGGCTGCTGTGAATTCATACTAAAGCACAAAAATGCCCATCAACATGAAATGTTAAATCATACATGGACAATCAAGAACACAGAATAATTTCACTGTAAAACAACTCTGTAGATGCCTCATTTAATGCATACATTGTAATGCATTAAAAAAATCCAATTATGCAATGTAGTTATAGGTAAAAAGATCCAGTTGGTGGAATATTCTTCTGGAAACCTTTCAAATAAAATGCCAGCAGTTTCTTGAAATGGATCCAATGACCTCTTTTTTAAAAAAAGAATGTAATATGTTTCGATCTAGTTACGTCCTTTTGCCAGCTGAACAGAGGTTGTTATCTAGTTAATCTGTTGAGTGAAATCTTCTTGTTTTCTCAGGTAGGCTCACTTCAGGTTAAAGCAATGGTTTTGGAGAAGAAGACACCTATTAAATAGTTGCCTTCTTTGGGTCTGCTGTTGCTTTTCCTGATTCCACCAATTTTCAGTGTGGGGAGACCATAGACAGCACACCACAGGTTCCCTTCTCAGAGATGTTGTCAGCTGGGTGTCATGTGTGGCATCTGCCAGAAACCCAAGATTGGATGGAGGTGTGGCAATTATCATCTGGAAACGTTAGTGGCCACCCAGGAGCACTATTCCACATATTGCTGAATGTGAGGCCCTGTTTGTGAAGTGAGCTGTAGAAGAAACTATTGCTTGCATACCATCCTCTCTGTTGTATAGCAGTCTCTCTGCTGGAGCTGTGAAAATCTGTGGCTGAATTGGGAGGGATGGAGTTCTCCAAACTTATGATTCGGGAGGGATTTCAACCTGCCACCCGCTTAGGCTCAAACACAAACTCTGTTCAAAAGTTCATGGCAACTATAGACCAAGTCATTTCTGGATTGACATAAAAGAGAAGGCCATATATTAGACCTGTTTCTTTAATCTTGGTGCATTGCAAGGTGAGCTGGTTGGGGGATATTACTATCAGTCCCTGCCATGGAAAGATCATTCCCTGCTGGCTCCAGAGTTCTCTGGTGTAATATGTCCCTGCAAGAAGAGCAGAGGTGGTTTGCACCGGTTCGAGTGAACTAGATGTTAATTTTACATCTGGTTCGCAGAACCAGTAGTTGCAACAACTGGCTGGCCCCGACCACCCCACCCCGCCCTTCGCAGGAGTCTCCATGCGGCCTGTTTTGGATCCCAGGTAAGTGCAGGGCCCACATGGAGGCTCAGGGTGGGTGAAAAATGGGCCTCCCAGAGGCTCTGAAAGGCCAGAAATGGATCCATTTCCGGCTTCCAGAGAGCCTCCAAAGCCCAGGGAGGCTGTTTTCACCCTCCTGCAGGTTCAAGGAAAGCCTCCATAGCCCGGGGAGGGAAAAAAATGCCTCTCCCCGCTGTGGTGCAGGAGGTTGACTAGGCCACGCCCACCATGGCCACGCCCACCCAGCAACCTGGCAGAGAACCGGTTGCTAAAGTTTTTGAAGCCCACCCCTGAAGAAGGGGGCTTCTTTGAATGGTCCATCCAGGCACCTGATGGACCCTGACATGTTCCAGAGGGAATTAAGAGATGTTCCTGAGGCTTTGGTCCAAAAATCCCAAACCAGATGGAGACTCTTAAGTTTGCATAGAGAGGCAGACACGGAGTGCTTCAGCTCTTAATTTTATTGTGACTTCAACTCAGAACGGACCTGATTTGGCTTAGCCGAGGCAGCTATATATAGCCGGCTGCCTCGGCTGACAGCCAATCAGAGTGCAGGGTTTTCCCACACTTTTTAACCAATGATTTCAAACAGTTTACAAGAACAACCAATCAATTCAAACTCTGCATACATAACACCCCTCCCCAATAGGTTTAGTCCATACTCAAACCCCATCTATCTAATGTATTCTTTTAAATAGGTGGGGCTCTTACGTGCTGAGACCCACGTGGTTCAGGTGTTTTAGGGTTTTCACATTGTGAGAGAGGAAATGTGTCTGTTAACATCTCCTTACTTGGACTTCTAGTAATGGTAGAACCTGTTTGGTTACTACAACCTGGTCTCTCCTCCCAATCCATCTCCAACCCAATGTCAGCACCTAAGTCTGGTAGTGATGTGCAATCTTCCATTTGTAAAAATGGTTGTTGGCACTGTGACAGGTTTTGGGATGGTTCCTGTCGTGTTAGCTCGTTACACATGGGGTTGATTCTTGCTTGCTGATTACCCTCATAATCCTTCCCTTCCCCCCTAAAGAGGCAGTAGGTATGGGAACCAGAGAGGAGCAATGGCAATGCTCCTGAGGTAGTCTGGATCTTAACTGATCAATGTGCCTGCTCCAGAGGACACCATCCTCAGTTTGTACCCTGTAAGACCTGGGGCCTGTGATTTGGGTTATCTCAGCAGGAATCCATAATGGTTCACCCAGAAGGTTTTTTGCATAAACAGAATCACCCACAGTGAATGTGCAAATTTTGCTAGTGGAATCTAGTGGTGCATTGGGTGCATAAGTGGGAGGAAGGTGGTCAAGGGGAGATCTGAGTTTCCTACCCATCAACAATTCAGCTGGGGTTAAGTTAGTTGATGGGTTGGGAGTGATATGCTGGACACTGAGTAGTTTTTCAACTTTCTCAGTGATGTCCCCTGGACCCAATTGCTGAAGTTTTTCCTTGGTAAATTGTACCATGCGTTCAGCCGACGAAGGATGCCCAGGGGCTGTCAAGGCGTGTCTGGTACCCTGCTGTGCTAAATACGATTCAAAAAGGTTGGACGTAAATTGAGGACCATGGTCAGAAATGAGTACATCAGGTAACCCATGAGTTACAAAAAGTTTCTTAAGCTGTTTGATGACAGCTTCAGCTGTGGTGGATGCCATAGGGATAACCTCTAGCCATTTGGAATATGCATCAACTATAATAAGGAAAGTGTGCCCTCTGGTAGGGCCAGCAAAATCAATGTGAATCCTGGACCATGGGCCCCTAGGACATTCCCATTCCTGTGTGGGGGTGAGAGTTGGGGCAGGCCTGACTACCTGACAGTTGGGACAAGATGCAACCCAGTTTTCAGTCATTTTGTCAATACCTGGTCACCATACATAACTCCTGGCCAATCCCTTCATTTTGACAATTCCCGGATGACCCTCATGTAACATTTCCAAAAACTCCTTCTGTAGTTTTGCAGGAATAACACCCTGTTACCCCACAAAATACATCCTCTTAATACAGATAACTCAGTTTGTCTGGATTTAAAAGGTTGGGCAAGTTGAGGTAGATCTTGTAGTGGCCAACCTTTTTTGATCCAGCCTACAATAGGAGCCAATAAAGAGTCTTTGGCAGTTTCTCTGGCAATTTCAGCAGCGTGTACTGGAAGCTTGGCAACAGTTTCTAGAAAAAAGGTGTAAGTCTCAGGAGCAAAGTCCTCAGTGTGAGAAGGAAGTGGGCAGCAACTCAAAGCATCTGCATGCCCAATGTCTTTTCCAGGTCTGTGGATGAGTTTGTATGAATAAGTAGCAAGAAATTCAGTCCATCTCAGCATTCTTGGTGACAGAATTGTGGGCGTTGGTTTGTCTCCTGCCACAATGCTTAACAGAGGTTTGTGATCTGTGACAATAGTAAATGTTCTCCCATATACGTACTCATGGAATTTCTTGACAGCTGCAACAATTGCCAAAGCTTCCTTGTCCAGTTGGCTGTAGTTTCTCTCTGCTTTAGTCAAAGTGCGAGAGTAAAATGCAATAGGGGCTTCCCTTCCACTGGGAAGCATGTGGCTCAACACCCCCCCACTCCAAAGGGGATGCATCACAAGTCATACAACAGGCAAATTCTCAGAGAACTGTATCAGTACAGAATCAGACGTGATTTGTCTCTTAATATTGTTAAATGCAGCTTGTTCTTTTCTGCCCCAGACCCATGCAGATTTTTGTCCAGTAATCTATGTAGGGGTTCTGCAGTGGTTGCTTTCTGAGGTAGAAACATATGATAGAAGTTAATGAGTCCCAGGAATGCTTGCAAATCTGTTTTGCATTTTGGCCTGGGGGCTTCTTTGATTGCCTGAACTTTGGCTTCTGTGGGGTGGATGCCATGTTTATCAATCATGTAACCCAAGAATTCTACTTTGTCAGTTCTAAGTGTGCATTTCTCTTTTTGACTTTTAATCCCGCTTTTTGAATCTGGCTAGGACTTCTCTGAGTCTCTCGTGTAACTGAGTGTCATTTTCAGCAGAGATTAAAACGTCATCAAAATAAGGCACCACCCCTGGCAATCCTTGGAGCAACCTTTCCATAAGGCTTTGGAAAATGCCTGGTGCCACACTTACTCCAAATTGCAATCTTTTGCATTTGAAAGCACCTCTATGGGTTACAATGGTTTGGGCCTCTGCAGTTGCATCATCAACTGTTAACTGTTGATATGCCTGGGCCAGATCCAATTTGGCGAAGACTGCTCCCGCCAAGAGAATGTAATAAATGATGCACCACTGGAACTGGATATGCACTCTGTTGTACCGCATGGTTCAATGTCCCCTTGTAATCTCCACAGATTCTTACATACCCATCAGCCTTGACTGGTGTGACTATGGGTGTCTCCCACCTGGAGTGATCAGTGGGCTCTAAAACCCCTTGAGCTATTAATTTATCTAATTGTGCATCAATTTTTTCCTTTAAGGCAAATGGGTCCCTTCTGGGTTTTAAACGGATTGGTGGTACCTTGGGATCTAGGTTGAAAGTGATGGGGGTCCCCAAGTACTTGCCTAATCCGTCACTGAAGACCTCTGGAAACTCAGACTTCAAGGCCTCTTCCCACTCAGTGTTGCTCACGTGATTGATGCCAGCCACCTCGATGCCCAGCGGGTTGAACCATTCAAGTCCCAGCAAACTTGGGCGATCCTTGTCAACGATGGTCAAGGGTAGACGTTTAGTGTGGCCTTTGAACTTCATGTTGAATTCTCTTGTTCCAACTACTGGAATCCTGTTCCCTTGGTAGTCTTTAAGAGTCAATTCCTGCTTCTTGAAGTGAGCTTTCTGAATATTAGGTAACAGTCTTTGAATAGTGTCCCATGACACCATAGATAGGTATGAGCCTGAGTCCACTTCCATTTGGCAAGGCCTTCCTTCAATAAGTACCTTGACATGAACTTTTCTGTTATTTATAGAAGATGAATGACCAATAGTTACTGTCTGATGAGTTTCATTCTTCCGCTTTACTTCTGTGCCGCGCCCCATTTTCTCACTGAGGTTGTTTGGCTTGAATTCTTTGTCTTTGTTTGCCGCAAACTTCCTTCTGTTTGGTGGAGTTCTGGATGATTTGCAGACTCTTGCTAGGTGTCCTCTTTTTTCACAACGGAGGCAAATGGTGTGTAGGAACTTGCATTCAGTGCGCGGGTGGCTTCCCCCACAACCTCTGCAGTAGAAATCTTGCCTCGTTCTTCCCAGGTCTTTCTTTTTCCACTCCATTCTGAGTCTGTAAATTCCTTCCTCCACCTCACTACAATCTGACTCAGAATCTAGTTCCTCACAATGATTCGTGGTGGACTTTTCCCCATCAGAATGGCTCGTTGCCCTGTTCATCTTCCTCATGGCTGCTGCTGACGACTTGGTAGCTTCTGTTGAAGCGGCTTCTTCTATTGCTTCTTTCAGCATGATCTTAGGTTTCAATAATAACTTGCTCTAGCACCTTGTCTTTAAGACCCAATACAAAACGATCGTGCATGGCCTCCTCTAAACTGTTGAATTCGCATGCACCCCCAATGTCTCTTAAACTTGCCACGAAGTCGTTTACGCTTTCGTTTCCCCCCTGATCATGACGGTAAAACTCGTGTCTCTTAATGAGGCACGATACTTGTGGCGCGTAATGGGCTCTTAACAGCCTTTCCAGATCAGGCCAAGCCATTACCTTCACGTCTGCTGCTCCTGCGAGTGCCTTCACCATCTTGAAAACTGCCGGACCTCAGTATGTAAGGAAGACCGCCCTCTTCCGCTGCTCGAAATGGCAGCAAGATCGTTTCCTCCAGATACATTTGGAAATGATCTGCATATGACTCCCAGTCGTCTGCCGTCGGATCGAACGCGGCTGGGGGGGTGTTCAGCACAGCCATCTCGCTCTTCTTCTGTTCCGCGTTGCCTTCTCTTCAGGGGAATCCCACCTTCGCCAGTGTTAAGTTTGCATAGAGAGGCAGACACGGAGTGCTTCAGCTCTTAATTTTATTGTGACTTCAACTCAGAACGGACCCGATTTGGCTTAGCCGAGGCAGCTATATATAGCCGGCTGCCTCGGCTGACAGCCAATCAGAGTGCAGGGTTTTCCCGCACTTTTTAACCAATGATTTCAAACACTTTACAAGAACAACCAATCAATTCAAATTCTGCATACATAACAGAGACTTTGCCTGTTCCACCCTCTGTAGGTTTGCACAGTCTCAAACCACTGGGACAGAACCTCCGTGGCATTATTCAGGTGGCTGGGTATCATCAGCATACTGGTGATATCTTATTCTAAACTGTCAGTGACCTCCTCCACTGAGAGGAGAAAGCACTTCCACCTGAGACACTCCACAATGCAGGATATCTTAATTGCCTTGTTGCTAAATATGTTTAATAAGTCCTTGATCTTTATCCACCGCACTTGTTAAGCAAACAGAAATTATTTTAATTACAGATTCTGGAAATATCAAAAACTATTCAGATATGATTGCAGGGAGTTGATTAACATAGTATTATATACAACTACAAGCTTATAATGAAAAATCTGTTCAGTTTGACCACTTTATCTCTAGATTCTACTTCTCCAGAGGTTTTACATTGTCTCTGTGTATCAGTTCAGACTGTATTTGAACAGGTCACCAAGAACTTAACAGTATTTATGATGTGCTTTATCAGAGTAAAAACAACCATCATAGATGCATAAATGAATATAAAGGCAATGAGAAAGCAGTTACACATTCCTGTGTAACATTCAGCTTGCTCAAAATAGTATAATGGTATACAAGAAATGTGTAGTGCTTGGAATGTATAACTTTATTCTTATAACTAGCAAACATACACAATTTATTTTGGAATGGCAAACAACAGTAGAATTTCATAGATACTGTCAAGAGGGCAGAGATGACTGGATGCCACTTCTGGGCGAAGGTT
The DNA here is from genome assembly GCA_009733165.1 of Naja naja. NCBI lineage: Eukaryota > Metazoa > Chordata > Lepidosauria > Squamata > Elapidae > Naja > Naja naja. The sequence continues at coordinate 101,476,226 of CM019148.1, forward strand.
ATTGCAAAATACCATTCCCTCCCCACTCTGCTAACCTGATTTCAAGCTCCGTTCTCCTGTGCAGGGCAACAAAAGAAGACCCAGCCGATCAGCTGGGACTCAGGAGGCAGAGAATAGATGGGGGGTGGGGCCAGTCAGAGGTGTTATTTGCCGGTTCTCCGAACTACTCAAAATTTCCACTACCAATTCTCCAGAACTGGTCAGAACCTGCTGAATATCACCTCTGTCATGGGAATGTATGCTGATTTCTATATTTGAGGTGATTGGTATGAACTTTTTAAGCTAAAAACTGTTGCCATCAATGCCAGAGGAATATCTGCTTTTAGCAATTCCAAATATTTTGTGATGAAAGAAGACTGTGACATATAATTACATCACAATATGAGTCAGGCTGTGATAAAAAGATGTACTTCTAAAGGCCCATACAGTGCCCATAAACAGAGTAAGTTAGGATTCTTTTACATTACAATTAGGAGCTTGCAATATTTGAAATACTGCTGGGATGTTCCTGCTGAAACTTCTATGGCTGAAACTTCTAAGCTCATTTCATCTTTTCTATGGCTAGCAGGATCATCAAACTACATGCTAAGAATGCCATTTACAACAAAGCTAATATAGTGTATTCCAGAAGGCTGCCATATTTATATACTGACGATTCACTAATACAATGCAAATCATTTTCTGTGTATATTAATTTATGTAAAAAGTCTATATTTGTATAAAAATATAATTTTGGTCAAATTTTCATATATTAATTCTATTCTGAAAATTTGGATTACTAATCTGGAAGGTGACTGAGTTTTTCCTTGATATTTTAAATATGTGGGATCAAAGCACAGGACCCAAAGTAAATAATCAAGCTCCCTGCAGTATTTATCCTATAAACAGTATGTACTGGAAAGGACCCCACCAAAAGGATAGGGAATCACCCCAACAAAGAACGAGATGTACTGATATTTATACATTTCAGAAAAAAGTAAAATGATGTAGGTATACATATTCATAAGTAGTGATATGGTTATCTCTGAATGTAATAAAGATTTGATCGATTGTGAAGTAGTAGATCTCAGGTTACTTCCTTCTGCAGTCTGCTTAACTTCAAATAAATTAGGGCAAATTCATAGGTTGCCATGGGGATGTTCTGATAAGAATTACAACAAGTGTCATGATCCAGGGCATGGCACAAAGGCAACACAGTCACATAAGTAAGAAAAGTCCCTTTAATACCTCCATCTTTGTCCCCAATATCCAGCTACCTTCGGCTGTAGAAAAACTCTCCCAACAACAGTCTTTAAATGAAGTAAATTCAGTCCGAAAACAAAGTACATATAAACTGTAAATAAAAATCTACACAAACCATGCTGCAGCAATTAACTGGACAGGGCAGGATAAGGAATTACAGACTTCAAAGGACAACAAAACACTCACAGTTGGGAAGACGCCAGAAACCCAGATAAGCCTCGACCATAAAAGATAACTCACGATTTGCTTCCCACAAGTTGCTGTGCAAACTCCTTTTTAAACACTGTGTTCCCAGATGCAGCTAATGAAGGGAATCAGGGCCCTTTCCTCCCCATAAGTCCAAATAATAAATAAATAAGCCTCACAACTCATGTTGCTTCCTTCTCTGTTCTTCCCTGCATGCCCTAGGATGCAGAGGGGGTGGACCTGGATCTTCCTTTGAATTCCCTCTGCCTTGCTCTACCTCTCCCCTGCTCTGCCCAGCCAGACTTTGCCCTTCCCCAGTTTCTTCCACAGCCACCAGAGCCACTCTCCCACTCCCTGTCAGCTGCTTGGCCTCCCCTCGAATCAGTTTCTGATAGGGGCATGACAACAGGCATGAAATATGTTCATGTTATATTTGTTACATTTATACTGTTGTCTCACATTCTTAATATGTTTTCATGTCAGGCCCAGCCCAAGAATGACATAGATAGAACAATCCAACCAATCTTTATTTGCTCCCATCAGACAAAATCTTGCCAGATTAAACCTATACTACTCTAACTCTAGCAGAGATACTCAGACAGATTCTAAGGAATCCTGAATCTCTTCCTCTGTCTCCAATTCAGCTCAGGGTTGCATTGTTTCTTGTCTCACTCCCCACCTTGGAATGTGATCATTCCTTCCTAGGAAACTGACACTTCACTTTAGTCCATCACACCACCTGCCCCTTAATAGACAAAATTTTATTTATTTATTTATATTTATTTATTAATTAGTCAATTGCTTACAAGATAATAGGTATAAGTATAAACATCCATGTATTTATACTTATACCTATTACAAGATAATAGGTATAAGTATAAATACATGAATACATATAAGAAAATAAAAGAAACAATAAGACAGGGACGGTAGGCACTTTGGTGCTTATGCATGCCCCCTACAGACCTCATTTCATCATGTTATCTAACATTCTCATGATATCTGACATGTTGAGTGCTTAATTGTTTTTCATGATATTTTTTTCCAGGCCTAGGATAGGATGCTGTGCAATCATAAAGAAGGCCTTCATATATAGGAGATATTGGTTAATACTACATGAGTTGCTGCATTGCCCAAATGAGGCAATATTTTAAATGACCAACCAAAATTATAATTCTCAGAAAGGGAAACCCATGCATAGAATTATAACTTCACAAAATTCTAAATGAAAAAGGTCCAGTTCTTATTAATCCCAATAAATGTAACATAATTAAGCATTTGCTCTTAAATGTTAGGAAACTAACAGCTTTTGTGGATCTAATATGGCCCCAAAGAAACTATACTCCAATCTGTACTTCAGATTTATTGATATAACTGGTTTTGGTTAGGGAAAGTATGTTTTTATGGAAAACATTTTTATACAAGTGTCCGTCTATATTATTCCCCGCCCCCAGCCAGAACCAATAAGTCCCACATGTATTGTGGCTGGATTGCAATATCCCAGCTTTTCAATTCTACTATTGGTTTTAGCAAACAAAGCAATTACAACTGGAAAGTCCCTTGGCAATGGATATTTGTTGTTGGATATTATTATTTGCATATACATGGGCTTAATGGAAATTTAATTTGCTTCTCTGCAATTCTGAAAATATATTTCAGAAGGTCAGATCCAGCCTCCATCCGATTCTGCCCTGCTTGAAATATTTGTTCCTCCTCAAGTCATTAATTGCCTCCTTTTAAAAAGCACCCGAGATTGCTTTGCTATTGATCTGAACTCTAATTTACATATCTGGAAATGAGTCTTCTGAATGTGTCTGAAAGGCATATTGGAACAACAATGAGCAATTGTGTTTCTTAGGAACCCAATTTTGGTAAGTATGACAGATTGTGAGGCTTTGAGACAGCTTTCTTCATTCTTTTTTCATCCAAATTTCCCTTTTTGTTACTTCACCGTTACATTAGCTTGCCCTAGAGATGATGAGAACAAAGTGCAAAGATTACAAAATCTAAAGACTACTCTCTGGCCAAAAGGTTATCACCTTTTTAAAAACTCTCTCTGACACAAAGGAATAATGGGGGCAAAGGGTCACCACATCTGGATGAATTTTGCATTAGGTTCTGCTAAAGATGCAGGTATAGGGAACAATAATGGCATCTTTAAAAACCCGAAGCATTATTATTATTATGATTTGTCACTCAGTCAGCCAGATGTTTAGACTAGATTTGGCATTTTTATTTACCCATTGAATCCTTTGCAAAAACCTGGGATAGGCTGTTTGATACTGTTAAAGGTATTGTGGTAGAATGTAAACTGGTGTGAAGAAAACTGCTTTTTGCAATTGACTAATGGTGATTTTTGTCAATGTTGATGGTGTTCAAGTGTTCAGATGTTTTGAAATTGCATACAGGATTGTTGTTATTGTTGTTATTGTTGTTGTTTTTATTGTTATTATTAATCAATGCACAGTCAGCCAGATGTTCAGACTGGGTTTGGCATTTTTGTCTACCCATTGAGTCCTTACCAAGGACCTGGGCTAGTGTTACAGATATCATCGAAGGATGAAAGCTGTTCCCTTTTGCAATTGACTGATAGCGAATTTGTCAATGCCAATGGTGTTCAAGTGGTACTCCAATTGTTTTGGGATTATACCCAAGGCCCTTATTATTATTGGTACTATCCTTGATTATTATTGTTATTGTTGTTGTCGTCATTGTTGTTGTCTTTGCTTTCATTGCCACACTCATATTTCTTTTTGCAGGTCTTTGTATTTTGTGATTTCCTGCAGTTCTTTTTCTTCTGTTCCACTGTCTCCAGATATTGTCAAATTCACTATCTGATTGACAATTGATAAATCTGGTGCTTATCAGTTTGAATCTAAAATCCCAGAGCATTTAGCTCATTCATTTTGTGTTATTTTCTCCATTTTGTGATCCCACCACTTTCTTCTTGTAGGCAAATCACAAGTTCTTTTTTTTCATTGTTGTGCAGAAAGTCCATAAGAGGCTTCCAGTCACTAATAAATATATATAGTATCTTTTCTCTGACAACTAACTCCAACTATTTAAATACACAATAGCTACGAAAAGAAGCAATGAGAAACATTCCAATCCTTTGGGAATTATTTGTTACTCACAGTCAAAGTTTAGTTTTGATTTGATAGAATGCCAAGCACTGCTATTCCTCCTTGGTAAAGCTCCTATCTTTTTTCTTGATGTGGGCCCTACACCTTTCTTTTTACCTTTCAAAAGATTCAAGACATTTTGTTGCTCTTGCCACTAACTGCTAAATTTTTGATGGTTACGATGTGGATTTCTCCCTTTTTTTTAAATTAGCCATCGTTTTCTAGGATAAGCAGAGTTTTCATTTTAGCAGATTCTAGCCACCGTGTGCTCTATTTTTTCCAGGACAGCAAATAATAGGGCTGTGCAAAGCACTGGGAAGAAATATTTGGTAAAGTAGGCTAATGGCAACAACACAATTTTTTCTTGAAGCCTTGCATTTATCCTGGTAGTGTATACGAGTTGTATGCATGCACATCCCCTTTAGTTTCTGGCGGACTGTACTGTTGTCCATATACAGAGAACCCCAGGATGCTTAAAACCTGATAGGTATATCATCCTGAATTGGCTGTGGGTCTCTCTTTTCCTCCCTCCCTCTCTTCCTTCCTTCATTTGAAGATAGAATTCACCAGACATAGATGAAGAAGTAAGTTCATTAAAATGGAACTGTTAACGCCAACATTTTCAGATCTGAGTCGATGAATTATGCGAGTGTAGCATGCACACCAGCTTTCTAAAGAGCCAGAAATACATCAGCTGTAAGTTTCAAACTGTTACTCTCACTCCTGAGGCAAGATCTGACCTTTCCTTCTCCGATTTCATTTTTTTTATATAAATATGACCAGTTTTCAATATAAAACAGCTTATGCAGTATTAATTTTTCTGTGAGGAAAAAACAATGTCTTCTCTGTATGAAATGGGATAAACCCTAATCTCTACCTCAGACAGAAAATAAGAAATAGTTATATGTATACAAAGTGTGTCCTCATTTACATGTCTGGAGTTCTACAGTAATTATGTTAAAACCAGCACATTTTTTCCCTGAAAATTGGCACCAGAGAGCTTCACATGGAAGAATGGCATGATATTTTTCTTTGGATTCCAGAGAAAAACACTGCAAAATCTTGGCCTTTTTTGGAGGTATTTCTGAAATCAGAGATTGATGCACATTCTTTGTGGCACTATATTGAAATATTGTCAAGCTATTGCAAACTTGGTTTAGGAAAGAAAGCTACATTTCACCAAGATGAATCCAAACATTGACAAGGAGTGGAGAGACTTGGAAAGTAGACTGAGGCACCCACAAACATTTTTGATGATAAATGCTTTTCAGTCCCCTCCACTTAACTTTTCTAGATTTGACTGAAATCAAATGGATTTAAAACATACTTCTAAGTACCAATCAGGATAACTCTGTTTCATTACCTAAGGAAAATTATATAAGTAAAGGGGCATTCTCTTCCTTTTATGAATATATAATTTTTAGTTTTCAGAAGACCATAAAGATAGAATTTTATAAATGTTTAATATAGTTACTTGGAATTTCTTCTAATTTTCATTAAAAATAGAATGATAATCTTAATATCAAACTATCATATACTGTACATATTTGTAAATCATTAGTGCATTTAGATGTTATTTTTGCTGTGAGGCACTAGGTAGAGGTCAGCCATCACCATTTTTCAAACTGTATTATTTTAGCATGTTCAATTTTCTGTTCACTGAAGCTTAAAGCATTACAAGATACTATTTTATATGGGTGCCAACAAGATTGTCCCTTGAGGTTGTTTTACACCAGATGGCTTCTAATGGATATAGCTCAAGACAAAAACAATATTCTAAGAAAACTGAATAAATCACATGGTCTTGTAATTACTTCTATGTTTCAAACTTTTCCAGATTTCTAAAATAATTGTCAGGGTTCCAGAAATTGTTTGGTTTAATCAGTAACTCGAGACAGGCATATTCTCAAAGTGCTTTATTAAAACAAAAATTTGGCACATCTGTGAGATTTTGAAACTAAAGTTTCGTCCCAGACCTCCCACAATACTCAATCAACACCCACCCATTTTCTCCCACATCATCAATCACGTGAACCAATCACCCTTCAACTACAATTCTATCTAGCCATAAAGAATGACCTTGACAGTCTTACATTATCTGTTATGTCTACTGAAAATTACTCAAATACCAACAGCCCCCCCTTCCATCCTCTGTATCTGTATGGCAGCTTTTAATAGGGATTCCAAAGCTGACAATAAGATTGTTTCTAAAATAATATTGTTCAGTATGCTTCATTCCAATACAGATCTGATTAAAGGTTTGAAAAGGTCAACACAATCCTCCTTTTGTCTACCTTGTCCTTCTTAGTATTGCTTGACTCAGTGGTGGTATGCTACCAGTTCGGCTCAGTTTTTCCGAGCGGTAGCTGTGATGAGCCACGGAGACCGAACCGGTTCTCTCCGCCACTCATCTGTTGGGCCGCCTGCCCACCTGGGCTCCCATACTCACCTCTATCTTCTGCTTTTGAAGCACAGCTGCTTCTTGGCGGCACAGAAGAGTGTTGCGTGGCAGCTGCTGAAGCGACTGGGAGAGTGCAGGCTTTCAGGAGGTGAGTTGGAATGCCTCTGTGCCTGCGCAAAGCAGCCCACCAAGCGCCCACTGAACCAGTTGGAAAAGTTTTTGAATCCCATCGCTGGCTTGACTTCTGAAAGAGATTAACTTAATTACGAACGGCAGGAAACCAGGCAAGGCTGTCCAGAATGCTTTTACACCAACCAAGCATGAGAGTAAGAAAAGATAAACTTGATCTTCTTAAAAGCTAAAAGACATTTGACCTCTTAGCTACAGCTCATCAGAAAATTGTGCTCAATTGCACAGATTGCAGGAGCTGAAAAATAATGTGTTTGTGACTGTACTGTGCAGTACATTTTTACATGGAAACCGTTTAAAGGATTGAGGCTCATCAGGGAACCCTGAGGATGGAAACCAGACTAATTAACATAGATGCTTTGCTTTCTTCAATTTCAATAGACTTCTTTGTGATAGGGTGAGTGAGTGTCTCATTGCAGGTGATAGTGAGCAAGAGGTGTCCTTCACAATGTCCCTCTCTAGAGCAATCTTTCTTAACTTGGCAGTTTTAAATTGTCTGGATCAACTCCCAGAATTCTGTAACCAGCATAAAGTCCAATGAAACACTGCTCTAGAGGGTTCAAAATGCCCATTCTGGATTTAGAATTAGCTCTCTTGATATATTATGCTAGACTAGAAAGCTGAGCAATGCACACCAGCCAGGGCAGAGGAGCCTAAGTCATGTCAAAAGTTATTTAATAAACTGGGTTGTTAATATAACCCAAAGGCAAAATGGAAATAGAAACAGAAGGGGGAAATCATGATGTTGTGTCTTAAATAATCATTTGATTCAGGCTGTACTAAACTGTAAAATTAAAGCAGAATTTCTTATAGACATAACATACCACTGTGTTTATTATATTTCTGATGGTCTCCTCATCAGTACAGATTTATCAATTTGTGAAGCAAGCCGATAAGATATTACCTATAGTCGATAAGAATGATATAAAGACCAAGGAGTTTACTGCTACAACATTGGAGCTGAAATTAGGATTTACATATTTCATTTTGCTTGATAAAAATAACTGTTCAGGTAGTCAAGCAAATAATATTTGGGGGGGGGGAATATGCAAATGTGATCCATTTGAAAGCTTGGAGCAAGATCAGAAGGGTTTTTAAAAAAATCTTTTTATGTCATGTTTTGGTTCTGGTTGGGAGTTTTTATCGCCTTCTAAAATGATCCCAAGCAAGGCTATAGATTAAATATGATCAAATATAATAGAAATGGGCATCTAATAGGTTTGGTCCTGACATTGGTGAAGGCAAACAAAGCCCATTTAGACTGAGTTCTGCTGTTGCATTGAAAAACTGTTGTGTCAAGCCCGAAATTGACATAAGTGTTGCCATTTTAGTTAGTCTTAGTATATATTCCTTTTCTTACTTTCTCTGTGGTAGTCATGGGGGAAGGGTTTTGAGCTTGACACATTCCTAGGGGAGGAGTGGAGATAAAGAGAGTTGTTTTGGCTAAGTGATCTTTCTTCCCATGGGAAATGAGTTGTCCTTGCTGGGGCCCCTTGAGGTGGAGATTTATGACATCAAACAACATGGAATTACTTCTGTTGGAGAATGTGACTTTTGGGGTTGTTTCTAACTTGTAATATTGTGGGGTAATTCGGGTTGTGTCAGATCCGAATTACCATGACTTGCCAATTTCTAAATAAAAGAAATTTCCTAAATAAAAGAAATCCTTTTGAAAGATGGATTTTGTACTTTTCTTTTTAAATGGATCTCATCACTTGGGAACCTGACAGTTGACCTTGTAAAATCTCTGCTTGGGGACTGTGTGGCTAATACAGTTCATTCCACCTTTAATAAGAATTTCTTCCATGCTGCATATTGAATAAAGTTGCTTGCAAAATGAAAAGAAGAAACAAGGCACATGCAATATCAAGTCATCATTTTATACTTATTTATTTACTCTTTCCCACCTTTATTATTATTACAAATAACTCAAGGTAGTGAACATACTCACAATACTTCTTGCTCCTCCTATTTTCCCACAACAACTTTGAGCTGGATTGGACTGAAAAGAGTGACTGACCCAAAGTAATACAGCTGACTTTCATGTTTAAGGGGAACTTAAACTAACAGTCTCCTGCTTTCTAGTCTGGTGCCTTAATCACTAGATCAAACAGACTGTCGTCGTCATCATCATCATCATCATCATCATCATCATCATCACACTATTCAATGTTCTGAAAAAGTTATGTCCTGGATGAACCAGTGAAACTTTATTCAGACATAATTCTCATTGAGCTGAATTGTATTTGGTCTTATCATAACAGGATAGCAGTCTTACTGTTGTGAAGATTTTACAACAGTAAATAATAGCCAAGAATGCATATTTAAATTTGATACTTGCTATTTAGTGGGAAAATGTGATATATAGTAGAACATGCTGCCATCTGCTATTTATACAGAAAATCCATCTTTTCTGGCAAGCTGAAAGAATTGAGGGTTTGGGGTTGTTGTTGTTTTTTGAGGAATTTTTTTATCTACTGTTACAGAAATTGTCAAAAGGTTTTTTAAAAATAAAAACTTTTATTACTCCCTAAATGAAATCACCATCGTTATTTAGATCTGTGACTTATATCAGATTATCCCTATTTCTAATCTGGTCACAAAGCTGTTACAATATTAATAAATCTGCTAGGAAAATCTCTATTACATAAAAAGCTAGTGACAGGCTGTTTCTATTTTCCCTAAGGCTAGTAGGAAATTATTAAAGTCACAGTAGCATGTGATGCAACTAAACAACTTGTAGTTTAAAATGATTTAAATATAAAAAGGAAAATTCCATGGGCAGCAGATGGTCTGTACTCAAAATATTTCATCACACCCAGCAAATGTTTCTGAAGCTCCATGAAAATAAGAAAGCTGTCCAACAAAGTCAGCTTGCCAATATGAGCCGCCTTCAAGTTATACTTCACAGGAATTCTGATTATCTTATCCACATTTTCTAAAATACCAAAAATCAGATTCTTTAAACCAAGTTCATTTTGAAACTTTCTTTTTTCAGCAGCAGCCTAACCTTCTCCAAGCAAATTGTCTTATAACCCCAGTTGACCAGACACAGGATGGAAGAATAACTATAACACGGAAACATGTTCTTATTTAAAAAAAGAAAAGAAAAGAATGTCTGGCAATGGATTTGGCTCAGTGCCTCACTTAAATCCAATTGTTCGGAAAGAGTGCTGAATTATAATGAAGCAGATTTCTTGAAATCCATGGGATACAGTTTCTCTTTTTAGCATTTCTATTGTTAGGCTTTAAAATTAGAACCTTGTAAGCTAGTTCAAACATTTAGGCCATATTTTATGTGTTTGACAATCTTCTCAGTTTAGTTTTCACTGTTTTTCTTGTTCCTTTCTTTCAAGGAAGTACTTCTTTGTCTATATTATCAAGTTATGAAAAATGGTATAATTATCTTTTATTTGGCTTAGTCCTGACAGTTATTTAGAGCAGTGTTTTCAAACTTGGCAGCATGTGGCCTTCCTAACCAGTATAGGAGTTGAAGGCCACACATCTTTAAATTGCCAAAGTTGAGAAATACTGTTTTAGAGCTACCATCTTTATGTTTTCTGTGAATACATTTCTACTGTTGTTTCTCAGTTACACTTCCTTACACTGATTAGAGTAGGGCTATCAAACTCCTGGCCCATGGACCGGATGCGTCACATGCTGGCCATACCCCCACCTGGTGTAGCGAAGAGGAAAAAGTCACATGACAGTGCTGTGACAACATGAGTTTGAAACCCCTGGACTAGAGGATTCAGAAGTCATGATTTCCCTGTGGAATTGAGTAAGAGGAGCTGCCAAACATGGGCTCTCTGCTGGAAACATTGTTTAGATATTGAACGGTCTGGATTTCCCTTTCAGTGGAAATTTATAAAGCTGAAAGTTTTCTTTAAAAATAGTACAAGCAAAATTTGGCTTGACAAAGAGGAAGAAAGGAGAAGTTGCTCCTTTGCTGAAAGAACAGAAGGAATTTCTCTCTGCGTCTGTCTTTCACTCTCTCTCTCTGTGTTTTTATGTGTGTGTGTTTAAGAGAGTGAGTGTTGGCAGGAACATTATAGTTCACTCAGTAATTAGATTTGTGCACATTTAAAGATGTTAACCGTTATTAATAGTGGCTCTGTAATGGAGTTTCTGCCAGCAATATGAGTCCCCAGAGTTACTGAAATAGAAATCAAAGTGGGTTTGCCATATGGTTTCATACAAATATAAAAATAACAGGAGGGAATATGTGCAGCTCAACACTATCTCATCACAAATTCAGAGATATATGACCTAATTATTCTAATTTCTATTTTTGCTAGGAGGCAAATAAGAACTGGCATACATCTCAAATATAAAATATCCATGATGATTTTTCAACAAACAATAGATTAAGCCAGTGTTTCTCAACCTTGGCAAGTTGAAGATATATGGACTTCAACTCTCAGAATTCCCCAGCCAGCAAATCTTCACTTACCTGAAGATGTTGCATGCCGACTTTCTACAGTCAAACTGATGGTTTGCCACTGCATATTGGCTCCTACCAAGTTGCTTTTGTCCACAAACTCTGAAATATGGTCCCATTGATTTTGTTTAAAAATGCTGATCATAAAATCAAAAAATTAATAATAATCAAATAGAAATAGGGTTGAGTTCAGAAATGTATTGCCTTTGCTTAGAACCATGAATTCAGATGAACAGATCAGAAAACTCGGACATATGCATGCAATATAGCATGGCTGTCAGAATAAACTCACATCTACCTAAGAATTTCAAAAGTCATTTGATGGAGAAATGACATGAGTTTTTAAAGAGGGAACTGGTTATGTTGGAGGTAAGAGGACTCAGTGAAGAGATAATATTGTAGATAACAAAAATTTGTTTCAATCACATCATTCTCCATGCACTAGTGGATCTTGACAGTAGGAATATGGACAACATACTCAAAAGAAATTGTCATATTATCTCTATATCTTGTCAGATATATTGGTTGGGATCTATAGGTGTATGTCAATTGACTTGATATCAAAGGGAATGAAAGAAAAAGCTTGCTCAAACATATAATGGGAAAGAATTGAGCAGGCTGTTGCTCTAGGAAACAAATGAATTGGAAATAGCTTATAAAAATCATTTTACACAGCTACTCAGATGTAGTGCAAAAATATATGTTTATTCTCCTACTCTCTCCTACTAATCTCTCAGTGTTTCCTTATGATTGTCAGTTAAAAAGTCTTAAACAGGCATATTGAATTATTTTTAACACTGGGTGGTATAATCCTTGTGTACCATTTGTTTGAAGCTGGCTGCAAATGAGGATCCCCTAAAGAGAAGCAATACTGAATGGTGTACTCTCTTTTAATAGTACCACCTTCTGTTTCTATGGAAACAGCACAACTTGCGGCTTGCAAGACACGGATTTGGCCCTTATTAAAATAGATTGTACACTGTTAAACATAACCTTTAAAATTCAGAGCTGCTTCCTGCTTTAGGATACAATTATTATTCCATATATATGAAACCAAATCTGCAAGTCAGATGTGACCCATCATTACTGGTAATGAGAGATTAAGAAGTTCTTGTGCAGGCTAATGGTCTACCACAAAGCCACCAAATTATTTTATCTATTATCACACTTGGGAGATCTGTGATAATTCAAATGGAAGCAAAAGTTTATAAAAAAAAGTCACAAAGGGCATACACATACACAGAGTCTCACATTTCTAAGTGGATTCCTCCACATCATTTCACGTTTTTTCCTGCAAAATTCTCAGTATTCTGTTTTAGAATTACATACAGGAAAAAAAATCTGTTGAACTACTTTTAAGCTTGCTAAATAGCAAACATATTTAAATAACTTCTTTCCTGCTATAATACCAAAATACTACACACACACACACACACACACACATTTAAAAATCACATTTTTTAAAGCAAAAATAGAGCATCAATTACATGGGAGAAAAAAATGGAAAAGGAGATGGGGAGGTCCACTCAGCAGCTGGTTACTGAACCAATTTAAAATGCTTGAGTTGAACAAGTAAGTTTGAAACTGTTTCCATACACATTTTACCAGTTGGACGGCTACAGAGAACCTCTTCTATAGCAAAAGTATTGCTACAGAGATAGTTCTTTCTTTTCTGTTGACACATTATATAATAGGAATACTTGAAAAAGAGCCTCCTCTGAGGCTTGCCAGCATAAAGAGAACTGGTTCTGGAGATAGTTATGTCTTTCATAAGAAGCACCAATTTGGCCTGTGAGGATATAGGCAACCAAGCAGAAGTCTTTTAATTTTGGAATAAAATGATGGTCCCAGTTACGACCAAAGCAACTACATTCAACATAAGCTGAAACTTCAAGTTGTCTTCAGGAGTAACCCATCAACATAACTAGTGGATAGCTCTCATTTCATTGTCTCTGCTAGGAAGGTTAGTTTATTATACTGAATGGATTGAAGCCAAGAATCAGCCTTCCACTGATATGATACAGAAAAGCAGAGAAGCCGTCACAAAAGAATATTAGCAACTGTTGTATATCAAACACAAACATCATTTCTAGCAATTAATGCTCAAAGCTCTTGTGCTTATTTCTCCTGCCCACTCTGTGTAAAGTTCTAAAAATAAATCTATTTGGGTAAAGACAGCAAATTAATATCTGCGGATTGTTCTGACAATTTTATTTTTAACCATCACTATATGAGAACTAATTTTCACCTGTAGAGTCCTACATTAATAGGATGTATACTTTCCCATCATGTGGACTAGAGTACCATCTTCATAATTCCCAGCCAGAATTATCTCTCAGTTTCCTATTTGCCTTTCCTTCTTATCCATTAGGGCTCAGATTTTAGTTTGGAATTATAGGGAATAGTTCAATTTTTTTTCTTTCATGATTGGGAAAGAAAGTATTAGAATGTGTACAGATTTAACTCAGTTGAGTCCTGTTAATGTAAGACTCTACAGGTGAAAATTAGTTCTCATGTAGTGATGGTTAAAAATAAATAGAGTTTTCTTTACCCAAATAGATTTATTTTTAGCCTTATACACAGAGTGGGCAGGAGAAATAAACACAAGAGCTTCGAGCATTAATTGTTAGAAATGATGTTTGCATTTGATATACAGCAGTTGCTAGTAGTCTTTTGTGATGGCTTCTCTGCTTTTCTGTAATAAAATTCCTGGATTCCAGTATGACTGTTTAATTGATTCTAGTATAGCCTGTCAGGCAGAAGCTTGACATGACGTGACTTGTTACATTTGAACATTGAGCTCTGGATGACATGTGGTGATAAGGCAGGCAGGGCTCCTATTGTGCACACACATTTCCATAATGCAATAGAAAAGTTTCATGCATTCACCATCTTTATTGCCATGTCTGCATATATGTGTGCTCTAAGATTACATTTCCTAGCAAAGTGAAATTGATCGGTCATTTCTCTCATCGTAACACTTGCTAACAAGAAGGTGGCTTGTCAAATGATGTTTCCTTTGGCAATTCACTCTCATTTTCTCCAAGACTGTGGATTCATCTGTCAGCATTTATTTTATATGCACAATGCTTCCTTTTGAAATTATGCAGCTGAACTTCATGGGTTAGCAGTTAATGCAGAAAACAAAGGACAGCCGCACGTGATTTTTTTGAAGAAGTTGTTTCCCCTGATTATATACACAGAAATGTTCTGTTCTATCTTGTACTCTGTGAAATAGAAAATAAAATAATGGTGAGCATACAGGCCTTTTCAAAATAACACAATCTGAAATGAATCCATCTTTCACTAATGTTTGACTCTGCTTGTAAACAAAGAGGTAAAGTACCTTCTGTAAAGGCAAAGACATTGTTTGAAATCCCTTTAAAAAAAATCTCACAAAGGAGGATTTTCTTCTACTTTCTTTTTACTGGTGCATGTCTGATTCATCTGATTACCTCTTTCTTCTTCCCCCTTCCTCTCCATTTCTTCTGATCCTGTTAAAAGTTCATTGTGCAAAGAACAAGTTAAATGGTGGTACCCTTAAATTGGTCATTGTACACCCACAGTTGGAAGCCACAGAAATGTGTGTCACACGTGGCTACTTTTCCTTTCAGATGTAAATTCTTCAACTGGGCTTTTATGCGATTGAAGCCTTTCAGCAAGAAAAGGCTTTTGAGTTTTTCCAATGTCAAATCGATCAGCTTCACTGTCACTCTTGTTCAAGGTTTTCTTGTGGTGATAGGGCCAGACTTCACATTTATCTGTTTAGCCAGGCTTCCTTTCCGTTTAGAGCAACAGAATGGAGAGGATCTTTCCATAATATGTATGCAAAACTTCATTTAAGTCAGAGGTTTCCAAACTTGGCAATTTTAAGCAGGAGTGGGATGCAAATATTTTTACTACCTGTTCTGTGGGCATGGCTAGGTGGTAGTGGCTAGGTGGGCATGGCCATGGGGCTGCTGTTTCTTCCTCCTCCTCTTCTTCTTCTTCTTCTTCTTCTTCTTCTTCTTCTTCTTCTTCTTCTTCCTCTTCCTCCTCCTCCTCCTCCTCCTCCACTGCTGCTGCTGCTGCTGCTGCTGCAGAACCCCCCATGCTCCATTTTTGGGTCTCCTGGGCCTCAGGGAAGCCTCCTGGGCAAAGCAGTAAAACAGCAAGTGGGATCCCAGCACAGCTGATCATCGAACAGCTGATCGTCGGGAGGGGAAAAGAAATAACTTAAGGAGAAACTGGGTGGGAAGAATGCAGTCATGCATGCACAATAAGGACTGACTGGGTGGGTGGAGAAGGGCATGATTTGCCAGGGACATGATTTGCTGGTTCTCCGAACTGCAGAATCGTAACAACCAGTTCTATAGAACCCATCCAAACTGGTAGAATCCCACCCCTGATTTTAAGACTTGTGGACTCAACTCCCAGAATTCCCCAGTCAGCATTCCTCAGCTGAAGTCCACAAGTCTTAAAGTTGCCATGTTTAAAGACCCTGGATTTAAGTGAATAAGAATGTCTGCCTTGTGCACGCTGGACTACAGAAAGAGTGGAGGAATTCTCTGGGTAGATGCAAAAGACAACTTAACACATTTGTTTCACAAGTTTCCTCCTTCCAAGGTATAACTGAAAAAAATAAATCTTGGAGAACACCTGAGACACGTTTCTTGACTTTTGCTTAGGGAAGTTTAACTAACTAAATCTCTCCCAGTTTTTAGCAAAAGGGTCTCAATATTTTCAATAATAATGAAAGTCTTTTGCTTTCATTCTTCACCCTGTATTTTGAGGCTTCATTTATAACTTTTAGGGTGGTTTCACAAGTACTGTATTTTATGGATATTGATATATTTTAACCCACTCTGGAAATCTGGTATAGGAGTCAGATGGGATAAAACAAGTTGGAGAAAATGGAATAGAAAATTTTCATTCAATTAATCTAGACAATCAGAGATTAAATAAATATTTAAGATTTCTGCCCTTTTACATTTCCAGTAGTGATTAACAGATCAGGCTACTTATATTAATCTTACAGTACTAGATACTGTGGGCTGCTGGGTTGCAAACTATCTATGGATCTATATGCAGCTGTTTCAGGTGATAAAGGTATTGACTGCAGTTTAGAATCTCTCTCTTGGATGGACAACTGGTAACGTAATACTGAATAATAATTTGTAGGCATTCCCGTTAGTAGCTCAGTGACATCTGAAGATCTTTGAAGTAAATAATGAAATACATAGTACTCATTCATGTAGCCTTCTTCCTACAGTGCATTGTCATTGCTGAAGAAGCTAAAGATGAAGCTGATCCAAGGTGTTCTGGCACACACATCAGTATTTTTCCAGTTGTTGTGTCAATACCTCCAACCTGAACAGTCAATCTATGGCACCTGGAGAAGAAGGAACTTCCAAAGCTCAATGATTGCCAAATGGGCCAAGCAAACCTGCTGTGGGACCCCCTCTGTTTTTTGATTGCCAGAGTCTTCAACTCTGTTGCTTTCTGTGCAATGGTTACCAGAGAGACTGGCTATCTCTCTTGGGTAGCTATCCTGGGTTTTTTTTGGTAGTGGTAGTGGAGGAGATGAACAAAAGAGGGTTTCTTGTGCTAGTTGACCTTGTCACCCTAAGCTATTCTGTGTTCCACTATATTTTGGCCCCCAGTTTTCTGATCAATTCCATTTCCTGGTTATTCTTTTATTTGACTTTTGTATCTGACCCACAGGTTCTGACATAATTTTTGATGCTTGTTCATCTCAAACTACTTCCTTTGATTAATTCTAACATAGTTATAATCTTATTGACATTACAGTTGATTTCCTTGCCAATCATGGGGGGGGCTGTAAAAAGTATACAGAGCCCACAAACATTTTCTTTCATTAAAAAATAATTTATTAATAACTAGCTGAGGATTCCACCAAAACAGCAATTCAAAGTGAGACCAGATATGTGGATTTCAGGAAATCATGCAGACTCAGAGCAAAGTAAGTGAGATCTTTGTAAAATCTATGAATAAATCCCAGAGGATTGAACTCCATTATTTGTAGAGCAAATATGCTCTAGTAAGTGATATACTCAGTCCCTGGAGAAAACATTTACATGGAAATTCAATTAATAGAATTGAAGCTAACATTCTAAAAGAGGCTTTTAAAATCTAACACTAATGAAAACCTTCATATTCCATTAAGTATGTAAATGTGTGATTGGAGTACCTGACTCAAAACAGCAAGTAGGAATTAAAAGAATAGTTTCCTTGTAGCAAAAGCTTTCTGGAACAAAGTTTCAGAACAAACAATTTCACAAACAAATGTAGCTTTTGTTAGATATATGGTATCTCAAATTTTAAGCCATGACAAGCAACCAGCAGGCTAAACTGTGTGTAATTTGAAAATGACTTTAAGAGGAAAAAAATCAATGCTTCATTACAAAATAGAATTGTCCCACATACTTTGACATGTGTAAGTCCACTCTTTTTTTTAAGCAACATGGAACCAAAGAGACTCTGTAGTTCAAAAGCTATTGATAATATGCGTAGATGTTGAAGCTAGGGAGATGGGAAATGAGTCTGGGTTTAGAAAAGACTATTCTATAAACCTAAATCTGGTCAAACCAACAGGCTGTATGAGAAATGGACCACAACTAGCCTGCTATACGAGGCAAGTGAAAGAGGCTAAGGAGCTGAAATGTAGGGTAGTGTGTATTTGTGTGTATCTATGGAAGGATAGAAGCTGCTCTGAATAGGTTTGTATCTCTGAAACTGAATAGTTTCCTATTCAGGTTGAAACGCAATCCCTATTTCTTTAAGCCAGGGCCTACGGATAGTCAAGACCCTCTTTGGGGACGAGTCTAGGACAACTCACTGTGGCCAATTCACCATGGCCATCTCACCATGGCCATCTCACCATGACCATGCAGAATAACACAACTCCATGCAGACTAACTCAGCACAATCAGTGTTATCTGCCACAGTTTCTTTAACATTATTTCCATTTTTGTCAGGGGAAATAAACAGTATCAAAGAAACAGTGGCAGATAATATTTATCATGTTGAATTATCCCACATGGAATTGTCCCATGTCAAGTTTTCCCGTGGTGACTTGTGAGTTGTCCTGCAGTGAGTTGACCACAGCAAGTCAGCTGCAGTGGCTTATCCATGCCAAGTTGGCCACGATGAGTTGTCCCATTCCACTGGGGGCAGTTGTACCCAAGGGTTGGATCCTTTCCTCTCCTTTTTACTTTTTTCAGGTGTGATTTTTATATTTATTTAATATTTTTATTAGTAGATTTTGATTATGGGATTTGTTAGGATTTTCCTTCTTCAATTTTTGCTATTTTAAATACGATGGTTTTTTGCAAACTTTTTAGACCAGTTAATCTTTTAGGGATGGTTATTTGGCCCCTGTGCAGCTCAGAAAAACTAAAAACTTCCAGTTTTCTAAGATTAATTTTTATGTGTCATATTGTATTTTATGTTTTAGTTCCTTTTGTCTTTGAATTAGTTTTCCAGTCTGGGTATTCCTAACTTGATTTGTGTCTTTCTAAATTTCATCCAAAACTAAAGGAATCTGTTCCTCAAATCTTTGCAATGAATTAGATTCCCTCCCTCTTTACTTTTTAAACCATATTTAGAAGGATTTAAATTTATCAAATTGGACTGGTGAAAGTTTAGATAGAAATGAGTTAATTATAAAAAATCAAATTGCTGTTAATACAACTTGTCATAATTTTCTAGAACAAAAATTAGAAGTCAATTAATTGTAATTGTTGCATATTAGTACTTAATTGATGTTTAGGAATGCAATGCTCTTTTTCAATTTTCTTACCTGAAATTCACTTGGATATAATATACTTTAATTAGTTTCCTAATGATTTATTCTATAAAATGATTTTGCCTTTCCCACCTTGAAAGCACCCACTGTTTATCCAGTTTAAAATTTTAAATAATATTTTCAAAATGTTTGGCGAGAACTGATTATGTATCTAGTCTACTGGGGCAGATGGGAAACTTCATTTTAATTTACTGCTAGAAAACAAAACTGGGAAACTGTTCATGAAGCAACATATAAGAGACCCTGTAGAATCATTAAAGGCAAAAGAAAAGACTGTAATCATTAGGTACTGGGAAAATAAATAAAACTATGCTTTATTTAAGTGTTGCTATGAAGTTGGAAGTAAACAAATCAGGTTATTGGTGACTTGTTTTAAAATTATGGCTGCAGAAAGATTTTATTGGCTGGCGATGGTCATGACTACAGACACGTTGTACATTATAATTACCAAATATACTATATTAGCACTTAGTACCTTTATGATATTAAAATGAGATTAATAAATATTGGCCTAAATAGGTTTATGCAATAAAAAGAAAATGTGTTTTGTTTCAGATATGGGATAAAATAGCTCTATTTGGAAATTCCATTGGAATAGTCTGAGTTATTTATATTTTGACAGAATAAAACTCAGATTCGTTGTTCCATGTTCTGACAGAGCAAAACTCAAGAGGAGGGGGTCAACCTATTTTCCAAAGCACCTGAAGGCCAGACAAGGAATAATGGATGGAAACTGATCAAGGAGACATTCAACCTAAAAATAAGGAGAAATTTTCTGACAGTGAGAACAATCAATCAATGGAACAGCTTGCCTTCAGAAGTTCTGAAAGCTTTCAAGAGACTAGACTGTCATCTGTCAGAAATGATGTAGGGTCTCCTGCTTGGGGGGGGTGGACTAGATGACCTATAAGATCCATTCCAACTCTGTTAATCTATTAATCTGTTCTGTTAAGTGATCTGGTTTATGGAACAACAGAAACTGAGAATAAGTCAACTGGATGCCTTGCTTTTACCCCATTGCCTTCAGGGTGACAAATTATAGCCCATGCTGACTGCCACCAGCTAATAAATATCAGAAAAATTAATGTAACAGATTATTTTGGAATAAATCATGGTGGCACAGTGGTTAGAATGCAGTACTGCTGACTACTTCTGCTGCAGTGGTGGGATTCCAATTTTTTTACTACCGGTTCTGTGGGCGTGGCTTGATGGGCATGGCAGGGGAAGGATACTGTAAAATCTCCAGTCAGAGGTGGTATTTGCCGGTTCTTCAAACTACTAAAAATTTCCGCTACCAGTTATCCAGAACTGGTCAGAACCTGCTGAATACCATCTCTGTTCTGCTGCCTGCTGGCTGCCTGCATTTTGACAGGTCAATTCTCACCGGCTCAAGGTTGACTCCGCTTTCCATCCTTCTGGGGTGGTAAAATGAGGACCCAGATTGTTGGGTTGCAATATGCTGACCTTGTAAACCACTTAGAGAGGGCTGTAAAACACTGTGAAGCAGTATATAAGTCTAAGTGCTATTGCTATTGCTAAAAACATTTTTGAATCCATTAAAATATTGTATAAAAATATGGAATAATGCATTGTTTCCTATAGCAGATTTTTTTTTCCATTGGGAGGATTGCAACTAAAAAGAATGTGGACTGGCTTTGATGCTGTTATTTTTAAAGAACATATTAATTTCTGTGTTTCTTTCAAGAACCCAGAGAGTACATCACCTAAATTTAGTCCCAGCCAATGCACTTAAATCAGGCTTCTTTTTAAAATGTTCTTTTAAAACACCACTTTAATCTGTGACTCTCTTGCACTTTCAGCCAGCAGTTTAAGTGTTTCAGGGCAGGTTGACCATCATCTGCCATCAATGTGTTTATTTTATTTGCTACTAGCTGATAACCTGGCATTGCCCGGGTATTTATTTATCCCAGTCCTGTATTATTATTATTTTTTTATTCATATTTATATGCCACCCTTCTCCGGAGACTCAGGGTGGCTTACAATTTTTGGGATACAACCCAATGTGCTCAGCAATAGCCTTCCTTCCATTGTATATGCCTGCTTATTACTAAGCGGCATTTTTTACAAAGTCAGCTTATTGCCCCCAACAATCTTGGGTCCTCAGTTTACCTACCCCGAGAGGATGGAAGGCTGAGTCAACCTTGAGCCTGGTGGGATTCGAGCCTGCAATAATTACAGGCAGCTGGAACTAAGTGCTAGGCTATTAACAGCCTGCACCACCAAGGCCCTTATTAGACAGGAAAATCCTGTAGTCGGGACTCACTCTGTTGTACTGTCTGTCGTGCAGCTTCACTATTCTTCTATTCCTCCACAAGAAGGAGCCCTGTGAAGCTGTTACCATGGCAAAAGCCATTTTAAGGCACACCCCCATGAGGAGTGTTAGGGGTGTCTTACCCCCACAGTATTTGTTTCCAGAGGATAAGTTATCTGCATACCAAGTTTGGTTGGAATTGCCCTAGACGGTCCAGAGTTATGCTGGAACATAAATAAATAAATGATAATAAAAATATAATAGTGTATGTATGTATGTATGTATGTATGTATGTATGTATGTATGTGTAACTTATCTCCAATACTGAACACTTCAACAAGAGAATAATTAGGGAAGCCATCGAAATAGAGAACCACCCCCATAACATGAATAAACGGGATGATACTTCCCGCCTACCAGACATCTGGAAACTAGCCCTAATCAACAAACGAGTCCCAGCCACAAAAACCAACACCGGACCCAAAATAACACATGATGCCACCACCAATCTCCTTCACCAGACTCAAACCCAAGCCCACGCCACAGATGAAAGGCAACCACCATCCAGAAACCAGACCATGGCTGCAACACCAGCTGCTACACCCCTCCGACCCCAAAACTAAGCAAACTGACACACGCTATAAACACATAGCCAGACCTCAAACTCGAGCCAAACCAAGGCCCAGAATGTCACATCACAGCCTTCCACCCAAGATACTACATCACAGAACTCAGGAGATTACAACATAAAACATCAGGAGGTTGCAACACAGACAACGACCCAGGAGACTACAGCACCACACCCAGGATGTCACAACAATAGAACTCAGAAGGTCATCACACAGCCCATTACCCAGGTCGTTACAACACAAAAGGCTGAGAAACACACAGCCAGCACCTCAGCCACACAGGGTCTCAGGAAAAAGCCATCCAATCTGCATACATCAACTCCATCAACCAATCAAGAAGTAACAACACAGCCAACTCTGGAGCTTAAAAGGGAAAAACAGCCACAATCACACTTCTCCCAGAAGAACGAAGCTGAAGACACCAGCCTGAAGATGACGGATGAGATTTTCAAACGTTGCCAAGTTATTCTCAATCTTACACGGACAAGACCGAATACACCAAGACCTATATATATATATATATATATATATATATATATATATATATATATAATTATGATAATATTTGTAGTCTATACTTGCTTGCCATACAACTCAGGGAAGCTAAGAAGGAAACAAACAACACATATTAAACCAAAATATTAAAACAGATCATGTTGAAGATAGTGCATACATTCAAACAAAACAGATACCTCCAGAAAAATAACCAGTCTTAAAAGCTTTTTGAATGGCAGGCAACATTGGACCTTAGGAGGAATGCTGTTCCAATGGTTGGTGAGGTGATAGACAAGCACATTTCCAGTCCCAATAGTTGACACTGCTTGAATAATGGGACCTCAGACATTTCAACCCTGTAAGTTATTAAATGGGCAGAGGAAGTCAGAGACAGATGGTTTTGCAAATAGCCAGGCCTGTGAAGGGCTATACAGACCATCAGCAGCTTGAATTGCACCCACAAGCTCACTGAGAAAGTAATAGCAATAGCACTTAGGGTTATATACTGCCCCATCATGTTTTACGGCACTCTCTGGGTGGTTTACAATGTCAGCATATTGCCCTCCCCCCAACAATCTGGGTCCACATTTTATCAATCTTGAAAGGAGGGAAGGCTGAGTCAACCTTGAGCCCCATCAGATCAGACTCCAAGTTCCAAATCCCACTAACCAATCTAGAAGGATATAGAAGATCAGAATGGATGCACAACTCTTATCCTGAGCCTGCTTTAGCTTATCAATAAGCATGATC
Organism: Naja naja; assembly: GCA_009733165.1. NCBI lineage: Eukaryota > Metazoa > Chordata > Lepidosauria > Squamata > Elapidae > Naja > Naja naja. Next base: position 101,499,760 of record CM019148.1, read on the forward strand.
ATTGCTGTCTCAGGATTGTCCTCAGGCCTAAAACCTAACTATAAAAGATCTAAGGGGTTCTTCCAGAGGCCCGTGAATGTGCAGCCTGACCACATTCCTCAATGTTTTTTTTGCTGGAATAAGAACATTAACTTAAAGAAGTAACTAACAGCAAGTGTTAGTTCCCTACACTGGAGATCTAGTTGAAAAACCAAAAAGCCTCCATGTCTGACTATGTGCCCTGACATCCTACATTTAAAATAACAATAATGAATTATGCACCCTTCATTGCTCGGCAACACCCCCTTCCCCAAAACTGTTATACTTGAAGTGCCCTAGTGTTAGAAGAATTCTGCAAACAAGCTAAACCAACACATTCAAACATATCTTTGCAACAACTTTCATTATGGACCACATCAGTAGTGCACAAGAGCATGAACAGTGGATGAAAGAGGCTTCATTTTTAAATGCACTCTGAAATCTCTACAAACAGCATGTCACAAGATAATTCAAAGTGCAGTAAACAATGAAAGCTTAGCAAGTCAATCAACACAATATAGGGCATTTTATCTTAGCTTTTAAAAAATGCATTCATGCTCCAGAAGAGCCAACACTCAAGCAGTCAATTCTGTATGCACTCTTCTATTGTGTTGGTTGTGCAGATTTTAGAATGCTTTTGAAGATGAAGACTACTTTATTTTTAAAGGCATCCTAAATCTCAACATCAACAGAACTTAAGAGTGTAAATAGTTCTCATGTAGACAACTGAGCTCAAGAAGCCAATGGCATGAGTAGTATTTGCCTTCACATATAACATTAGCAATAGCAATATCAATAGCACTTAGACTTATATACTGCTTTATAATGCTTTACAGCCCTCTATAAGCAGTTTGCAGAGTCAGCATATTGCCCCCAACAGTTTGGGTCCTCATTTTACCCACCTTGGAAGGATGGAAGGCTGCATCAACCTTGAGCCTGGTGATATTCAATCTACCAAATTGCAGGCAGCCAGCAGTCAACAGAAGTAGCCTGCAGTACTGCACTCTAGCCACTGTGCCGCCGAGGCTCTTAATATCCTAATTAGATAATGTCCATTGTTTTAGGCTTGTTAGGGAAAACCGTGGATTTATTGGGAATATTCTGTAAAAATCAGAAGGAAAGTTAGCATCTGTTTTTGAAGGTGTATCAACGCTTTTGGGTGTTGGTAATAATAATATAGTTTGGGCCTATTGCAAGATCTATTGACATAGGTCATGCTGGACTTCATCTCATAGTGCATATTATTGGCTTCTGGTGGTGTTGAAAGGTTGGGCAAGACATACTATGATTGATTTCAAGCAGGGGTGGGATTCCACCAGTTCGGACCAGTTCTATAGAACCGGTTGTTATGATTCTGCACAGTTCGGAGAACCAGCAAATCATGCCCCTGGCTGGCCCTGGCCCTCTCCACCCACCTCTCCCCTCCCTGCCCAGTCAGTCCTTATCACGCATGCGCAACATCACACGCACGCCCAGCATCGCTGACTGTGTTCTCCTGCTGCCAATCACTCCTTAAGGTATTTCTTTTTCCCCCCTCTCAACAATCAGCTGTTCCTATGATCAGCTGTGCCAGGATTCCCCTCGCTGCCTTGCTGCTTCACCCAGGAGGCTTCCCTGAGGCCCAGGAAGGCAAAAAAATGGAGGGGGCCCCCCAGGCTCCCTTTTTCCCTTCCTGGGCCCCAGAGAAATCTTCTGGGAGCAAAAATGCCCCCCAGGAGGCTTCCCTTAGGCCCAAAGCCCCCAAATGGCGGTGGGGTGGGGATTTGCTGCAAAAAAGACACACCACCCAGTCACATGGCCATGCCCACAGAACCAGTTGTTAAAAAATTTGAATCCCACCCCTGATTTCAAGCTGATTCTTGCATCACATTTTGGCCTTTGAATTCTTCCTGCTATTGTCTTGAGGTTCTGATTCAGGAACATTTGGTATTTTTAAATGAATTATGTATGCAGTTTGCAAGGGTGGGGATGGAGCTAATTAACAGCTGAGTGTTGTAAGTAGGAGATGCACCTTACATCAAAACATTGGGAGAACCTTGTTTATCTCTCTCATTCACTTTTTAGGTGCCTAGAGAGAAAAGGGACAAGAGAATTATAAACACACAAGGAGTAAAAAAAAATGGTAGCAAGGGAAAGAAGAGAGAATGGGTTAGGCATGACAGGCATGGAGATATAGAGACAGAGATGGACTGGCACAAAGAGAAAGGAGTGCAGTGGTGGGATTCAGCCAGTTTGTATGGGTTCAGGCAAACTGGCTGCTAAATTACCCACCCCCGCTATCAAAGTGGATCCTGGGTACTGCACTGCACTGCAATGGAGAAACGGGCAATGGAGCAGCTGCCATGAGGGAAGGAGGAGGCCATTTCCCCTCTTTCTTCTCTCTGCTCCTCCTCTTTCCCTTGTGCCGGTCACTCTATTTCCTGTTTCTCCATTCAGTGCAGTGTGCAGGATCCACTTTTTTAAAAATTACATTTATATGCCGCCCTTCTCCGGAGACTCAGGGCAGCTTACAATTTTAGGGATACAACCCAATGTATCCTTCCTTCCATTGTATATGCCTGCTTATTACTAAGCGGCATTTTTACAAAGTCAGCTTATTGCCCCCAACAATCTTGGGTCCTCAATTTACCTACCCCGAGAGGATGGAAGGCTGAGTCAACCTTGAGCCTGGTGGGATTCGAGCCTGCACTAATTGCAGGCAGCTGGAACTTAAGTGCTAGACATTTAACAGCCTGCACCACCAAGGCTCAGGGGTGGGTAATTTAACAACCAGTTTGCCCAGGGTCAGGTTGGGCCACACCTCCCATGACAGCCAACCTGACCCTGGGCGAACCAGTTAAATTATTTGAATCCCACTATTGTATCTACCCATAGGACAAATAAGAAATAGGGACAGGAAAGTAGATGGAGAAGCAAGAAATAGCTAGCCAAACATATAATAGGGATGGACAGATATTCTGATACCTAAGGAAGGAAGACCAGGACTGGTATTTATTCAGAAAGTCAGGAAAGGAATGGTTTTGCCTTCCCAGTACAAATCAATTGAGGGATTCAATGGCACTCTGGCTAAGAATTCTAAAAGCTGCATTTTCAACACAACTAAGACCTATCAAGGTAGGTAAAGCAATATGATTATGCTGCTATTCAAACATTCCTCATTACCCAATTTCCATAATTTCATTGGACAGTTGTGATGGCTGCTTTGAGTTCTTGTAAGCATACACTTAGGTGATAGTATCTACTGTATCTACTTTCTCTCTATAGGTCTGTATTTTGACCTGACTTCGATTTTTCCAGGCATCAGAATTTCTCTAGTGATTCTTGCCTTTGTACTACTTGTCTATTTTTTTTAACTGTTATGAATGCTTCCAGTAAAAAATCACAAAATATACCAGAGTTTTAAATATAAGGGTTTCCAAGACCACATAGTAATGTATTGTGTGGAATTTCTTAGATCTTGAAAGAGGAATGTTTTTGGCTAAGGTTATTTTTTGTTCACTGGTGCAATTGCTTTTTTTGTTATTGTTAAAAGATAAATCAAAATTGTTATAAACAATGTTGGGAAAGAATGCAAAGCACAGCTTCTGGAATTATTTCTAACCCCATAATATAGTAGCCATAAGAGGATTCTGTATTTTCTTAGGTGTAATTAAGAGGCATGTTGTGCTTTGTAAATGTGAAATTTCTACTTTTCCCCTTTATTTCATGTGTATTTGTATGTGCATATAAGTGTACTGAGAAACACAAGGCAGGCTGTATATGTTGTTTTCTGAATCACACGACCATTTGAGGATTGTCCACAGCCCCAATCTGATCCAATGTGGCTTTTGGAATTCTTTCCACTCCCTTTAATAGAAGGCCACTGCTCTAATGGTTAAGGTTCAGGACTAGAAAGAAGGAGATCCAAGTTCAGATCTACTCCCTTCCTGAAAATTCACTGGCTAACTTTGGACCACTCTCCCAACCCAACCTTCCTCACCTTCTTCTGGGTAAAAATGGGATGATAAAGCACAATGTATGCACTTAGCTTTGAGCTTTGTAGGATAGTCAAGATTTTAATATAACAATAGAGGTGTTCTGGTCACATGACCTGGAAGAAAAGGAGGAAGGAATGGAGCAATCAGCGACATTCTGAGTCTCTCAGAATGAGGAGCAATGAGGATCTTTTTCTAGAATGCTATTCTCTGTAGCTCCTTTGTATATTTAGACCTACTTTTTGACTCAAGATTTCTTTTCTTGGCCTCTCCCACCAGTGGTGGGATTCCAATTTTTTTTACTAACGGTTCTGTGGGCATGCCTTGGTGGGTGTGGCAGGGGAAGGATTCTATAAAATCTCCAGTCAGAGGTGGTATTTGCTAGTTCTCTGAACTACTCAAAATTTCCACTACTGGTTCTCCAGAACTGGTCAGAATCTCAGCCTTCCATCCTCTCGGGGTAGGTAAACTGAGGACCCAAGATTGTTGGGGGCAATAAGCTGACTTTGTAAAAATGCCACTTAGTAATAAGCAGGCATATACAATGGAATGAAGGCTATTGCTGAGCACATTGGGTTGTATCCCAAAAATTGTAAGCCGCCCTGAGTCTTTGGAGAAGGGCGGCATATAAATGTAATTAAAAAAAAATACCACCTCTGTCCCCCACCCCAAGCATGGTTCTATTTTGTTCAGCTTCCAGGAGCATTACCCTACTGAGGGACAGCTATGCCAACAGGCATGAATCCCTTATAATTTCTTTCTAATGGTCTGTTGTGTTGAAAAAATTAAAAATTAACAGCAGATTTTCAGGCATACTACTACTACTATCATTATATATCACTATATTTGCATGTATAAATAAATAAAATAGGAGAAAAGTTATGTCTCACATGATTGGAAATATTTGCTATAAACTCTTGCAATCTTGCTAAGCTGAAACACTTACGATGTCAACTTTCAAAACCGTTGCCTTGCACTTTAAAAAAGTAGTGATAACAAATTCTATAAAAACTCCCTGAACAATCATTCTACAGACTGCCAATTTCTAATTAGCCACCATGCTCTTTTGCAAATCTCCCCAGTAGCTCTATCAAATTGTCTCAGTCCTGTCCCTCTCCTTAAGGGAGAAGCAGGGGTTTTTATTGTTAATTTAATTCTTGGATTCTCGCTGCAGCTTCTAGCTGGACTGCAAATTAGTTCAGCGGGTGATAAGGTTTCTCTTGAACTGCCATCACTGGCCACTAAAGCAGCCACCCTCTTTCCCTGAGAAATTGAATTTCTCTCATTAAGTGAATTGGAATAAACCCAGACATATGGGATTGCATCCTGTAGGACAGAGAAAATGAAACATTATCATCATCCTGTCACTGGAAAAATGGCAGGTACTTTGTGGAAAATTACCCTAAACTGTTGTTCCTAATCTGCATGCAGCACAGCCAACTTTTTCTGTGCATTGAGGCTGTTCTCTGTGTGTGGTTCTCTTTTTAAATGGCACTTGCAGTGCATTTGCACCCTAATAGCCAATAGTATTCAGAATTAAAAATGTTCCTATTGAAAATGTATGGCTCCATGTCAATGGATTTCTCTCTTCTTTTCTATCTTCAGGTGGCATCATATAAATGTCAATTATAAAAAAAGAAACAGGAATATTGATTATAAAAAACAAGTGTTAGCATCTCTGCCACTTAGGAGCTGTGAAATTGCGTAAAGCAACCAATTCATTTCAAAATTGGTCTCTGCTCTTGAGTAGACTTCAAAAAATTGTGATGAGATTCTTGAACCAAAGCATTCCACCCAGCCTGGTTTTGTTGTATGTTTCACCTACCGGTTTCTTTTGGAGTTATGTTGAATGTTTTCACTCAGGATCCATTCTGAGTTTAAGTACAGATTTATACTTAAATGTAGTCTGAATTGTCATTGTGTTAGAACTGAATCATGCACTAGTCATTCAGCCAAACCTATTGAGATTTTACTTAAATCGTGTTCCATGATCACCCACAGAAATAATTATAGTTATAGTCAGAAATGTTGTGAAGGATATGTTTTATTCTTCCTATTTACAATTGGTTTCATTTTTCATAACTAAATCAGCTTTGCAGAGAACTTCAGAGAGTGCTAAAATGTTATTTGGTACAAGATATTATGAGCAAAAGATAAGCAACAGAATATAGGACACAAATAATTAATCTGCTGGAATGCTAAAATATCAATTGGTTAAAAAATCCAAAACAGATTTGACTGCAGTTGTACACTCTGTCCTTCTAATTTAAACTATTTAAAGTAAACTTTATGTTCTTGAAGGTGACTCAGAAATGCTAGCTGACTTGCCTCCAAAATCTGGAAACCTAATTTCAATCATGGGTCAGTTGAACAAACTACTCTCATTTATTTATTTATCATAACAATCCTACATTTTATTGTAAAACGATCATGTAACATTTCTGTGCCCCGATCTAGTGTTTACTTGTAAGTTCAACAGTTTAGCATAGCTAATATGTTCTCTTTTGACTAGACTTCCTTCTTCCCACGCCTGGCAGCTAGAGCTGCAGTATTGATTTAAAATAAAATATTTTTTTAAAGATGAGAATGCTGCAAATTGTGAAAATATTAAAGTCTCAGGAGACTCTTGTGGAATAGGTGCCCAAGATCAGAAAATATTTCCGAACTCTGATATTTTACCTTTCTCATATTAGCTTTTCCAACCAATACGGTCCTGGGCTTTCTTTTGCCAATTGGCTTGGACCAGAGGTGGTATTCAGCAGGTTCTGACTAGTTCTGGAGAACCCATAGTGGAACTTTTGAGTAGTTCAGAGAACCAGCAAATACCACCTCTGACTGGAGATTTTACAGTATCCTGTCACGCCCACCAAGGCACGCCTACAGAACTGGTAGTAAAAAAAATTGAATCCCACCACTGGGTTGGACCATATTAGTTGGAAACATGTGGAAGAGGCCTTCATCCTGCAGTGGATAGATAATGGCTAGATGTCAAGGATGAAACTTGGGCAGCTACATGCCTCTGCATTTCAACTTTCCATTAGAGTAAGGGGGTGGGGGAGGTGTTGCTTTCTGAATGGGTTAGATGAAGAAATGAAACTTCTATGATTCCACTGAAGACTGTGAGACAGTGGTGGGATTCAAATGTTTTTACTACCGGTTCTGTGGGCGTGGCTCGGTGGGCTTGGCAGGGGAAGGATACTGCAAAATCTCCAGTCACAGGTGGTGTTTTCCAGTTCTCTGAACTACTCAAAATTTCCGCTACTGGTTCTCCAGAACTGGTCAGAACCTGCTGAATACCACCTCTGCTGTGAGAGCCTGGAAACTTTTCAAGGACATCCTAACAGGTGTGGAGTTTGAGGCACATGGTTCCAATAATATAGAGAGAACTTATCTACATGGACTATGTGACAGCCTGGGGGGGTTGGCTGGGAAAAATTGTTGTTTAATTCTATGAACTGGTGTTTCAGAACCTGAAACAGTAAGATATCCTGAAATGGAAATGATCTTGGATTTGGATTCTCAAGCTGGATGTTGACATGATAATGATATTAGCTTTTAAACAGCATGTATGAATGTCCCACCAGTTGTACACCAGTAGTACAAAAGTCAGCTGGTAATAGCCTAAATAAGCCATCATGACCAATGCAGGTTTATAATTATCGAAGTATTATTGATTGATTGAAAGAGCTGGCTTCAATTTGATGGCTGAAAATATCTGAGAACCATCGTTACCTCCTTTTGACTGGAAAAGTGAAAGTTACCTGATTATGGAAGAACTGCTGGAAAAGAGCTGAAGGGTACCTTGCTGGAAAAGAGTGTAGAAGAAGCTCAGCATGGGGATGCTTTGCTGCTATTTTATCCAAGAGAAGAAAGCCAGCTACGCCTATCAGGAATAACATCCTTGAATTGTGAAGCAAAGTCTCTGCTTTTGTAAATGGGTTGTTTGTTGCACACCACATTACATTTCAGATGTCGCTTGCAGGCTCTCCCTGTCATTGCTTTCTTGTATATTTTATTTCTTAGTCAGAACATCAAAGGCAAGTAGCACCTCTCAATATTAATAAGCAGGATGTCTGTAGGATTTCATACTTATAAATTAGGTTTGCTGGGATTTAAGAAGGTTAAAAGAACAGCAGGAGTTGTCTTGAAAGAATTGGGCTTGTATTAGGCAACCTGAAATAGAATTTTCAGTGGAAATGTACTTAGAGATAGTGGGGAAAAGCACTAAGGATGGAAGTATGAGCTGTGGAAAACCTAGTCAAGGGGAGCCAGTACATTTTTCCCAGTACACATAACTATTGTTTAGTAATATTGATTGGTAAATAAAATGCTATTCCAATTGCTTTTGGTGATTAAATACTGTTGGCAGAGCAGTGCATTCTTAGACAAGGCAGTTTTGTGTATGCATCTGTCATCCAATTTATTTTCCAGGTTAATTCATGTGGATATATTAATCCAAGTGCTGGTTTTGTAAACTTATTTCCCACTAATGCATTCCAATGAAAGCAATTTGTTTGCAGATCTTACAGTGGTTCAACTCAGGCATTAGGCATTTCAGGAACTAAGGAATAATTCTCTGCCAGGCATTTGTTTCTGAATTTTTTTTGTAGAGCTAGTGCATCTGGGTTGTACAAATCCAGAAGACCACTAGATAGCAGCAAAGAGCTAGAGTTTCTGTGTGCTTGTTGCTGCCATCCAGTGGCCATCTGGATTTTGCAATCCAATTCTGCTCATGTTAGTTTTAGGCTCCTTAGATCCTTAGATCAGGAGGAATCTGGTATCTCCTTTTCAGACTAACAAAAATAGCATCTGATGAAGTCAGCCACAAATCAAGAAACCTTATGCCTTTTAATAGAATTTGTTAATTAGAAAAGAATCTACCAGACTGTTTGTTTTTTTGTTTCTGTAGACTACAGTAACTCTCCTACAATAATTGATGAAAGAGAACTGCTTTGATTCATGCAATCAGTTAATTATTTATATAATTCATTTATATATACTTCTAACATTCTATTCTTTGCTTCTGTGTCAACTTTAATTGGGCAAAACAGTGCATTGAAGGGCAATGGTTTTTGAACCAAGATGCCTTAAATTGGCTAGTTTACAGAGTTGTACCCAAAATCTGGAACCCAGGACTCCCATGACATTGAAATTTGATAAATTTTACAAAACATTTTAATGACATAAACTGTAGGATAAAACATTTAATGACATAAAATTTAGGATAAAATATTTCATGACATAATACAAAATGTCATAAAGCATTCTCTGTGATCAACACCTAACATTTGACTGTGCCTTACAGTTCAGTATGAGCTAATTTCAAAGCAGACATGGCTCTGATTATGCCCCTGAATTTTTAAGAACTTATCTAACGAAGGCAATACATCAGAAGCTCTGCTATTGTTGAAAGCTTTGAGGAAAATATTTTTGAAACAATGACCTAGTGGGTCACAGGTTGTCTAGAAACTTCTAAAGATTGATCAGCAGGAAGTTGTTGCAGGTTATATAGTCTTCATTAAACCAATATCCATAGGTTACGTATTAAAGAGAATTTGATTCAAGAAAAAGAGAGTTGTGATCTTACTGGTATGTGCCATCCCAAGAGCTCAGAAAATACTTTAAATTCCTGTGAACCTTATATACAGATAATTGTTGCAACTGCTAAAACTGAAATTCTTCCAAGGGACTCATTTTAGCTTCAGAGCAAACAGTTTTTTCTCTCAATGGTGTTTTCTTTGAAAAATCCCTTTGCAAACTTTTAGTTCATAAGGGTAATAGGAGCAAATTAGGACAAGTAGGATAAATTCAGGAATAATGATGTTTGAAATTCATTCATTCTGTGGCTCTGCAATATTAGTGCTATTGGTTTAGGATTAAGTTTACAGCTGGACTACAAAAATCTGGATGACCTCTATGTGGCCACTTTTTTTATTTCATTCAAAAACATGAACAAAAACACTAGATTCTCTGTAAGTGGCAAACAAAACCTCTTAACAAAACTGTTAGGAATCACAGAATGTGTTTTTCTAGAAGGAATCTCATTTGCTATTCTGATTTCTAAAAAGGCACAAGAAAGAAAATGGTCAGAATATTCTTTCTGGAATAGAAAGAACAGACAAACCAAACCACCAGGAGACACTCTGGAATTGGGCACCATCTAACTCTAATAAAACAATTTAAAAAACCTTAATTGAATCTGCCTACTTTGTACCAGTGTGTTACTAAATAGAATTTAGGAGTAGTAAATTTAGTGAAATTAATAAACTTAAATTTAGTAAATAGAATTTAAAAAGGAAAGAACCAGGCTAGAACTCAGGAGAAATGTCCTGACAGTGAGAACAATTAATCAATGGGATGGCTTGCCTTCAGAAGTTGTGGGTGCCCCATTGCTGGAGGTTTTTAAGAAGAGACTGGACAGCCATGTATCTGGAATGATATAGGGCCTCCTGCTTGGGCAGGGGGTTTGACTAGAAGACCTCCAAGGTCCCTTCAAACTCTGTTATTCTGAATTGTCTGTAAAAACACTGCAGTGACATGAAAATGACCTGTATATGATGACATTATGATAATGCAACAGTTACATGTTTGTATCATGATGTCTGACGCAAGTACGTAATTCATGGCATTTGTGTGATGACATTATAAAATATTTGTTGTTATGTGTCACACTTTACTCCATAGTGGATGCTGCTGTTAGCCAAATGGCTAAATATAACAGATGTACCTCCTGGCTGACAAGCTTCATCAACACCTCTTCTCCAGCCAGGATACTTTCTCTAAAAGTAAAAATAAAATGAAAATTAGGAAACATAGGTTTGTTTTGTTTCTATGGTGTATCCTGTAGTAATCCTTCCATCAAGTTATTAAGTTATAAGGTATTGAAGCATGATTCAACTTTTACCAACATCATGCAAACGGTAGAGTCATCATAGTATTAATCATCTCCAAGGTGATCTGTATTTCCATGGAAACTGTGATGTTTGTATTCTGTATGTTGGCTGGTGTTCAAAGTTTGGAATCTTTCAGGAAGTAAGCCAACCGATTAAAAATGTTAAATCCCCATCATGAATTTTTCAACGCATCTGTAAAACTGAGTCAGTCATTTATTAGAATAATGACTAAAACAGAAGGAAAATTAAGTAAGTAGATGGGAGAAAAAGTCTCCATACTGAATTTATCCATAAGTAAGCAGATATGCATATGCACTTGCACACAAGGTAAAATTGTCAATTATAATTGCTATCTCTTAAAATGTTCTGGATATCCTTCAGACTTCATAATCACACCAATACGGAGCTATTATTTTCCCCAGGGAGTTTATATATATACAGGTAAAGAGGCAGTTCTACTGCATCAAGAATTCAGAACCCATATCTATGAAAGAGATGGGCTACAAAACTTATGCTGGTTTTGATTGAATCCTGCAATATGTTTATTGTCACAACTACACAGATTATTTTACAAACATTTTGATGCACCTTTAAAACAAAAAAGCAAGTACCCTGGCTTAGATTAATATTAAAACTTAAGCAGTTTTAGCTACATATATATATATATATATATATATATATATATATATATATATATATATATATATATATATAAAGAACAAGTACAGCCTGAAGCGGATGAGATTGCCAATATTTCAATCTTAAGCAAGACTACATACCTTTAGAAAATCTACTATATATATATATATATATATATATATATATATATATATATATATATATATATCAGTAATATGCTGACTACATGGCATTTTCACCTTTCAAAAACAAATTTTAAAAAGTCAAATTGAACTTTCAGTATGCATACACATATAAATACAAAGATACGTTTTTAATATATGAAAGTTTCAGGAATTTGGCACTCTAATTTTGGAAAGATTGGACCGATTGTTTTAAAGCTGCTTCATACAGAAAAGTCTATGCCTAAAATGTGTTTTAATTTATGAATTAAACCACTTTTTATTGTCAGTAACTCTTATCTTTTTTGTTGCTTTCTTCTCTCCGTTGCAGGAGAGAAAATAAACTAATTTGACTGAAGCTTCTATTAGTGAATTAAATAATCTTGAGATCAGTGGTGGGATACCAATTTTTTTACTACCGGTTCTGTGGGTGTGGCTTGGTGGGCGTGGCAGAGGAAGGATACTGTAAAACCTCCAATCAGAGGTGGTATTTGCTGGTACTCTGAACTACTCAAAATTTGCACTACCAGTTCTCAAGAACTGGTCAGAACCTGCTGAATACCATCTCTGCTTGAGATGCCTGCTTTTCATCAGACTGGCTGACAGGGAAACATGTTGCAGCTTACCTCATCTGAGGAGTTGAAGAAAAAGAAGGCCTCTGAAGAAACCTTAGGTCACCTAAGTGCACAGTAGGTAAGTTTGTGGCTTACAGATGAATGGTGACCTGCCATGCTGAAGGTTTAGAAACAGTGACCCAAAATACAGGAAAAAGGAAAGGAATTGAATGTAAGAAATGATATATATATCAATGGGATCTTTGAGCCCTACATTCTTTTCATGCTGCAATTAAGCTGGCCCAAACCTGACCCTTAGCTCACCTTGGCTTTCCCAGGATGGGTGCTTCCTATCCATATAATTAATTTTTTTAAAATTACATTTATATGCCGCCCTTCTCTGAAGATTCAGGGCGGTTTACAATTTTTGGGATGCAACCCAATGCGCTCAGCAATAGCCTTCATTCCATTGTATATGCCTGCTTATTACTAAGCGGCATTTTTACAAAGTCAGCTTATTGCCCCCAACAATCTTGGGTCCTCAATTTACCTACCCTGAGAGGATGGAAGGCTGAGTCCATCCTGGTGGGATGAGCCTGGTGGGATTCGAGCCTGCAGTAATTGCAGGCAGCTGGAACTTAAGTGCTAGGCATTTAACAGCCTGCACCACCAAGGCTCTTATTACCTATCATTCTGGGTGTTTCTAGTAGATAAAGCAGGGAATTCTCATTTAAACCAGGCACCTGCATTTGCTTATCTTTGTTCAATGCAAATAGAAATGCTGTTAGAGAAAATCACTCCAAATAGCTGTCACTATTTTTCCAGAAAGGCTTGCCATTTGATGACTTGGTCTGATGCTGATTGGCAGGGTTGAGGTTCCTTCAGAGGCAGTCCAGTTTGGGAGCGGGGTACAAATGCATCCAGATTCTCCCAAGGCTTGGAAACAGAATCACCAATGCTATTCCAAAAGTTGCTATCCAAGGTCCTTTGTAAGGTGATAGAAAAAAGAAACAAGAAAATGCAAGAGGACTGCTCACATTTCTCTATCCTAGCCCCGTTTGCCTGGGGAAAAAAATCATGTATTTTTGTCTTAAATCAAAGGGCACATGATGTTATTTACACTTTTGTAAAATGCAGGCTTGAAAGTGGGTCCCTTTTATTTGGAAGGCAAAACTTTTGTATTAACCCCCAGCTACAATCTTGGCTCTTGTACTAGTTTACCTGGGCTTTCATCTCTCCTAAATGCATGGTTTCAGGAAGTACCAGAGTCAGGGAAAAGATACTGTAAACACGTGAAGATCAGAAACTGGACTTTCAGCAGAGTCCAGTGTGTCTAGTTTATTTAAAAGTAAAGGGCCAATTGAAACATGTTCATTCATCGCCAGTCTTTTCTCTGAACGTAATGGTACTTGTATTTCTCTTATACAAAGTTATTCGTACAATGCAGATTAACAGTGCTCTCAAAACAAGAAAAGTGTTGCTTGCCTTTAAGATTGGTTTAATTTGCTGAGAGTAATACTTGAATTTAAAAAAAGCATTTTGAACTAATCCTTCCTAGATACTCAACTTAAGCCCCTATGGCAAATTTATAAATAACTTTAATAGTAATTCTGCTATAAAATTTATTAAAAAGTTAAAGGAATAAAGAAAAAAAATGAAGTGCAGGAAAGAAGAACAAAATAAAAAGAAAAAATAGAAAAAATGACTAAGAATATACAGGTAGTCTTCGACTTATGACTACAATTGAGCCCAAGATTTATGGTTGCTAAGCAAGATATTCGTTAAGTGAGTTTTGCTCCATTTATGACTTTTCTTGGCCACAATTGTTAAGTGAATCACTGGAGTTGTTAGTAACACAGTTGTTAAATGAATCTGGCTTTCCCATTGAATTGCATGTCAGAAATTTGCAAAAGGTGATCACATGACCCCAAGATACTCAATGGTTATCAATATGAGTCAATTGCTAAGCATATGAATTTTGGTCATGTGACATTGGAGGGCTGCAATAATCATAAGTGTGAAAAACAGTCATAAGTCACTTTTTTTCAATGCCATTGTAACATTGAACAGTCACTAAATGAACTGTTGTATGTTGAGGACTACCTGTAGTATAAAAAAACATTAAAGAAATTACTTCATCACAAGAACTATAAAAACTTTAGTAAGTTTTCACCTTTAAAATACAACAACTGATCTCTTCCTTCTTATCTCTAATTAGCAAAGTTCTTTATGGGTTATTAGAGATAACCACATATCTATTTTACCCTTAATCAAATAAATCAACTTTATGTCCCTTCCTTTTGCTTTTAACAATCTTGATATTTAAATAAATCCCTAGGACTTGATTTCTTTTCTTTTTTTTCCTTTGTCACTTCACCCAAAATTCTTCAAAGCTTTAAGTCTCTTTTATAAATCCTTTAGAAACATTTGGAAATAAAAATGAATATTTGAGTACATGTTCAGCTGAGCAATGCTCGCCTGTAGCAAAGAAATGCCATTGGTTGGCATTAGTTTATTTCCAAGACAGGCCACAATGGGATTGGAACAGTTTTAAATAGAAATGCTGGGTATCTGACTCATTCAAGGGCATGTGATCAAGTCAGACTTAATTACCATTCTTTGGCACACTGAGCAGGTCATAAATCAAACAGGAAAAACTCATTATCAAGATACTGTACAGAAAGCCATGCATCAAAGTTGAAAAATTCAGGTTACTTTCTAATGAGTCTCATGTATTTTCAGAGGATTTTCAGTGAATGTATGAGGATGTCCTACTCATCAATTATGAGGAGAAATGTATGTGGGAATTGGAATTAGGGTGTCTTCATTGACGAAGCATATACACCTCTGTATTATATTTAGTGGAGTCTATGTGCAGTTCAGTGGTGTGGTCACACAGTGGTGGGATTCAAATTTTTTACTACCGGTTCTGTGGCTGTGGCTTGGTGGGCGTGACAGGGGAAGTATACTGTAAAACCTCCAGTCAGAGGTAGTATTTGCTGGTTCTCCGAACTACTCAAAATTTCTGCTACCAATTCTCCAGAACTGGTCAGAACCTGCTGAATACCACCTCTGGTGTGGTGGATTCTTTGTACTTCTTCAATCTGCCTTAGATGATGGGGGAAAGTTGATCTCCACTATTTTGGGACCTAGGGAGCATCTTTAGAATGCTGAGTATAAAATATTTGCCATTCTGGATGGGGCCCATTATAAAACACTCATTTCCCACCAGGCAAGTTGGAGTTCCAAGGTTCAGCTTGGCAAAAAACAACAACAACCCCAAATTTTAAAAAAAAGCAATATTTGCACAAATAAACTTGTTGAGGGATGTTGAAAAAGGAGCTCATCCCTTAATGTATCGTCATTATAGAAACCAGAGGTAGCTTAGATCCTGCTGTCTGAAGCAGAAAAGCAAACAATTTTCTCTCCTCCAGGTTAACATACACAATATTTTAACTCCTGGGAAAGAAAATAAAGATACCTCTCTTTAAAATATAAGTGCTAGAAATTTGATGCTCGTTAACAATATCTCATCTCCACAACAACAAAAAATCTCACAAAATAGTTAGTCCTCATTTATTGACCACAATTGAGACCCACAATTCAGTTGTTGAGTGTAGTTGTTGAAACTGTGACAGTGCTTATCATATTACTGTAGTTTTCTTTTGCTTTACAGACTTGAGAGGATTGTAATGCAAGGATGGATTGTAAAGTTATTTTTTCACCACCACTGTAAGTGTGAAAGATTGCTGAATGAACTGGTTGCTACCTGTACTGGGAAAAAAACCCACCTTTCTATGTAAACTGTTATTGTCTTAAAATCTGCTGTCTATTTGCTAAAAAAGATCTAAACCAATATTCCCATGTGAGGCTCTTTATTTGTAATTAAATAATACATGCAGCAATAATTTTTTCCTCAAATGTCCACAAAAGAAGTGAGCAGATAATTAGACTTGCCACATGTTTAATTAAAGCTCTAATTATATACAATCTTTGCAGCCTAAAACTGCAAAAAACAATCCATGCTGCGTAATGGAAGCAGCTCTCACTTCCAGTCAGTAGTCTGATGATTCACTCATTCATTTCTGTAAAGGTTAATAGCAGCATATTACCCCACTCTCAAACACTGGCTGAGGGTGATCTGGTGGATGTTGTGAACCTTTGACAAAATCGTTTATCAAAAGCTGTTAAGTAGGAAACATGGATTGTCAACTGGATTAAAAAAGAAAAGAAAAGTAGAGGACAGAATTAAATTGATCATTTTCACAGTGGTGAGATGTAAGACTTATATTTTATTCATAAAAGTATTGAAGATGGAGGAAACTGTGGGACTGCCAAATTAGTTGACACCACAAAATTATTAACAACAATTAATAACACAAAATTATTGATGATGATAACAATGACAATGATGATACAAAGAGTTGTGAAATGTGTTTCAAGATTTTTCCAAAATGGCAACAATGGTTTTACAATTGTGATAGGATCTGCTTCTGAATTATCATAGGATGCTAAATTAAAATGTAATAAGTTTTATTAAATTTAAATGATTATTAAGTTTTAGCAGATGACCAATTTCTTCTCCTTAAAAATATCACATACAAACTCCCCACATTGATGTCATTGTATAGAATCTCCTATAGTCCTTGGAGGTTAAAATATTCCAGGAAAAAAGGGAGACAAAACCAGAACAAAAATGTTTTGCTTTCTTGCCTTTTTGGAGTTTTCAGGTTATTACACAAATATAGATAAGCTGTGTTCCTCAGCAGTCAGTACTGACAGGACTGCTTCTACAAGATACAGTGATACTCAACTGCTTTGAAACTCATTGAATTTGGTACTTTTGTCCCTGTACTCATCATTTGTTTGGTACTCAACGCACAAGCTAGAACTTGTCCATGTCAATTGCCTCATGACTAATACATTATTCCTTATGGGGGGGAAATTGTTTGGTACTCATCGTTTTTGATACTCATCTCACTTCCTGGAACCAATTAATGATGAGTACTGAGATACCATTGTAGTGAATAATTATAACCACCGATAGAATATCTAACCATAAAATTGACATCTGTATGGACTGATGTTGGTGACCATTATATTTTGAGATAGCAATTTCCATAGTTTAACACTGCACAGAAGACGCACAGTGTGAGGTTGTGATTAGGAGAGAGGAATTCAATGGGACTGCCTCTGTTTCTAAGTGATCACTGTCACTTATCCCAACCTATTGCACAGCTTATTATGAGAATGAGAAGTGATATTCATATGGACTACCTTAAGATTTCTATTAGAAGATGCATATAGAGGTCTGAAGAATTTGATTGAAATAGTGCAAAACATTCCAAGGATTTTTTCCCCAGTTCGTTCAAACCACTGATAAAGCTCAGCAAAACAGTTTTATTGCTTCATCCTCAAGCTGTGAAAATATGGTTTGCCATTGTGAGCATCTCAAATTCAGATAAGAGGTTTTTTTTCCAAATGTACAAATATTTTTTTTCTTTCTGAACGCCAACTTTGAGTTGAACTTACAGAGGCATTCATGGAAATGTTTGTTCTCTTTCTGGATTGAATGGACAGACAGTCTTGATCTAGCTAATGATCCTTTGGCAAATAAAACCTTCATCTTTTTTCTTCCATATTTGTCTAAACTTTTAATTGAACCATTAGGAGGTTCAGTTAGTAGTTTAAGCCTTCATCTTCTCTTCAGCACTGTTATTCTAGCTTGTGCTTTTGAATGATTTATGGACTTTGCTCATGTACCAATAAGTCTTCAGTAGTGTAAACACTGCCTAATCCAACTGAAGTTCAACAATTATCTTTAAACCATCACAGACAACTGTCTAAATCTATTTTAACCCATTGCAGCTGCCAGTCATTGTCTACATTTCTCATTTTTCATCTCAGAAGGTGTTTAAAGGTTCATCCTTAATGCTAGTATAACATCTGATACTGATACCAGCTGATTTATTCTCCTTTGATTCCTATGATAATTATGTCCTATGAAGATTTAAACGAATCCCTATTCTCAGATCTCTCCCAAGGCAAATAGATATAATTCTGTTTTGGTGCCTATGTGAATGATGAAGATCCAGAAAAAAAGCAACTGCTATAAGACAGGGGTGTCAAACTCAAGGCCCGCTTAGATCTGGCCTGCGGGGTCACCTTGGAAATAGCAAAGGACTGGCCCGCAGTGCCTCTGCCAGTGAAAACAGAGCTTGGGAGGGCTGTGTGAAGCCCTCCCGGGCTCTGTTTTCACTGGCAAAGGGCTGGAGGAGGATCCTCCAGTCCCACCCATAGATGCCCCCTGACATGAGTGATGTCTAGTTGACCATGCCCTCCCTGGCCACATCCACCATAGTCATGCCCATCCGCCCCCCCCTAGGTCAAATGGTGTGGCCCTCAATGAAATCGAGTTTGACACCCCTGCTATAAGATGATGTGGGTGGGATATACATTTAATTATTTTTTTTACAACTTCTTTTTGTGTGTCTTGAATTCTAACATAATATTTGATTGGATGGCCTTTTTTTAGTATTATGTAAAATCAGGATGGGTGCATTCATTATCCACTTTCCCCAACTGATGCATGCTCTTAAAAATCTGTACTATGCCATTATAATATTATTTTTTTAAAAAAAACTATAACATTTGGTTCTTTTTACTAGTATTGTGAATGATTACTGGATGAAAATGGTAATCATGACATCAGATTCTGCTACCTATGGAACTGCTAATTCTCTTCAGCTTTGTATCAGGCTGGTAGAAGTACGTTAAGAATTGCAACCATGCATGTTTTCTATCATTTATTCTTAGAAAGAGGCTCTACTCTGAATAGCTGAAATCCTTCCTAATTGCATATACTGCATAGTGGAGGAAGCATAACTCAGTCTTCCCCAACCTAATCACTCCCAGATGCATGAAATATCTGATCCCATAATCTTGCAGCTGCAATCCAACTTGTGGCAAACCCCCCCAAGCAAGTATTAAAACTGGGAGAGTGTTCTGATCCAAACCCTTTTCCAAGAAGACAAACAATAACCAACAGAAACAGAAACCTTTTAATGAGTCTTACGAATCCCCGTTAAAAGGCTGCTGCAAACTAATTAATTTTGATAAGCACAAACCTTGCCAAAACTGTGCGAGACTGCCAAGAATCACAGATAAGAAATATTTCACAACACAAAAGTCTTCAAATACCAAATTAAGATACTGTAATGTCCACGAGGCTGAGTTTCAAAACGTCTTTGCTTCCTGCAAAGAACGTTCGCTTCACAGCTGGCTTTTATCTTCTTGAAGGAGGGGCCATTACCTTGCAGCCTTACTCCTGAGTTGCCTGTGCTGTTGCAGCTGCTCCTTCCTGCAAGCAATCCTGCATGCATGCACACTTGGCACAAGCTCCTCGGGAACCTCCTCATCGGTGCTGCCAGCCCCCACAAACTCTGAAGGCAGCAGTCAGATGAAGAGCCTGGCTCTTCATCTGAGTCCTTGCTCTCCTCAGCTGTCTGCACCTGCTGCCAGCTAACCAAAACAGAGAGGCAGGCTTAGTAATATTAGGTAACAGTCAGGGCACCGACATAAGCCACTCCTTGTAACAAAACCAAAAAAAGTCATTTAACATTGATCACCCACAGAGTCCTTTCCTGACCCCTCCTACCTTTCAACCCTGAGCTGCCATGTGGTTAAAAACAATACAACTATGCCAGTGAATGAAATTGAATCCCTACCTAGGTTACTTTTAGTATGCCAGGTTTATCTCTTTCTGAGCACTCCTCTCTGTAATCCAGACCCAGGAAGCAAAAATCTTTGATGGAAGAATTTGAAAGTCTCTTTCCATCCATCATATATAAGACAAGGACAAGCGAATCCCATTGAATATTTAGTAAAGAAAAATATGATGTCCCCAGTACAAGGACAAGTTCTCTTTGCAATGATCTATAACCTTTATTTGCATCTACATCCCCCCTGTGCAAAGTGGAAGGATGCCTGGTGTATTCTAGGTGCCTATTTGACAACATAGCATGTTGTGAGCAAAGAAATCCCTCGGGGTAGCCAAGTTCTGCTGGAAAATACAATCAGTTCCAATTGCAAGTTAAATAGGTCCCTTAATATTTTCATAGCCCTGTGCGGTAGTTTTCTGCATTCATCATGCAAGACACTGTGCTTAGCTCTTCCAGGGTAATAATCTCTAATGTTACACAAAAGTTCATTTTTTATTTGCTTCTGGTCATTTTTTATTTTATTCTGGACAGTTGAAGAATAAAAAGTTTCACATGTGAAGATGATACAGGAAAGCAATATATTTTCTTTCAAGTCACGTGACCTGAGATCTCACAGATCAAACTCTGGTTGTTTGAGGCCTCGCAGTGATGACAAAATAAAATGGAAAAGTGCAAAAGATTTCACAAACAATGCGTGGAATAACTTTGAAAAAAAAATCAATATTGCAGGAATTTTTTTAAAAGGATTAATTAATGGAAAACAGCAAACACCCAAACCATCTTAATTTTACCCAATAACTCATAATATGAAGTAGTTGAAAATGACCCATTCTTCTAGCTAAATAGAGACAATCTCTTCCAAATATAAAATGTTGTATTATATCAAGTAGAATCCTCTGACAACTTATTAGGATTTTTTTATTGAGGAACCTAAATATATATGCTGTATTAAATACAAGGGCACCTCAGAAAGAATACATGCTGGCTGGGGAATTCTGGGAGTTGAAGTGCACATATCCCAAATTGGCCAAGGTTGAGAAACATTTCTCTAGGAGAATAATTGTCTGCATTTGCTTACTTGGCTGCTGAAGTTAAAAAATGATGCAAAACATTTGACGTCAGGGCATGATATAAATTATTTTAAATAACATGGAAAAAGAAAAACTAGATTATTGTACTTTACATTATTTCCCCCCTTAGCAACTGCACACTTAATCTAAATGCCTTTATTTCTGTATGCTTACTGTCTCTGAATAATTTGGGGGGAAAACTCAGTTTTTTAAAAATCCGGAGTCTTCTCCGAAGACTCAGGGCAGCTTACAATTTTTGGGATACAACCCAATGTGCTCAGCAATAGCCTTCATTCCATTGTATATGCCTACTTATTACTAAGCGGCATTTTTACAAAGTCAGCTTATTGCCCCCAACAATCTTGGGTCCTCAATTCACCTACCCCGAGAGGATGGAAGGCTGAGTCAACCTTGAGCCTGGTGGGATTCGAGCCTGCACTAGTTGCAGGCAGCTGGAACTTAAGTGCTAGGCATTTAACAGCCTGCACCACCAAGGCCCTTTTAAATAGGCACCTAAAATAAAACGTACAAATCAAACAAACACAAATTTGCAATGTATTTTAATCACAAAATAAATGACAGGATAGGCTGTGATAGTACCAGAAAAACATATATAATTTGAATATATCCATATGCATAAATCAAAACAATAATATTTTTATGTTGGGTTTTTTTCTTTTAAAACAATGTTGAGGGTTACCACTGGCTCCGTATTTGTTCTATTAAACTTTGTAAAGGAAATATTAAACAAACACTATCTGCTGTATAATGTAGGGTTTTTTTTTACTATTGAACAACAGCAACAAAAATGAAACAGTACCTTTTTCCAGATATTCTCTTTAGTTTGGAATGCCTTGAATTTTGTATCTGAATTATGCAGATCCAGGATGTTGGAATAGATTGACCTTTAAGATACCTTCCAATTCTATCTTTCTTTGACTTTATGATATGTAGTGCCTAACTTTAGGGCTTTGCTGAACTTTCTGACCTGGATTTATGATCCTTGTCATTTAAATGTAAATGTTCCTTAATAATATTAAATGTTAGTGTTTCACATTCATAACCCAGACTTTTACCAAATAATGTGGACTTGTGTGATTGGAGATTCTTTCAAATATGCACCCAGCTTCTTATTGAAAGGAATGGATACTTTATGATCAGTATTTTTTGCTCCAGGCAAGTGTCTTTCCTTTAAATAGAGGCCACACAGGACCGTTTCCATTTGCACCCTTAGATTCTTACAAGTCACCCTGGGAGCAATGTCATGCTTCTTAGTTTATAGCTCTTTCTACACATTTATCACTGGTGTTCCTTCTCACAGACTGCTTGGGACTCAAGAGGCTGCGTGACTGGCAAAAATGTAACTTGGTGCAGTATATCAGAATGATTTTTTAAAAAATTAAAATGATAATAAAACACCAGCAGGAACAGGGACAGTGTCATTCCAACCTAGCTCTCAAGGTCAGCCTGTACTTAAAAGGCAGTCAACATTCTTTTCCAATGTGTGTTGACTCAGTGACCGAAGCCCTTGAAAATGATGCAGCAGGGAGCACTCTAAACTAATAACAAAATCAGATCAAATGCACAAGAAATGCCCCCGTCAACCTAGTGATAGCTCTTTAGAGAAGCAATGGATGAAAAGGTAAAAGCAAATACCCAGCTGAAGAGGCACAGATGTCTGTTCTTGGTGCATGATGAGTTTCAAACGAGCAAACAGTCATGTGACCCTGGGGTTTGTGTTTTGGGAGTGGGGAGGTTCCTTTTTAAGGCAGTGGCGCTCCTTCTCAAATGGGCAAGTCAAGGATAAGGGTAAAAACAAAATCACAATCATCCCATGGTTCTGATTACAGGTAGTCCAAAATTTCTGTTGCTAAGCAAGACAGTGGTTAAGTAAATTTTTGCCCCATTTTACAACCTTTCTCACCACCGTTGTTTAGTTAATAACATGGCTGTTAAGTGCATCTGGCTTCCCCATTTGCTTGTCAGAAGGTCGCAAACAGTGATCACATGACCCTGGGACACTGCAACCGTCATAAATAGATGGCGGTTGCCAAGCATCCAAACTTTGATCATGTGACCATTTGGATGCTGCAATGGTTGTGTGAAAAAAATCATCATAAGTCACTTTTTTCAGTGCCGTTGTAACTTCGAACAGTCATTAAGTGATCTGTTATATGTCAAGGCTGCCTGTAATTGTCATTTCTTCCTGCTTCTTCACTTTCAGTGGAAACTGTTGCAAGGAAGGGACAATGTAGAATAGATCCACAATTGTATGTATGTATGTATATGTGTGTGTGTGTGTGTGTTTGTATATATATATGTGTGTGTGTGTGTATGTATGTATGTATATATATGTGTATGTGTGTATGTATGTATGTGTGTATATGTATGTGTATATATGTATATGTGTGTGTGTGTGTGTGTGTGTGTGTTGCAAAAAAAACAATTGCTACCAACCTGCCTTCCATTGAGGACCTGTATACTACATGAGTCAAAAAGAGGGCTGTGAAAATATTTACAGACCCCTCACATCCCGGACATGAACTGTTTCAACTTCTACCCTCAAAACGATGCTACAGAGCACTGCACACCAGAACAACTAGACACAAGGACAGCTTTTTCCCAAAAGCCATCACTTTGCTAAACAAATAATTCCTTCAACACTGTCCAACTATTTACTAAGTCTGCACTGCTGTTACTATTAATCTTCTCATCACTCCTTATCACCCATCCCCTCTCACTTGTGACTGTATGACTGTAACTTTGTTGCTTGTATCCTTACCATTTATATAGACTGTTTCCTTGTATGATTTGATTGCTGATTGTACTCTATGACTATTATTAAGTGTTGTACCTTATGATTCTTGACTCTTGATGCATGTATCTTTTCTTTTATGTACACTGAGAGCATTTGCACCAAGACAAATTCCTTGTGTGTCCAACCACACTTGGCCAATAAAGAATTCTATTCTATTCTATTCTATTCTATTCTATTCTATTCTATTCTATTCTATTCCATTCCATTCCATTCCATTCCATTCCAGTCTATTCTAGTCTATTCTATTCTAGTCTAGTCTAGTCTAGTCTAGTCTAGTCTAGTCTAGTCGATTCGATTCAATTCAGTTCCAACACAAACCACACAATTTACTATGACCCTGGTAGGCAACTATGAATTGTCCAATTTTTGTGTTGTGACTCATGTTTCAATATTTTCTCATCATTGCTATCTCTGCTTGAGGCAGATGCTTCATACTGGGGTCAGAACAGAGATGGAAAGGCTGGTCACACGCATAAGACGGTCAAGATAACTGGATGTTATTTTGAAACAGTGATTTCATTCTTGCAGTTCCTGGGCTGATATCTTTCCTTGCACATTCTTTTTTCTACTCGCTTCCCTCTGAAAGATCTCAGCAAAGTTCTAAACATGAAAAAAGGAAAGAAATAAAAAGCATCTATTGCTATTGAAAAAATGGTTGAACATTCTAATTTCTGGCAAAGCCATTAATAAACACTGTAATGAAAGTTATGCAAATCAGTTGCTTTTATCACTGGTTCTTTTGTTAGAAGAATTAATAGGAATACAAGGAAATTCAAAGGCAGACCACTTACAATTGATTAAAAAGTGCACATTTAACAGGTAAGCTATTGAAAGGGAAATCATTACACCTGAGTGAGATGGCAGCACTGGCCCCTCCAGGAAGGGAACCAAAAATCAAGATGACAGCTATGCCTATGCAATCAAAATTCCCACCCCTTTGATTACACAGATACCCCTGGATGGTGGCCCTTTGTCCATATAAGCTAAGTAGTACAACAGGAGCAATCTGGCTTAGCTCACTAAGTAGTACAGAACACAGTATTCACCCCATGAGGAGTTTCATGTCATTTTTGAGGCTTCCACTAGCGTGTCCAGTAGAAAAGACTAACGCTCTAGGAAGTAACTGGGGTGGTGTAAAATGATGCAATTTTGTTTGTTCTTTTTGCAATGAGAAGAGGAGAGTGCTTTGCAAGCTAGCTTCAATTAGTACTTTACTCAAAGCTTTTCATGCTTTCATACTAATAACAAAACACAATTAAATTCCAATGGTAATTGTAAAAGTATTGTTGGCCATGTCAGAATTCTGATCTTAAATTGTTTGAAATTGAACATCAGGAGTAGAAAGACCACATGTGGGTATTACTGTAAGTAGGTTTGCAGAACGTCACATTATCTGAATGTAATGAAGTTTTCAAAATCACTCAAGTACTAAGACCACAACAGATCAGATTTTTATTATCATTGGCTTGAATCTAGAGGCTCTAAGAATAAATCTTGGTTCACAACAGAGTGCCACTGGCAGAAGGGCAGAGAGGCAATTTTAGGCAATTTCCTTCTAATTTATCAAAAAAATTAGGTCTGAAAGATTGGGAGGATCTTTTCAGAACAGAACACAAAGTGTTATGGAGGGAATCAGCGAAAATCTTCCTTTTTAAAATATCTGCCAGTGGGAGTTCTTGCTTCACTAAAAGCCTTTCCATTTATAGAAAGAACTCAAGATGAAGTCATAGGCAAATTTGAATGGTATACATGTTTTCACTTAAATTCCTATACTCCAGTGGTGGGATTAAAATTTTTACTACTGGTTCTGTGGGCATGGCTTGGTGGGCGTGGCAGGGGAAGGATACTGTAAAATCTCCAGTCAGAAGTGGTATTTGCCGGTTCGCCGAACTACTCAAAATTTCCACTATCGGTTCTCCAGAACTTATCAGAACCTTCTGAATATCACCTCTGGTATACTCCCCTAAAAGCTGTCTTTGCAGGTGTATTGACGCTAGAGGACAAGAAAAACTAAATTGCACACCTGAAACCAACAAGAATAATACCAGTACATATTTTCAAGCTTTTTGGTAACTTCAGCAACTTTGTGTCCTGTATAAGTGCTGGACTACAAACCCTGTAAGCCACATCCAATACATTGGCTATGAATTAAAGGAATTGTAGTGGTAATTACGAGAAACATGCCAAATTCCAAAGATTGTTTGCCCAGTCCTAATCTTCAAGCACAGGTATTTGAAAGAAATGGTGAAAACTGTTAAACTTTGTGTTAGATTTTTTCCCCTCTTCAAAGCAGCAGGAAAACAACCCAATTGCACTTTTAAAATGAATTTAAATGATTTTTGTTGAAAAAAAATAAGGTAGGTATCTTCTGTATATGATATAGTATTCATAATACAGTGACTTGTCACATATTGCCTATGAACTATTATTCTGTGGTATCATAATCAAATTGTTGTACTGCAGTTCAGTTTCCTGCTGTTATTGAACTGTGTGGCTCACTATATGATAAATCACTGTCTAGATTCAGCTTTTTCCCAAGGTAAGTAGTGTGCCATCTTGAACTATTTGAAGTATATTTTTACTTGAAGTCAAAAGAGTCATCAAAATATATGTACCAATAACAACTCCCAAAACCAGAAAAAACAGATTACCCATAACAATAAGGAAACTTCAATCCAAAAAAAGATCACTTTGGCGGAAAAACAAATCTGGTCACATTGCCAACTTCAAAAGCCGATACAAAAATTTATGCTACCAGATAAAGACTGAATGCACCAATTATCACATTAAACAAGAGGAAAACCTTTTATGCACCAATTCCACCCAAGCTTTCTACAATTTTGTAAACAACAAACTAAAAGACTCAAGATCCATCCCACCCCTGAAAGGACCTAATGATAAAGACTGTAACGATGACACCATCAAAGCCAACCTCCTTAACACATTCTTTGGCTCAGTATTTGTAAACAGCAATGGATCATGCCCAGTATTTCCTAGTCGAACCACAGACAACTACGATGATCTAATACATATCGATTTTACAGAAGACAATGTTGAAAAAGCACTACGCAATCTAAAACCATCTCTATCTACTGGACCGGACAGAATATGCGCCTACTTCTTAAAAAAGCTATCCATTGCCATAGCTGAACCTCTAAGCATAATCTTTGAAAAATATTTCAGGACCAGCTCCTTGCCAAACCTATGGTCACAAGCCACGGTCATCCTCATCTTCAAAAAGGGAGACCCCAGTCTAGTTGAAAATGCTGCATCACCTGTAAAGTCAAATAAACAATTTGGTTTCAGAAAAAAACTATCCTGTAATCTGCAACTCTTACACTGCAAAAACATATGGACTACACAACTCGATCAGGGCAAAGCAATAGACGCAATCTACATTGACTTTTGTAAAGACTTTGATTCAGTGGTACACAACAAACTACTACTAAAACTAAGATCTTATGGTATCTCTGGACAACTGGACAACTGGATAGAAGCATTTCTGTCAAACAAACAACAAATGGTCAAAATTGGAAGCGTCCTATCAAATTCTGTTCCTGTCAACTGTGGTGTCCCCCAAGGCCAACTCTCTAGGACCAACAGTCTTCATACTCTACACAAATGACCTCTGTGATCATATTAAGAGCAACGGCGTTCTCTTTGCTGATGATGTAAAGCTATTCAACACCACAGACAATACTGCTACCCTTCAAAAAGACCTTGATTATGTATCAGAATGGTCAAACAAATGGCAACTTCAAATCTCAACAAATAAATGCTCTGTCTTACATATTGGCAAAAAAAATCAGAAAATAAAATACAAGCTGAATAGTCAAGACCTTGTTGATGATCCAAACTCTGTCAAGGACCTTGGAATGCTCATCTAATGATCTAAGTGCTAAAGCCCACTGTAACTACATAGCCAAAAAGGCATTAAGAGTTGTTAACCTAATCCTACATAGCTTTTTCTCTGGTAATATCACACTTCTAACTGCAGCATACAAAACATTTGCTAGACCAATACTCGAATACAGCTCATCAGTCTGGAACCCACATCACGTATCTGATATTAACACAGTTGAGAAAGTCCAGAAATATTTCACAAGAAGAGTTCTACACTCCTCTACTCATTGCAGAATACCTTATGCCACCAGACTTGAAATTCTAGACCTAGAAAACCTAGAACTACACCGCCTTCAGTCTGATCTAAGTACAGTACATAAAATTATATATTGAAATGTCCTACCTGTCCAAGAATACTTCAGCTTCAAGCATAACAATACAAGAGCACACAATAGATACAAACTCAAGGTTAACCTCACCAAACTTGATTGCAGGAAATACGACTTCAGCAACAGAGTGGTCAATGTCTGGAATACTCTACCTGACTCTGTGGTTTCTTCCTCAAACCCCAAAAACTTTAACTTTAGACTGTCTACTATTGACCTCACCCCTTTCCTAAGAGGTCTGTAGGGGGCGTGCATAAGTGCACCAACGTGCCTACCGTCTCTGTCCTATTGTTTCTTTTATTGTTTCTTTTATTTTTCTTATATGTATTCATTTCATGTATTCATAACTATGTTTACCCTTATACTTATTATCTTGTAAGTGATTGACAAATCAAATAAATAAATTAAAAAAATAAGTAAGGTGGGATAGAAGTATCTCTTTAAAAATTAAAAGGACTCTCAATCGTAGTATCATTATTATAATGATACATAGTAGATACTAATAACTGGATAATATATTGATGATTCTTTACACAACCAAAAACAGAAGCTGTATTAATTGGGGTACAAACTCTTGCAAGGCAAATATGCTACACTTTAGAACCACAGGATTTCCTTTGATTTTTCATTACTAGAATCCTGAGACGTGCCAACTAGTACCTAGTGCAAAAGACTTATAATCTGAATTCATGAATTTGGGGTCAGAAGCCTGATCTGAATACTAAACTACGGAGCACTCACTCCTTGACTTCTTCAGATCACTCCAACTTTTTTTATTGGAGTCAATAGGTGATTTTAGTGGAGGCAAAACCATGTTGTTCCTGTTGAATGCAAACCCTTCAGAGATCCACTATTTCCACATGTTGGATGGGTTGGAAATAATTGTGCAGTCCTTCTAGTGCAACTCTTGCTATTATAAGAAGCTATTGATCCATCTGCAATAAATGACTTCATTTGAAAACTTTCAACCAGGAAATCGACCACTGTTGTAGACAGATCTCTCCACCATTTAATAGCTCTTGTGGTTAAGAAATTCCTCCTGACAAAAGTGATTTATATTTGCTTTAACTGCTTGGTCTACTTCTGCTCACTTTGCTCTAGGATTGAAACAGGATTGTTTTAACCAAATTCAGGAAATGATTTTAGCAAATGAAAAAAACACTGACTGGTATCTTTCCATTTGTGGTACTATCAGTCAAATGTAATTATTATTTGGAGCAAGGTGGCTATGCAAAACAAGCTAATTATTGTCATAGTAATTAGGTTTCATCCTTGGTAGTTGGCTCCAATTCCTGGAGTGATTTGGCAAAGATATGGGTCTTTACAGAAAGTGTTTTTCAGGTTGTAATTTGTCTAGGTTTGTTCCCATTTTTTTGTCTGCTCACTGCTGTTTATAGTTATATGGATATTATTATTCTTGTTATATACACAAAAGTGTGAAATCACAACTGCCAGAGCTTTAGCCAGGGTTGGCTTTCAAATGAATCAAGTTTCTCCGAAGAATCTAAAATATCATAAAGTATCGATCAGTGGTGGGATTCAAATATTGTTGCCACTGGTTTGGTGGGCGTGGCTTGGTGGGCGTGCTTTGTGCATGTGCACACACTTTGCATGCACGCGTGTGCCAAACGCACACTTTGTGCAGGTGCAGAAGCATTTGCGCAGAAGCAGAGGCATTCTAACTCGCCTCCTGCAAGGCTGCACGATCCCAGTCGCTTCAGCGGCTGCCACGCGGCACTATTCTGTGGCGCGCAAAGCAGCTGCGCTTCAAATTCAGTGGATAAGGGCGAGTATGGGAGCCCGTGTGTGTGTGTGTGGGCCCAACAGCAGAGCCATTAGAGCAGTGGAGAGAACCGGTTCGGTCTCTGCTGCTCATCGCTCCTACTGGCTCTCCAGAACCGGTCGAATACCACCACTGGTATTGATGTAGTGTAAGTGCAAATCTAAGCAGTATTGCCTTTTGTTATTGACAGATGAAAATTTTGTTAATACACCTGGTTTTGTAAGTGCTGTGCAAGATTTTTTGATATGGCACCCACAGTGCCATATGTGACCAACACAGTGTTGGCATCCAGAATGCCAGTGTGACCAGGGTTTTTGCCCTCATTTTCAATTTCTATTTTCAGATCTTGATACTTGGCAATCTTTTCCAATAATTTGTGCTATTTTGTTATCTTCTAGTATTGTCACATTAGTTATTGTCTTTCTTCTTTTCAACCACAGTTAAATCTGGTGTGCTAGATTTACAGTTAAATTTACAGTCTAAGATGGATGGAAACCTAATAATTCACATTTTAACCAAGGATCTAAGAATCATTGAGTTATTCTAAGCAGGATGTGTTTTTGGAAAATTACGGTGTTCAGGAAAATCCAGTATTTTCACATTTCAAGGAAGTCTTAGGTATTGCACTCTAATCATGTTTGGTATAACAGCATCAGTCTGCCTCCATGAGTGTTCCACTTTGATCTGCAATTCCAGATATTTTGTAATTTTCTCTAATTGTTTTTCTCAATCCTAGCATCACCCAGAACAGCAGCATCAATGAAAGAGACTTTCTTGTTTTCAATAACTGTTATATTAGGCATGTTATGAATGAGATGCCTTTCTGTTTGGATCTTAACCTACTTAGAACTTAACCCACTTATTTTCCAAAACCTTCTCAACTTGATGGCCCCAGTAGTTTTTACTGCATTCAAATAAAAAAAACTCTGGCTAAGTTTCCAATGAATAATTCTGGCAACTCAGTTATTATAATTATGTGTGGGTAAACTATAGTTAGATTCACTGTGTTATTTTTGGATCACAGGAGTGTAGCATGTCTCTGGATAAATGTACTGTTCTTATTTCACTATTTTTTTAAGTTGTAGAAAGTAATGTTTTCTAGAACTTTTTAAAGGATTGTTTTTATAGTACTGCTTCTTTTCCAGGCCTAGTATGGCAAATTGAAATAGATTTTATTGCTTTCCTTAAATTACATTGAGGATGGAAATGCTTACACTTCGCATATTTTTACATAGGCTGCTGCTGTTCTTTCCTATCAGTTTTACTAATTGCTTTTTGAAAAGCTAAATAAAGATCTTATTTTGCTTTTTAAAATTTAAAATAGAACAAAGATAAAAGAAGATAGGGATGAAGCTTATACATGTTTTCAGTCATGTTCAAAAATAAAAACTGGTGCTGGGAGAATTCAATAAAAATGCAATATGCTTGGAATGGAATGGGAATAGAACAGAACAGAGCTGGAAGGGACCTGAACATCTTCTAACCCAGCCCCCTGCTCAAGCAAAACCTATACTATTTCAGATAAGTGGCTGTGTAGTTTCTTCTTTAAAACCTCCAGTGATGGCACACCCACAATTTCTGAAGGCAAGCTATTCCACTGGTTAATTGTCCTCATTGTTAGGAAGTTTCTCAGTTTCAGGTTGCTTCTCTCTTGGTTAGTTTCCAACCATTGTTCCTTGTCCTGCCCACTGGTGCTTTGTAGAATAAGTTGACCCCCGTCTTCTTCATGGCAGCCCGTCAAATACTGGAATACCGCTATCATGTCGCCCCTAATTCTTTTTTTTTTTAGATTAGCCAAATCCTGCAGCCATTCTTCATATGTTTTCCAGGCCTTTGATCATCTTAGTTGCTCTTCTCTGAACTTTTTTTTGAACTACTTGTTGGGCTTTACTTTGTTGGATGTATAATTTTATGCTTGGAATATATTCAGCAGATTTATCAACTTCTGAGACTAGCCTATAGTCCCGGCTTTGGTTTTCCATTCAAATTCAATTCCATTCAAACCAGTTTTAACTGTTCCTACCTTTTAAGGTATCTTAGGATAGAAATACGCATCTGAGTGGTATGGTGGCCTAGAGGTGAAGATGCTCACCTCTTACTCAGAAGGTTGAGAGTTCAATCCTGGGCAGTGACAGATGTTTCTCTATCAGAGCACAAAGAGAAAATATCTGCTGTAAACTCTATGTAGGAATCGCAAAGGGCATCCTGCTGGTAAACGGCTCCATTTAGCCGCCCTGACCTCCACTCCAGTAAAAAGGGATTACAGAGTAGTAAAATAAAGAAAAGGGTTGAAATATACATTACAGAGAGAATCTCCTACTGATCCACCTGTTTTTCTTCTGGGAATTCTCAGAGATATAATCCAACATAGTCAGAGAGTATCAGACTGGAAAAGAACGTCTAGTTTGTTGAATAAGAAATGGGCACATCAAAAGAATGGGTCAAGCTGAAGAATATGTTATAAGGAAACAGGATACCCTGCCTTGATAGAATTATTTTTAGGAATAAATTTTGCACTATTACTACAAACTACATAGGGAAAGAATATGCAACAACAGCATATATCTAAGTGGGGAAAATGAGCCAGTCTTTTCCCTCTATTAATATAACAGCAGAACTACTGAATACTAAGGAAACACACATTTACCATACATGCAGTATTATATGTTTTGCTTTTATTTAAAAAAATAGTAAATGTAATAAGAACACTGACCAGAAAGTTATTAAAAGCTTCATAGCAAAATATGGAGTCAACTCTGTTACAATATTTAGGCTTAAAATTCTAGTAAGTTAACACTATGCCTCAATTCACTGGGCAAGTAATGCTTTTGTCACAAAAAGAGTTTATTATTAGAATACAGAGCTGGACAATCATAGAAAAAATATCTTTCATAGTCCATGAAAGTACAACATTTTGACATAACTATTTTGGGAGAAGCTAGTAAATCAGTTCCTGAGTTATTTATATTAAGTCCAACATCTTTTAACCAATTAATACTGTGATCTTGTAGGCAAAACCACGAACAAGGATGGACTACTGCCTATTAAGCAAGAATAGGCTTCAGGGTAGCCTTAACTTGATGCTATATAATCTTGGGTTTCTAATCTCAGACAGCATGGACTTTTAATTTGCTGGGTGGGGAAAAAAAAGCAGAACACCAAATTGTGAAAAGCTTCTCAGAGAGGCATATAAATTTATTTCTAATGAACATTCACCTTACTAATTTAACAATAATTTTCAATGTCACTCAGTATTGCTTTCTTTCTG
Source organism: Naja naja (assembly GCA_009733165.1). NCBI lineage: Eukaryota > Metazoa > Chordata > Lepidosauria > Squamata > Elapidae > Naja > Naja naja. The sequence continues at coordinate 101,532,888 of CM019148.1, forward strand.
GCATTTCACAATCTGATTTATCACTGCAATTAGTTGTGTTACAGTAAAGAAACATGGTCTACAGGAGCTTCATAATGGTGGTAGGCATGATGAATTTATTTTCATGTTCAGAAAAATCACATTGGGCAGCAGGAGACCAATTCTGTTATTTAAAATTTTCATCTGGATTCACTGTCTTTATGTTGTTTCTAGAAACACTTGGGTAGGGTGTCTGCATTATAGAAATAATACGTAGGTAGAACCAGTCACATGAATCAGTTGAGGTTCTTATTTAGCTATTTTGAAATTACAATAAGAGACTTAATTTTGGAGTGAGGCAACTGTATTCAACTTGGAAAAACTGAAAACATTTTTTTAAAAAAATCTGAACGGTGATGACATCCATAGTTTTCCACTGGATCTCATGAAAAGTCAGAAGTTGACAGAGTATACACTTCTCAACACATGAAGCCTACAAAAATTTCAGGTGAATAATTGTAACAATAAAGGAGAATATCTGTAGCTCAGGGTTGAAATGAGGGGTCCCTGGTGCTCTTAAGCTTGGCTGATTTCTTGCAGATGTTTCACTAGCCAAATTAGATAACATCATCAGTGCAACCAAACTCAGAGAGCACCAAGGACCCCCCCCTCAAATAAATGTAAAGATATATATGGGGGTATGAGTGAGTCCTATATTACTTTAAACATTGTTTCTGTATTCCAAAAGGAGAAGCTATGTAAACACTTTTAAAATGTAAATTTCCCTTCTCTGGAGTTTAAACAATATATGGCCCTCATGATGATGAACTCCTATAATATCCAACCAACTTGCTGATCTGTGTTAAAGCTCCATGTCTTCAGTAAACAGACTAATATGGTGGATAGGTGGGATGGGATGGAAAAAGAGGAAGCAGCACGAAGTAGTGATAAAGCAGGAAGTAAAAACATTTGTGAACACCTCTCTTTTGGTCATTTTTACCAGAACAGAAAATGCTTCTTGATAATCTGCCAAATAAAGAATACCTTTCTGTTAAACTGCATCAGAAATAATTTTGGGAAGAGAATGATAAAATTGTTTCAATCTCCTTCCACCCAACCCTGGGTGATGAATAACAGAAGTTCTAGTTTTATGTCATTCGATATAATAATAGATCCAGAATAATGGATCTTCTTCATTCACAAAATAGGAATACAGTATTTTCAGAAAATGTACATACTATTATTTTAATTTTCATATTTCCCCTCCTATTTTCCAGAAAATCACAAATATCTAATGTTATTTCATTTGTATCAACATTTTTCCTATATATATATAAAAGAAAAATGGGTGCAACCTACCGAAATAAATAGAAAGTAACTAAGCAGGTGATATTTTAGCATTCTCCACTCATATGCCTTCCAGATGTGTTAGAACTGCTACTTCCAATGTTGGTTTCACATTCCAATGTATCTAATTGGGAAATGCTATTATTTCAGTGAGTTTCGCAGGACAATAGTTTTGGGTCCTTTGCTTGTAAACTCTTTGGCTTAAATCCAATCTGCTATGCAATTCTCCATGCTCAGACTAGATATGTACTTTTGTTTTTTGAATAGCAGCAACTGAGGCAAATCACAATTCTCTCTGGTAGCAGATGAAAGCTTTTAGATACAGAAGAGGGGGCAAAACAAAAAAACATCCAGAAATTTGTTCTGACTTCACCTTAAGTACCTTTGTTGATTCTATAAATGATACCAAATATGACCTTGGTACTGCAGATTTTACATCCATTTTCATCATGAGCCAAAAACATCATTCTTAAACTTGCAATCTCTGATGGTTCTGAACACTGAAACGTATTTATTCAGCTACAACTGTATCTTTAACTATGAAAAACAAAGCAAAACAAAACATCCTTATGTAGGAACAAAGAAATGACTAGAAAGCAATCTAGTTTTCAATCACTCAGGTATGCTGAACAATGATAAGTGGCATAGTAGCTGTAAATTAAGACATTATCATTTCTTAATCTACCATACAATCACCACCTAATGCAATCACTAACCAAATAACATTATGTCAGGGCCATGTTTTCATGAACAAGCAACTTAACATTAAAGGTTTGGCATTGAGGTGATGAAAAAAAGTAGTACCGTGTTTCTCCGAAAACATGACCCACCCCAATAATAAGCCCAACCCTAATTTTCAGGGCCTAATATTTCACCACCCCAAAAATAAGCCCAGAGGGGATGGGTGTGGCTAGGAGTGGCGGCACGGGTGTGGGGGGGCAACTGTCCGGCTGCAGCTGCAGCCCGCTGGCCCCTTGGAGCAGCACAAATACCGCTTTTGCCCTTCACTTTCTGGGTGCAGTGCTTCTTCTTGTTGAGCCGCTTCCCTGAAGCTGGCAGATCCACGGCCAGTTGCTTTGCTTTTTCCCTCTTTTGGGGAGGCTCGCGGGAGTCTTTTTGGCAAACGGGAGGAAAATGGGGAGAGGGATTGTGCTTCCTGTCATCCATTCCTCAAGCTCAGCACAGACTGAGGGAAGGATGACAGGCAGCAAAATTCCCCTCCCCATTTTTCTTCCGTTTGCCAAAAAGCCTCCATTCCGAACGCTGAAGGTTTGGAATTGAGGGCGACAGTGCATTCATGGCGCATCCAGCTCACTGAGTATGGCCTGCTGCACCTCAAAAAAAAAAAAGACCGCCTTGAAAATAAGCCCAAGTGCTTATTTTCAAGTCTAAAAGAAAACAAGACTTGGTCTTATTTTCTGAGAAACATAGGTATTTGCAAACACAAGTCAATTTTAATCAGAAAGAAATATTCAATAAAAACAAGGTTGCACTGAAAAGGAATGAAAGGGAAGGCTTAAAATGTTTATTTTATAAAATAAATACTGTCAAATATATTAACCGTAGTCATCTGACCATCAAAATCTTGTTTCTGAAGTTCCACGCTTTAAATTGTTACTCAAAAATTCATCATGCTCAAAACTCAAGTTATTGTGAGATCTGGAAATCATCAACAGTTTTTCCTTATTAGTAAAATCCTTCTTCACTGTAGCTGGTGGTACGAGCAGTCTGTCCATAGGGTCTTCCTTGTTTTCTAGTTTCATATAACCTTTGCTGTTACTCCGGTCCAGACGTGGCCAGCTTGGATGTTTCCTTTGTTCCACTTGGACAGTGAGAGTAGAAGGACCCCTATCCAAGTCTAGGGACTTTGAATGTGAGACAAGAAATGCAAAGAGGTGTTGGACCCAAACTGTTTTCTGGCTGCACCAGGTGATAAGAGCTGTCCGGTGCTGGCTCCGAGAGTCATTGAAGATTTGAACTGAGTGAAGGAAGAGTCTCCATATAAATTGCTGCGTGGTAACAAAGCATTGGCAGATTTGTAGCTATCGCTGGTATTCATTAATGGGAGAGCTAAAGAATCCATGGACAAATTTTTAGGTCTGTCTCTACTCCTTGATGAATCCTCAGTGATGTTGTCAATACTTGGCTCATCAATAACACAGTTATTCAGTTTGATTACAGGTAATGTGAAAGCATTAATGGAGGATGACACAATTGATTTCGTTTCGCACTTCAGAGAGCCACTGCTTCTTTCATCCCTGCCTTTCCCAGAGTGAGGGTAAAGGCCAAAGACTGAACCAGTGTGTTCCATCAGCAAAGGTGACATAAGATTTGGGATTGATTTCTTGGTCTCATTTCCAGAAAACTCATCCTCTTCATCATTGCTAACCATGTGGAAATTGCTTGCAAAGCCCGAGAAAGGAGCAATTGTATTTGCAGCCAGCCGTGATGCACAAGAGCTTCCACCATGCTTGACTTCATTCTCTCCTGCTAAGCCGGTGTAGGCTCCGTTCAGCTGCCTTTGCTCACTGATTCTCAGAGCATGGATGTCAATTACAGTGGAATAGATGTCCCTCATGTGTATGATTTTTGTCTCCTTGTCCCGGTTTTCATGGAGCATGGCATTTGCACAAATAAAAATAAATATTCCAATCCCCATAGTGAAAGGCCCCAGCATTTTCATTTTATCGGAATGTAAATGCTGCTCAAGGAAGCGCATAATAAATCCGTCTCCTTTTCCCATTAACTGAGTCTCATTTAGTGACAAGCTGTCTTCAGGCTCTAGGAACGAGTCTTTTGGGGGCCAGTAACCAAGAATAGCCATAGCAATTCCCAGGAAAGAAATCAGCACTCCCAAGACAAGGAAGAATCCGGATGGGGAATATAGCCGGATTTTGCCTCGGACTACAACCACATCTGTCCTTGGCCGACGCTTGGCTGGCTTCTGTTGCTCAGGAGCTGGTGATGTTGTGCGATTCAGATGGTGTTGGGACCTGGCAGAATCTTGCCTTTTTAAGGCAGCCAGTCCTGTTATGACTCCCCCGGTAGCTATCATAATTTTCTATTTTGATCTGAAATTGAAAGCAAAAACAAAAGACTTCAAAAAAGTTACAACAGGCACTAAATATGAAGCATTCAGTACTTCCAACCCTTCAAAACTGTGTAACTCTAACCCGTAATTTAGTACACTCAGATCTCTTCGTAATACAAAGACTGAGTGTTTCACATAATATATGCCCAATATATTACAAAACTGCCTTACATAATTATAAAATTTTTACTACCGGCTTGGTGGGCATGGCATGGCTTGGTGGGCGTGGCTTGGTGGGCACGTCAGGGGAAGGATACTGTAAAATCTCCATCCCCTCCCCACCCCATTAATCTGCTTTCCAGCTCCATTCTCCTGAGCAGGGCAACGAAGAAGAAGACCCAGCCATTCAGCTGAGACTCGGGAGGCAGAGAATAGATGGGGGCAGGGCCAGTCAGAGGTGGTATTTGCCGGTTCTCCAAACTACTCAAAATTTCTGCTATCGGTTCTCCAGAACTGGTCAGAACCTGCTGAATACCACCTCTGATTTTAGCTATAAATCAATACAGGTAATCCTCAGCATACCACCATAATTGAGTCCAAAATGTATGTTAAGTGAGTTTTGCCCCATTTTACAGCTTTTCTTGCCAAAAAGAAAAGTGTTAAGTGACTCGCTGCAATTGTTGAATTAGTAACACAGTTGTTAAGTGAATATGACTTCCCCATTGACTTCGCGGGTCAGAAGGTCAGAAAAGGGGATCATGTGACTCTGGGACACGGCAACTGTCATAAATGTGAGTAGTTGTCAAGCACTCGGATGTAAATCTTGTGATCATGGGGAGGCTACGCTGGGCATAACTGTGAAAAATAGTCATAGGTCCTTTTTTCAGACCCATTGTAACTTTGAATGGTTGCTAAACAAGCTGTTGTAAGTCGAGGATTAACTGTACATGGACTTCCAGCAGACCAAAGAAGCAACTAGAACATCCATAATAAATGAAATGTCAGGTCAATAGTAAAATATCTTATCTAGCAAAATCAGTAACAAAGAAGAATATGGTTTTTAGATGCCAGTCATGAAAAAGTTGTAATACTTACTACTACTTGGTTATTTCATAAGACTCAAGTCATTAAAATACTGGTCCTATTTGCAGGATCATATAGTGCAGGCATTGCTTCATACAAATTCCTGATTTACCTAACAGATGGTTGAAACTGTGACTTCACCAATGCCTGAGATGGAAAAAGTGACATCTAGATTCAAGATTGCCTTTGAGGCATCAGAATAAATTTATTTTTTAAGATATGAGAATATCCTAAGAAAAATGAAATAAGTCATAATATAAACTGAGATTGGATAAAATAAGCTTAATGAATTTAATATTAATAAGGAATAATGTGATATCAAATTGAATACGTAAGATGAATAGGAAACTATGGTCATGTTTGTATTGAGATGTGAAACTTGGAATCACACTGCTTGCCAAATGAGAACTTTTATTTAAAAAATAAAAAATAGAAGAGGAATTAAATAATGAAATTACTAGGTATGTCTAAATGATATGGTGACTGGCACTAGGAGAGTATTGAAATGTTGAAAAATTAAGCAATGAAGGATTATAATATAATACGAATATGTGTATCAAGAGATATGGTTGGTTTTATTAATTTTGCTTGTACTAAAATGTATGATGTATTGGTGCCACGCTGTTTATGTATTGATGTGTATGTGTAGATTGAAATAAAAAAACTTGATTAAAAAAGAATAAATTTATTTTAGAACAAAATCCTTTTTTTACCTTTCAATGTGTATTTTACAATAGCATTTGCATGGTGGATTCCATGAATCTAGGCATTGTGCTGTTTAAAGTTAGGAAATAAGTTTTTATGAGCATTGGAAAACCACTAGGGAGTCTCTATTTCATACCAGATGAGACTGCATAGGTATAATAGTGGTACAAAAATCAATGGATGTTCTTTTCTCTTCAGGGATTATTTGCACAAGTAATTAAAGCCTATCCTTCTCACCCAGCAAGGAACAGAAACTTATTAAGAATTGACCTAGGACTGCCAAGCAATTCCAGTAAACATTAGCTAATTAATCCAATTAAGAATCAGAAGCTGCTTTAAAGAAAAAAGCAACAAGATATCTCTAATTAAAAGGGCTACTTGGAAGAAAAAGCATAATAGCATTGTGGAAATTCATGTTGGATAACTTGATATTGCATGACGTTTAAGAGCAATACTGGCACAAATCAAGCCTGAAGCCTGAAGGAAGCAAAAAGCAACACTCCAGAATATGAAGTTATCTGGGTTCTTTGTAAAAAAAAAAAAGTTCATTGTGATGAATTGAGTAGTGAGAAACTACCATTTTAAATTACACAGCAGTCCAAGCCCAAACTTTATTCTTTTAAAAAGCAAAGAAGATTTAGCCGCTGAAGCTGTAAGCATGTCAGGTGGCATGGGGCTGATATAATAGACTGAAATGAAAGCATGCTTCAATGATTTATACCAAAGAGAATGAAAAATGAAAACAGGAACAACCCAATTTGCAAGGGAATGTGAAAAATAGAAAAAGACAGTGAGCAATTGGCATGTTTGGGAAAGGATTTCTATGCTGAAACAACTTTTCAAAACTTGAAACTCTTATCTCTTTGCACAGACATTTATTATATGAAGTACAAAAAGCAGCAGATCTGAGAATTCATAAGATGGGCTAGATTCTATGAAGTGAATAGCAGGTTGCGGCTCAAAGGACTTTTAAGAAAGCACTGCAGATGCTTAGCAACAAGAGAACACCAACACGGAGCCTACAGGCCTCTTGGTAGGCCTGGTGGTACAGCAGGTTGCCATGACAGCAGTAGCACAAGAAGAAGAGGTAGGTACACTACTGTTGGCCAGCCTCACAGCAGGGGTACAGAATCAGAACTTGGTATATCTGCCTCAGATTTACTGAGACTAAAAACAGAGCTAAGGGTGACATAAATAATCCTAGCACTGCGTGAACTCAGGCTAATTCACACTTTAGGTGTGCCATTATATGTCAGGACTGATTACAATACAGAGGGAGGGAGGGAGGGAGGAGAGAGGAAGAGAGGGAGGAGAGAGAGAGAGGAAGGAGGGAGGGAGGGAGAGGGAGAGGGAGAAAGAGAAATGAGCAAGGATGGTGATAAATGATCATGCACCTTTGAAAAGGCAAAGACTTTCCTGACAAGCCACACATTTTACATGGAGAAGACTTGGCAGCTCTAGACAAGGGTGGAAAATACTGTCTGAAACCTGAGGGAGATGCTGCCAGCTAGTGTGTATAGCACTGGGTTAGATAGATCTGACACACTTTTCCTAAGCTCTGAAGACATGCAATTTTGATAAGTCCATCCTTCTTGCTGTATCCTTTCTTTGGACAAGTCATTCCCACATCTAATCTGCAGAACCCTTGATGGCCAATAGATGGGAGCAAAGAGTTAAGGTTTTTCTATATGTCTTTGCTGCCATTTCATGGTCATCTGGATTACTTCATCCAAGATATGGTCCTGTCATGACAAAACATAGACCCAAAAAACATTAACGTACACCTCTGACTGAATTCTCCTATGACAAAATATCATGCTAATCCAGTATTGAATTATTGGAGGAAAGACATCTCATTGAGTCATTCAAAGTAGATTCTGAATTTGCTCTGTCTTCAACCAGTCCACGAGGAATAAGACCATGTGTATATACCAAAGACACAGGAATCCTTGACACAGGCTAAATTGGTATGGTATCAGTTCAGTGATTACCATACAGGGAAAATCTAAAGACTGAGACTATAATTCTGCAAATGCAAGCTATAAGTAAGCCTTGATTCCAATGTATCCAGAACAAGGGCTGCAAGGGATGTAGAGGCTAAATCCTATAGGTATGTTTAGCCTAAAGAAGACAAGGCTAAAGGGAGATGTGGTATTACTTTTTAAATACATGATGAGATGTCACAGGGGAAATAGTATGGATTTGTTTTACAAAGCAACTGATAGATAGAAGCTCTACAGTGAGAGATTCAAGCTTGAAATAAGAAGGAATTTCCTGTCTATGAAAGCTGATAAGCAATGGAACAATTTGCCTGCTAAAGTCATATATGCTCCATTAATTAATGTTTTCCAGGAAAGACTGGATAACCATTTGTCTAGGATGGTATGAGGATCCTGCATTGAGCAGTGTAGTCAATGAAATAAACAGGAAAAAGAAGAATGCCATGACCTACCCTTCTTTGTATTACATAATGATACCAAAGAAGGAAAGAAGGAAGAAAGGAAAGAGATGGTGAAATTATTGTTTTTAACTGGAGGATAGTAATTTGAGGAAAGCTATTACAATAATAGTCTTATTTCCCATCCATGCTAATACTGGGGGATCATACTTGGTTCATTGGAGACCACATTTATGGGCCAGCCTTGACACTCAGTATGAAGGCATCCATCTCTTTTCAGTCCAGTGACATTATTTCAATTCCTGTAGCTGAATAAGATGAAAAGCTTTGGTTGCCAAAATTCATTAGCAGAAAGATGTTCCTTAAAAGAAACAACTTTATCCTCCTCCTCCTCTCTCTTTCCTGCATCCAACTGAAAAAGATGAATCTCAGGATAAACAAAACTCAAGATAACTATTTTCTCTGGGGAAACACATTTGCATTGAAAAACTGTAGTATTATTTTACCATCTCTTTTCTCTGCATGTTAGACTATCACACAGGGTCAGAGAAGTTGTAGCTCTGTAGTTCCCTTGTGTTCAGCCATCAGAGTCAATTGTCCAGAATTATTCTAATATATTCTATGTCCCATGTGTGTGTGTGTGTCAATCATTCTTTCAGTCCTAGGAAGAAAGTAGTGCCAAACCACTTTTGAGCATCTTGCCAAGGAAATTGAAGAGACTAATCCAGACAGTTGCCTAGAGTGAACACTGACTTGAAGGTACTCACAAAGAGCACAAACTGCAAATATACTTTAATATTCCATCAAAAATACTTTCAGAGGAGGTTAGGAAAGCAAGAAATGTGTGTGACTATGTGCATGCTCTGTATAAATATTGTCATAATAAGGAATCTTAATATGAATGCCTGCTCTGAAAGAAAACCCTTCCTTGCTAGCTAAAGTACTGGATAACTAAAAGGCTTGGGCACCTGTAATTGGCTGACAGATGATACATCAGATGAGCAAATTTAAGCTGAACATTCTGCTAAGAAGCCCTTCCTGCTGCTGGTGACACCGTATTACTAGGGCTGATAGAAAATATATTCAAGGAGACCAAACTATATAAGCTTGACCCATGACACCTTCTCTTTTTCAACTGAGGCATGTACAATATTACCCTTCTGAAATCATACAAGCCACTGTTGTTCTTTTTCTACTTCCTAACTCCTGCCACCCTCATTTTTGATGTACTTACCCCCACACAGGAACTATTAAAAGACTGTCCTTTCAAGCATCATTTCTCTTCAGAACCATCTGTGGTGGCAATCACATCTTGTTGCCTGTAGACACTTGCTCATCACCATCCAGCAGTTATCTGTAAGTGAAACACAAATAATAAACAAAAGGACAACCATTTGTATGAAGCAAAAGCTCTCCTGTGGATTGCCCTAAGCTCCTTAAATCATGACACTTCTATTTTGAGATAAATCTTTCCTCCCCCAATCCTGATTTCCACATCCCAATCTAGTAGATATGCTTTTACCAGCAATAAAAATCACAATAAATTAAAAAGGGAAGTGGGGGCAGGAATTAGTACACAAAGGCTGAGAATACTTTTTCATCCATCATGCCTTTATAAACTAGTTAGATTAATCAGAGCACCACATTTATCTTCCTTAGATAAGATTAGCAGAAGAGTATTCCTTAAGACCCACCTGCCTTTTAATTTGCTTAGAGCATAATTGCTTTTTTCTTATTCTAAAAAAGCATTTCAAGTTTCAAGAGGTACAGCATTCACATCAAATCAGCTGAGGAGAAGCAAAGAGGCAAAGAGAATAACACAATACAGTAGCTTAAAGGCAATTACAATTGCTCTCTTCCCAAGCAGGAATGCCAGTGCCAAAAGATATGCACTGTGTATAATACCAAGCTTTTTAGGAATATGGATGTGAATAGTATTACAGCAGTGTAAACGAAATTAAAGGTCAAATGTACTTCTAACCATAAATTTCCTATTTGGCTGCTTTTCAACCCTTCCCATCCCATTTTCTTTCTTGTTCTACACAACACATTTGCTAAGACTGATGTACAATTGAACCCAGAGGCTTTTCTTGTGGCACTGATGAATAAACAGCTGAGGAAAAAAGTCATGGAACTTCGTTTTATATATAGGATAACTGCAGTGAGATTATTAAATGCTCAAAAGCGGAAAGGTCCAGTACTGTCCAAAATGGAGGAATGGATGATGAAGATGATGGGACTTGCAGAGACGGCTAAATTGACTTCTTTGATTAAAGAAATGACAACTTCTTCTTTTGTTGCTGACCGGAAACGCCTTAAGGACTTTTGCATGAAAGAGGAAAAAATGAACTTTTGGTGTGGGGCTTGATGATTAGAAGACATAAATAATAGGAAAAGGGAGAGCTTTTTTGTAACCACAGAGTAAGAAATAATTTTGTAATCATAATTATAGTACATTTGCTACAGAGGAAATAAGAAACCTTTTCTATTTCTTTTTTCTTGTCTTTTTTGCACTTTTTCTCCCTTTCCCTTTTATTTCTTTACTTTGCAATTAGTTTTGGTTATTTTTTAATCTTCTTTTAAAAACTTCTAATAAAATTTATAAAAATAAATAACACATTTGCAAAGGCAAATAAATTCTTTACCTTTGATAGATAGGCATACCTTTAGAGCAATAAAAATACTTTTAGGTGGTAGGTTGAAGTCAGATCTAGCTCAAGGAAATTATGTGTTATGTGTGGTTATCAAAATCAAATGATGCTCAGCATAATGATTTCTCTTCTAATTCTACTATTATTCACTAAATCCCATTGAAAGATTAGTCTGCATAATTAAAACTCATCATTTTCACTGTTCAGTGCTTTACCTCTCTTAGTATCTTCCTTCAACCTCAATTGTTAATCCCATGTACATATCATCTTCTGTATAATAAACATGTCATCACCAGCTCAACATTTGAATGGAGGAGACATATCTAATGCATGAATCCTGTATACTAGATAGAGACAGAGATATCAGCCTTCCCAATGTAATGTCTTCCAGCTGTTTTGGACAATAGCTACTTTCATTCTGAATCTGAGGACTGCCAAATTATGGATTTATAATATGACACACTTGTAAATTGAGGGAAAAAATGTGTATGGTTCCAACTACTAAGAAATACAGATGTTCAGGGAAGCAAAAGGGTAGAATGGAAAAATGTAGAAATATAAACTGAAACCTATAAGAGGGCCATAATTACATATAAATTACATATTTATATTCTTTTTTCTAAAGATTGAACATGTCACACCTATTCTTATTCTGGTTTTTATTATTCTCAGTTTAATTTTACCGGGTGGCTTAAGTTGAAAGTTGATGGTTTTTTAAGGTTACAGAATATGGGTGGAATTGAGATTTGAGTGGACACTCAAGATTGCAAATATACCAGTATTTGTCCTTTATGAATAAATTAAATAATCCATGAATTTAAACAGTAAAAACACATTAGTCAAATTGTGCATTATTACATTGGATTGTTCATTATCTGTCATGAAATCAAGTTTATTTAATCCAGTATTCTGTTTCCACATAGGTGACTAGAAATACACACTTCTACTGTACTAGTATTTCTAAGCAAGCACTGCTAAAAGACATAACCTATTGCCATCAAGACTACTAACTGATAGTCATTTCCTCTGTGTTATTCCCTATCAGTTTATTTCAGCAAAATCTACACTCTGAGTGATATGCTGAGTGAAAGCTTTCTTTTTCTTTGTCTCTTTTTTCCAATCAACTTAATTAGAAGATGGCTAATGAGAATCAGGGGCATCATTGTGATTCCCCAATCACAGGTAGTCTTCAACTTTACAACCACAATTGAGACTAAAATTTATGTTGCTAAGCGAGACAGTTGTTAAGTGAATTTTGTCTCATTTTATGCCTTTTCATGACACAGAATCACTGCAATTCTTAAATTAGTAACACGGTTTTTAAGTGAATCTGGCTTCCCCGGTGACTTTGCTTGTTGGAAGGTTGCAAAAGGGGATCACATGACCCCAGGACACCGCAACTGTAATAAATGCATGCCAGTTGCCAAGCACCCCAATTTTGATCACATGACCATGGGGATACTGCAAGGGTTGTTAAGTGTGAAAAATGGTGATAAGTCACTTTTTTCAGTGCCATTGTAACTTTCAACAGTCACAAAATGAACTCTTGTAAGACTACCTATACTTTTCCAAGGGTCTCCTTTGCTATTCAAGATGTGAAGCATGCAAAATTTGTAGTGTAAAGCTTTGATGATAGGATTAAGGTTTAAAGAACCTCTCCAGAAAAAGCTAAGGAAAAAAAAGGAGTGCTGTTCCCTGCCCCTGCTACTCATGTGGCCCTTAAATCCTCCCAGATGTATTACGTGTAGCCATTGAAAGGTTTTACTCTTGAGTTTGAAAACTTCAGTTTGACAGTTTCATTTTCAACAGATCAAGAAGGCTCAAATGATTACAGCTTCAAGGAAAATCCAGGAGAAATTCTTGCTTTAATAAATCCCTCCATAAGGATTCTGCTTTGTTCCATAAGCAGAAATTATTTCAACTTTGAGGGCTGCAAATGAATCTACCAAACCAGATATCAGGGAATGCATACTCACATAAACTATCTGGAGATTGTCAAGAGTGCAGATGTGTCAAGGGAACAGGATGCTTACTCCCAGGCTACATAGAAGCCCTTGAAAAGATGCCCTGCGCACAGTCACTCATGCTCTTGTAACCTCCCGACTCGACTACTGCAACGCTCTCTATTTAGGACTGCCCTTGCATGTCATCCGGAGATTGCAGCTGGTGCAGAATGTGGCCGCGCGGGTGGTGATGGGGGTCTCCCAATACTCCCATGTTACACCCCTCCTGCGCGACCTGCATTGGCTACCGGTTGCCCTCCGGGTGAGATTCAAGGTTCTAGTATTGACATTCAAAGTCCTACAAGGCATGGGTCCAGGATATTTACGGGAGCGTCTCCTGCCGATATCGAGTACCAACCACCCTGTACGAGCACACAGACAGGGGCTTCTCAAGGTGCCGTCGGCGAGTCAATGCCAGTTAGCGGCACCCCGGGGACAGGCCTACTCTGTGGCGGTTCCCGCTCTATGGAATCAACTACCCCCGGCGCTCCGCCTGGCCCCTGACCTTCGCACCTTCCGCCACGACCTGAAAACTTGGTTATTCGAACAGGCTGGGCTGTGCTGATCTCCTGGGGGGGTTAAATTTTAAATGGTATATTGGGGTTTTAATTTAAATTAGACTTGTGATTGTTTAATATTGTTTTAAATTAATTTATTGTTGTGGATTGGTTTTAGTTGTGAGCCGCTCCGAGTCCTCAGAGATGGGGCAGCATACAAGTCTCAATAATAAATAAATAAATAAATAAATAAAATAAAAGCTACAGGTGACTTTTGTGATACAAATGATCTATTTCTCATCTAAATTATTTTGAGTCTTGCTGGGGACCTCTTTTGGTAGATGATGGGGCCTGGACAATGAACTAAAATTAATTTAATTTCACTTATTAAATATCGTAAACAAGAAATAAAATTAACCTAATTATTTTCAAGCCAGGTTTGTGTGCGTGAGCATGTATAATTTATTTATTTACATCCTGTTACTAGTTTTACAAATAACTCAAGGCAGCAAACATATCCAACACACCTTCCTTCTCCTATTTTTCCTAAAACAACCACCTTGTGAGGTAGCTTGAGTTGAGAAAGAAGTCTGACTGACTCAAGGTCACCCAGCTGGTTTTCATGGCCATGGTGGGACCAGAACTCACGGCCTCCCAATTTCTAGCCTGTTTTAACCACTAGACCCATGACGACGAACCTATGGCATGCGTGCCAAAAGTGGCATGCAGAGCAATCTCTGCAGGCACGCAAGCTGTCACCCCTGCTCAGTTCCTCTGCACATGTGCGCATGCCTCCCGCCAGCCAGGTGATTTTCGGGTATTTGCCATGCATGCGTGGGGTGTGGGATCCAAGGGGAGATGTGTGTGCATGCGCAGGGGGGCAGGGGAAACACAGGAGGGGGTCACACGTGCATTGCATTATGGGTGCAGGCACGCGTACACACACTCGCACGCATATGTGCCCACTTTTGGCGTGCAATGACAAAAAGGTTAGCCATCACTGCACTAGACTAAACAATTTATCCTCTTTCCTATTAAATACAACAAATTAAAAGCTAACATTCAAAAAGTAACAGCCCCCCAAGGTATCTAGGAGAGTACTCTAACTTTTTTGACTATTTTATACAATCCTGAGACTTCATGTTATATATATATAATCTGTCCTTTAAATTCACCACTTAAACTTCCCCTCACAGAAGAGGAGGAGGCTTACAGAATCAACCCTTTTTACCCCTACAAGCTTCAAGGCATGAAGCCAGAAATAAATCACCAGATTTGAAATCATGGTTTAAAATGGATCTAAGTGTAAAGTTAAAAATTAAGGCTGCATGCAAGTTGAAGTGAGCTGGATTTTCATAAAGTAAAACGTTCATAGGACAGAACTGCATAACTAATTTTATTTGTAAGTAAATCCTGTTGTACACTTATTTCTATTGATTTTCACAAACCACTAGGAAAAGCTTCAAGCCAAATTGAAACAATATTGTGAAATACCAATGGTCTCTTACCCTGCACACCATCAGGTCACAGATTCATTTTCAAATGTCCAAAACTGTAATATGCATTAAATAAACAATCTCTCCACACAAAAAATCTATATTTCTGCAAAGAGCAATATGGTGTTCTGTTTCTTTTTCATTTTGAAAGCAATTTTCTGAGGCAATATTTTTAATAACATAAGTTATGTTTACAGTTGTGATTTTGACTGACTTCAAAGCTGCGAATTGATATGGGCAAGCAGTGCTCATAAGAAAAATGTTGTGGCCAAATTAGACATGCTTTTGCTGATACCATAGATGTTAACCTATATCGCCTGTTCTGTCTGAATAGGCAAGTACTGTTTCTGGAAATGTAACCAGGCAGGAGAAAAGCTTTCCTGCTGACTGCTTTGAATACATTCCTCTACTGCTTTTTGCTCTTGAAGAGTTCTATGTGAGAAGCACTGAAGCAGGCATGCACTTTCACATCTCTTTAATCTTCCCTCCCTGCAAATAAGTGAAACTCTTCTCAAAAGGCAGAAAAATAGATCCTTTCAGCTCTAAAACCTTCTTTCTCCATCAAGAGGTCCAAAGTAAAGCATATTGAACTGGATATTGAAAGAATTATACATAAACCCTGCACTCCCCTCTATGCTTTAAATTATATCCGCTTTTTTACTTAAAGTATCCTCATAGAACCTACTGTCCTAGTAGCTTCAGTACTTTAGTATTATTCAGTATTTTACTGTATTTTCCAAAGAAAAATCAATATACTGGAAGTAAAAGAGTGGAAAACTGTATCAAGAAGTGCAGAGATAGAATGCAACCTTCTGTTGTATTACTAATTTAAAGTTGCAGGATTGATTTAATCAAAGCCAATTGAGACATTAGAACAGTGTTTCTTGACCTTGGCAACTTTTAAAATGCATGGACTTTAACTCCCAGAATTCTGGGAGAATGCTGACTGTGGAATTCTGGAAGATGAAGTCCATACTTCTTAAAATTTGAAAACCATTGCATCAGAGGTGGTATTCAGCAGGTTTTGACCAGTTCTGGAAAATTAGTAGCGGAAATTTTGAGTAGTTTGGAGAACTGGTAAATACCACCTCTGATTGGCCCCGCCCCCATCTATTCTCTGCCTCTGCTGATCGGCTGGGTCTTCTTTTGTTGCCCTGCACAGGAAAATGGAGCTGGAAAGCAGGTTAGTTGTGGGGAGGGAATGGGATTTTGCAGTATCCTTTGCCTGGAATGGGGTGGAATGGAGATTTTACAGTATCTTTCCCTGCCCACCAAGCCCCGCCACGCCATGCCCACCAAGCCATGCCCACAGAACCAGTAGTAAAAATGTTTGAATCCTACGACTGCATTGCATTATAAGGAACTCATTCCCCCACTGTATCTCCCTGCCACTTCTACATCTGCATACACTGCATGGTTCTGTATGAATATGGGAGACTTTCAAAATGTTGCCCATTGTGAAATTACCAGCTTCAGAAGTCTTTATCTTAGCTTGTAGTAAGAACAATCTGAAAATGTAAACATGCTGTTTTATGTAAGGACAAGATAACCTGAGGAAAAGCAAGTATTCTGAAAAAGATTTTGCTCTGTGACTAATTGCTTTCATGATGCCACTGTTAAGTTTTGAAACATGTAGTTGGATTATCACTGGGCAGCTATTTGCCTGTAACAAGTATATGTAATGTACAAAGAAGAGTTGCCTCAAACTGTAAGAAGGGCTGCATGTAAAATAAACAACAAACAAACAAACAAATAATAAAAGAGTCAAATGAAGCCTTATTTTACTATTCAATGAAAAGAACATAGAATAATAGGCCCGTTTCATCACTCCCAGTATTACAGGAAGTGACAAAACAGGCCTATTCGACCTGAAAAGCCTTGCAGAGGTTTTTTTCCAAGTCTCCGGGAGGCCAAAAAGGCCTCACACCAGCCGTGAGGTGCGCATGCACAGTGAGGTAAGTTTGCCTGAGGCTCACATACCAGAACAAATGGCTCTGCGTGCCACTTGTGGCACACGTGCCATAGGTTTACCATCACGGACCTAGAGCATGGCCAGAAGGTAACAGTAAGGTAGATTTTTCCTGTATCTTTGCTGCAATCTAGTAGTTGTCTGGATTTTGGGAGCTTAAAACTAGTAACCATAACTATATAAACAGGATAGAGCCTAGCTTTATTCTGCACCCTTTACAAAAACAACAGCTGAAACAATATGGCAGATCTTTTAATAAGCCTGGTAACCACAGGCCCTTGTTGGGCTATTATGGAACATTTAATGCTTTAAAACTGTCAGCCGACTGATGCATTTTCCACTAGGCAAAGGTTAATGTTTTCCATGTATAAATCTGATCTATTTGTGTTATTAATTTTGATGGTCTCTACATTTTCAAGAAAAGTTGTCAGCAGGGCAGGAGAGACGATGAAGCTGTACTGTAACACGGCAGCATAGTATGTTCCCCAATCAACCTTCTGAATATTATTCATCTCTTTATCAAAGTAACGGCATGCAAAGATAAATTTAAATTGAGCACATCTGCAAATAGTTTGGCGTGAAATCCACTGCCTTGTTAAGGGCCATATCTTCTGTCTGAACATCTGCTCTGGTGGGGAGAACAGCACACCAAATAAGGAGCCTAATATTTTCTTATGAAACACTTGCCATAATAAAGATTTTAATAACAGATAAAAAAATTAATATGTGCAGCTGCACTGCTTTTCTGCAACAGTTGTCAAATAACAACTTTCATCTTGTTTACAGAGATGCCAATACCAGTTTGTGCCAAGGATGCCTCATATTTATTCCCTTTTGGAGTAAGCAATGATATGCAAAGCAAAGAGAATAGGCCAGGGAAATTAAATACATGAGATAAGAAAAGAAAGAGAAAAAAGAAATCTGCTTTACATCAACACAATTTATTATGTCTCTCCATACTTCTCTGTCTTTGCAAAGCATCCTTATTTCCACCATATCCGGACTACTTCACAAATTGTCATTTGTCCTTTTAAATTTCTCACTTATCTCTTTTGAGAATCTCATCAACCCATTGAACTTCAACCTTTTTTGCTCTTCTTATTCTTGGCTGATTGATTCTGCCTTTACATAATGCCACTTTCCATTTAGCAGCTAACTTGTTTAGCAACTGTTCACAAAGGCAATAACAATTAAAAAAAATCATTTACAAGCACTTAACATCCAAATTTCTGCATTTAGCAATGGCAACAACCACAGTCTCCATGGTCTATCTGTCTGTCGTCTGTCTGTCTCTCTCGCATGTGTTTGCTTAATAATCATTTCATTTAACAACCATTTTGGAATGGATTGTTGGTTACTAAATGAGGAGAGAATGTCATTGTTTTGCAACTCAGTCCTCATTCATTCATTCCCTCTCTAGATGACCAAGCCAGTTGAAGATACTTCTTTCACACTGGCTATTACTTTTCTATTTAATTCACATGCATTTCACAGCCTTAAAAAAAACTTTTCTTTTTGTCTTACACTTCTTTAATGTCTATGGAGATTCTCACTCATCCAGGTCATGGCTGCCCCAAAGATGCTTTTCCAAGAGGCAACTGGACTTTCTGGTTGTTTTTAAAGACGTTTCACTTCTAATCCAAGAAACTTTCTCAGCTCAGAGCTGAAGAAGCTTCTTGGATGAGAAAAACTGGAAAGTCCAATTGCATGTTGAAAAAGCACCTTTGGTACACTTCTTCGAGTATCCTCTGCTCACTCCATTCAATTTACTTATATATTTCTCCTGATATACCCACCACTCACTTCCATCTAATAAGGTACAGGCATATATTTTTTTTGACAAACATTAATTCCTCACAACTGACCACCACATAAGAATGTCTTAAGGATAAATGAGATAAATATTTTTAAGAACCGTAACTTATTTATACTATTTAGTGTTATATATTTTAATACTGGTAGCACTTGAAAGCTATTCAGAACAAGGCAAAAGTATACATGATACCCATCATCCACCAAAACCAATCAACTAAATTGCTCAATGACACACCTCTAAAAAGCTTTGATGATTCAGTGTAATCAAAGTGGCCAGTGTTAAGATATGGGTACATATATGGAATAAACAATATCTCTGGATGATTTGCATTTTATAACATTGGTCCATTGTACTTTGTAAGAAACTGAATAAATTGATAAAAACTGACAAAATAAAACAAGATGGATTAAACTGAATGGTTTTACTATCGTGAATAATGGTGCTCCAAGCAGTTTTTGAACATATAAATTCTTGCAGAATAGATGGGATTCTACTGAAATAAACAGTAGAAATCTATCTGTTGTAAATTATTATGAAGTAATTAATGGAAACTCATCAAAGAGAGATCTAGCCTAGAATTAAGAAGAAATTTCCTGACAGCGAGAGCGATTAATCAATGGGACGGCTTAACTCCAGAAATTATGGGAACTCCATCACTGGAGGTTTTAAAGAAGAAATTGGATAGATATTTGTCCAGAATGGTATAAGATCTCCTGCTTGGGCAGGAGGGTTGAATTAGAAGACTTCAAGACTTTCAAGGTTCCTTCCCACTCTGCTATCCTTATTCTGTAATCAAGGCTTTTATGCAAATTTGGTAAGTTCTTATAGTCCTACATAAGAGTTTAGTTGGTTTGGCTGCTTGGAGTTAAGTGTTCTAAACTGAGGGTTACATGGTTAACGAAAATATAATATTGTTTTTACTTATCTCTAACACTCGCAGCATTGCTATTTTTTTTTAGCACCCATTGAGCTCTCTCCATTATGATCCCTGAGGAATCATTTCCTCCATATTCATGATTTTTTTGCCTTTTGTCTCTGCTTCTCTAGAATGTCAAGTCTTGCACAATCTTTCATTAAATAAGACAGTGTCTATTTTGCTGTAGGCAGGGCTCTGGACATGGGCAGGCAATTTTCGCTCGGAGGAAGATGCACAGCAACAAAATCTAATCATTAATTTTTTCACTAGCCTTTGTGTTCTGCCCTGAATAAATCCCTAAAACTAAATGCCAAGTAAACAAACTGTAAAGAAGCAGCAATTCTGGTCCTTTACATTTCAGCAAACGGGATTTTCTTACATTTATGTTTAATATACTCTTAAGTAGAGATTATTGGATAGCGAAAATAATAAAATAATCAGTGTGTGCACAAGATCAAAATAAAACAATTAGTTGCTCTTTCACATTAAGCATGTAGAGCCTTTTACATTTGGCTGCTTGCATTTTTTTAAAATTACATTTATATGCCGCCCTTCTCCCGAGACTCAGGGCGGCTTACAATTTTTGGGATACAACCCAGCGTGCTCAGCAATAGCCTTCATTCCATTGTATATGCCTGCTTATTACTAAGCGGCATTTTTACAAGGTCAGCTAATTGCCCCCAACAATCTTGGGTCCTCAATTTACCTACCCCGAGAGGATGGAAGGCTGAGTCAACCTTGAGCCTGGTGGGAGCCTACAGCAGTTGTAGGCAGCTGGAACTAAGTGCAGGCAATTAACAGCCTGAGCCACCAAGGCTCAGGCTGTTAATTGCCTGCACTTTGAACTGTGGTTTCAAAAAATCACCAGCAATGGGCAGCTGTGGTAGCAGAGATGGTACAGAAGGTATGTTATAGAGGCAGACCAATTTAACATGGCAGAAGTTTGCTAATTCATAGCAGCTACCCATCCTTACATTACTACCATCATTTCCTTCCTAAAGCTACCAGCCAGATGCTTCTGAAACTCTTGTGAAAGTGTTCCTGTTTGCCCTCAATGCAGGCTTGTCATTAAGGGGTTGCCTGGTTACCACAGGTGAGTAGAAAATGCCTCTAGGGTATCCTGATTTAAAGCTAATTGCCCAGCTGTAAAATTAACCCTTTTTAACATCACATTAACCACATTAACAATATCATAATTTTAAAATTGTCAGTTCAGTGTTGTTTGACTTTCAGCAGTTATTCAACTATGAACTATGATGCTAGTACCAGCCCTCTCTGATTATTGCTGACCATTAATCTGATACCCTCTTCCCCACTTCTGGACCAATAAATTAAGGCAATAATAACCAAAAAATGCAAGTTTTTTTCCCCTTTGGGAGGAGTGATTGTACCCATCTAGTTACCTTTTCCTTGTCCTAAGGCTGTCACAAAGAAAGTAATTAGAGTGAACACTAATAACTGTTCCCTTTGCTGCACCTGTCTTAAGAGAAAATAACCTGGAAACAGCTTGGACATGTTTTCTTAGGTTTACCGAAGCCTGAATATTGTTCTTTATTGAATTAACTGATGTGCAGAGAATAAGTTTTTTCATCTGGTGAGTAGATTATGAAATCTGTCAAAGTCTAATTTAAATGAAATCTCAAAGCTACATGCTGAAAAGCAACACCACCATTAACTGAATCACAAAACAAAGAACTGCAAGTCTAAAAAACTGACATCTGTGCTTGTATGTTTTGCAGGTTCTTTCTGAAATAAAATTCTCACTCTGCCTGTGGCACATTCTGGTTTACAGTAAACAGAAACACAAACGGAACTTTTAGTCATTTTGGAAAAATAAATTACAGTCCTTGTATTTTTCCAGAATCCTTGCCAAATCTAAGCAAATGGCCAGACCACATTTAAGCAGGCAAAAGCTTCAAGAAAGCACAAAAATAATGGCTCCTAGAATTTTCTCTTTCACAAAATTAAAAGGAAACATCAAAGTTATCTAGTTCAACTCCTGGTTGCTACAAGAAATCCACTCTCTAAAAGATAAACCATACATGTACTCCTTGATTCTTCTACTTTATCCTAAAGAAGGTGTTTGCTGTTATAAACTCCCCACAATCACTCAGGTGAGAGGGTGGTGTATAAATTTAATTTAATTAACTTAAATTGTATGTATGTATGTATGTATGTATGTATGTATGTATGTATGTATGTCTAAAGAGTGAAATACCACTCACGCATCATCATAAAATCTCCAGAACCGTAAAGCCTACAAACTTGAAATTTGCCACGTATGTTCCTCTTGGCTTTCAAGAGCTCACTAAGAAAGGATTTTTCAAAATGACCATCAGAGCAGAGGTGGTATTCAGTAGGTTCTGACCAGTTCTGGAGAACCAGTAGCGGAAATTTTGAGTAGTTCAGAGAACTGGCAAATACCACCTCTGATTGGCCCCACCCCCATCTATTCTCTGCCTCCCAAGTCCCAGCTCATCAGCTGGGTCTTCTTTTGTTGCCCTGAACAGGAGAACAGAGCTGAAAAGCAGGTTAGCTGGGTGAGGAGGGAATGGGATTTTGCAGTAACCTTTCCTTGCAGTGGGATGGGAATGAGGATTTTACAGTATCCTTCCCCTGCCACACCTGCAGAACTGGTAGTAAAAAATATTTGAATCCCATCACTGCATCAGAGCATTAGTATTTCATATATGATTGACACGCTCTGATGCTAAGGAGTTCTACTTCTCTCCCCACCTAAAAAGAAATCTCCTCCAAATTCAAAACACAAGTAGAGGAGTTTCAGTTTCAGAGCACCAAGCAGCTTTAGTATAGAACAGCTGAGCTAAGCCACACCCAGGCTCCTTGCTGTCTCCTTCCTGCTCACACATCAAATACTGTTACAGTTTCCAAACAGCCCTCAACTCACTCACACACTGACAGATGAATACCGATGGATTCTGGTAGGCAGAGGCAGAATTTTTCCCCTTATTTTCCTCCACAAAAACTAAGCCCAATCACATAGTTTTGTAGCGAAGCACAGGTATCCAGGTAGTAAATAAATAAATAAATAAAGCCTCCTCTCAATATATAAAATATAACATGCAATATATAACGTTTTTGTTGATATATTTTTCTTATGTTTTTTAAAAATTTCTACAACAGGTTGCTCCAGACCAAAGATTGTAGAAGACATTGTCAGAAGAAGAAAGAGAAGAGAAGAGAACTGGAACAGAATTGGAATGAAAGATATAGCACAGTTGGCTGATGACAATCGGGGGGAGAGTTGGTTTCAAATGCCAAATTCCAGAAGGACTTGAATGATTTTTACAAAAGACTAAGGTTTGAAACAGCCCCAGTGCACTCAACCACCTGCTCCAGTCAACGCTTGTCCATCATTGGCAGAAATGTGAAGTGGATGGCTATTATCTGAAGATGTAAATAGTTCATCTCAAGGATTATTTTCCTGTTTCATTTATTAAAGAGCCTTTAAAGTCTCTCTCTGTTTTCTCTCCTTTTAATGTAGTCATTTCTTGCTCTGCTTGAGCAGTGTCTGGTCTGTTGAAAGCCTAAGGAAGATTAAGGAAATGATTTGGAAAACATCGCCAGATGCTAATTTTTTAGTTGCCTGTGGAAAAAATACCCAACTCTTATGTACTTTTTTCCATAAAAGCAACATCAACAAAAAAGAAACCTGTGTTTTAGAGTGTTGATGATTAGACAGAATAGATTACAGAAAGAAGAGTACTATAATGTAACTTTAGAGATGTCAAAATATATTTGTACTTATAACTGTTAAGAACATTCAAAGCCACTTCTTTGCATTTCCCTTTTCTGTTTTCCTTTATCTTTTTTCATTTTCATGCACTTTTTCCTTTTGAGTATTTTTTTTTCCTTCCTTACTGTCTATTAGTTTGTGTTAGCTTTTACCTTGCTTAAAAGTTTAATAAAAATTACAACTTAAAAAAATAGAAGCGGTTCTCCTGTTCATGATAGGCATGAAGAGACTCAAAAGTTTTCAACCTAACAATCTGGACTGTAGGGATAACAGTAATATGATTACTAAAATGTCTGTAAGTTTATCTCTTTCAACAAATCTTGTAAAAGTCAACACTGTGGGAATCTTGTCTTTGATGAGTGGGAAAGAATAGCCTGACAGTTACATTCTTCGCAAGTATCTTTTTCTTTATAAATATGTTATATTATGTCTTTCAATTATCCTCATTTTTTGCAGCAATTGTTCCTTTATACATATTTCTTTTCATCTACAACCCTTTTCAACTAAGTCCACCAAATATCCTTTTTCATTCTTTCTGTTGCTGTAACTCCATATGCTTCTGTGGCAGTCTGCAATTTAATTCTTTTCACTCTGTCCCAAATATATCCATTTTTTAATGTCTGTTTTTTCCATGCTTCTTCTCCCTGGATATTCTACATGACAAGAAAGGTATAAGGGTCTTTTACATAAATAAATGTATTACAGATTGCCCTTGTTTAGCAGCTGTCTCATTTTGTAACCAGTGCAGTTATGATGGTGATGAAAAAGAAACTTTACAATCAATCCTTCCATTTACAACCCTCCCAGGTTTGTAAAGCAAAGGAAAGCTGAAGTAAGATCATAAACACAATCTCACTTAGCAACCACTTCACTTAATGACTAAATTGCTGGTCCCAATTGTGGTCACTAAATGAGAACTGTATTGCTAATTCTTCTGTATCTCCAAAAGCAATATAAGACCAATGATTAGGCCTTATAGATCTACCAGAAAGGTACTTGACCGATCTGTGATGGGATGTAGGGGGATAATGTGGGACCAGTGATGTGGGAAGCAAACTCAAGGTGGGGACACAGTGGGGAAGGATTGGAGTATAGATAGATGGAGAGGCACTGTAGCATCCCTGGAGGTGATCCTAAGTACAGGTGGATTGCCAAATGCTCAGATTTTGTTCACATTACTGCAGGGATGATAACTTTGGGAAAGTTCAGCATTTTTGTAATTTCAAAAGTTGCTGAATGGTCATAAATTGAGGACTACCTACATGTTATCTTCACCCTGTGGCTACAATCTTTACAAATGCATTTGCTTTTCAATTCATCAAGCTGTACTGTGACAAGGATGACCCTTGTCTTCTTTAATCTTTCATTGGGTTCTTGAGCCCTGACTCAAAAGAGAGTTTCAAGATTGTAATGGTATGCTGGTGTTTGATACTGAATATAAATTATTTCTATATACAGAAACCATCAGTGTAAGTGAATATGGGTTTTGCTCCCTGTGTCTATGCAGCAGCATGCCCTGCCAGTTTTGATGGGGTGTGATTTGCTCCTTGGCGGTTCCTTGAATAATGCCTTCTGCCTGATGGTTTGTCTGGTGTTTGTCCCTGTTAATCTGTATGTGGGCTGCTGGAGGGAATGAGATAAAGCATAATTGGACACCATTCAAGAGACAATAAAAACCCAGGAAGGAAACAAAAAGACTGCAATACATCCTCATTCACACTGATGATGTTGCCTAGTTGAGTAATGAAATGTCTGGAAACAAACATCCAACCTCAGAGAGCGGCAAGAACTTCACAGTTCAATGCTGAGCTCAATTGTCTCTTCTGTTGGAGCCATATATAGATATATATGCACTTTGGGCCAGTCTTCCCCTCTTGCAAGCAAAGAGTATATGATCCCCTTTCTGTGCTTGAAGAAATAAATTTTAAGCATTATGACTAGGATAGCACTCTGGGAAAATGGCAGTTTTTAATTCCAGCTATAAATGCCTGTTTGATTATCTCTGTATTCCCCAGATATTCTTGGGCCCTATTTGTATGTATTTATGAATAATACACATTTACATATATACATACCAAACCAAATAACATTGTGAGAGCACAATTTGAAAACTATGTTCTAAATGCTTCTGGAATATGTTAAAATTTTCGGAAGACATACTGCCCTGCTTCACAAAAACTGTACCAATTCTCCCTTAAGCATTTTAAGATGATATAACCATTGTGAACACTCTGCCAGGAAAGAGAGATGTGCTCCATTTAGAAATCTGCACAATTTGAACAAGACAGAGTGAAAAGAGATGAGACCCCCATTATTTCCCTGAAGTAAGTCTGGATGTAGGCACCTCACGCTTTCATACCCTGGAATAATGAAGGCAACGGTTATCATCACAATACTGTAATGTATCACTTTCTTCCCATCTTTAAATGCTTCCTACTGAGATTTTTTTAAAGTATTTTTTTTGCTGAGATCACTCCCATTTTAATTCATCACCTTACCCTCATTTTTTCCATTAATTTTTGTTTTGCCAAGTTTCTGCATGGTAGGGGCAGATGGGTTGCATGAAGGCATTCTCAAGCATGTTACCTCCAGATGTGTTGAACATCAGCTCCAATAATTCCCAGTCAAAATGATTAAAAACCTATGCAGGAATCATAGCAGTTTAAGTTCCAAAGCCAGGATGAAAAGAGTAAATTAAAACTTTTGCTTGATGAACATTGCTTAAATGAAGGACAAGGGGGAAACATTGTTTATTGAAGTGTCCTATGTTTTTTCTTTTCTTTTATTTCAATGAGGTAGTGCCTTGAAATTCTACACAGGGGAAAAATGCAATATGCTTCTGAATTTGTCCCACCATAGTACCAGGCAACACTATGGGAATAAATGCCATTCTTTTTCTTTTTAAAGATTCTTTTTCATAAGTATCTGCAGAATAAATGAGCAGAAGCGGAGAATGGGAATCAAAATTTTGTTTTATTGATCTTTCCTACCTGAAAATCTTATGAAAGCGTGAATATTTCCTACCATGTTTTCTCATGATTGTGTATGTGTGCCTAACCTGCCCACATGGTTGCTGTTATGTGGAAAATAGGAGAAGGAGAATTAAGTATGTTGTTTATAAAAATAATAAATAATAATAAAGTCAGGATAAACAAACAAATCCAGCCCAGAATTAGTATAGCAGTTAATTCCAATGCTCCCACTAGTTTAACTGGGAATAAAATTCTTTCCTGTTCTGTCCTATTCTTTGAAGATCAAGTGGGCTATAGAATTTGACTCAACAGCTACATCCTGTATCCAATGAGTGGAATAATGCTACTTTCCCCCCATTCAGTTACAATTGCTAAGCATTTCATTTTTTTTCCTGAATACATTAATGGTTTTGAAGGTCTTTGTCAATATGTGAAATTGAGTCATTTGTTTTACCTACACCATATACAAACATACAAATAAATATAGGGATGAATCATTGCACATTATCAATAACTCAAGTGTGAAAAGAAAATCACATTCATTCAGCAAAAGAAGCAATCAAATAGTTATTCTACTGCTACCTGAAAATTGTTGAAAATTGTACTGCTATCTGAAAATTGGTGAGCAAAAAAAATATGCTACACAATCTTTCCATCAACAAAAAGGGAGACAATGTAGTGATGTTTAGTGAGAACTGAATTTGTATCATCGTAAAGACCGTTCTGTTGTAAAACAGGATATGCAATGTCTTAGAAATAAATAATTAAATCAAAATAAATTTAATATTTTAATTACCTTCTATATTGTTTTATTGAGTTCAAAATTAATGATCTTTCTAAGATATGCTTAGGTTGAATTGATTTAGCTTTTTTCTTCAATTTCTGTACTTCCTCCACCATTATTTAATGGGGGGGGGCACGGAGATCAAATCTCTTTTGTTGGGTGGTGAATTCAAACAATTAAAATAATTATAAAGAAATGCATTATTCAATCAAATATATGGTATAATCCAGCATGGTCTCTCATGAATTATGATAATTTTTAAAGTTTTTTTTTATCCACACAATTTGAAGGAAAGGGGCAGACAGAACCTGCAGACACCTATATATCAAGGCTACCAATTCTATATTTGCCCTCTCAAAAAAAATTACACTGCGTTCATCTCTAAATAACCTAAAAAATTATGGATTCAGGAAGCTTAATTACAGGGGCAGACAAACACATAAAAGTGAAAATTATCAGAATATATAGACCATTGAGAGGAGGGAGGGGCACTGATATTTCTTAGTAGATGAATGTATGTTCATCTATGTATGTAGGTCAATGTTTATTATATATATTGAAATAATTGAAATGAATTGTGAAGATGTTTTAAAATGAGATTAATATCAGTGACCAGACTAGCTAAATGGATTGTTTCTTTTTCTTCTAATTTTTTTGGTATTATAAATAAAACTCTGTGGAAGTAAAGGGGGAAAATACACTGTGGAATCTGACTGAAAAGTATAATGTTATGTAGTTCTTTTTTTAGGGAATGATTATAACTAATTAAAATAAATGTTTATTGGGAATTAAGATGAGGGAATAAGGTATATCTAAACCACTGAGGTAACACTCCCAAATTAGTAAAAGGGGAGGGGAAATTTATGTTCTATTTTATGTGTAAAAGCTAATATTGTATTAATCTAGAATCTATGGAAAGAATATGCAATGGAATTGTAAATCTGACAGATGAAAGAATTAAAAGTTAATAAGTATGAAGATATGGGAATTATTAGTGATTTAAATGAGAAAAGAGTATCATGGAAAAGGTCAAGCTTAAAAGAAACGTTCATGTTTAAGAAATATATTTGAAATAAATTGAAATGAACTGAGAAGATATTTAGAATGAAAGTAATATCAGTGAACAGGATTAATTTGTTTGTTCCTTTTCTTATGTAAAAGTTGGAATGGAAAGGTAATAATAGAATTAAGTTAAAAATGGATAAGATAGGAAGTTGAATGTAGAAAATTAATATGTAATTATTGTCATATTTGCATGTAAAAGTGGTGACCCGGAATTATGTTGTACACTGAAAAGAGCTTTTTTTTCCCTTTGTTTTGGAAAAATTGAATAAAACTTGTCTAAAAAAAAAGTGAAAATTATCCAAGTGAAAAATATTTGTAGATTATCTTTAAATGTAGAAGGAACCTATTCATCCCTTTGCAGTTATATCTTGATGTATGTATAAATACAAATCAAGAAAGAGAATAGCTAGATATAAAAATGTGTCTTTTAAAGGGCAGGTTAAAAATGATTTCTTCAATAGGCCAAAACATTATAGTTTAAAATGTGTATTAATGTAGTTCAAATATATAATCATCATGGTCTTCAAATTATCTTCTATTTATTAACATGGAGATGAATTAAAAGCTCACTTAGCAAAAGATTTTTCCTGAAAAACAGAAAGGGAAAAGAGAAGGATTATAGATGATGGAGGATAAGTCTAGAATAAATGGAAGAGATAGGAGAAATACACAGAAATTTAAATGAAAAAGTGAGCATAAAACATTTCTTTGGATTTGAAAAGTAGGTTTCTGGCCCTAAAGAATGTTAACTAATATCTAAGCATAGCTGCATGGCATAAATGTCTAATCTAGGGAAGGTGTAGTCTAACAAAAACAGGACTAGAGGTGACATTATAGCAGTCTTCCAATATTTGAGGGGCTGTCACAAAGAGAAGGGGTCAACCTATTTTCCAAAGCACCTGAGACAAGACAAGAAGTAGTGGATGGAAGCTTAACAAAGGGAGATTCAACCTAGAATTGAGAAATTTCCTATCAATGAAAACAATTAATCAGTGGAATGGATTGCCTTCAGAAGTTGTGGATGCCCCATCACTGGGGGTTTTTAAGAAGATATTGGACAGCCATTTGTCTGGAATGGTATATGGTCTGCTGCTTGAGCAGGGAGTTGCACTAGAAGACCCCAAGGTCCCTTCCAACTCTGTTATTCTATATTCTATATTTTGTAAATGAGACCATATCTGGGAGTATTTTAATGAAGCTCGTACACTTGTAAAATATACCAGCAGCAATATACGAAAGCTACAGCAAAGAAATAAAACCATTTGGTTCTCATATAAAGTCAAGATTATGTGAACTATTTCTGGTTTAAAAGCTCAGAGCCATGGTGGCACAATGGTTACAACGTAGTACTGCAGGGCTAACTCACTGCTTATTCCAGGAGTTCAACTCTGAGCCGCTCAAGGTTGACTCAGCCTTCCATCATTCTAAAGGCGGTAAAATTAGAACCCAGATTGTTGGGGGGAATATGCTGACTCTGTAAATCTCTTAGAGAGGGCTGTAAAGCATTGCAAAGTGGTATATAAATCTAAGTGCTATTGCTTGTATGCCATCATGCTGACTATTTTTACCTTCAGGTCAGTCTTCTCTACTTTTGAACAAGTTGTTCAAGTTACCACTAGAAAAAAAGTGTCATAAAGGAGGCTCAGCACTTATAACAATTAACAAACTATGTTTCTGGGACAAAAGCAACCATATTACTACAAATGCTTCTGTATATAACACTGAACTGATTACATTGCTGCCTGAAATAAAAGTCAAATAATACAATCATTAATAGAAAAAATACCTTTCCATGAGAATAATAGCTGCGATTAAATGGAAGTTAAAATTTGGATTCTACAATATGAATAACTAATGAATTTCCTTATTTGAATAATGGATCAACTCTCACAATTACTATAGTGAGGTTTGACATTATAAGAGAACTCATCACTTTCTCTAATTCATTTGAGTTGACACTCATGAACATAAAACTTACATTACATTTGCTTATATTGAATCTTTTAAAGACCTATGATATAAAACAAGCAAGGAAAATTGGTTCTTTAATTAATCTAAACCTCACCAGAGTTGTTGAGGAACTGGTAAAACTGCAATGCTTTACAGTTTGAAGGGAAATGGTTCAATTTGAAAGCAAATATATATCTGTCAAGGCCAGGAATAGTGGAAAGTCTGAAGGGAAAAAAATTAAAGATTTCATTCTTCTGGTAATCCTAACCAACTTTGGATGGAATGTGATTTCTCTAGGAATCACTAAATTATGATAATCTTTTTTTTAGCTAACTCAATATTAACTCAAAAAATTATCTGTCACACATGAAATATTCTTGCAGAATATTCTGGCTCCTTGACAAACTTTCTTTTCCTTGCATTATTCAAATTGGCTCTGAATCATTAGTTTCTGGTTAGAAGTCCATGGCTCTTGGCAATTTAAATTATGAAACTTGAAAATTACTGAATTTAAAAAATAATAACATTTCTACCTTGTATTTCTCAGTTACTTGGGATATAGTCACTGAATTTCACTAGATGTAGCCACCAAAATTTCAGTGCGAATGAATAATAGACATGAATCTTAATACCACTGGATTAACCATGAATACAGACAATGATTTTATTCTCTATATTTGCCTCCCAATATTTTAGTTATACCAAATGCCTTAAAATAATATAAATGATATTAGAATATATCCAAGAATAAAATAGAATAGTCCACTGAATAAACTCACTTGTTTATTAAATATATTTCTTTTGAACTGATCATTCACTTGTTATTCAATACACATTCACTCAGTATCAAATTATGCTTGATGCTATTGCTCCTTGGGTTAGTACAGTATACATAATTTTAAGTTAACTTATTCACTGTGCATTCAACTTATTTTTACATTTCCTTGGACATGCTAAGTTATCTTTTCCATATAAAAAGAAGGCAAGTATTGTTTGCCTACAACAGACTTCATACCACCAATTACTTTTCTACTAATATTGCTTATCTTGGAATTTCTCCAGCCATTTTTCCATCTTTAATAAATACTCTACAAAAATACTTAAGTTGATCTACTTGCCTGCTTTCCCTGCCCCACATATATAACTTGCAATTCAATTCTATTTTCCATGTTAAATACAATGAACCTGGTCTTTGATAACTTATTCTTCAGATCCATACTCAAGGCTCCATTATGCTTATATAACATCTGCAACTGATTCATATTCTCCGGTAACAGAGCATCATATGCAAACAACCATTCATACATTCAGATCCCCAACCAATGTATCTCTAATATCACAATTTCTGTAAATACAATTTGAAAAACCAGTGAGGTATCATACATCTATGTCTCGCTTCCTGGACAATGTTAAACCATTCATTAAACACATAATATTTTCTCAAAAACATTTTGTTCCCATGATATCCCGCTTTTATTGTATTTGATAATCAAGATCCAACTCTACAATTATGAAAACATTCCATAATACAACCGTATTCACTTTAGAGTATGCTTTTCTTTTAAATGATCAAATTTTCTTTTTCATACTCAATAATTTCTCAGTTACTTCTTGAAGTACAGAACTCTGATCTGTATCGCCTCAATCTGATATAAAGCTGCAAAATATTCCCTAAATTATTAATAATTGTAATTCAGGCAAATATTTCAGTACATCCCATCAAATTCATTGGGAAGTGTTTTTGCAATAGAATTGTGATGCAGAACCACCAATGAAGTAGGACAAATATTTGGTGCATGAAAAATTAATGAGCTCTATCTACCACAGCTTCAGGAAATTCCTGGTTCTTGTGCAAGGATTTCTCCAGGTCCAAGAACTCAAGAAAAAGATCTACTCATGTACAAATAAATATGAACAGAACTCCTTTCAGATGATTCTCCTCAGAGTGAGGATATTAAAAATTACTAGTCAGTGCAGGTGTAGAAATGATATAAAAATAAGCCAAACTTACACAAATTCTGTAATTTCTTAAATTATTCCTATTATTAAGGATGACTATGATTCGGTTTGCTGCAGAATTATCAAAGCTGCCTTTAAATGTTTAATTGCTGTGGGTTCACTGAAATTAGTTCTTCTCAAAGAAAGCAGAACAAAAACAATTTCTGACTTAAGTGTGTTTTGTTGATAGCAGAAAAGACACTACTTAAACCCCATTATTTTAACAAATTTAACTTCCATTATAAAATATTTTGTTTTCAAGTAACTGGTTCTTTGTATTATTATTATTATTATTATTGGGTACAGAAATAGTACTTTTAATAGTACTTGACTGTACTCAAGTACTATTGTGTACTGGAGCCAGCTCGTGAGAACTGACTGTTAAATTTGGGGAAATTGTGTGACACAATTGAGAGTAGAACTGAGCTATGACATCTAGAGCACTGAACAGCTAATTCTCTGGCTACTGGCCACAGTGTAATACCAGCAATGGAGCTGGCAGAAATGGTTCTTGAACATTTACCACCACGTGACTGACTGTAAGCCTCTATAAACCCGGCCTTCCTTGGCCGTGTCCAACAAGTTATATCATGGACACGCTAGCAAAGGCAGAGCATCTGATGATACTAGCCATTTGAGTTTCCTGAGGAATCATAAAGATCTAAGAGATGCTTACTGCAACAGCTTGGCTTTCTGTCTTTGGCAGGTTTACATGCATCTGTTGCCACAAAGCAAAAGAAGATAAATGGAGCTGCTTCCACCTAAATGGGCCTTT
The DNA here is from genome assembly GCA_009733165.1 of Naja naja. Lineage (NCBI taxonomy): Eukaryota > Metazoa > Chordata > Lepidosauria > Squamata > Elapidae > Naja > Naja naja. Next base: position 101,566,059 of record CM019148.1, read on the forward strand.
CTTCACTTAAGCCACATTGGAAATGCAAGCTTCTGAGAACTCCAGAAACCCATAAATTATGGTACATTTTTTATAAAACCCCTAGCCTACTTTTACTTATTATAAAATTATGATTAGAGGCTTTGGATTATGCTTCCTGGTTTTATTCATGGTTTAGTTATCACCTTTTATTTTAATTAACATAGCAACCAATGGTAATACACATTTATTCTAGAGACATGTAAACTAGAACATTAAAATCTGTCCTGAAATCCATTAATAAATCATTCTAAATTAAATCATTCCAATATCAGCACTCTGAAATTATATTATGTAAGAAAGATATCTGAAATCCTTTCTCAGACTGGCCTTTAACTTTGAATGAATATGAATGAATATAACTTTATTATAGTCTTAGACCAGCAATAGACATCACTATTTACAATATACATAAAAATACTGACACATTATAATACATTAATAGTGGATAAAAACATGTTAAGAAAATACATGTTCTCAAACAGTTAGGGGCACTCCCTGGTTTATATGAGTGGAGAGCCAATAAGTATGTGTGCAAATATCATTTTCCAAAGTTTGTTCTATCTCCAAAAATTGTCACAAATTGACAGCTATCTCAGACTGGCCTTTAACTTTGCTCCTGCAGAGCATGAAATACTGTGGCTTTTGCCTTGGAAACCTGACAATCTACACCACCTTTTTTGCGATGTCTGGAATCCTCTATAAAACACTGTTGCCATTTTGACACAACAAAACACACAAACTGTAACAAAAACCTAAAATAGGTTTCATGTATTTAAACGTACCTCTTCAAAATCTCAAAACTGATGGGGGAAAAAAATCAATCATTTTATAGTACTACCCATTACAATCCTCGTCATGCCACAAAATATGACATGATATCCCAATTACTAAAAAGACAATGTGAGTTATTCAAGAACTAGACTACTGTACATTATTCATCAAACCATGGTTTGAAAATTCTGGTTTGCATTGAGAACGAAAACCATTTCTGACTCTATAGCAGCCTGCAATTTGTGATTCATCAACTCAAATACCTCCTACTCATCATATATTGTAGTTGGCTGCTTCTTGATAGATGAGATTTTTGCAGTTCTAGTCAGGCAGAAAATTAGAGGTCACTGTTCACTATACATCAGAAAATACATCTCTCCTTGAAAGGGCTACTGATAATTTCCTGTTTTGCTCAGAGTTGGAAATTGCACATGATAAGACCATAAACTTAAACAGATTCAGACTTCTTCTCAGCTATTAATAAGCCATTACTGTGGCCAAAAGCAATATCATCAGTTGAAGACACAAATTCTCATAATCATTTTCTCTGTTCCTTCCTAGAACCTAATCCGCATAGAGAGAATTCAGCAATGTAGTAGCATGTCCCAATTGACACAACACACAAAGGATTCTCAGAGTCTCAGACATAGACCAAAGCCAAAACCTACTTAGTTTCAGTAATTCAGTGGAATAAAGCTTTTGCTCACCACACCTAGAAACTACAGATGCATCAATATATCATTTACTAATTTTCAACAGCAACATCATATGCATTTCATAGATGAAAAATAGAAGCATGAATCAATATTGTAAATAATTGGTCTGGAAAATGGAGATTCTGCTTCTAATCATTCAGAGTCCTGGAATCAGGTATTCTTCAGATATAGGCTGAAAAACAGCTTCTATCCCAGAGCAGTAACTCTACTGAATTCTACTGTATGGTGCAATATTAATGCAATATCAAGGGTTTTCAATTCAATGTATAGAATGTGAAGGATATGTGTTTGTGTTTATTTTCATAGACATAACATACACTGAAGATGGTATTTAATTTCATTGTATGAGGTGCAATGACAATAAAGTAAGCTAAACTAAACTAAACTTCAGCCAAAATTATATGCTCCAAAGATAAACTAGATAAGCCCTTTTCTTCATTGTGCACAACTTCTTAAAGGCTAACTGTTAAATGTGCTCTAGGCAAATTTAGATGAATTCTTTAAAAATAGGCTGCTTGCTAATTGACTTCTATTACTTATAGGGCTATATAAGCAAAATTCTGAACAGTAAATTGCAGCAAAGAATTACTTTTCTTGTATCTTTTTGTGCCTAGATTCTTACACCCCAAATATGGTAGTATTAATTACAAGATCAAAGCCTAAATGAGAAAATGGAAGATCAATATTCGGGTCTGAGAATATGTATCAATGCTCTTTTTTGGCTTTCACAAATGAAGGCAAATATACATGCCCCAGGATAATGTTGCAGCATCCAATCTGGGATGGTCATCAGAAACAGAGGTTTAGTCTTCCAAGCTTTTGGACTTGTGCTGGAGTCCATCCTTAGGGAACTTCTATCTCACCAGATGTGTCTTTGTTTTACCTCTAAGTGTAGTGGTTGTCCAACAGTTCAACTTATTGTAAAAGTTGTTCTGGCTATGCCATCTGCTCTAAAAGATTTATTTTTCTAAAGAAATCCTTGAGAAATCATTTGCAGTTCCCTAGCTTCAGAAAAATAATTTATTCCCTCAGTTCTGTGCAAAATTCCCTACTTTCCATCTTGAATAAATTCTGTGTGCTTCCTACATTTCCTTCCAATGAGGTCAAACTGTCTAGAGTGACATTCCTTTGCACTTGCATAGCAGTCAAGTAATTGCTTTTATAAACTGACAAACAAGAGGACATTCTTCTTCAGTACAAGACTTAAAAAAGCAGAGTTGGAAGATAAAAGGACAGGCTGCCAATAAACAGGAAAATGCAAATCTCTTTGCAAAAGAGGAAAGTTCTACTTTAACAGAAAAATAACTTGAGTTTTCACATGTATAGACAAGCCCTAGTTTGTCTAGTCACCAGAGTGCCTTACATCAATTTACCAGCCTTGGGATGCTTAAATCATGAGATCTTACATTAAGATGAGGCTGAAAATGGATTCTATGCAGCAGCTGCATCTGTGATGTTTTGTTGCCTAATTAAACTGCAAAGTATATCTCCTTCTCTTCTCAAACTCATAGAAACTTAAATCAAAACCAGTGGCAAGAGCAACCAACTAGCTTCAGGAATGTAGTGCATACACTGTGTTGTCATTTGTTCTACACTCTGTAGTATACACTATTTAGTCCAATGGCAGGAGTGACTTGGTACATACATCAAGCGTCCAGCCTCAACCAGTCTGAAAAAGCCAGTTTGGTATAGTGGTTAAGGTGCTGGCCTAAAAGCCAGGAAGCTGTGGGTTCAAGTCCCATCTTAGGCACAAAAGCCAGGTGTGTGATTTTGGGTCAGCCACTCCTTCTCATACATCTTATCTCCAAGGGTTATTATTGTGGGGAAAATAGGAGAAGGAAGGAGTATTGTATAGGTTTGCTACCCTGAGTTACTTAAAATGTAATAAAGGTGAAAATGAAAATTTAATAAACCGTAACTGTAATGCAGTCTTGTTGAAAAATAGACAAGATCTGCTGAGACTGAATTTGATTGGTAGCTTCACCTAAATTTAACTGTCCCATGATTTTCTGAATTAAACTAATTTAATAGTGTGGAGGGTAGGGGAATATGACAAGGAACTGACTATAAGAGCCAGGTCCAAACAGCACACAAGCAAGAAATGTGGCTGATGAACACTACAGCTTAGTGTAGCATCACAATGTGAACACTGACTCTAGATCTGGGACTAGCCCTCCCAAAAGGAAGAATTAACTTTCTGCTTTGTGGAGTGGCTCTTTCGAGACTACTCAGTGGCACCTGCCTTGCCTGACTACTGCAGAGTGCAATCTGAAGTGTCATATGGAAAATGAGGCAGCAGGTGGTTGATTGCTCAGCCAAGCAGGCACCCTGGAAAATTGTGGAAGCAGCTGGCATCTCTGGAGAGCTTCCCACTTTCTTATCTACTTTAAAGCATAATCACCAGATCCAAATACTCGCTCTGAGGGCTTCTTCCTCAGAGTACAGTGTTATTAGCAAGGTGGACACGCAGGTAGTCTCACAGCATAAGTTGTTTCCACAGACACTTGAACTACAACTCTCTTTCCGAAAGCAACAGATAGGGAGGAAAACATACGAACCAGGCACTGGAATACAATCTTTATATTTACCTTTCTCTTCTGCTTATTACTGAGCATTGGGCACACAATGATTATTTTTAAAATAGAAGCACCCTTTAGCACCTTGTTTCTCTTTTTAAACAATACCTAATGTCAGTTCTCATTATTAGTTCATAGAAAGAGAGAATTTATAAACTGAAAGGAACTGAAATCATTAGTGCAAGTGGAATTTGTTGTAAGAATAAATTTGAATAAACTTGAATTAAATTTCATATAGAATTAAGATGTGTCACTGTATTTTACTTTTGTATGTTAATTTTTCCTCACATACAAAAGGGAAAGCAGAAATGTGGATTCATGTCTTCAGAGAACAACTAAGAATCTCTCATCTAATTAAAGTATGATATACATGGCCAGAGTCTTTTCCTGTAATTTAATCATCATGTCTCAAATGAATAAGGGATGTTCAGATGTGATTCTAAACTATGGCCTAGCACTACATTTAGAAACAGTGCCAGTCCAGTTCGTTACACCTCTCTCAATTCCACCTTCCTAAAGAAATAGATGGAGGAATAAACCAGGATTCATTTTCAATTTCCAGCTTGCAAATGAACCAAGAGCTGTTGTTTAAAATAAGTGGTATTTTCTGAAATAAACCTGCAAACTTGGCTTCTAGAACAATTAATTGGAATTTATTTTAAAGCATGGTTTCTGTTTTCCTGTAATAAACCAGAAAATATGGTAAGAAGTAATATAGTTCTACTAATCAAGGTTCAGACAAGCTTTAAAACAAGTTAACAAGTTAACAGTTCAAAGTTGATTTAAAATACTCTGGTTTGTTCTGTAATTAGGGAGCCCCGATTTCTAATTCTTATATCAATATGTAACAGTGGCATTCATTTAATGACCACAGATTTGCTTAACAACCACAGTGATTCAATTAACAATTGCCACAAAAAATGACATAAAATTGAGTCTGGTCACATGGGTGCCTCGACTTATGACAAAATGACTTATAACCAAAAATCCAGTTCCAACTGAAGTCATAAGTTGATCTGTATGTTTTGACAAGTGGTTATAAAATATCTCAGCTTAATAAAATGAAATATGTTCAGTTGAATATGGCCACTAAATCTTATTGGATTACACACTGAATACATGTTGAATAGGATTACAGGATTCACATTTTAAAAATGATTAGGAAGAAATACTTTATACTTTGCATGACACTTCAATAAAGCTTTAAATCTCTTTATTAGCTTCCTCATAAACTTGAAAAAAGGACGAACTGCTTTAATGGTAGAGAGTTGCTGTGCTCATATGTTGCCCAAAGCAGTTCTTCCAAATCATTTATGAACAGCCTTAATATTAGGGTTCGCAAACACCTGTGTATCTACAGTAATGACTGGACAAAACATATCAAGTTACTTTTAACTCAAGAAACAGGATTTCCATCAAGGTAATTTTATATTTTATGCTGCAGTATACATTTGCCTCAAGTAAAGCAAAATAATACCATTATGAGTGCATGTCTTTTCTCAGCTTGCTGTGTTTTCTTGCAGACATGTCATTACTAGCACTGATGGTTCACCTAGTTTGGGTGAAGAAATATCTACAAGAAAACAAGCAAGCTCAGAGAGCACCAAGGATCCCTCCTTTCAACCCTGAGCTACAAACATTCTTTATTGATAGTATCATTGTGTAAAATATGAATAGCAAATATATGCCCTGAAAACCTCATAAATGCATCTGCCATCTCATTTGGATCAAAACTCCCAGACATACGTGATGGGTATTTGAAAATAAAATACCTCTTTTCCTACCGATATCCATGTATCTGTGAGATTTCTGCACAGACACATGATGATAGATAGATAGATAGATAGATAGATAGATAGATAGATAATAGACAGACAGACAGACAAGATAGAGACAGACAGACATAGATTATAGACACAGATATATAAATAAAGAGATACACACACAGTGTGTGTGTGTGTGTGTGTGTGTTTGTTTATCCTGCAATGTCCACCTTCAGGAACCACCTGCAATGTGCTTCATAAAGGAAGAGTAGGGATGTCCCTGGGATGAGCAAAGAATGCAAGGACCATACAACAAGAGTATTTGATGTGGGAGTCAGAATGCTGCCCTAGATAGGCCTTTGCTCTCTGCTCCAGTGGGACATGGTTTCTGGTGCCAGATCCGTGTGTGGGGAATGCAGCTCAGATAGTAGTGGTGGCTCCAGGAAAGGCCCAGAGGAGCAACAAGGAGCCCAAGAGAAAAGGGATGGCAGTGTTCTCCCTCTCCCTTCCTTTTCCTTCCATCTTTTTCTTTTCACCCTCTGCTGGCCTCCTTCCTTCCCCTGCTTTTTTTCTGCTCTTACTCTCAAACTCACCACACTTTTGTTTTATGTGCACACTCTCATGCACACACGTATACTCTCCTCTCCATTTTTTGCCTCCCCACCCCACATGCACACACACACACTCACACCCATGTCTCCTGGCCTGAGCCACCTTCCCTTAGCTCCTTCTCTTCCTGTCACCTCCTTTCCATCCTTGCCTAGGCACCGGCACATTGATTTGCCTCCTTATCTCCCTCTTTTTTGCATTCTCTCTCTTCTGCCCTCCTCTTTCCCTTTCTTCTCCATCCCACAAAGTGCACCTATTTAGCTTATACCCCTTTCACATCCGCAATGCACCTGAAGTCTGATGAATGGCTGTAGGAGCAGCACCAGACCGGAATGGGACAACTTGGTGCAGCCAACTCACTGTGGCCAACTCGCCATAACCATCTCACCATGGAATAATTCAACAATTCAATTTAAGTATTTAAAATAATTTTTAAAAAATTAAAATTTTTGTCATCCACATTTCATTACGGCCCTCCTTTTGAACGTTTTCTTTAATGATTCTATTCCATCACTTCTTTGATATTAGTGTAACTCTTATCCTGCAGTTGAGTTTGTAATGTATGCAGAGTTTAACCTGATTGGTTGATTAAAATGGCGGGAAATCCGAACACCGCCATTGGCTACAAGCTGCGGCAGCCGGCTATATAAGCTGCCAAGTCTAACCCATTTGCGCCATAGTTCTGAGCTGTAGTCTGACCATTAAAAAGAGCTGAAGCACTTCACGTCCTGTCTTCTTCCGAACTTAACACTGGCAACAAAGGTGGGATCGTAACAGCTAAGAAGACAACGCAGAAGAAAGAGTCAAGATGGCTGGGCTGAACACGCCACCAGCACCGTTCAACCCAAAGAACGAAGACTGGGAGTCTTATGCAGACAGATTCCAAATGTTCTTAGAAGGAAATGATCTGGCATCGATATCAGAACAACGGAAAAGAGCGGTTTTCCTAACACACTGCGGCCCCGCAGTTTTAAGATAGCAAAGGCTCTGGGCACCAGCAGACATGAAAACGATGGCATGGGCAGACTTGGAAAGGCTACTGAGGGCACACTATACACCCCATGTATCGTGCCTTATCCGCAGACACAAGTTCTACCGCCGCAATCAACAAGATGGCAAAAGCATCAATGACTTCATGGCCAGCTTACGCAACATTGGTGGCACCTGTGAATTTATCACATTAGAAGAAGCCATGCACGATCGTTTTGTCTTGGGACTCAAGGACCTGACTCTACAAAGTAAACTACTCATGAAACCAAAAATTACGCTGAAGGAAGCCATCAATGAGGCAATAGCAGCAGAAGCCACGAAAACCTCCACAGCAACAATGAGGAAGATGAATAAAATAACCTCCAACCCAGAAGGTGAAAAAACCACAACAACGCACTTTGATGAAATAGAGTCAGAATCAGAGTACAGCGGAGAAGAAGAAGAAATAAACAGACTCAGAATGGAGCGGAAATGGAATGATCAGAGCCAGAAGAAGAGAGAATTCCGATGCGCAGGATGTGGAGGGAACCACCCCACACAGAATGCAGGTTCCTGGAAGCCATTTGCCTCCATTGTGAGAAGAGAGGGCATATCGCAAGAGCCTGTAAATCGTCCAGAACTCCACCAAACAGAAGGAAGTTCACCCCAAATACCAAAGACAGAGAAGTAAAACCTGGAAGCGCGAGCGAAAAATTTAGGCACAGAAAAGAAGTGAGCAGGAAAAATGAGACACTTCAAACTGTAACGATCGGACATTCTTCATCACTGAACAACAGGAAGATGCATGTCAAGGTGTATATTGAGGGAAGGCCGTGCCAGATGGAGGTAGACTCAGGATCATACCTATCCATGGTGTCATGGAACACTATCCAGAGAATAATACCAGAAATCAAGAAGAACCAATTCGAAAAGCAAGCACTAACCCTCAAAGATTACCAAGGAAATAAGATTCCTGTAATTGGAACAAGAAAATTCAACGTGAAATTCAAGAATCACACTAAACTTCTGCCATTGACCATCGTAGATAAAGACCGGCCAAGCCTATGAGGAATCGAATGGTTCAACCCCCTGGGCATTGGAGTGACTGGAATCAACCATGTCAGCGACTCAGACTGGGAAGAGTCATTGAAGAAAGAATTCCAAGAGGTCTTCAGCGACGGATTAGGCAAGTACTCGGGGACCCCTATTGCTTTCAATTTAGACCCCAACATACAACCAATCCGTTTAAAAACCAGACAAGTGCCGTTTGCACTCAAAGCAAAGATCAATGAACAGTTAGACAAACTGATAGCTCAAGGGGTAGTAGAGCCCACTGACCAGTCCAAATGGGAAACATCCATAGTTACTCCTGTAAAGCTAATGGCTCTGTAAGAATTTGTGGGGACTATAAGGGGACATTGAACCATGCACTGCAGCAGAGCGCATATCCGGTCCCAGTGGTCCCTAGGTGTGGGTACCGTTTTCGCCAAGTTAGATCTTGCCCAATTGTACCAGCAGTTAACAGTAGACGATACCACAGCGGAGGCACAAACTATTGTGACCCATCGGGGTGCCTTTAAATGCAAAAGGTTACAATTCAGAGTAAGTGTGGCACCAGGCATATTTCAAAGCCTTATGGAAAGAATGTTACAAGGACTAAAAGGGGTGGTACCTTATTTTGATGATGTTTTAATCTCTGCTAAAAATGACACTCAGCTACGAGAGAGACTCAGAGAAGTACTGATTAGGTTCAAAAAAGCAGGACTAAAAGTCAAAAAAGAGAAATGCACACTAAAAACTGACAGAGTAGAATTCTTAGGTTATATGATTGACAAACACGGTATTCACCCCACAGAAGCCAAAATTCAGGCAATCAAGGAAGCCCCCAGACCTAAATGCAAAACTGACCTTCAAGCATTTCTGGGACTTATTAATTTCTACCATATGTTTTTGCCGCAGAAAGCAACCACTGCGGAACCCCTACATAGACTTTTGATTAAAAAAACTATGTGGGTCTGGGGCAAAAGGGAAGAAGCGGATTTCAACAGTATTAAGCGACAAATCACTTCTGATTGTGTATTAATACAGTTTAGTGAAAACCTACCCGTGGTGTTAACATGCGATGCCTCCCCTTTTGGAGTGTGTGTGGGGGTTGAGCCACCAGCTACTGAATGGAAGAGAAGCTCCCATTGCATTCTATTCAAGAACATTGACAAAGGCAGAGAGAAACTATAGTCAGCTGGACAAGGAAGCACTGGCAATAGTAGCAGCTGTCAAGAAATTCCACGAATACGTTTATGGAAGAAAATTCACCATTGTCACCGATCACAAGCCTCTCCTCGGAATAGCGGCCGGCGATAAACCAACTCCTATCATCCTGTCACCCCAAATGATGAGGTGGACCGAGTTCCTCACTGCATACTCTTACAGACTCATTCACTGCCCGGGAAGGAAATTGGGCACGCGGACACATTGAGCCGCTGCCCATTGCCTATGAACACTGAAGATCCAGCACCTGAAACTTACACCTTTTTCTTAGAAACAGTTGCTCAACTACCTGTAGATGCTGCTGCAATTGCAAGAGAGACAGCAAAAGACAGCTTATTGGCACCTGTTGTGAGTTGGATAAAGAAGGGTTGGCCACAACAGGGACTAGCTGATGTTTGCAAACTGTTTAAATTCAGGCAAACCGAACTATCTGTGTTAAAAGGGTGTATTCTCTGGGAAATCAGTGGTTATTCCTGAAAAATTGCAGAAGAAAGTGTTGACAATGTTGCATGAGGGGCACCCGGGAATTGTCAGAATGAAGGGGTTAGCTAGGAGCTGTGTATGGTGGCCAGGAATAGACAAAATGGTTGAAAACTGGGTTGCGGGCTGTAGAAATTGTCAGGAACTGAGGCCCACACCACCTGTCGCTCCTAAACAGGAATGGGAATGTCCTAGGGGACCATGGTCCAGACTTCATATCGATTTTGCCGGCCCAACAAAGGGGCATACTTTTCTGATTGTAGTAGATGCATATTCTAGATGGCTCGAAGTTATTCCCATGTCATCCACCACGGCAGAGGCTGTTATCAAACAGCTAAGGAAACTTTTTTCCACGGGTTGCCCAATGTTATTGTTTCCGACAATGGTCCCCAATTTACGGCCACTCTTTTTGAATCATACTTAGCACAGCAGGGCATAAGGCACGCCCTTACAGCCCCCGGGCACCCCGCAACTAACGGCCGGACTGAACGTATGGTTCGTTTACTAAAGAGAAACTTCAGCAGTTGGGACCGGGGGACATTACTGAGAAAGTGGACAAACTGCTCAGCATCCAACACATTACCCCCAGCCCCTCCACCAATTTAAGCCCTGCCGAACTCTTAATGGGTAGGAAATTCAGGTCAACCCTCGACCGCCTTCACCCTACTTACGCAACCGAAAAACCTCTAGATTCCAGTAGCAAAACTCGCAGTTTTCACATAGGGGATCGGGTTTATGCTAAGAACCTTGTGGGTGAGCCATTATGGATCCCTGCGGAAATAACCCATGTAACAGGGCCCAGGTCCTACAGAGTAAACACTGAGGATGGGGTCACTTGGAAACGGCACATAGACCAACTGAGGACCAGAACGTCCTTGACGCTAGCCCAGGCATGTTTCAGGAATCATTACGCACGACCCTAACTGTGGGGGAAGGGGGAGACCTTTTGAATAATGAACAAGTAATAGTCAACTCCCTTTTTAATGAAACCACATGACAAAAACCAACCCAGGCCCTAACACAATCCCAACAACTGCTAGCTCCGATAGAGGACAGCACAACCTTACCTGTTCGAATAGATACCGATGAACCGGGAATAGACTGGGAGAATGGGCCAGGTAGGAGTGTCAGAGCCGGACCACCCAGCCAAGGGAGTCCAAATAAGGGAATTCCAACATCCAACATTCCCTCCATGCGAATTGAAGTTCCAAAAACAATTGAACCACGCAGGTCCAAACGTAACCATAAAAGCCCCGCCTATTTACAAGAGTACATTAGATAGATGGGGTTTGAGTATGGGTAGACCAAGTGGGGAGGGGTGTAATGTATGCAGAGTTTAACCTGATTGGTTGATTAAAATGGCGGGAAATCCGAACACTGCCATTGGCTACAAGCCGCGGCAGCCAGCTATATAAGCTGCCGAGTCTAACCCATTCGCACCGTAGTTCTGAGCTGTAGTCTGACCATTAAAAAGAGCTGAAGCACTTCGCGTCCTGTCTTCTTCCGAACTTAACAGAGTTGCCCACAGCAAGTTGGCCATAGTGAGTTGGCCACCTCTAATTGTCCCAGATCTGCTTCCTTTTACTGCCTTTGCCACTTTGCCACTCCCTTTGCCACTTCTGTTTGGGACACAGTTTCTGTGGTGAATTTACATGTGTCTAAAGCAGCTTCTTTAGCCACATGTCTCGGAAATGTTTGGCAGAGATATTGGGTCCAAAAAGGATGCAAAGGAGAGCTGAATATCTTTCTTGGGATATCAGTGAGTTAAGAAACACTTGTGTGTGATCTAGGGTTTTCCTCATCTCTCCAAATGCACCCCATGCTCTTTATCTGGGCTGTCCGTTTAACAACCATAACTGGGAGTGCTAGGATTGTCATATAATTTCTCACTTAACTAAAGCTTTACTCAATGACTGAGATTCTGGTCCAATTGTAGTCATAAATCAAAGACTACCTGGTAATGCAAGGTGGATAGACTTAATTACAGCAGTGGTATATGCAACACCTGGAAGTCTTGAAGGGCTAGATCAGTGCTAGATCATCCTGGTGAAGATCCTTCTATTTGTCTTGAAGAGCCAACATCAACTTGATGGTACATAATTAATCAATTAATACTATTCTGAGTCTTTACAGCCATATGACATCAAAAACTACTTTATACTGGATAAATCCATCCATAAGCTAACCCTCACATTTTAAAGCAACACACCATGAAAAATATACCACCTAATAAGCCAGACTTTCAAAATTTTCTTATGTTCTTCAATATATTCTGAAGGACTTCTTTTGTTTTCCTATTTTGTATCAATACATATTGTTTTCCAGATCAGATTCCAATTTAAATTTGCACAGTTGACTTATCTATAGGAGGCACATTTTAACGGTGTTTTGGTTAAAAATGCGAGGGTTGGCTTACTGGCAACCATATACTTTAGAAATGTATAACAGATTTATTCATGATTCAGCCCATCTGCAGATAAGCCAAACCCATTTTTGGCGGTTTATATTAGAATCTTAAATTCTTGGCTTATCCATGATTTCACATAGTGAAAAGATAAAGTTGCCCATAACACTTCACTTAGATAAGATGTTGACAAAGGTTAAGGAGCAGAAGTCATTGAAAACACCTGGCTACTGTATATGATGCTCACATTGCAATACTATTGTTATTCTAACGATATTAGAACATGGCTGTTGATTATGATAGGGTTCTCTATTAATATTATACTTGTCTCTTAACTATTCCATTGATTACTGTGGGAGTTACTCCCATGAATTGCTCTCGTGTAAAGATTGCACCTCTTATGCAGCAACCCAACCATATAATTAGTAATGAGATTCAAGGGGAGTTATATTATTTAACATGGATTTCTTCACCAAGTATGGTTGGGCCACCCTCCTTTTTAGAAATTAACTAATGCAAAGATTAATTATCTGTCAGTTTTCATCTCCCTACTCAGATAATTTCTTAATTAATTCTCCAAAGTTGCCACAAGTTTAATTAAAAAGTTTTGATTGTAGGAAACATATTGAAAAATTATCACACTTCTCATCATATGGTATTAACTGTTAAAGTTAATTGTGGTACAAAACAGAACATTGTTAAAGGAATGTGCTCAAGTTCCCATCTCTTCTGCATACATTTTAGACTATGAAATAAAAGCATTCATTTAATGTGGCCTTTCAAAACTTTTGAGTATTAACAGAATATTCACTCAGCTATCTTTTGAATAATGCAACATATGATTTGCAATGGTTCCTTATGACAGCCTGACCATTTTTCAGGAAATTAGAATGATGTAGTTTTGCCAATTATTTCCAGGTTTTTATGGAGAAAAAAGACTTCTGACATTGATTGTGAAGAGGTACTTGGGAATGGTTCTACAATTAAGGTGTCTTTCCATCACAATTATGATTCACTTTTTATGTAAAAGCTGAAGTACATCTTTCCTCTTACCCAAGAAATAATATAAACCTTAATTACTATGTTTGCTACATATCATGGCAATATTAAAACAGTGATGAATTAGAATCACATACAAAAACAACTACCTGACAAAGCTACATTGTATTATATAACTTATTTAGACTAGTGGGTCCCTTTTAAAGACCCTGCAGTTAAATAATACAAAAAGAAATACAAAAGCTGTTCTGTAAATAGCATGACTCATTTTTATTCCATAAGAGATACTTTGAATTAATAGAAGTTGAACATTTTGTCTTCATAAGTATATATTTCAAGTTTCTTTTTGTATCTTTTAACTACAACACTTTGAAAAAGAAACCACATTTCCAAAACGTGCTGGTTAATATAATAAAACTTCCTTCTGCTCTGTGCCCTTACTACACCACAACTTAGTGCATCCCAATCAACAAAATGTAAGGGTGCCCATTATTTATATATAAGAACTTAGTTTTATAAATGTATTCATGAGATAAGAGCACAGGAATTACACTGGGCCAAGAGAGAGTGATTGGTCCAGAATCATCCAGTAAATTTCCATATTTTAAGGTTGACAAGAACCTAGTTTTCCACCCTAATACCGTGGAAACTGTACAAGTCTACCATACTGTTTATTAAATGAATTTTGCTCCAGAAAAATCTTCGATCTGGTTTTCTTTATTTCCTTTAGTGTCATTTAAAAATATTTTGAATTAAAACCAGCAATTTTATAATATACTTAAAATTGCTATTTATAATTCTATGTATTAGAGCATTTCCTGATGAAAAATTCTAGAGGAAAATACTGAGCACACCAGTTACTTAATTCAAATGACAGAGCAGTTACACAATGTCTTAGACCATATCTGACAATCTAAAGACAGGTTAAAGGATCCAATCTGAGTCGGTCACTGGGACTAGAGGTTTAGACTTCCAAGCTTTCAAACTCACGCTGAAGTCCTTTCTCAGGCAACTTCTCTCTTTCCAGGCTGATATTCTAGAGAGAGGGAGAGAGAGAGAGACAAGTTCCTTGAGGATGGGCTCCAGTACAAGTCCAAAAACTCAGAAGACTAAACCTCTGGTCCCAGTGACCGACTCAGATTGAATCCTGCAACATTATCCAGGTTAAAGGCTATAACATAACATTGCAAGGTGACATAGTCTAAAAACAGTTCTGTGCTTCCACATTTCGGGATACAAAATTATAGCAAAAGTCAAGATAACTTGCTGAACCAAATTCAGATGGAGATGCTGGGAGTCAGCATCATAAATTTAATAAATTATTATTATTGAAATGCTGATGATAATAAGCATGTATTATTATTGTCATCATAACCACCATTGGTTATGATGGTTATCCTGGTTACAGACAAATTTTTAAGGTTGTCTTCATAAAACTCCTCACACTGAATTATGTTCTTGGATATGTATTTACTTCTATCAAGAATTTAAGATAAGAAAGGAGGATGAATCACTTTTGCCAAAGTTGACATGCCATTCAACTATGTGCAGAACAAAACATAGTACTAATTCACTGGCTTTTATGTTGTGTGCACAGTCTTATTTTAATTCCAGATGGTTCCACATTGAACTAGAAAAAACCCTATCCGAAACATGCAATACATATATAATACTAACTGATCTTGTATTCTTCTATGTGTCAAGCAATATCTATAATAGAAAAAGTTCATAAGAATATCCTTTTTTTCCCTCTTTCAATGCACACGTAACAAGAATCATAGATTAGTATGCATATCAATGCATGGCACTATTCATACTTACAGAGTCCAACATTTTTCCAACAAGAAATTCATATCCACATCAGAAAGAGTAACTTATGAAGTATCCGATTGCTAATGTCAGCTCTCTCATCTTAGTTCCTACAAAGAGAAAAAGTGACAAGATGACAAAATAGAATACATCAGTGAGGCAGTGAATAGAACTATATAGACATCCCAGTTTTAAAATCTATAGATAAAATGTTGTCTTCTGCATGGTCCAGTAGAGCTAGTGGACATCAGAACAAACAGACTAATAAAAGATGAAAAATAGAACTGCACATACAAGGAAAAGGCTCACATAGGGGAACTGTTGATGTAAATCAGCAATATGCAAGGATGTTCTTATCCATGTAATTTAAACTGACTTTTTAAGATCTAAAACTGCATTCTTATTTCAGATACACTCCAGAAATCAAAAACCTGTTTATGGAAATGATGAACTGTTTACATGACCCACACTTTCCATAACTGAAAGTGTAATGCTAATCATATCATATTTTTCCATCAGGATCGCACAAATAATCCAACAATGAGCAACAAGTAAAATATATTTTAATGTCAGATACAAAAGTGTATTTCTTCTCCAAATTACTGCATATCTACATTTCATTTTCTTCTATATGAACACCGCTTTTTATTCAGAACAAAAAAACCAAGTGTTACTTATGCATTAAATTATCCAAATTGCCTCTTAATTATACTCTTACAAGTATTTTGCTGGAAAAGAAAAGTGGCAATATAGACATTAAAATGCTTCTATTTAGGAATAAAATAAAGAAGTATTGCTCAATTATTCAACTATTCACGCTTCTATTTAATTACAATGTAGCTTTTCTCTCTTTTTTTAAGTAGAGCTTCTTCAATTATCAAAGTGGGAACACTTCTATTATTCAATACATTTTACATGTTGTCTGCCAAAGTTGGAATATGAGAGCATGTTCCAGTTTCAACATACAAAATAACATAACAAGTAATAAAATTTTAAGAAGCTTCAAGAAAATTCCAAGCCACCTGAAGTTTTTTTCCTTTGTTTTATACAGAATAGAATCCTACACATTGACTGTGGCCATGAATTACTTAATTGTAGTAACTGGGATTTCAATAGCCCTAAGGAAGCAGTGGCAAACAACTTCTGAAAAATCTTGCCAAGAAAACTGCAGGAACTTGTTCAGGCAATCTTAAAAATTGGATAGGATTTAACAGGGAAAAAAACCCATTTTCAAATACCCATTACATAAGTCTGAGAATTTTAATCCAATGAGATATTTAGTTTTCCAGGGACTTCAATTTGCAAAGACATATATCTGTTATCTTCTCCAACTGAGTATTGACTCCTTTGGAACCAATGGATACAACTTCCATCATCTTTAGCCATATAGAGGTAATCCTTAGGTTACAACCACAATTGGGAATGAAACTCCTGTCCCTAAGTGATTTAATTTTTCAATGAGTCATCTCACGGCCACAATCTATTTTATGATCTTTCTGCCACAGTTGTTAAGCGAATCGCATGGTTATTAAGTGAATCCAACTCCTCCCCATTGCCTTTCTTATCTGAAGCTCACTGGGAATGTCATTGTCATTATGGATGACAATCACATGGCCGAGAACACAGCAACCATTATAAATACTGGATGCCAAATACCCAAATTTGGATCCTGTGATTGCAGGGATCCCGAGATGGTTGTAAGTGTAAGTCACTTGGGTCAGCACTGTCGTAACTCTGAACAGTTGCTAAATGAATGGTCATAAGTCAAGGACTACCTGTATTGATGGATGGCAGAAGTTCAGATTAACATATGTAGGAGGTACTATATTTCAGAAAAAATAACTTGTTAAATCATACACCTCCCCCAAATACTACACTTAAGAAACTTATTTTATGCTCACCTTTACTCCTACACAACAACTGGGCAGAAATGTGTTCAAAGTTACCGTCCATTTAAACTCTCATCTGAGCATGAACCATCTGTTTTGCAACCGGACTGGTTGAAAAATCCGCTGAGGCCACAACCCTAGTGCCATTTAGGACGAACTGAAACGCCTCACCACGTCTGTCAACTAAGGGGAAAGTACAGCAGTGTTCTTACTCCGATCGCCTTTGGCTGTTAAGAAAAGCCGGAGCCGAACAAACTGTTGGTTGTGTGCATATGCGCACAAATCACCCAGCGTAAAAGCTAAACGCGAAGAGCAAAAGCCTTTTTAAACGCCCAGAGAGAGAGAAACGTTGAAACTACCCAAAGCAGCCATCCCAGCGCCTCTTTCCATTTCCATGCCTTTAAGCGGCATGGCGAAGAATGGACCCTGAAGGGAAGAATTCGTGAACGTTGCCAGCCAAACAAAAGAGGGTGTAGCAGCTGCGGAAGACGGGCGGACCCGAAGGAGACCAAGCGGCTCCCCCGAAAAGGCGGGAGAGCCCTATTTTATTTTGAGAAACGCAGTCCTCGATCCCTCTGCCCCGCCCCTCCCTCTTCCGCGAACCTTCCGGCTCTCCCCCGGCCACGGATCCCAGGAAGAACAAAAGAGTTTATTTCTCCAAGCCGCGGGAATCCCTTGGACGCCGCGGCGGCGCCTGCCCTACTTCTCTCTCCCCCGAGGCTCGGGCATTTCCTCAGCCACGGGAGTAACCAGAAAGACAGAGGACCGGAGGGAGGGGCGTCCTTCGTCCGCTCCCCCTCCCTCCCTCCCTCCTTCCCTCGTCTCACCTGGCATTTTTACCTGGCGGGAGACCTCCGCTGCTTCTGCCGCTTTGGGGAGGTGAAGGTAGCTCTTCGAAGGCTCCTCCGCCTGCCTCGGCTTCACGCAACGAGCGACGGCTCGGAAGCAGCCAGACCCGCAGCGCTTTTCTCGCTTCCTCCCTTCCCCCTCCTCATCCTCGGAATTGCTCAGGCGGGGAGGGAAGAAAGAGGAAGAAGAAAAAAAAGAAAGAAAGCAAAAAAGGGGGGGCCGTGGCGCGAGAGGTGGCCGAAACGGCCCCGTCAGGTTCGAACGAACCGGAGCGTTTGTTCTGGACTTCCTTGGAAAGTCCCGCCACGCCGGCCGCCCTTGCTCCTCTCTCACCTCAGCCGGCCAGATGTGGCGGTCGCCTGCTCCTCGGTGCGAGAGGCAGAGGTGGCCTTGGTGGGAGTCTCTCTCTTTCCGAGGGGCGGGGCCAGCCGGTCCCTCCTCGGTGGCGGCGGGCGATGGGAGGTGTCACTCAAAGGAGCGGCGAAAGGGAACAAGGGACCGAAACGGTTCCGAAAGTTTTGGGCGCTCCGCTTGGTGGAAGGAAAGCACGGACTGACCTGCGCCGCTCCCGCACTCGGAACGCGGGAAAGCCTTTTCCACAGCCCAGGCTAAGCCGGCTCGTGAGGTGGGGGAAGCCGGGAGCAGCCCAGGTGTGCAACAACCGAGCCTCCCCGCCTCTGGCTGAAGGAGCCACACTGTCACCTGTACGTCTAGGCAGGTGTCTGAACTGGGATGCAGAAAAAGGAATTTGTCTCCAAACTTCACCTGCTACCTACGTGCACTCTGTGTGTGTGTGTGTGTGTGTGTGTGTGATGTTGGCAGCAACACAGAACTTCCGATTTGGTACACACGAACTTTCCCTTTGATGTTGTGCTCATTATTGCGGACTAACGCCTACAGTCGATAGCGAATGCTTAAGACGATCCTCGCTTTTCTTTTCTAGCATTTGGGTGTGTGTGAGAGAGAGAGAGGGAGGGGGAGAGAGAGAAAGAGAGAGAGTCACCTGTTAGGGAGGAATGTACTCTGGAGAATGACTGGCATCTCCCACTGATCTCCCTTAATCGAATGGGAGATGTGTCAAAATCAGACTTAAGCTCTGTATCTTTAAGGTAGCCCCAGGGAGGGAACAGCAAAGTAGGAGAATCTAGTAGTTACTAATTCAAGGGGAGGGAGTAGGAAGAGAAAAAGAAGGTCAGCTCCTCCTTCTGGGGGCAAAGTATATTTACAATGGTGGCAGCTGGTATTTCCAGAACAAAATGACACCTATGTGGAGGGAAGAAAATCCATTTTGAAAACTTGGTTTTTATAATCTGCTTCATAGTATGATCTTTTTATTGATTGATTGATTTGATTTGATTTGATTTGTCAATCGCTTGCAAGATAATAGGTATAAGTATAAACATGAGTAAGAATACAGGAAATAGGTACCAATAAATGGGGACAATAGGACAGGGATGGAAGGCACAATTGCCCTATCTTGGGGTTCAAACTAGAACACATAGTGATAGCTTAAGGGCTAATCAACTGAACTCAGTACGTCTGTGCTAGGGTGGCTTCATGTTTCCTCAACAAGGCATTTGATGACACAGAGGTGGTGTGCAGAGTGTTTCATGACAAAGAACTTCACCTCAGCCATTCTTTACAAGCTTTTCACACGCATAAGAGTCTTCTAGCACAGTATTCCAATATTGGGGGGGCTGCCACAAAGAGGAGGGGATCCACCTTATCTCCTGATATACCTGAGTGCAGGATGGGAAACAATGGATGGAGGCTGATCAGGGAGAGAGGTAATCTGGAATCACTGGAGGTTTTTCAAGAACAGATTGGACATCCATTTGTATGAATGGTATGGAGTCTCCTGCTTGAGTAAGGGGTTGAGCTAGAAGACCTCCAAGGTTCCTTCCAACTCTGTTATTCTGTTAGTCAGCTCTTGGGTGGACAGACAGAAACAATTTCTCCAAGCTTTGGGAACTGTTGGGAGACACTCCAAATGAAGGCATGTGGCCATTTCACTCTCAAGGAGACAGAAGGAGAGTATTTTCAGAAGGAGCTTTGAAAGGAAGCCTAGTACAGATAGTCCTTGACCTACAACATTTTGCTTAATGACCATTTGCTGTTACAACGGCACTTTAAAAAGTGACTTATGACCACGTTTCATACTTACGACCTTTCCAGCATCCCCATGATCATATGTGATAAAATTCAGAAGCTTGGCAACTGGTTCATATTTATGGCCATTGCTAAGTCCCAAGGCCATGTGATCACATTGTGCAACCTTCTGATAAGCAAAGTCAATGGGGAAGCCAGATTCACTTAACAATCAGGTTACTAACTTATCAACTGCAGTGATTCACTTAACAACTGAGACAAGCAAGGTCGTAACATGGGACAAAATTCACTTAACAACAGAAAATTTGGGCTCAATTGTGGGCATAAGTCGAGGACTAGCCATATATTTTTTCATGGAAGTAAAATGCTCCTTCAAAGTTCTGTGCAATCTTTGCACAAAGTCATTGCTACTGGTTGCTCTCCAAGAAGTGTGTGTGTATGTGTTGAAGATCGGAATTTGATCAGTCAGGAAAAAAGCATCAAAAGAATCAGATCTGCATTGCTCAACTCTCATCCAAAAACTTTTAATACCTTGTCGTCTAGAATCTTCATGGAATGTGAGCAGACATTCACAAGAGAATAATCAATCAAAAGAGCTGTTAAAACTAAGGAATCAATCCCAGTTAGGCTTGTTATGAAAGAAACACTGTCTGGACAATTTCATGTCAATGGGAATCTTTCCAAATTATTTGAATCATATACATAAAATCTTCTAGAAGAAACATTGGCCAATGAAACAAATAAAACAAAACAAAAGATTCCTGGGAAAAGACTGAAGGGTAATGAGAGAGAGAGAGGGGGGGAGGAGGGAGGGAGAGAGAGAGAGAGCAATCTGCCTGCCTTATTCCAAATCTTTAAGATTTAGTGAATTTGGAGGAAGGAGGAATCCTACACTGAGGAATCTCAGGGTCATAAAATTCTTATTTCAGATAGGCAAATCTCCAGCAAGTGACAGAAGATATAGATGCTTTTAAAAACTGCAGAGTTATTCTAAATACTGTTTGGGGAATATGATTTATCTACAATTCTACTTCAGAAATATATGCCTTTTTATAGACATTGACATAAAAATACTTTATGATTTGGGAAAGAAGTTTGTGTTATGTCAAATTATCTGAGATATGGAAAGAATAACAAAATTGAAAGATGTCTGTGTAATGTTGGATCATAGACCAAAAATGGGTAACATCAATATATGAAGAACATTGACTTTATTAAGCATAAAGTATAGCAATAAAGATTGAGGGGAGACAGCTTTACTCCCAAGTTAAAATCATGGATTGATGTTATATATTTGCTCTCTGTTTTTCAACTGGACTGTAGATAATAGAAAGACTGGCCAAATAATACTCTGTGGTGATCAACGTTTAATGCAGAGTTAAAAACCCATCTGTTTTCTCTATGCATTGAATATACTTTTACTTTTCTATATTTTCCCTTTTCTATTTTATTTTCTTTCTTTTATTTCTATATAACAAAACTTTTTAAGACCACAGGAAGATCCATTTCAAGAAATTTGAAGGTATACATAAAATACTAGTTAAGTATTTTCAGTAATTATAAAACTAATCACTTAAAACAGATCATGGAGGAGATTTTTGAATATACATTTTAATTCATGAGTTTCTTAGGCTTCTGGATCTGAATCTTCAAGGTTTATTATCTTGGAATAGCTTAGAAAGGTCTCAATGTAGAACTAACAAGGATAATTAGTGAATGGATTTCTGGAGTTTACTACATTCTTTTGCAAAAAATAAATTTTAAAAAAAATTACACTTCCCCCCCACAAACTACCAAAAAAAAAGAAAGTAAAAAGACAAAAATACAGAAAGAATAAAGACAAAGAAATAGAAAGAAGATTCCCATTCCTTTGCAGTAAATTTAAGTACAATTACAAAATTATCTCTTACTCTATGATTACAAAAGAAAGTTCATTTTCTATTATCAGTATTTCTAATCATAAAAACTATAATTCATAAGTGCATTTCTTTCCATTTTATGCAAAAAATCCCTAAGGGGTTTCCTGTTAGATTTGCATGAAGAGTCAGACGCGGAGTGCTTCAGTGAAGAGTTTATTAGTGACTACAGCTCATAACAGACCCGATTTGGCTGGGCTGCGGCTGCTACTTATAGCCAGCAGCCGCAGTTGCCAGCCAATCAGAGTGCAGGGTTTTCCCGCACTTTTTAAACCAATCATATTTGACATTTTACAAGAACAGTTCAAACTAAACCAATGACATTCAAACCTGCATACATAACACCCCTCCCCACCAGGTTCAGTCCATACCAAACCCCAACCTATCTAATGCATTCTTTTAAATAGGTGGGGCTCTTACGTGTATGTTGAGACCTTCGTGGTTCAGAAGTTTTAGTGTTCTCACCCAGTGAGAGAGGAAATGTGTCTGTTGACATTTCCCTATTCGGGCTTCCAGTGAAAGAAGACCCTGTTTGAGTGTTACAATCTGGTGTCTCCTCCCAACCCATCTCCAAACCAATGTCAGCACCCAAGTCAGGTAGTGATGTGCAATCTTCCACTTCTAAGGATGGATTTTGGCATTGTGACAGGTTTTGGGATGGTTCCTGTCGTAATGGCTTGTTACACACAGGGTTGATTCTTGTTTGCTGATTATCCTCCTGCTCCTCCCCTTCCCCCCTAGAAAAAACATCAGGTGAGGGAATTAGAGAGGAACAATTGCGATGTTCCTGAGGTAATCTGGATCTGAGCTGATCAATGTGCCTGCTCCAGAGGACTCCATCCTCAGTTTGTACCCTGTAAGAACGAGGGCCCGTGATTTGAGTTATTTCAGCAGGAATCCATGAAGGTTCACCCATAAGGTTCTTAGCATAAACAGAATCACCCACACTGAATGTGCAAACTTTGGAAGTGGAATCTAGTGGTGCGTTGGGTGCGTAAGTGGGATGAAGGCGGTCAAGGGAAGACCTAAGTTTCCTACCCATCAACAACTCTGCTGGGGATAAGTTATTTGATGGGTTAGGAGTGATGTGCTGAACACTAAGAAGTTTTTCAACTTTCTCAGTGATGTCCCCAGGACCCAGTTGCTGAAGCTTTTCCTTGGTAAAACGTACCATGCGTTCAGTCCGGCCATTAGCTGAAGGGTGCCCAGGGGCTGTCAGGGCATGTCTGATACCCTGTTGTGCTAAATAGGATTCAAAAAGGTTGGATGTAAATTGAGGGCCATTGTCAGAGACAAGAACATCAGGTAACCCGTGGGTTACAAAAAGCTTTTTAAGCTGCTTGATGACAGCATCAGTTGTGGTGGATGTCATAGGGATGACCTCTAGCCATTTGGAATATGCATCAACTATAATAAGGAAGGTGTGCCCTTTGGTAGGGCCTGCAAAATCAATGTGAATCCTAGACCATGGGCCCCTAGGACATTCCCATTCCTGTTTGGGGGCGAGAGGTGGGGCAGGCCTGACTACCTGACAGTTGGGACAATATGCAACCCAGTTTTCAACCATTTTGTCAATACCTGGCCACCATACATAACTCCTGGCCAATCCCTTCATCCTTACAATACCAGGATGACCCTCATGTAACATTTCCAAAACCTCTCTTTGCAGTTTTGCAGGAATAACCACCCTGTTACCCCACAAAATACATCCTCTTAATACAGATAATTCAGTTTGCCTGGACTTAAAAGGTTGGGCAAGGTGAGGTAGATCTTGAAGAGGCCAACCTTTCTTAATCCAGCCTATAATAGGAGCCAATAAAGTGTCTTTGGCAGTCTCTCTGGCAATTTCAGCAGCGTGTACTGGAAGCTTGGCAACAGTTTCTAGGAAAAAGGTGTGTGCCTCAGGTTCAAAGTTCTCCTTGTGACAAGGAAGTGGGCAACGACTCAAGGCATCAGCATGTCCAATGTCCTTGCCAGGCTTGTGGATAAGTTTGTATGCATAAGCAGCAAGAAATTCAGTCCACCTCAGCATTCTTGGTGACAGAATCGTGGGCGTAGGTTTGTCTCCTGCCACAATGCCTAACAGAGGTTTGTGATCTGTGACAATGGTAAATGTTCTCCCATAAAGATATTCATGGAATTTCTTGACAGCTGCAATAATTGCCAATGCTTCCTTGTCCAATTGGCTGTAATTCCTCTCTGCTTTGGTCAAAGTGCGAGAGTAAAATGCAATAGGGGCTTCCCGCCCTCTTCCGCTTGTCGGAAATGTTGGCGAGATCGTTTCCCTCCAAATACATTTGGAAACGATCTGCATACGAGTCCCAGTCTTCTGCCGTCGGATCGACGGGGCTGGGGGTGTTCAGCGCAGCCATCTCTCTCAGCTTGTTCTCTGCGTTGTCTTCTCTTCGGGAAGGATCCCACCTTCGTCGCCAGTGTTAGATTTGCATGAAGAATCAGACACGGAGTGCTTCAGTGAAGAGTTTATTAGTGACTACAGCTCATAACAGACCCGATTTGGCTGGGCTGCGGCTGCTACTTATAGCCAGCAGCCGTAGTTGCCAGCCAATCAGAGTGCAGGGTTTTCCCGCACTATTTAAACCAATCATATTTGACATTTTACAAGAACAGTTCAAACTAAACCAATGACATTCAAACCTGCATACATAACATTTCCAGTTAGCCACAAATATAGATATAGGTAGTCCTTGACTTACAGTCATAACTGAGCCCACAATTTATGTTGTTAAGACATTTGTTAAATGAATTTTGCCCCATTTTATGACTTTTCTTGCCACAGTTGTTAAGTGAATCACTACAGTTGATAAGTTAGAAACAGTTGTTAAGTGAATCTGTCTTCCCCATTGACTTTGCTTCTCAGAAGGGCACAAAAGGTGATCACATGACCTTGGGATACAGCAACGGTCATAAATATGAACCAGTTGCCAAGCACCTGAATTTTGATCACATGATCATGGGGATGCTGCATAGGTTGTCACTATGAAAAATGGTCATAATGGTCATTAGAGACCTTCAAATTTCTAGGTTCTATCATATCACAAGACCTAAAATGGACACCTAACATCAAAAATGTCATCAAAAAAGCATAACAAAAAATGTTCTTTCTGCGCCAACTCAGAAAGTTCAAACTGCCCAAGGAGCTGCTGATCCAGTTCTACAGAGGAATTATTGAGTCTGTCATCTGCACCTCTATAACTGTCTGGTTTGGTTCTGCAACCCAACAGGACAGACACAGACTTCAGAGAGTAATTAGGACCACAGAAAAAACAATTACCACCAACCTGCCTTCCATTGAGGACCTGTATACTGCAGGAGACAAAAAAAGGGCTGTGAAAATATTTACAGGCCCCTCACATCCCGGACACAAACTGTTTCAACTCCTTCCCTCAAAACAACACTATAGAGCACCGCAAATAACTAGACACAAGGACAGTTTTTTTCCCGAACGCCATCACTCTGCTAAACAAATAATTCCCTCAACACTGTTCAGCTATTTACAAAGCCTGCACTACTATTACTATTAATCTTCTCATCACTCCTTATCACCCATCCCCTCCCACTTATGACTGTATGACTGTAACTTTGTCGCTTGTATCCTTACTATTTATATTGACTGTTTCCTAGTATGATTTGATTGCTTATTGTACCCTATGACTATCATTAAGTGTTGTACCTTAAGATTCTTGACTCTTGACGAATGTATCTTTTATGTACACTGAGAGCATCTGCACCAAGACAAGTTCCTTGTGTGTCCAATCATACTTGGCCAATAAAGAATTCTATTCTAATTCTTTAAGTCACATTTTTCAGTTCTGTTGTAACTTTGAATGATCACTAAATGAACTGTTGTAAGTTGAGGACTATATTGTTTTCTTCTAAGCAAAGAAGTTGATTTGACCATCTCTGCAAGGTCAGTCATCTTCACCAGCTATTCCTCCTTGTGAGCGTTATGAACCTTTCTACCTTTCCCTTTAAGTGAGCCTGGAATTATAGTCATGCCAATTGTTAAGTGGGTCATCACATGATGATCTGAATTTTACAATTTTTTTTTGTGATTATTGTGCCAATGTAGTCATTAAATGAATCTGTGGCTGTTAAGCAAGTACTTGGTCATTAAATGAACCCATTGTCTGCAATGGGTCTTTTTCACTGGAAACCAGAAGTAAATGTGAGAGATGGACGCTTTTTTTTTTAATTACATTTATATGCCGCCCTTCTCCAAAGACTCAGGGCGGCTTACAATTTTTGGGATACAACCCAATGCGCTCAGCAATAGCTTAAGAAATATGAAATATAAATAAATGTCAGTTTTCAGCATAAAGATTTGTATATCACAGTCATACGACTGCAATTGGACATAAATGCGGGCTGGTTTATAAACATTCCAATTGTGGTCAGGTGACTGTGGCGGGGTGGAGCTCTGGCCATTTAATCCGGGTTGTAGCTACCTTTTTTTTTTTTGGTCCATCATAACTGAACGCTCATTAAGCCACCAGTCATAAATCAAGGACTACCAGTATATCTCAATCCTTTATTCTGTATATAAACTATTCTAAGGGTTAATGAGTGTGTGTGTGTGTGTGTGTGTGTGTGCAGAAAACCAATCTGTGACAGCAACTGCATCTTTGTGTCGCTGCGCAGCACACAGGGCGTATTATAAACCATTCATAGTGATCTTATTGCTACTTAACAGCTGCTCTGGGTACATAATCCTTCCCTGCTGTGGTAATAAAAGCCTAACACATATCTTTGTTGACTCAGGAAGCAAATAACTTGTTCAAATAACAGGAAGCAAATGATCATGTTCAAATATCAAGAGCACATGTGGGCTTCTATAATAGGAGATGTTATGCACTTCTTTCTTTTCAGTTACGTCTATTAGTGGAAGAAATATTTATAGTGATCACCCTCCATTTAGGTAGAATTCTAATTTTTAAAATTTTCCCCTATGAATGATACGGCAATACGGGTCACTCTCTTCCACAGGATGGGGAACTCATCTTAATTCACCCCTTCAATAAATTGTGATTTCTAAAACTTTAGTAATAATGAACAATCCTGGCCAGAGGTTGCAATAAACATACAGGAAAAAGCACTGTGAGAAAAAATTACAATCTTAGCGCTTTTAGTTTAGGGGAAAAAATGATGGTAATGATTTTTCATGGGCTCATTGGTTGCTTTTTGGTTATCTATGATTTTGTCACATGTCTTCTGCAATATGAAAATTTAAATACAATTTCTACTCTTCCTAAAAGACAAACTGGTTTCTATAGGCTAGAATGTTACGGGAAAACCACTGAAGATGAAATTGCAGGAGGAAACCTGCATTACTCTGATAACACTATTCTGGTAGCTAAAAATAAAACTGATTTGCAATTCTAGTAATTAAAGTCAAGGACATAATGAAAATATGGCACTAAGCTAAATCTAAAGAAGTCCAAACTAATGACAACAAGCACTATATAGCAACCAACTTTAGGACAGTGAGGATTAATTAAAGTGGTGGATAGTTCTTGCCTTTTTTAAGATCCACTATCCACAATAAAGGAACCAGTAGTCTTACCTGGCCTGCACCATATGATATCTCCTTCCATTTTAAGATTCCTTCCATTTACCCAACATAAAGATGGACATTTTCCTCTGAAAGAATTGCTGATAAATTATAGGAGTTATTTAGCATTTGCTTCTACTCATTTGAGAACAAGCAAATGGGAAAATGTTCAAACAGCTATAGACCAGGGTTGTCAAACTCAAAGCCTGCAGGCTGGGTCCATGCTTAGATTTGGCCCATGGGCCTGCCCTAAAAACAGAGAAGGACCGGCCCATGGTGCCTCTGCCAGCAAAAATGGAGGTTGGGAGGGCTACGTGCAGCCCTCCCAGGCTCTATTTTCGGCCACAATGGCCTCCTGAAGCCAGAGGACCAGTGGAAATGCAGCTCAGGGAGGCCGTGTCCAGCCTGCCTGGGTTTTGTTTTCGCTGGCAGAGAGCTGCAGAAGGCCAGCGGGGCCAAAAACGGAGCCTCAATGAGTGACATCGAGCTGGCCATGTCCCACGGCCATGCTCCACAGCCATGCCCCATGGCCCGCTGAGGTCAAATACGTCCCTCAATGAAATCAAGTTTGACACCCCTGCTATAGACTAACTTGGAAGATTGAGCTGAAGACTAATCTTCATTGCTTATGATGAGCTGCTTGCCAGGTGAATTTTAACCTTTTAGTAACACCTCAACAGGTCTCTTTTTTCTCTCCCTGTTGAATTTCCTCTTCCTTTCTCATTTCCTTCCCTGAGGCTAGGTTTTGTTTTTTTTAATGCAGCTCTATTATCTACTGTAGATCTTCCCCTGACTCTGTCTTTCCTCCATTTATTTCTTCTGCTGGAAGCTTTGTAGGTATTTGTTAGTAGTTGTGTTTCATTGTGTGACAGTGGTTAGTGTGTGAGACAATGATTGGTACAGTATATGCAGATAAGGGATGAATTAAGTTAAAAATAGACTGCTTAATCAATGCCTAGTAATGCAATTACAATACTGTACTATCATAAACCTGTTCTTTTTCGAAATGTAGCTTCTGAGAGACACATATGTTTATCTATCAGAAGCTACATGTGTATAGAAATATCCAGTCACACAGATACATGTATTTTATTTACATATATGTCATATCTTCACGTAATTAATTTCAGCTGAAGGTGGCCACACCAGCCAGGGCACAGGATATTTTTACTCTGTTGATAATTTAGTTCCATTCCTTTTTAGTGGGTCATCTTAAATTCAAAGTCATCTTCCTTTCTGTCAGGCTCCTTGCCTTGAACTTGGTGGAATTGTCAGGGCACTCAAAGTAATCTTGCTAGATAAGAAAACTACTTTCCACAGTTGATTGCCCTCTGTCAACATACAATGAAGAGACTTCTTATAGCTCCAGTGGTTAATTATGGCTTTTCCGCCCCTGCTTTTCACAAAGTTTGATATTTTGCCCTGCATTTTCAAGCCTTAGATCTAGGCAGCTGACATTTCTGTCCCAAATGCTAACTCCTAACATAACTCCCACACTTTCAGGTGAATACAGCACTACTTGGTTAGCTATGATTGCTGTACTCTTTTTTTTTTACAAATATGAATTTCTACTTTATCTGTCAAAGAGATTGGACAGAAGAATGCTATATTAGGAGCTAGCAGATATATGCAACATTATTCTAGTACATTGGAAAGTTGACAGGATATTTTAATTTTAGTGAGACTTTTGTCCCTCTGTGCCTCCAGTTTGCTCCATAAAGAAGAATATGCATAAAAACAGATAATCCACTGTCTGAGGGCAGAATTAGAAACTAACAGAAGGTTGAGTGCAATATCAAAAGAACCTCTGATTTGAGCTTTCCTACTGTTATATAAATATAACATTAAAAAATACTTTATTGAACAGAGTTTTCTGTCTGTACCTTTTTCTATAATTTAATAATGTTGGTCAATGACATTGACAACAAAATGTAAAAAAGTTTGTATATCAAATCAGGGGAAAAAATCACTCCAATTGCTTTAAACTCCTCTTTCTTGTTCATTGGACAAACACACATGTACACACACAAAATTCAAGTATTAAAACCAGAGCCTAGTAGTAACCTACTGCTAACCTTAATCACATGTACATTTGTTCTTACAGATTTGCTAATGATTCTTTTGTCCATTGAGTATTAAGGACAGGTGTATGGTTTGTGATATTTTGATGCATTCCAAATGCTTGGGAAGTAATTAAGCAGAACATTTACACCCTTGACAAGTAGCAGGTTGAAAATCCTATGAATTTCAGTTCCAAATATGGCAATAGTTAAATAGTTCATTCCATATGGGTTAACACACTGATTCATTAACTGCATCAGCAACGTTCATTAGAATGTTCAGCAGTGAACGTTCAATAAAGATTCCGAGATAGCTAATGTACACAAGATGATATGTTAAGATCACACAGTCTTAATACTTTTAAAGCAGCCTTCCAAACAATGTACAAAATTATGTCTTTCTTAATTATGTCTTTCTATTTTTAAAGATAATAGTATGGGACCCACAATTCACTCTTCCCAGACTGTAATAATTTCAGGATTTCTGTGGCAGAAACAGCATCAGGATTAAAAACAAGAAGTCCAAATATTTATTTCTTTTAATCACCTTAGAGCAGGGTGTCAAACTTGCAGCATCACATGATGTATAGTGACTTTTTTCCTCTTAGCTAAACTAGGTGTGGCTATCGCCAGTGCATGACGCATCTGACCTGCAGTCCATGAGTTTGATAGCCCTGTCTTAGAGGCTGCCCAAATCCAAAAACTTGGTCAACTTAAATGGAAGATAACACTCCAGAGAAAAACCACAGGCCCAACAACCATCTTACCCACAAATTTGGGAACAAAACCAAGTTTTTTAAAAATTGGAACATGAGGTTTCTGTCTGGACAGAAAACAGGTGCTGTGTTAGACAAGGTACATTTTTAAGGTCCTGATGGTTGACATTGTTTAACTGAAGGTCCCTGACATTTCTTCATTCTGCCTGATTTTATTAGATGCCAGAAACTATTTAAGATAGGAAGTCCCTTCAATAATTAGGTTTTGTATCTTGAAGCAAATGTTTCAACTGAAGCATTTTAAATGTTGAAATTGAATAAATTCCCAATAGTTCTCTTAGGTGTATCAAACTCAGTTTTAAGTATCAGTTCCCTTTACATAAAAAAAAACCTTAAGTACTCATTTGCACTTTTAAAAGAATTAAATCCTGTGTCATTGGAGAAACTGACCTAAAGAATGATTAATGTTAATATACTGTAATTAATAAGCATGGTAAAGAGAACAATAAATATAAAAATGCTTTTCAATCTTTTTAAAAATAAAAGGAAAATGAGAGAGAAGACAGAAAAGTGGGGGGGGGAATGTGAACCCAGGCTACACAGAAAACCTCCATTTAGGATACTTTCAAGCATTCTGTAAATAAAAAAAGAAGCTTTGTGAACAAATGTAAAACAAGCAGATGTCTAATTAAATGCTGAAGATAAAACAATATTGCATCCCACATTTCCCTCATCTATTAATCTCTGCTGCTGACAGCCAAAGACTGTAGTTTGTTGCAGGGTTTTCACAAGCCTATTAAGGACAGAAAGGCCTTGGTGAATGTTTATTGCAAGTCAACATGACAGTATGCCATCAAATACAATTGGGAGAGGGTTTTAATAATGTAAGAGTTACTATTTGTTTAAGGACTTGATTAACAGATAACAAATCTCAATTTAATTGTTCAAGCAATTATTCTTTTTATGAAAGAAACTTCTGACATCAAGTCGACAATATCCACAGGCAAGTTGCTCCATTTTCTTAAAAACGATAAAAGAGTTTTCCATTGAATGAATCAAAGGCTATTGTGATTATTACCTATAATATATTTAGATATTTGTGATTATTGTGATTATTACCTATAATATATTCAGAGAGCCTAGATACTGGTTTGAAATTTTAAAAAATGATTGATTGTTTTGCTCCATGAGGCAAACTTAGAGAAAAACATTATATATGGATATTTTTTTGAAAAGTCACTGTGTAAAAAAATGTTTCTTGACATTTTCTTGTGGAATTCATAAGATTGATGTACTAATGACATTATAATACAATAGTAAAGCATCTATCTTGCAAATAGAAGGTTCAGAAACTATATTCAGTTTCTGAAAGTTCCAGTTAAACATGATCAGTGATAAGCAAACGTTTTCCCATCACCTTGCAGAACCTCTGTCAGTTAATAATGCAACTTCTGATTGTTTTTCATAAGGTCTGGCTAACATATTGATCCTGCTCAGAGGAATAAATTGTACCTTTATTAGATCAGACATGAAGGTATACCAAATAATTTTTTTTAAAAAACACACAGAGGTTTAAAGATGGCAATATGAACAACTGAGCTATATTATAGTACCTACCTGGAACAATTGTTGATGCAATTATTATATTTGATATTTCATCATATATAAATATATAGTACATCATATATAGTACATATGATACTATTTCCTTTATGTCTAGTAAAATCTAATAGAATAGTTTAAGTGGTGGAGTCATTTCACACTTTATGTAATTAAAGTTAACTAAATTAAACACCCAAGCCTAAGACTGAGGCTAGCAAAGAGAAAACCAGTACTGTAGTAGTACTCAGACTAGGCAGAATTGTTCTGTAAACATGAACAGAAGGTCCTTAGGAAGGTAGGAAGGGAATGATCTAAAAAAAACCCTGTGATTTAAACTCTGGAGCAGATACAGAAACAGGGTTGGATTTATGTGAGTCTGCAGGAGACTGATCTTTGTGCACATAATTTCTATTTCACATCCAAGAAAGCAGTTGTGCGTGGTTTTATCACCTTTGTGGGCTTCTTTGTAAGCAAGTCCTTCAATATGGGATTAAATGTCTACAGACTTGAAATTTATTGCCTTTTGTTGATATGAAGTTTGTCAGCAGCCACTCATAATTTACAAGAAAATAACTTCATATGAATGAAGCATCAAAAAGTGTCAGCAGATGATGGCCCAAAGGCTCATTCTATTTCATAAAGGTCCTTTGAGGCTAGTCTGATTCAAAATCTGTGTTTAATTTGCACCTTACTCTGGACATTTATTCTGGACATTCTGAAAAGCAAAACGTATCGATTAATTCCTCTGTGGTGAGAAGAGCAGCTAATGGTCTAATAATGGTCTTAATAATAATATTAATAATGGTATTAATAATAATAATAATAATAATGGTCTGTGGTTTCTTCCCCAAACCCTAAAAACTTTTAACCTTAGACTGTCTACTATTGACCTCACCCCTTTCCTAAGAGGTCTGTAGGGGGTGTGCATAAGCGCACCAACGTTTATGTCTTTTTTACTGTCCCATTGTTTCTTTTTATTTTTCTTATATGTATCCATTTCATCTATTCATAACTATGTTTATACTTATACCTATTATCTTGTAAGCGATTGACAAATCAAATAAATAAATAAAGTTCTTTCCTTTTGCATCTCGATTATCAAGGCATACACATTGCTTAGCTGTGATTCCCTTTACCATGGCTTATCTAATAAACCATATTAGTTCATACAGTACGTGTTCATCCATAATGTGGCTTTCTTCTCTGTGACTTAGTGGGATATAAGAACACAAACATTATAGCTTGCAAACCACCATTTATGTCTTAATGCAATGTGCTATGCCAAGCAATTGTGACCTATTTCACAAGTCATGGTCAAAGAATTTTGGCTTTGTGCAATATGTGACAGCACTCTCATAAGAACTATTATAGCAGTGATCATATTGCTTGTGAAAATCTTGGCCCCAAACCTGTAGCCTTGCTTAATGTGGAAGCAAATAATTGCCCCTTTCATGCATTTTTAAATATGTAAATGCCTACTGGAACATTTTTTTATTCACATACATTTAATGGTTCTAGTCACATATCAAGCTCCTACTGCAGCCTTCCATGGTTAGAGATAGAAGACTGGAGGCTCCATGGCCAATTTAAAATCCAGCAGAATCAATATAGTAAATATATTAATAGCAGATAAAGAACACAGGCAGGTTAACGGTTCCTCAACTTCTCCCTTCAAAGTCAATGGGGCAAATGTTGCAAATAGTGATCATGTGACCTTGGGACATTGCAACTGCATGGAATTCACCTAACCATGACCACTGGACCACTATTGCCATTGTTAGTGCAATCACATGACTTTGGGCTTTAGAACTACATTACTTAGCAGTGGAGTTCCTGGACCCAATTACCATTATTGGGGACTAACTGTATTCAAAATTGCCAAACAGACAAAGATGATAAAAGTCTGCCTTCATTTCCCTTTCTTGCACAATTATTACATGAAACATTACATTAATAATACATTAAGTGTAGGGACACGGTGGCTCAGGGGCTAAGACGCTGAGCTTGTCGATCAGAAGGTTGGCAGTTCAGCGGTTCAAATTTCTAGCACCGCATAACAGAGTGAGCTCCCGTTATTGTCCCAGTTTCTGCCAACCTAGCAGTTCAAAAGCACCTAAAAAATGCGGGACTACTTTGGTGGGAAGGTAACAGCACTCCCTGCACCTTTGGAATTTAGTCATGCTGACTACATGACCATGGAGATGTCTTCGGACACTGTTGGCTCTTCATCTTAGAAATGGAGATGAGCACCGCCCCCTAGAGCCAGAAACGACTAGCACACATGTGCAAGGGGACCTTTACCTTTCTTTACCTTTAAGTATTATTACTAAATCTCCTAGGTATTGTTCAGTACAATATATACTTCTTGTTTCATTACAGTAACTGACCAACTAACTTTAGAGACACCCTCAACAACAAAATTATTTTATGCTGATACAGAAAACGAATGCTTCCAGGGGCAGTCATTATCTAGAGAGGATTGATGTCCCAGATGCATAGTTACTTAGCTATTATCATCTATTAATTTTTAAGCTGGTTGTTCGGCTAATATTTCAACAATCATTTACTAATTAATTTACTTCCAATTTTATTGGAAGTAAACGATCCCATTAAAACAATCTTAGTATTGTGTTCATTTTTTATTTTTCCCTCACTTTGCCAGTCCCCATTGTCTGGCTGTCTATGAAAATTTTTGTTTGGCTCCTCTTAAGTTGGGAGGAAATAAGGAATAAAAGCCTACCTCTCACCCCATATTATAACAATAAAGAGCTGAAATAGCTATTGACTGCATATTGCAGTTTGAATGATTTTGTTGTTTATATTTTTTAAAGTAAAAGTGTAATCATAACACTGCAACTGATTTATTATACTGATGTAGGATAAGTCACAATATCTTGAAACAAATGGAATTGCTTTCAACAATGGCAAATGTAATTGTTCTATTTTAACCATTCAATTTTTTAAAAATTATGCAGAGAAAGCTTCAACAACGTCAGCAACATTTTAAAGAAGAATACTTGATGGGCAAAATGATGCAAATGGAGACCAGGGCATTCAGAAAGCAGACTGCAGTTATGAAAGAAATAAAAGCTGAACAGGCTAAATTGGACATTTGGAAAGAAAGATGAAGCAAAAACTGAAAAGAAAACAGAATGAATAAGACAAAATGAGAAAGCAAAATAAATGAGATAATGGAGATTTACTAACAGTTTATTCTGAATCATATTCCCTTGTTGTTTTCCCATTCTCAGGAAAACACCTGGAAGGGAAATTTTGCATGGAAAATAACAGGAAAGATTAAAGAATTATTCTTTCAACTGCTGTTGTGTGATAATTTTGCTTCTGGTGATAGTACCTCATTGTCTCCTTTCAGTAAATCAGTGAAGTAATGAAGGCTTTGAAGCCATATTTTAAATATTGTTGATTCCTTCCATGTAACAGAAGTTTTAATAGATTGCAACAGGGTAGAAAGCCCTTTCGGGTAGTCCTCAACTTATAGCCATTTATATAGTGACTGAACTTATGATGGCACTGGAAAAAGTGACTGGCACTTAAAACCATCACAGCATTCCCACAGTCACATGATCAAAATTCAGGCAGTTGGCAACTAGCATGTATTTTTGATGGTTGCAGTGCCCTGGAATCATGTGATCGCCATTTGAGACTTTCCCAGGCAACTTCCGACAAGCAAAGTCAATGGGGGTAATTGGATTTGCTTAACAATCTCATGATTCGTTTAACAACCATGGCAAAAAAGTTGCAAAATCAGATGTGATTTACTTAACAACTGCCTTGCTTAATAAAGGGATTTCTGGTCCCAATTATGGTTATTAGTCAAAGACTACCTGTAGAATAGAATTCGTTATTGGCCAAGTGTGATTGGACACACAAGGAATTTGTCTTGGTGTAAATACTCTCAGTATACATAAAAGAAAAGATACATTCATTAAGAATCAAGAATCATAACGTACAACACTTAATGATAGTCATAGGGTACAATCAAATCATACTAGGAAACAGTCAATATAAATCATAAGGATACAATTATATATGAATAGTATATGAATTAGGACTCTAAGTCTTAAGACACACCACTAGTCAGCACAGAGGGCCTCACAAGTTATTACCAACTTCTCTTTGATAAAGCCATCAAATATAAAAGACTCAAGCCAGTGCCCCCTTTAAGAAAATCAAGAAGCATCAGCTGAAAGGAAAACTCAGAGCAGCCTGCTAATGGCTATTACAAAAGTAATAAAAGCTGACCACAGAAATACATAAGTAGATTCATTAAAATAAGGGCAATCAGGCTAAAAATAAATTCTCCAAGGTAAAGCGAAACTCCCTTTTTCCTGTCCCTGACAGGAATTCAAGTTTCAGCTGTGGTGTTCACTCTGTTTTCAAAAAAATTAGAACAACAATCTTCAAAATTTAGCAGAAAATTAAGGGAGTTTTTCCTGTACTCATAATGCAAAGTTCCAAGAACTTAGTCACCAATCCAGGGATCTATTCTGAGAAAGAGAAATGGGACTTCAACAGGAACCTCTGCTACAGAATCTGCTAATAAAATGTAACAACCCAAATTATTTAGGGTACTTTAATTTTTACTCCCAATGATGCCATACATCAATTCCTAAGATTTCTTTGAATACTCTGAGGGAATACAGACTTGGTCCTCAGAATGGGGAACAAATTATTAGGGGAAGAAATTCTGAAATGATTATTCAGTCCTAGAAATTCAAAATAACCAGGCCTTGTTTGGTTTGGTATAAGTTGTGGTACAAAGAAACTGCTAAACTTTCAAGGTTCTATTATTATACCCTCAATAATTAACAGCCCATCTGAAATCCTTGCTGTTCCTGTTTCTTGGTCTTACCTACCTTGAAGGAACCTTTATCTGTAGACTTCCGGAGCTCAAGTGACATTAGAACATCAAGAAGTTCAAAACTGACAGAAGAGTTCTCATTTGAAACCATCTTGTGAATGATTTCAAAAGGTGAGAGAAGCCAGGGAAAGATTAGAGAAGAATGAAAATCTCCAAAGGTTAAGACAGAGCCAACATTCTTGTTCTTGTCTTCACCAGATCAGAAGCAGCATAAATGTCCAAGTCTCTGAAGGATAAAGTGTGTTTGTACTTTCAACATATGCTTTGTGTTTGCATGGAAAATGTCAGCAAGCATCTGGAGCAGGTATGTGACATCCATTTTGACATACTGAGCACTGTCAATGAAAGAAATAAAGATTTATCTTGCTTTTCTAGAAAGGTAGAAAATGCATTGTGTGTGTTTTTTATAACTATCATAACAACAGAATGTGCACACATCGAAATGTCATGAGCAGTACAAAGTTGGCCTCTGAGAAGAAAAGAAAATCTATCAGGAGCTTCCAGTTGGACTGATGAATCAAGAAAGAAGTGAAATATTTTCTCTCTGGGAATAGGTATTTCTTCATAAATTTGAGAAGCATGGGAATTATTCTTCTCTTGGTTATTTATACCTAAATCGTGTCATCTTATGGTAATAGTTCCTATTAACTCTTTCCAAGTACAGTGCAGCAAATTACCTACAAAATTTGCATAACTTGAAATAATTCATATTGTTAGTTTCAAGAAAGAGAGAAATGCTGACTTCAGGCACTGATTTAGAACTGCACTGTGACAGCAAAAAGATTTTGTTGTTGTTGCTGTCATGAATATTATTTCCACAGCTAAATACTCCTCTTGAAACAAAACACTACAGTTTGTTGTTTTATAAGGACAAGATACTATTGCCATATGAAGAAATTCCCAATGCAAACATCTTTGAGAATGACTGCAAATGCAGCTCATTCTACCCAATTCACTCCACTTGGAGGTATCATCTGACCATCACTAAGAAGTCTCAGGATGATTCTAGGTCTCACCAAGAAATAAGTTTTCCTGAAAAAGTGGAGACCAACTGATTTGAGCCTTACAAAGCATACATTGAGAACTACAAATTAGAGTGAGGTGCCAAAATTAGGAATACATTTTGAATTAGACATCTGTTTGGAATAAAAGAACCAAACACAGCTCACAATCCCTTTACACAAAATCCATTTCTGATTAATGCATGCTTTCTTTATTTCAACGGTCCAATAACATCATTTGTTGCTACCATAGTCACTAATAAACAAATTCCTTGTTGTTTCCTATGAACCACCCAGATATCTTGTCAACAGAGTAAATACCAACCAATAGGTTTACCCTTTATTGGCCTTGTTCTAGAGTAGTTTGGCAGTTTGAAACATAGAATAGATCCCACTTGATAAAAAGTGTCCACAAAAGAAACTTAAAACAAGATGGATGGACAACATCAGCAAGTATTGTGGGCCCAATTGGCAAAAGAAAGTTCCGGACGTATTGGTTGGAAACATGTGGAAGAGGCCTTCATCCTTCAGTGGATAGAGAATGGCTATGATGATGATGATGACGATGACACAGATGTTTTCAAAAATAAGTGTAACCCAAGTAAAGTAATGGATAATTGTTAATCGATTAAGCATGTCTGATATTGCAGTTTGTTTGTTTGTTTGTACCCTGCCTTTATTATTTTTACAAACAATCCAAGGCACATCTTCCTCCTCCTATTGTCCCTACAACAACCTTGTGAAATGGGTTGGATCAAGAAAGTGACTGGCTCAAAGCCACCCAGCTGGCTTTTGTGGATTGGCTAAGGCAGGACTTGAACTCACAGCCTCTTACTTTCTAGCCTGATGCCTTAACCACCGGACCAAACTGGCTCTGTTGCTTGATTATCTTGGCTTAACTGTATATTTTTTAGTTTTTATAGTCACCAGGGAGTTAAATTTAGCAGTTTCAGTAAAACAACAAACAAAAAAGCTCCTCCAAATTATAGTGTCTTTTGTCTGATCAGTAGACAAGACACAACATTTTCAGGCCTCCTTGCTCATTATAGAGATTAATCAGGGGGGAGCTAGCATGTTGTGATCACAATCATCCCACTGTTCTGTTAATTTTTACATGAAAAGGCTAAAAGTCTGTGGTGCTGTTTTATTGGCCAACCTCCTGCTAGCACAATTTTGAAAATACTTTTGGTTACTTCATCTGTGCATATAGACATACCAATTGGGTATATGTGTTTGCTGCTGGCTAAACATTTTAGGATTGGAAATCCAAATACATTTGGGGCAGGCAGGTATAGATATATGCTATTTGCCATACATTTAATAGAGCAAAAATGTATAAAATCAGCAGAGATAGATTATGTACTTCTAAAATCTACTTCTAAAATCAATTGCTATAGTAATAGCAAAACTATTTTAAATGTATTGTCCCTAGTAAAGAGTCTAAAATCGTAACCTGATTTTATTTTTTTAAAACTAAGACAATGATTAACAATATGATAGAGAAGCAGAAGAAGCATAGCCAGCTTTGCTTCTTCTGCTTCTCTATTATATTGTTAAAAAGCTTTGCTCCAGCATCCAAACATACAATATTAATATATCGAAAGGCTTCAGAGAGTAGATAGAAGATAACCAGTTGGTGTCAGGCTAGGAAAAAGCATTCAAAACTGAAGCACCAGCTGTTCCCCATACTCAGTCTGGGAGTGACAGAAAACAGCATTTTAGGGTAGAGTTTTTCAAGTGTGGTTCAAAGCCCCCTGGACTTTGCCAAGTCCTTCTCAAGGACCCACAAAATCAAAACTATTTGCCAGTGTATGTTGAAAAATAATAAAATATTAATAATATCCCTTCTGTTGTGGCCCCGCCTTGTGAGCCTGTGCTGACAGAGGAAGAGGACCTGGATGATGATGAAGAAGAGGAGGAACGGGCAATGCCTTCCTCACTAGGGCCTTCCTCCCCAGGATCTTCCTCCCTGGCAAGGTCTCCCTCCCCAGGACCTTCCTCCCTGGCAAGGCCCCCCTCTCCAGGACCTTCCTCCCTGGCAAGGCCTCCCTCCCCAGGACCTTCCTCCCTGGCAATGCCTCAGGTTTCCTCGGAAAGCCAAGAGGAACTGCCTGAGAGACGGTATCAGCACGGCCATGAGAGAGAGGAGGAGGGTTCCTGGCTCGATCCCAGGCAACATTGGAGGGAGAAACGTCAGCAGCAATGTAGGGGTGTGGGAGGGCCAGAGATTGAGCTGGACCACACCCCACCAGGTATAAAAGTGGGTGTGTCTACGTTGCAAACTCTGTATGTGACAAAGTGTAAAATGAAGCCGAGGATTCCGTCTGTGTGCTTGATTTAGTTTTTGGACTCTGAACATAAATCAATCTTCTGTGAGTACTGCATTCCTTGTTGGCTTTGAATTTGGCAGTGAGAGCCTGGGTGACTGCCAACACTCTTGTTGGGAGAGATAACTGGGATTTTGGAGACAGGCCAGCGTGACTCTCTGTGTTAATGTTCCTTACCTTCTGGGGAAGGGAAGGTGAGACAGAACACCTTCAAGCAATTGTGATAAGGGGTAGCAGCAGAAGACATGTCATTTTTTATTTTTAATATGGTAAATCTTAATAAATATAACCCAAATAACCAAAAGCTCTTTGGGATCCTCCATAATTTTTATAACTGGAAAGAGGGCCTGGGGAAAAATATTTGAGAAATACTGTCTTAGGATATAGACAGGATCATATGGGAGAAAGCATATACAATGGTGGTTGGCTGAAAAGAGCTTTATGTGTTGAACTGGGACAAATAAATGAGATAACTTGAAAAAATTATAATAACAATTATAATATACTTTATTCATTTATTAATTTATTTATTCATTTATTGTTTTTGAACTACCTTAAGAGAATCAGAAACTCAGGAAATGTCAGATAACTTGCTGCTGAGTATTTAAAATCAAAACACCAGCATATTCACCCTCCTCAGCCATCCTTCCCCAGACTGGAATTATAGTGCTTCATTAGATTTTTAATAGTGTTGATTTGTTGACAGCCCTAAATATAAGTCACAGCAATTTTCTTCCTTGCAGTGCCAAAGAAAATACTGAAAGCCTGCCAGGATGGTCTTCAGTGACGCCACACAGTAGCAATGTGGGAGGTGATGCATCACAAATGTCTACTTGTGTGGAATGATTTTAAGTTCTTTCTTACAAGGTCTCTCTATAGGTCTCAAGCAAATATCACTGTGCATAGGGATTTGCATAATTAACTGAACCAAACTGGAAATGTTGAACTCTTGTGAACAAACTTTTTGAAAAGTCCACCATTCTTAGAGTTATATTAATGCTCTTTGTCTTCCTGTCAGAAATGGTCATTAAAGCGAGTGCACAGAGAGCCATCCAAGTGTGGTAGCTGGTATTGGTGGTTGGTATTCAGTGCAAGGAGTATTAAATTAAGTCATTTGATTCATATCCTCAAATGTGGTGTTATGACTATAGCTGAACTCAAAGTTATAGTTTGTTTTGATGAGAATTCCAAGGCTTAGGCGATTAATATATTAATATAGTACATATTACCAGTAGCAGTAAATAACATAGGCAAATCAACCATTGCTTCTAACCATTCACTGACAGCAGCATCATATAAAAATAAAATGTTTTTGAAACTAAGTAAAAGGTGTGTTTGTACACACAGATTTACCTCTCCTCATTTATTTGTCTTTGGATCACACTAGAATTTATAGGCTGCTCTTTAATTATCTTCTACCTTTCCAAGTTGGTGTCCTTCTCCACAACACAAATGAAGGATAAGTTCCAAATATGCCTTGGCATGCGATCTCATAAAAACAACCCATGTAAGTGAGTTTGTTTGACTATTCCCAAGGATATCCCCTTCTCTTTATTCAACTTTAAATTAATTAAAAATAAGAATCCTCCATCGCCCCTTTTCAGAACAGGAATTCAGGAGCAAGATAACTCTATGCAACCTAAAAATAGGAAGATGTCTGTGATATCAGATTCCATGACTTAAGGAAAGTGGAGAAAGAAACCCATACTTTGGTGACTTTGACTTAGAAAGGCTACCAAGACACAAATGGTTACAGATCAAACATTGATCAGAACTTATCAGCCAAAACTTTGGTTAAAAGCCATGGATATTAAATAATATCATAAAAACACTAGTTTATGAAGGCATTCAAAAATTTTCAGGAAAAACTGCCATTTCCTGCACAGTCCAGGCTAGCAGGATTAAAATAAATTGGGTTGTTGGATGAGACTAGATTTTCTTTGGCTCCTAAGATTGGAAAAGTTCCTATAGTAGTTGTTGAATTTATTTTAGGCTGTTAGGACAATGCTGCCATTGGAGTTCTATATCCATTTTTATATAGAAAGTGAGATTTTTAATATCAGTCAGCATGACAGGAGGCATATATATTTAATAATAAATATGGCAGATTCAAGATTAAACTTATTTTGCTATGACATGTCTATAGAGTTTTATGCTGTCTTGTATGTCAGTTTTAAAAACTATGAAAGAAAAGTATCTGGTTACTCATGTGCTGACAGTATCATTCTGAAATCTCTGTGTAACCCTTCAGTCTTCTGAAATTTAAACTAGTAACTTTTGTTAAAACGAGCAAAACCTTGTATCTATCAATTATTTGATGTAAAAATGCAAGTTTTCTAAATATATAAAAGAACATCAGCAAATAAAATAAGGGAGACTAATCAAAGAAATGAATGAAAGAAATTGGCATTTCTGAAGATTTAGTTGCTGTCAATGTTATTTCGCTATTTGTCATTTGGAAATCTCTTGAGTTTTGGATGAAGTAGCTAACCTGAAGTGAATACTGGGGCATAGTTTATATAAAGGAAATTATTTTGCCCCCAAAATAGGAAATTACTTTGCCCAAAAATATTTTTTGCAGTATGATAGATATAGGTGAGCCATGGTTCATGCAACACAGCCAGAATTCTTATTTATTGTGTTCCAGCATCCTGAAATCACACAACAATATTCAGTGGCAAAATGGATGGATATTTTCATTTATTATATTTAGACACTATTTCATTTATTATATTTAGACACTAGATACCAGAATAAAATCAATTAAACAAGAATAAAAATAGCAAAATAACATGTCTTATATTCTGACATTATACAGCTTTCATTAACCTGAGCCATCAAAAGCACTCTGGAAAAATTCTGTCTTGACAGTCTTATGAAAAATAGTAAAGAAATATGCCATTTAAATTTTAAATGGAAAGTGTTTCGTAATGGAAATAAAGCATGAGAAACAATGACTTCCTTTCTCTGATTGTTTGGTCAAGGGGGGGCGACTTCAAATGCATGTCCCTGGAGGAGGTATCTTTCAAATTCTGAGGTTCCCAGCTATGAAAGGCTTTATAGAATGAACTAAGACTTCACATTGTATTGAAAGTCTGTTGACGATCAGTGTTATATGACATTGGCAGCTGTTATTTATTTTGTACTAAGTGCAGCTTCTGAGTAGCCTTCTAAGGCAGCTCCATGTAAAGTGTATGATAGCAGTCAAGCATGAGGCAATGGGGGCATTGAGAACTCTTGTAAGAAGAGCATCATGGTCCAGGAAGGCCATAAATGATGCAATTGAAACAGGGATTTTTTTATCACTCTTCATGTTTCCTTTTCTTTCCCATCCTTAAGCAAAAACAAAACACACCCCAAGATTTCATTTGTTATTATTTGTTATTATTTTGCGGGGGGGGGTCTTTTGGGGAGTTTAAGGATAAAAAATTAAA
The DNA here is from genome assembly GCA_009733165.1 of Naja naja. NCBI lineage: Eukaryota > Metazoa > Chordata > Lepidosauria > Squamata > Elapidae > Naja > Naja naja. Next base: position 101,609,798 of record CM019148.1, read on the forward strand.
CTGAGAGGCAAAGTACTCCCATTCTTAAGCCCCCGAACACCTTGGAAAATATTCAAAAGTCAACTTAAAAATTGCAATTTTCAAGACACTTTTAAGGTTTTAAAGTGGAAAGAGAGTAGTCTTACTTTTTTACCCACAATTAGGTTCCCACTCTTGTTTTCACCAGAAAGCAAATATTATAATTCCGGCCGCAATTCTCACAGTTACATTAATCTGTCAACCTGGAAGTTTAGAAGGTTGAACTCTTTGCAACAAGACAAATTCCTTGTGTGTCCAATCACACTTGGCCAAGAAAGAATTCTATTCTGTTCTGTTCTGTTCTATTCTATTCTATTCCTCATATTTATGATTCTTTCAAAAGTGATCCACCCCTCATAGGGGAAAGTTACAAAGTTTTTACTGAGACCATATGTTGTGGAAGGGCAGAGCTTTATTTTTTGCTCCCCGAAACTTTCTTAAGTAGTCTCTCATTTACTCTAATAGCCAGAAATGCAATTCTAGCTGACATTTGTGCCAATTGATCACTCTTTTTTTCCCAAGAAGTGGGAAGTGGAGCGTCAGCTCCAAAAAGCACTTATTTTAACTGTCAGAGGAAAATTCCCCCTGCAAATTGATGGATTAGTGACCTCTGCCATCCTTCTAATCTTTGCCATCTCACCTGAGCAAATACTGGTGTAATGACATTGGATTGCTGCTTAAACTCTTTGGGTAATTATGTGTCACTCAGCAAGGTTTCATCAGCAATTTTAATTTTAACAGTTCAGTTCAGCATCTTAAGTTATTGGAAGAAAAAACAACTTTTTTCTAGTACAGTACATAGCTTGTTTCATTTGATAGATTATTTAAGTCATATAGGTAAATTGTTCTTTTATTGTGTTACAACTGGCACTCTATACAGGAATGGTTTGTTGTCATTGAGGCCTATTGGCCTGCTTCATAATAACTTGGAGACAGGAATATAATGTCTAAAATCTTCTAGCATTAGCAATACCGATAGCACTGAGACTTATGTACCATTGATACAGTCTTTATTGATTAGCCCTTGGGCCATATCAAAGTGCAAAGTTCCAGCAATAAATTGTTGTTAAAATTGGATAAAAACAATTCAAAATGGAATTTAGTAAAATACAATTTAAAATGGAATCAGAATAAAATACAATTTAGATAAAATAATAATAAAATACAATCTAAAATGAAGTTGTAATAATGTAGAATAATTTAAGATATAGATAAAATATGACAGCATCATACTTCAGAGTCGCCCCTACAATCCACCCCAATCAGTCCCACATATGCAGATCTCAACAGGATCATTTTGTTTAAGTACTGTACTACATTAAATGTTATTTTCAAGTTCTGGCCGGACATAAGGTAAATTATTTTGGTATGGGGATCCCAATTGGTCATTCGTCTGGTAACTTATATACCACTTCAGCATGCTTTACAGCCCTCTCTAAGCGATTTACAGAGTCAGCATGTTCCCCCCGACAATCTGAGTCCTCATTTTACCAACCTCAGAAGGATGGAAGGTTGAGTCAACCCTGAGCCAGTGGGACCCGAACTGTCAAACTGCTGGCAGCCAGTGATCATCAGAAGTAGCCTGCAGTACTGCATTCTAACCACTGCACTACCACAGCTCAATGGTATGTTAGAAACATCTTGGGAGACAGAGGGAAGAAATGCTGCCTAGGGAACAATCAGGTAACAGAGGACATCGCCTCTAACTTCATAATGGGTGGAGAATGAGGCTTAAAAGAGATCCTCCCTCACTTCTCAGACTGTAAAGGAGATGGCAGGAGATTTGTACTTTCAGACTTTCAGCAAGCTTCTGTTAAAGTAGCTTTAACCAGGCATTGTGATAATTTTAATACAGGCAGTCCTCAACATATGACCACAATCGAGTCCAAAATTTCTGTTGATAAGTGAGACAGATGTTAAATGAATTTTGCCCTATTTTATGACCTTTCTTGCCACCGTTGTGAAGTGAATCACTCAGGAGTGGGATCCTACCTGTGCCACTACCTGTTCGGTGGGCGATCGATTGTGCGCCTGCACCCACAGCCCTAATGCACCAATCAGCTGAGAGGTTGAAGAAACGAAAAGCTAAGAGTGACCTTCCCACCCATCCATGTGCTTTTCTCTTCTTTAGGCTTTTTTATTCTCCTCCCCTCGGTTGATCGGAGTTTTTGTTTTACTACCCGTTCGGCTGAACCGGTCCAAACTAGTAGCATACCACCACTGGCATCACTGCAGTCATTGAGTTAGTGACAGGCTTAAAAGTGAATCTGGCTTCCCCATTGACTTTGCTGGTCAGAAGGTTGTAATCCAGGGTCAATGACCCTGGGACAATGCAACCGTCATGAACCAGTTGTCTGAATTTTGATCACATGACCATAGGAATGCTGCAATGGTCATGTGAAAAACAGTCATAAGTCACTATTTTCAGTGCCATTGTAACTTCAAATGACCACTAAATGAACTGTTGTAAGTAGGATACCATCTGTACTCTTCCCCCTCCCCCATTTTAACTGTGTATTTGTCTAAAATGTTCTGAAAGTGACATTTTAAAAACATGTTAAATCAATACCGGAATCCTCAAAACATGACGCACAGCTTGCCTTCCTAGACATAAAATAGAATTAAGAAGTTATATAAACAAATAGAGAGCCTGTATCCCTTGTGATTATGAACAAAGCTATTTACAAGGCACTATTACAGACCTTTTGTTATCCAATTTTGCTTCCTAGCAGGATGAAGGAATATATCAGCCCCAAATGAGCAATACCATAATTTAATCAAGAGATCTGGCTGAAATGATATACAGTGAGAGGAGGGTTCAAGTAATGTGTGACCAGCAGCAAATCCCTATGATTAAATATCAGGACCAAACATCATGTGGGAAATGAATTTAACCCCCAGATGTTTCTTTAATAATGAAAGGGAGGTACAAGAGAGACAATAAATGCGAACAAAAATATTTAAAACCCATACAACATTGTGGGTTTTTTTTTTATTAAAATAAAGGTCAAGAAGCACATTTGGTGTTTATGGGAAAAGAAGATGGCTCTGTTCCATGCCTAAAGGACTTCTTATGAAATCAAAGGGCTAACTAATAAGAAACATAACTATTAGCTGATTGCAGGCCTGGCAGAATAGTCAGCAAGAGCAACCTGGGTTTACAGGCTGACTATTAAATCAGGTAATTACACTGCTGGGTAACAATAGGGAATATTAATGCGGACAAGATGGTACTTAAAAACTATTATTAATAATTTAGGAATCAGAAAAATTACATGGCAAACATGATAGCGCAGCATTTGGTTCTTCTAAGGCCATATCCTTTGTGAGGCCAAACTGCTTTAGAGTGTTTTGTTGTTATTGTATTAGAATTATGTTTAATGTAAGTAGGGACAAAATGTGCTTCTGAGAGAGGTAGAAACGCTTGTTTGGGCCTGAAGACTGCATTCATTTGGGGCTAACTTTAAATGGGGAATACCAACTGCTGATGGAGTCAAACTTAAGGTGGGAGGGTTCAAGTGGGAAGGACCAACTCACACTCTTTCCACAGAGCACAGAGGAGGACTCTTTTTTTAAAAATTTGCATTTATATGCCGCCCTTCCCTGAAGACTCAGGGCGGCTTACAATTTTTTGGAGCACAACCCAATGCGCTCAGCAATAGCCTTCATTCCATTGTATATGCCTTCTTATTACTAAGCGGCATTTTTTTTTACAAAGTCAGCTTATTGCCCCCAACAATCTTGGGTCCTCAATTTACCTACCCCGAGAGGATGGAAGGCTGAGTCAACCTTGAGCCTGGTGGGATTCGAGCCTGCACTAATTGCAGGCAGCTGGAACTAAGTGCTAGGCGTTTAACAGCCTGCACCACCAAGGCCCTTCTTCTATTTCCAGCTCCCGCCATTTCCCTTAATATTTCCTCTTCCGTTTACATCTGTCCTACCTTACCTACATGCTATACAGGAGAGATTGCATCAGATAATTCTGGAGCACTGGAAAGGAAGGGTGAACTAACTCATCAGATGACTTCCATTCCCCAGAACGATATATGCATACCACATAACCATCTGGTTTCTTAAGAAACTTCCATTGTTGCCAATGAAGCTTTCAAAATATCCTCAACTGTTAAGGAAACTCAGTTGTTAAGAGAGGGTGTGGGGAGGCTTCTAAACCAGAGGATCAGATTCTCCTCCTCACCCCAAATCTACAGGAAAATTTGATCCTAAATGTGTGTTGAGAGAGCCCTTTCTCAAGTGAAAAGACCAAACTTTGATCAGTGTTGATGGCCAGGTTATTCACAGCTCAGATTTTGATACAAAAGTTGTCTTGGTGGATTTTTTTTTATATAGCTATATTTGAGCTCTGGCAAAATCAGATTTTATTTTTGTATTTATATGATAAGATAATATATAAGATAAGTATGGAGTAACTCTGGATGGCTAGCAACAACTGAGCAAATAAAACTTTCCCTTTTTATGACTCTGTAATCCCTTAATTCACAGTAGAGTTGGTGCAACTGGATGGAGCTGTGCATTTACCAGCCGGATGACCTTCCTGACACCACATGGAGTTCACAGCAGATACTTTTTCTTTGTGTCCTGGGAGAAAAACATCTGCCAGTACCTAGAACTGAATTCTCAACTTTTCTAGTGGGAGGCAAGCATCTTCACCACTGGGCCACCATGTCATTCAGCAACAGTTGAACAAATAACAAATGATAAAACAATTGCCATTTTTAATCATTTGTAAAACAATTGTTTTATCATTTATCTGTTGATGTTGCCTAAATACACCAAAGTGCCATGGCAAATAGTATGGGAACGAACAGTTAAGCGTTTGTGGTTGCAGCTTAGTGTCAATATGTTGGTGCATCATGTGTATGTGCTTGCGTTGCTGCATCCTGTGTGTGTTAAGTTGCATGGGGAAAAAAATTTGCAGGATAACTAGATGGCAGCCCAGAGGTTGTAAATCACCAGAAATCAAGATTCTGAAGATTTTGCTTTAAATTACCCCTATGGCTTTAACATTCCACATTGATTGTGTAGCACCTACTTCAGTGGTTTTTAAATTGCTTGGCCCTTTCCCCAGCTTTGAATAAGGTCATTATCCCACCAAAAGGGGAAAAAAAGTCTCTGCTGTTTTTTTGGCATGGCAGTCCTATACTAGATCTCAAACAAACAATTACAAATTGCTCTATTATTACCAGGATGTGCCTAAATTATCTCCTTTGAGAACCACTGACCTAGTTACTTAGGTTCCTGATAAATATGATTCTTACGCCCTAAAAGATAGTGCAGAATTAAAGAGACATGTCAAGGATGGTCTGTGTGGACAGGATTTCACAATAATTGATATTTATACCCAGAATATAGCTACATATGTTATATGATGTCATATATAGCTACATATGTTATATGACGCCACCAGTAATATAACAATAGAGTTATCAGTTACATCTGCTTAGTCTTACCAGCTCCAAACTTTGGTTTCACGAGTAAAATTTAAGAATTTCACTTCTGACATAGATACTAATAGTGTAAATATAAGCTTCAAAAATGGTGGGGGGAGGGAGGAATCTTTTTAAAAGACAGGGTCTTTTTCTAAATTTTGCTTTAATTTCTTTAATTTTGCTGACAAGACAACAAAAGTCTAATTAGATTGCCATCTAGTGGAACTTTTGCACCTGAAAGACTGAGCATTCCATGTGGCTGATCTTTCATTCTTTTCCTTAACCAGGAGCAGGAACAGCTTAATTTTTAGATGCACTTAATATCCTACCTTGTGCTAACTATCAATATTTTGCAAAAAGTTTCTTAATACAGAGGCTTCCAAACTTGGCATCTTTAAGACTTATGGACTTCAACTCCCAGAATTCCCCAGCCAGCATGAATTCTGGAACTTGAAGTCCAGAAATCTTAAAAGTTGCCAAGTTTGGAGAGTTCTGTCTGAATGTACTGGAAGCCAAGGTGGTATTCAGCACATTCTGACCAGTTCTGGAGAACTGGTAGTGGAAATTTTAAGTAGTTCGGAGAACCGGCAAATACCACCTCTGACTGGTCCCACCCCCATCTATTCTCTGCCTCCCGAGTCCCAGCTGATCGGCTGGGTCTTCTTTTGTTGCCCTGCACAGGAGAACGGAGCTGGAAAGCAGGTTAGTGGGGTGGGGAGGGAATGGGATTTTACAGTAACCTTCCCCCAGGAATGGGGAGGGAATGGGGATTTTACAGTAAACTTCCCCTGCCACGCCCAACAAGCAGCGCCCACGAAGCCATGCTCACAGAACCGATAGTAAAAATTTTTGAATCCCACCACTGACTGGAAGAATTTTCCAGCCCCACCTTAAGAGACACACTCAGAGGTGTTTCAACTGTTAAGCCAGAGGGAGCCCAGGTGCAGCTCCAGGATCAATGGGAACTCAAAATGCCCATGTGGCAAATTCCAGAGTCTCTCCAAACATTGTCGCCAAATGTTGAATGAGGAAAGTTATAAATGCATGAGTAACTGAAAAAATCTGTTAGTAGTTAATTAATATTAACTTTTTTTCCTTTTAGATCCTGACCTATAGTCCTTTGGAGTGTAGCCTCCAGTAACCCAATTGAAAAGCCAAGGGACTCTTAGCTTAGAAAAAAAAAGTGAGTGCTCCTGTTGATAGCCAATAATGAATTATTGCCTGTTTATTTGGATTGAACCAGTGTACCATTAAAAAACAAAAACTGGACTGAGCCATTTACCCAGAAATAGGTCCATGTAGCAATCTGGGTCAATTCTCAGAACTAAGTTCTAAGCCCAACCTATAATGTGTGTGGAATTTTGGTTTTGCTATCCATTGGAAAAGATAATACATTTTTTTAAATATGAGGCTTGGACGATGGATTTTGTGTTTTGTACATGGCTATTTCTACAGAAATTGCAGTCAACAAGGCTTCCAGTCTCTCTAATCATAATAGATGAATTGAATATGGGACATTGCATTATCTGAAAAGCTTTCAGAGAAAATTAAATCAGCATTTAAGGTATTTGGGAGCAGAATGGCTTCTGTTTTTGTAATGATATGTTCTCCGTTTGTTTTTATACATCAAAAAGAGCTTCCTGTCATATAATAGCATCTGTAAATAAATGTAAGGCAAGAACTGTAGTTGCTTCTAAGTGATTAGTAATTGGATGTTGTTCTGACATTTTTCAGGAAGAATGACAAAAAAATACATCGCTGTATCATTTTATATTCATTTTTATATATATTGTATTTTATAGACATATATCTAATTTAGATTGCATTTATTTTTGCATTTTTAGTTTGCCTTAAAAACAAATATCAGTGGCTGATTTAATTTTCTTCATGATGGGAAAGAGAGAGGGAGTTTCCATGCCATAATCAAAATGTTGATGTTGAAAAGTCTCTCTCATAAAGACAACCATTCATGAAATAGCTGCCATGGGCAACAAAATACTTTATCAACCTGTGAGATAATTTCCTTGGATGCTCTCTGGTCTACCAGCAGGATGTTTGAAGGCTCCACAGGACTTCTTATGGATAATTATTACACAATTTCTCATTTTGCATAATATTGTTTATCCTGAACAGGATTAGTATGATGGATCTGTCTATCTGTCTACCTGCCTGCCTGCCTGCCTGCCTGCCTGCCTGCCTGCCTTCCTTCCCAAATGTCTAGCAATAAATATTGCAGCTCTTATTGCAATCAGAAGGTATTATGAAAATATATACCCATAAAGTTTTATCTGAAATTGTATAAACATTTCCATCTTTTCAGTGCTTTAGGAAATAATGCCTCCATTATGTTTATTTGTACACTTGACACTAAGTACTTGTGGCTTGCATTTTTTTCATGGTTCAGCAAGAATATGTTGAGAAAAGAAATTAAGTAAAAATTGATGCAATCATGACATTTATCTTCATTAGTTCTAACATATCTACAAAATGTACTGCAAATTGCTTTAGTGCATAATCAATTGAGGCAAATCTATTGATGATGGAGGCTGATAATATTCCAAGCATATGTTGGCATAAATATTTGTAATGCTTCTTTTCAAAATAAACAATTTGACAGCCACTTGTAATTCTTCTTCTTCCATACAAGAATGTTTTGAACAGATAGATCACAATTCTGTAAAAATTGAACTCCATTTAAACTTCAATTTATTTGGGAGACAAATTGCAGAAGCATTAAAATCACATGGGTATAAATATTCTTGGCTGAACTGTGTCTTTATAAAGTAGATTTATAGCTAGGAATATGTAAATCACAACCAAGTTTGAGATTCCATTTCAGTGTTATGTTTGTGGTAATGCATAGAATATGTTTTAATATCTTTTGAATTCCCTTTGGATCTTTATGAAAATGTATGAGCTGAAATTATTAAATGAGTAATTTGGGGGGGAGTTTAAATTCGGACTCTGCTAATTCTTTCCTATCCCAAATCAGAACACCCAGTTCTCCTGCATCTACAGTTCTTTTTGAAAAGTGATTTACAGAAATGCTAACTGCTTGCTCTTATCGCCATTTTTGAATAGATTGCAAAACCTTCTCTTAAAAAGAGTCATGAGTTCCACTAAATCAGAAGCACTTTTCCCCGCAGATAAAATAATACATAAGAAGTTGCTTTAATTTCATTCCCAATGAGGCATTCTGACAACAAGCAATGCAGTTTAAGTACAATATCTTAACAGGTACATCACCTAGTGCACGGGTGACAAACTCGCTGCATCATGTTGCTGTCACATGACATATGTTTTTTTTTGTCTTCGCAGAGCTGGGGTGGGTGTGGCTTGTGTGTGACACATCTGGCCTGCAGGCTGCCATTTTGACACCACTGATTTAGTGACTGTGTCTCATCTCAGAAGTGAAGCAGGCATACACCAGTATCTGGATTTATTTTTATATTTTTATTCCACCTTTATTATTTTTATAAATAAGTGAAAGTGCCAAACATACCCAATAGTCTTTCCTCCTCCTATTTTCCTCATAACAAAAACCTTGTTAGGTGGGTTGGGCTAAGAGAGGGTGACAGGCCCAAAGTCTCCCAGACAATTTTCATGCCAAAAGCATGACTAGAAGGCATGACTAGTAGGCATGACTGGTTTCTAAACCAGCATCTTACCCACTACCCCAAACTGGATGTGGTTGATTTAGAAATTTCAGGGCTGTTGGCATAACCAGGAAAATTAAAACTCCTGAGATGAAGACAGTGACAAATCACCTCTATGTGCTCTTCTGAAGAACATTACATGGATGCAATCACCAAGAGTTAAATTCAACTTGAAATGTCTTTATTTTAGAACTGTAGGAACTACTGGCCAATTCCATAAACAGAATAAAAAAACCTAAAAGCATAGCTATTCAGAGGTCCCACCAACTTCAGTTATTTCACAACCTTCCTGGAATGGAAAAGCTCAAGGGGGAGTTGCTATTAATGCTCTTACTTGTGTGGCAGTTGCATCAAGCAGGCATAAGGCTGTAAAATTATATATGGAGCAGAAGTAAAATCAGACATCATAGGGAGAAGCAGGAAAAAAGGAAGGGAAAATTTGAAGTACTAGGTTAGGACTGATTAGTCAAAATACTTTCTTGAACTTCTTAAATAGTTGCATTGATGATCAAACCCATGTCAATGATTAGATCTGAGGCTCATGAAATAAAAGCCTTCAAATCAGTGTAGGGAAGTAGAGGACTCAGTGTAAAACATATTTTGCCCCATTTACAGATTGTTCTATTTTGACCAGATATAATTCTTGAGTAAGGAAATTGAGACTGCATTTGTGTCAGTGATGGCAGGCAGTAGAATTCCATCATGCTTCTTGTGCATATTAGGCTTCATGCCAAGGAATGTTGAAAGTTTGGGAAGAAGCGAGAGAAGGGGAGCTAGCCACCAGCATAACATGAAAACAATTATCTGTGCAATTTATGCTTCCTTATTATCTAAATAAAAAAGGAACAGACCTCTCAATTCAGTTTGACTTTTGATTACCATGTTGTATTCTTGGTTAAATGAGGAACCTTGATTGCAAATACTTTCTGTGATTTACTTTCCTACTATCTTGTCCAGCTAAATCCCTGTAATTTCTTAGTGGCCTTTCCCATCCAAGAAGCTTCTTTGGCTCTGACTGGCTGGTGGGGAATGAAAGGATCTACAACATAGTCCTTTCAACAGTTCCAAGAACTGCTGAATTCCACACTCATTTACACTACTCAGGTGACCCTGATGTCACAGATAAACCTCCAGATGGCCTCAACTACTGTCTAAAAGAATGCAGATGACCAGCTGTCTGCAAGGAATATAAATCCTTCCATTCCCCACCATCCAGTTAGAGCTGAAGAAGGTGCTTGGATGAGAAGCGAAACGTCTTTAAAGAAAAACAAGAAAGTCCAGTTGCCTCTTGAAAAAGCATTTTTGGGACTCCCATCTAACTGCTAACCAGTTCTTGTCATTATTGTTACTATTAAGGAGCAGCCAAGATTAGTGGGGACTGACACTTAACTAGGCAGAATCAAGATATAGAGAAGCAATAACCATGTAAGGGGATCATTAATAGAACTTCTTGCTAAATTAAAAGAATAATCAATAGAGTGAAACATCCAAAAAACAGAGCAAACTAGAAATTCAAATTAACTAGTATTATTTGCCCAAATTATTAGTATCTGCAAAAATAAAGCATTATAGCCCATTATAACTACAGTAGAATGTATGTTTTTTTGGAACGGAATAAGAAACTATGTCACAAAGGGTAAATAGTTAACAGATTTCTTACAATTATCAGTTATCCAGTTAGTTGTCAAAGTTACTATTTTCTTTACTTGTTAATGTCTTTCCCTCCCAATTCAAGATTGAGCATCTTTTTTCTTCTTCTGATTATCTTGTTATCTTGGTTGCAGGTGGCAGTAAAGACATATTGTCACCCCAGATGCCTTCACACAGATAAAATAATGCAATACATTTCTCTGCCCACTTTTAAATGTGTTAAGTCCATCAAAATCAATGGAATTTATTTCTAAATAGTAAGCACATGTAGCATGTGTTCTATATATGCCAAATGTTGCGATGTATTGCTGATTGAGGACATTTTTCTGATGGCTTTTAAATGCTTAGTATTTTTTTTTCAAAGAGACCAGCTGTTCAGGATCCCAAGATATAATTATGATTTGATATTCCCAACCACATATTTTTAATAAATGCAGGTTTCCCACTTTTATTTTCCCCAATGATTCCATTTTTCAGTGGGTAGCATGTGGGTGTTGATTGCCCTACTGGAACCTCTAAGCTTCGGAGAAAAACATTTGTTCTTCTGAAATTATCAGGTTTTCATCAGACTACAAATTTTTCTCAAATCCCAGTAACAGAAAAATGAAAAATAGAGACACTGAGAGCAACTGTTGCAAGAATTATAATAACACAGAATAGCTAATACTCAGAAGATAACAATTGTTTCTTAATCAGTATCAAGAGTCTTCCTGGTAGACAGATTGGGGGTGGGGAGGTGATGTTAACATGCTGGTTTTCAAATTCTCCCTCTTGAACCATCAAAGATGATAAGGAGTTTCTTAATGGTAAATCAGCTAAAGTGATCTCACTTCTGCAAAAGACAACAATTTGTCTTCCCCAGTAAAATTTGGCTCTGAAAGATTTCTGAATCTATATTCCCCAAGGAGCTGTAATTAGCTTGCATAACATTCTTTATGATATATATTCATCATAGAAAGACCTCTATATGGTTTTTAATATCAATGTGTAGTATGATATGTGTTATGTATGCAGGTTTGAAATCATTGGTTAAGTTTCAATTGTTCTTGTAAAGTGTTAGAAATGATTGGTTTAGAAAGTGCGGGAAAACCTGCACTCTGATTGGCTGTCAGCTGTGGCTGCCAGCTATAAGTAGCAGCTGCAGCAAAGCCAGTTGGGTCCGTTCTGAGCTGTAGTCACTAATAAACAAAAGAGCTTGAAGCACTCCGCGTCTGTCTCTTCATGCAAACTTAACACTGGCGACGAAGGTGGGATTCCCCTGAAGAGAAGGCAACGCGGAACAGAAGAAGAGTGAGATGGCTGCGCTGAACACCCCCAGCCCGTTCGATCTGATGGCAGAAGACTGGGAGTCATATGCAGATCGTTTCCAAATGTATTTGGAGGAAAACGATCTTGCCGCCATTTCGAGCAGCGGAAGAGGGCGGTCTTCCTTACGCACGCGGTCCGGCAGTTTTCAAGATGGCGAGCCCTGGAGCAGCAGACATGAAGGTAATGGCTTGGCCTGATCTGGAAAGACTGTTAAGAGCCCATTACGCCACAAGTATCGTGCCTCATTAAGAGACACGAGTTTTACCGTCGTGATCAGGGGGAAAACGAAAGCATAAATGACTTTGTGGCAAGTTTAAGAGACATTGGGGGTGCATGCGAATTCAACAGTTTAGAGGAGGCCATGCGATCGTTCTTTAGGCCTTAAAGACAAGGTGCTGCAGAGCAAATTATTAATGAAACCTAAGATCACGCTGAAAGAAACAATAGAAGAAGCCTCTTCAACAGAAGCTACCAAGTCCTCAGCAGCAGCCATGAAAAAGATTAACAAGGCCACAAGCCATCCTGATGTGGAAAAGTCCACAACAACTCATTGTGAGCAAATAGATTCTGAGTCAGACTGTAGTGAGGTGTAGGAAGGAATTTACAGATGCAGAATGGAGCAGAAAAAGAAAGACCTGGGAAGAAAAAGGCAAGATTTCTATTGCAGAGGTTGTGGGGGAAGCCATCCCCACACTGAATGCAAGTTTTTAGATACTATTTGCCTCCGTTGTGATAAAAGAGGACACCTAGCAAGAGTCTGCAAATCATCCAGAACTCCACCCAACAGAAGGAAGTTTGCTGCAAGCAAAGACAAAGAATTCAAGCCTAACAACCTCAGTGAGAAAGCGGGCCGCAGCACAGAAGCAAGTGGGAAGAATGAAACTCATCAAACAGTAACTATTGGTCATTCTTCCCCATTAAAAAGCAGAAAAGTGCATGTCAAGGTACTTATTGAAGGAAGACCTTGCCAAATGGAAGTGGACTCAGGCTCATACCTTTCTATGGTGTCATGGGACACTATTCACAGACTACTTCCTAACATCCAAAAGAATCACTTCAAGAAGCAAGCATTGACTCTTAAAGACTACCAAGGGAACAAGATTCCAGTAGTTGGAACAAGAGAATTCAATATAAAATTCAAGGGCCACACCAAGCACCTACCACTGACCATCGTGGACAAGGACCAAGTCTGCTGGGCCTTGAATGGTTCAACCTGCTGGGCATCGAGGTGACTGGCATCAATCACGTGAGCAACACTGAATGGGAAGAGGCCTTGAAGTCTGAGTTTCCAGAGGTCTTCAGCGACGGATTAGGCAAGTACTTGGGGACCCCCATATCCTTTAACATAGATCCAAACGTACAACCAATCCGTTTAAAACCCAGAAGGGTTCCATTTGCATTAAAGGAAAAAACTGATGCACAATTAGATAAACTAATAGCCCAAGGGGTTTTAGAGCCCACTGACCACTCCAGGTGGGAGACACCCATAGTCACACCAGTCAAGGCTGATGGGTCTGTAAGAATCTGTGGAGACTACAAGGGGACATTGAACCATGCGCTACAACAGAGCTCATATCCAGTTCCAGTAGTACATCAGTTATTACATTCTCTTGGAGGGGGCACAGTTTTTGCCAAATTGGACCTGGCACAGGCATATCAACAGTTAACAGTTGATGATGCCACTGCAGAAGCCCAAACCATTGTGACCCATAGAGGTGCTTTCAAATGCAAAAGGTTGCAATTTGGAGTAAGCGTAGCACCTGGCATCTTCCAAAGCCTTATGGAAAGAATGTTACAAGAGTTGCCAGGGGTGGTGCCCTATTTTGATGACGTTTTAATTTCTGCTGAAAATGACACTCAGTTACAAGAGAGACTCAGAGAAGTCTTGATCAGATTCAAAAAAGCGGGGTTAAAAGTCAAAGAAGAAAAATGCACACTTAGAACAGATAAAGTGGAATTCTTGGGTTACATGATCGATAAACATGGCATCCACCCACAGAGGCCAAAGTTCAGGCAATCAAAGAAGCCCCCAGGCCAAAATGCAAAACAGATTTACAAGCATTCTTGGGACTCATTAACTTCTATCATATGTTTCTACCTCAGAAGGCAACAATAGCAGAACCCCTACATAGGTTGCTAGACAAGAAATCTACATGGGTCTGGGGCAGGAAGGAACAAGCTGCATTTAACAATATCAAGAGACAAATTACGTCTGATTCTGTACTGATACAGTTCTCTGAGAACTTGCCTTTTGTTCTGACTTGTGATGCCTCCCCTTTTGGAAGGGGAGGGGTGGGTGGGTGGGTGTTGAGCCACATGCTTCCCAGCAGGAGGGAAGCCCCTATTGCATTTTACTCTCGCACCTTGACTAAAGCAGAGAAGAACTACAGCCAACTGGACAAGGAAGCCTTGGCAATTGTAGCAGCTGTCAAGAAATTCCATGAGTATCTATATGGGAGAACATTTACTGTTGTCACAGATCACAAACCTCTTTTAGGCAATGTGGCAGGGGACAAACCAATGCCCACGATCCTGTCACCAAGAATGCTGAGATGGACTGAATTTCTTGCTGCTTATTCATACAAACTGATCCACAGACCTGGTAAAGACATTGGGCATGCAGATGCTTTGAGTCGCTGCCCACTTCCTTCACACATTGAGGACCCTGTTCCTGAGACTCACACCTTTTTTCTAGAAACTGTTGCCAAGCTTCCAGTACATGCTGCTGAAATTGCCAGAGAGACTGCCAAAGACACTTTATTGGCTCCTGTTATAGGCTGGATTAAGAAAGGTTGGCCTCTTCAAGATCTACCTCAACTTGCCCAACCTTCTCTGGCCTTCTCTGTGGGGGCACCCACCCTGTGGAATCAACTCCCCTTGGACCTTTGTTTGGCTCCAGATCTCCATTCCTTCCGCCATGGTCTAAAGACTTGGTTATTTCAGCAGGCTGGCCTGGACTGAACCAAGAGGGGAGGGGGGTTTCTTTTAAATAATTTTAATGGTTTTAATAGTTTTAATGTTTAATATTAGGCTTGTACTGTTTAATTATTTTTTAGTTAATTTATGGTATTGTATTTTATTTCGTGAGCCGCCCTGAGTCCTTAGGGAGAGAGGGCGGCATACAAGTCTAATAAATAAATTAATAATAATAATAATAATAATAATAATAATAATAATAATAATAATAAACCTAGCAGGATGTAATATTTATTTTAGACCTTGTTTTGGAAATGCAAACATGAAATATTTCTCTGTATCCATATCACCATTTTAGTATTGTAAAAGTACAGTGAAAGAAGTCTATGAAAAGTTAATTTGAAGGATACTGATGTCAAAAAGTACAGCTTTTAAGTACATTTGCATTATGACCAGAATTTTCAGATTATAGGAGTGCTGTTTTTAAAAAAATTCCAGATATATGGCATTGGAAATTATTTTGTCAATAATTACAAATAAAGGCACTTACAGATAACCCAGCTACTGTCCAGGAACTGTAAAATTTAAAGTGTAAATACAAGAAATTTGAATTATACTTCAAAGCTTGCTGAGTTGCTTGTTAAAATAGTGCCCTTTTCCATTTCAAATATATCAATTTATTATTTATTATACATCAACATTAGTAATGGAATTAGACTCTCTAAGGTAACAGGCTAAATTAAATAGTCATAAAACAGATAGCATGTCATATGCAACCTAGTCTTCCAAAGAAAGAAAAATGCAGAAGAAAAATATTTATTTTTATTTATTGATTGATTTATTTGTCAAAAGCTTACAATATAACAGAAACAAGAATAAACATAAGTTTAAATACAAGAAATAGGAACTAATAATTGGGGACAATAGGACAGGGACGGTAGGTACAATTGTGCGCTTATGCATACACCTTACAGACCTCTTAGGAATGGGGTGAGGTCAACAGAGGTTAGTCTGAGGGTAAAGGAGTGGGGGTTTGAGCAGGTGACAACAGAATCAGGTAATGAGTTCCAGACACTGACCACTCTGTTGCTGAAAACATACTTCCTGCAATCGAATTTGGAGTGGTTTACATTTAATTTATATCTGTTGTGCGCTCTTGTGTTGTTGTTGTTAAAGCTGAAATATTCATTAACTGGTAAGATGTAACATATGATTTTATGTACTATGCTTAAGTCTAATCTTAGATGGTGTAGTTCAAGGTTGTCTAAGCCAAGAATCTCAAGTCTGGTGCTGTAGGGTATTCTGTTGTGAATACAGGAATACTCTTCTGGTAAAATACTTCTGGACTCGCTCAATTGTGTTTATGTCTGATATACAGTGTGGACATATCAAACTACTGCTGTGCCTTCTAGCATTTGTCACTTGAGGTGGTTATCACAACTGATCAGATGAAGACTGTGTGCAGGTCTGACAAAACTGCCACAGGCATGAGTTAGACATGCACCAGGTGCAGTATTTCACTACCAAAATGTGCTAGATGGCTAAGATTACATTTGGGATGGAGCAACTCATGCAACAGAGGTGTAACATGGGCAAATCTAGATAAATGGAGTCCTACACATGTAGCTGCATTCTGGAATGAATTGGAGCATAAAAGAATGTTCTGTATTTAGCAATAGCAATAGCACTTAGACTTATATACCACTTTATAGTGCTTTACAGCCCTCTCTAAGCAGTTTTACAGAGTCAGCCTATTGCACCCAACAATATGGGTCCTCATTTCACCCACCTTGGACGGCTGAGTCAGCCTTGAGCCTGGTGGGATTTGAACAGCTGATAGTCAGCAGAAGTGGCCTGCAGTGCAACATTGTAACCACAGTGCCACCAAGGCTCTTTGCCAACAATTAACTGAAACACAATTTATAATGTTCTGAGTTGGCATGATGCTCTAACCCATAAAGTAATCCCACAGGTTAGGTTTGCAGAAACCATCAGGTAAACCATGATTAACTAGTCTGTTGTCCGGGATGCCATGCAGCTCAGCCAAAGAAACATTAAATGAGACATTCTCCAGAACCATCAGAAAAGATTACTTCCTTGCCAAGAGGTTTTCCCCTTCACACCATCCTCCTTTTCTCTCTATGGTAACAACTCCTCTGAGCTACAATCCAGATAAGAATCTACTACTAGTTTGTTTTGCTCTCCTCTACATTATCAGGCCAAAAAGAATTAGGCTGAGAATACTTCCTGCATACCAAAGACACCACTGTATATTTGTTGACTGACTTTGGACAACTGGTCACAAGAGAGACAACTGACTCTTTCTTCCTCTGACTCCTCTGGACTGTTCCTCCAAGTGGTAGCATAGTAAGAACTGGGCCCCAACAGCTCAGTGCTTTAAGGAGCAGAAAGATTACCCACAAAGATTCTTAGCTTTTTGAAATAGATCATGCAGAAGATTTCAGAAAAACTGCATGTGACTCATTGTGTTTTGTCTCTAGACCAAAGAATTGACTTGACTAACTTCTTTATGGAGCAGACAGGGTTACTGTACTAAGATTGTTATAAATAACTACTGTACTTGAAAGATTCTTCTTTGTGTTCTCTCTCTCTCTCTCTCCTTTTTTCTGTAAAATGTCAGCCAGTTCTTAATGAGTATGGTAGTGGTGGTGAATTTCTCATGTTTCTCATTTCTGCATAGAAGCCTGAGTGTTAATGGTGTGGGCTTTGGGAGTTCTCTGTATTATGAAGTATTAGATAGACAAAAACCAGAGTGGAATATTAAGAGCAAGTGAAAAAGGCATCATGTAACCAGCTGCTTTCAGTAGGCATGATTGTACTATGTAAATATGAATGGCATGGCTTATGTTAATGTTGTGGGATAGAAGCTTTGATTAGCCTTGCAAAAAAAGAGTTCCTATGCAGATTCTTTGGAGAAAGGGGGAACTGAGATACTAAAAATAATATATATTATTCTTCAAGCTACCATGAAACCATCTGAAGATGGAAATTGATCACCGTTGCCAAGTCTGCAATGAGATGAATTTGGGAGACCTGGTTCCTAATTTTAATGGTAGATTGGTATGCCCTATTTCTTTCTCTTCGTAAGCTTGTACTTATTCTGGAATATGTAGAAAGTATATATGTTTTTATTCATAAATCAAGGAGTTCAATAAAATAAGACATATATATTGAATGATCCATTGTAGATAACCTTGTTCGAAATTATTCATTTGGTAAGTAAATATAGCTTTCCTCCTGAGAAAGTTGGTTTAGGAGTCTGGGAAAGAGATTTGTGCTTCCAAACTTGAATGGCGAAGTAAGCGGAGAAGTTACCCCAAAGCCTTTTTTTTCTTTGCCAAAGCTCAGCCACAAAGTATTTGAAGCTAGTGTAAACATGGTATTCATCTTCATATACTTTCACTTTATTTAGATAAGTGGAGCCTAGTGGTTATGAATTGGAGGGAAGAGTCCTACAAAAACAAAACAGGACCTTTGCCAGATCCCTGGCCAATATTGGCAATTATGCTCATTGAGTCTAAAAGCTAATTCTATAAGAACATCGATTAATCCTCTGATGTAATGAAATGGAAACAATACGCTTCCCCAAACAATTGCTTATGGCAAAGTTTTCAGAGCACTGTTTCTGAATTGCTGGAAAATGACACTTAATGCTTTTTGGTCTGAAACATCTGCCTACTGGAAGCAAAATGAAATAGAAGAGTAATTATTACTTGATTCTTTACTCAAGGGAAGATGGGAGCAGAGGTGTTCTCTTGGCATTCAGTGTTAGGGTGGTAAAGAAGGCAATGCCAATGGATATGATTAAAACAACAGATAACCGGGGAGCCACTTTCTCCTGAGTCACCAGGAGCAACTAGTGGGGAAGTTTCTTATAAAAAGTAGTTGAAATAATGGCACAGCAGGCAAATCACTTCTGGATTGTAATGCTCATTCATTTGCATTCACAGAATCCTCCCAAAGCCATATGTTTGAAAGCTTAGCAAAACATGTAATGAATATTCTTTGCTTGATGTACTTGAACACAGTTTTTTTTTAAAAGCTCCTTTGTTTCATAAGGCACTTTAGTAATGCTTTGTCACTGTTGTGAGAGAATTACTTTATATGAACTCCAGTTTAATTGACTCCCGGCATATTCCTGACCAATTCCTGTACCTAGATCAGAGCAAGCACATAGGCCATTCAGTAAAGCTAACCAATTATCTATATATACCTACGTCTGCTTCTTGATGTTTATTCATTAAATGGCAGCAAAATTAAATTTTTACCTTTCTCTGTTGGAGGAACCCTAGCATTGTAAAGTCCACATATCTTTTAATATGCTTTTTCCTATTGCAGTTCTCTTTGTTTGCATTGTTTCATGTTGATAGGCTGCCAGTTTGGCAGTTATATTCTTAAGAGAAATTTAATCATAAAATTTGATTAACTTTAAAGGACATTGGTAGTTTTCTGATAAACAATTTAATAACAATTCCTTGATAAAATTACCAGAAATGTTTGCACTTTGTTTACTATATTTCAAATAGAAAAATGCCCTGACACATAACAGAACAATAGAATAACAGAATCGTTAAATTAAGCTTCCATTTGCTGATAATTTCAGATTCATAAGTTTTCTGGACTTTGAAAGTTTTATCTACAAAAAATATAAAGTTGGTTTATTTAATCAAGGCTAGAATAAATATGTTGTTCTCTCTGGCAACACATAATGGAACTTTTGTTGACATCAAAACTGAAATGTTGAGGTTTTATGCATTTGTTTACTGATAAAAGATAGGATATAAGAAGAAGAAATTATTTGTTGTACTTTAAGAGAAGGTGATAAGTTACTAAAATTGTACTTGTGATTAAATTACTAAATAAAAAAAGGTATAAGGCCTTCCTCACCATTACAAAAATTAACATAATTATATCATTGTGCTTAAACAGGAGTTATAAATAATATTTGATTTTATTATAGGACTCTTGGCATTCAGCCAGCTGTAGAGAAAATAAATACATTCTTATTAATGAAAACAACAAAACACCAAAGAAGCAAAAGTGAATTAATGAGAAAAATCTGCTGAGTTTACATAAAAGTAGGTAAAAGTATTTGAATATTTGTAATATTGTCAAGATGGTTAACATAAGACCTTATGTTTAAACTATTTTAAACTAATATGTTACTGCTTTTATTGAATAGTGACTTTTTGACTCTAAGACATCTTACCCTAAGGCAGGGGTATCATGTGATATATCGGGACTTTTTTCCCCTTTGCTAAACTGGATAAAGCCCTGGCCAGCATGTGATGCATCCAGCTCATAGGCTGGGAGTTTGACAGCCCTGTCCTAAGATATATCCCAGCAGAATGAAATATTTATATGCATACTTTGGGAATGAGAAAGGTGGAAAAAGGAATCATTATAGCATTGTAAGGAACAGGCCTGAAAGAGCATTCATTTAAAATAATACAAATGTTGGAAATTAAGGCCATCTCTACACCTGACTTTAACTCTGGACTAATGGCTTTATTCAATTAGATTATATATTGACCTTTGTATGCTGAATACTCTGCAGAATCCATAATATGAATGCACAGTGCTTTAATAACTTCATATCCAAACTGCATGACAGGAAAGCATGATTTCTTATAAAGAACATTAACTTGAAAAAGAAACTCATTGTTGTATTCAGATGACTGAGTAGAATCTGTGGAATATTATTAGATGCATCTTACCTTTCTGCAGAACAAATTATGGTAACATAAAGATCTGGTTTTATAATCAAGGTTGGTTTGTCCTCAATTATAAAGAAGCAATTGACAGGACTAGTTTTTAAAAATCCACAGGGTGTTAGCATTGAAACAGCTATTAAGAGTTGTGTCCTCTTCCCTTACTAGAAAAATAATAATCATGAAATGTGTTTTAGCAAGATAGCAAGTATTACACTGAACCCATTCACATATTCTGCCTGTGTTTCCTTATGATGTCAAATGTATTAGCAGAGGGAAACTATCCTGACCATAATATGGGAATCTGGATAATTGAATTCTTGCTAGCTGACATGATGAAGTACTGTGATGGATTGCTGTAAGTATGGCTGTTTTTAACATTCTGCCTTATGGGAGAAGCCTGATGTGAGGTGAATTTCTAAAAGGATGATAATAAATTGATCTTTGCCTGCTGTGAACTTTGTCTTGAAATGCTTGGAGGTAAGAGATAATTAATGCATTAAGAGCTACCAAGAAACTGGAATCAAGTGGGGAAGCCTGGAGGAGAGCCCATTTGTTACTTCTGTTCTTTTGCAAAGCCACTTTGGTAAATTCTGGGAATGATGGCCTACAAATTTTTGTTTAATTTCCTACTCATCAATGTACATTGGGAAGGTGAAACAGGATTATATGTCCTGGACTAGAAAGAAGGTAAGAAACGATAATGTTTTTCTTTACCTGTAAAGTGGAACTCTAGATAAGAAATAGGTGCCATTCATAGGAAGGTCGAAGGGTATTTGCCCCTAACAATGTGGCGAAAGATTTGCCTTGTCTGTGGTACAGACCAGCAAGTTGAAATAAGTGGACAAAGATTAAGCTGAGAGTTCGGATCAGTTTGGTTAACTTAATTCTAACAGGTAGAATATATACTCCTTCTCTGGAAATGGGAAAATAAATGACTGCATCTTGTTCTTTAAAATAACACCATTGTATTACCATATGCAATAATGCTAAATTTTATTTTATTTCCTATTTGTAAGTTTGAAACAGCGACATCTACGCTGGCTTGGGCATGTCGTGAGGAGGGCTGATGGGCGGATTCCGAAAGACCTCCTGTATGGAGAATTAGTGCAGGGAAAGCGCCCTAGAGGGAAACCACAGCAGCGATATAAGGATATCTGCAAGAGGCCTTGGGAATGGACATCAACAGCTGGGAAACCTTGACCTCTGATCGTTCAGCTTGGAGGCTAAAGATGCAGCATGGCCTTCTCTAATTCAAAGAGATACTCATTCGGCAGGCTGAGGCAAAGAGGCAGTTCAGGAACCAGCAAAATCTGGGGATGTGGAAGGGATAGCCACTCTCGAATGGCCTTTTTAGCCACACTAGATGCTATTTTAGGACCTCTTTTCAGAGCATGATGCCATAGTCTCTTGAGACTGAAGGATGCCAAGATATTTGTAAAGTATAATGTGATTTCTGCAGCTTATGGTAGAGCAAGATGTATAACCTTATAAGTGCCAATTTTTATAGCAGTTGGATTGGACAGGAGCATGATCAAAGGACATGAAGAAAGTTCCCAACTGCTTTGCAGGATAACCAAACAGCAGTGAGTCTCTTTTGGAAATGCTGAACTTCCAAATTTACAAGAGTTCTGTTTGTAGTCCAGAGTAGGGACCTGACTGCTAACTCCCAAGTAACTACCACATGAGACAATCATGTTTGTTTGATTTGATCATTTCTGCTTTATGCTTTGAGTAATATAGCATACTAAGGATATTATTATTATTATTATTATTATTATTATTATTATTATTTGAACTTGTATGCCGCCCCATCTCCGAAGACTCGGGCAGCTCACAACTAAAAAACAGAGACAATAAATACTTAAAAAACAATTAAACTAATTTACAAGCCCAAATACTAAAAACTAAATTTACAAGAATTAACATTAAAAATCTATCCCCCCCTAGGAAGGGGTCACAGCCCGGGTTGGTCAAACAACCAGGTCTTTAAATCACGGCGGAAGGTGCGGAGGTCAGGGGCCAGGCGGAGCCCCAAGGGCAGTTGGTTCCAAAGGTCAGGGGCCATGACAGAATAGGCTTGCCGCCTATAAAAACATAAGGAACATAAGCTTAATAGTTCTAAATAAACTCAAATTCTAACAGGGTCCCTTCCTTTAGGGTAAAAATATCGAGCTGATAGCCAGGAAGAATAGAAGAACAACCTAACTATTATCTATCACAGATGTTGAGATAATTGGCATCCTGCATGGCATTCTGCAA
This sequence comes from Naja naja, assembly GCA_009733165.1. Taxonomy (NCBI): domain Eukaryota; kingdom Metazoa; phylum Chordata; class Lepidosauria; order Squamata; family Elapidae; genus Naja; species Naja naja. The sequence goes on from CM019148.1 coordinate 101,632,787, forward strand.
ATGTTGCCAATTTGTCAGATTTTAAATTAACATTAGTAATAAGGCCTGAAGAAGAAAGTTGATGGGTAGTATCCAAAATATTTCTTAAGTAACACCTGGCAAATGTATAATTATTCCAGAAATCACTGAAAGATGTGCAGCATGATGGTCAATATCTTACTGAAAGTTCAATGAGAACAAATTTTATTCAGTTGATACTTAGCCCAATGTTTCTCAGGTATGTTTAGGATATGTTGACTTCAACTCCCAAATTTCTCAACCAACATCTTAAAGCAGCTGAGGTTGACAACATTGCCCTACCCTAATTTATCTGGATCTAGAATCTAAGTAGGGTCTGGGATAGTAAGGACTTGGATAGAAGATAATTAGGGAATACTGATGTTGCACATTAGACCAGGAAGTAAAAGAGTCATCTTGAAAGAAGCAATGGCAAATCACTTTTGCCCAGATGCATTCCTGCAGTCACCAGCAGTCTGGTGAATTGAAAGATACCTGACTATCAACTGGGATGGAGATGTTTGGTAGAGGAAATATAATGTATTATTAGAAGTAGTGAGATAATAAGATAAGTTTAACATGTAGGAAACATGAGAAGATGGTCTAATCTTGTATCATGGTAACTTTTCTATAACTTTTTATTTTTTAATGATAAATTTTACCATCTGCTAGTCTCTAGACCTGCTGGATGGCATGACTTATAAGAAATGTATTTCAACATGTCTGAAAGCTACCTTGAACAAAGTATTTCAGAAAATTGTGCTACAACAGTCCAGGAAAACCTAAAAAGATAAAGAGTTTTTTAAAACTTGCTTCTGATAGATGTAGTCTGGATGCTTAGATAATTTATTCTGACTAGAGGGTCCCTCTGAAAGGAGAAGCTAAATCAATGCTTAAGCAATAGATTTTAAAAGAGTCAAATAGTCTGCTTTTCCATATATATACTATATATATTCTTTCTATTCAATAATGTCTCAGAGATTGCCTGGACAAGTCCCTGCAGTTTTCCTGGCAACTGGTTCAGATAGAAAGACAGACAGACAGAAAAAATATTGATTTTAATGCTATTTCTCTTTTTCTTTTCTCTTTTGCATTTAAGTTAATACATTTAAACAAATTTAAGTTAATAAAATAAGAATTTTAAACAAGTTGTCTGTGCACACAAGATGAACATATACATCCCATCACTTAGCAGTAGAACAATGTAGTGAGTTGTTTGCTGCAGGCATACTCTTTCCTTGATAACGACAAACGTGGATTTCTGAATATTAAAATGAATGCAGTTCTATTTTATGGTTGTTCTCTTGAATTAAATAGGCAATTACATTTTTATGGAAGAGATGCAATAGACTGGGTTTTCATTTATTCATTTATATTCCCACTCCCCACATACATTCTACATTAACCTTCAGTTTTAAAATTGGAATACACTAAATGTAGGAAGTAATCTAGTAGTTTGTTCATGGGCTGGAATTACATTCCTTTAAAACAAGTACTTTAGCCTTTTCTAGATTTTTGTCAACCCATAGCCTGAAGTTGAGTTGAAGCTCTATTGCAGGGCTGTCCAACTCCCAGCCTGCAGGCCGAATGCATCACATGCTGGCCACACCCATGGTTTAGCAAAGAGGGAAAAGGTCCCGATATGTCACATGACAATGCTGTGACAATGTGAGTTTGATACCCTGCTCTATTGGAATTGAGTAGAGTAATTGAAGTTAATCTGCTTGGGTTCTGTTGAATGCCCAGAATGGATCCTGAAGATACAGTACTATGTGTGAACAACAAAACTACTGCATTTATCTTGCTCTCTCATCTTAGTAAGAAGGAGGCTCAGAAGTAAATGAGAAGATAATGATGGGAATTCGGAAGACATCTTGCTCTTCTCATCCATTTTATGAGGAGGTCAGAAAATAGAAAGTACTAATGGTCAGAGTTAAATTCAACCACCTCATACCACCTCAGGAGAGGTGGTAGGGACGATTTGAATCAGTGGTAGGGACGATTTGAATCGGTTTGGAGAGGTGGTAGGGACAATTTGAATTGGTTGGCCCCATTCATGCCTGCCCACCTTCTTCCTTTTAGAGACTGAGTCCCACCAAGCCATGCCCACAGAGCTCATAGGGAAAAAATATGAATTTCACCCCTGGGTCAGACCCATTTTTACTGTCTGTGCTGGAGAAGGAAAAGGCTGGATCTTTTTTTATTGAACCAAATAAAAACCACCTCCAACCAAAGCAGCCATTTTACTAATTGAGAATGATGAGTCTTCCTTTAATTTCCAAAAGGAATTCAAGATTGAATCCTACAATTCTATTGATTTCAGTGGATCAGCTTTCTAATAATAATTTAAAACTCAGGAAGGAAAGCCTCCTTAAATGAAAAGGGATGGATGCAGAGTGACTTCAGAAGTAGGAGAAAATTGATCACATTTCTTCCATAAATGTCTTTAAACACAATTACATTTTTGATCCATATTTGATTTGGAATCATTATTTCTTCCCACCCAGTTCCAGTACTCCAAATTTTATTTTGTGAGAGAATGCAGGAGAAGGGGGAAGACCTCAAAGAGAAGAGGACATTCTGTCCCATAAACTTGACCTGTAATGTTTTCAACGTTCTTAATTAACTCTGCATGGACAGTAATTGAAAATATGTCTCTTGGTTGTTCTGAAGAGTTGAATTTGTCCCTGGTGAATACTCTTATTGGACACAACCACTGTTTCTTTGGTCACAGTGATTTGCCATGGGTCTTTCCCAGCATGTTTTTCAACTTTCCACTATATCCTACATCCTGGTATTTTCTAGAGAATTCCCACTCAATCACCAACCAAGCCAAACTTTGCTTGGCTTCAAGCTCAGACAAGATCTAGCAGATATTGCTACATTCTGGGACTCTTAGACGTTTTCTAGTAGATATTTATTTATCAATGGCTGTGTGTAACTTCATTTTATTGGATTATGTGCAAATAAGGGAAGTATTTGATGAATAGAATACCTCTGAGCCAAGGGATGAGGCAATTGAAGTTTGAATACTTAGAAATAACATTTTCATAGAAAGATATTCTGTGGAATAAAGTCCTGGAGATAATGAATAGAAAAGAGCCTAGCCTTCCCCTACCTGGTGATTTCCAGGTGTGTTGAAGCCTTAATACAGTGCTTCCCAAACATTTCCTTTATTATCCAAATCTGCTTATTAGAAAGTCCTTTTTACTCAATGTAGGTAAAACACTTTATGAATTTAAATATTCCTGTTATGATTGGGTAATGGTTTGTACAGAATTTTGGCTAAATTACTCAAGTTTGGGAAGTACTTCCACAATGGCTAAAATAACAGGGAATTCTGGAAACTCCAATCTTCATCTGGAAGATACCCAGATTCTGCTAAAATATTCCCGATGTATCCTTGATTTTTGCAATTTGATTTCTACAAAAAAAGCTATAATGAAACTGGGGTTAGTCATGTTAGTTTTGAATGAAATGTTGCTGTTAATACCTTTGATTGGTTGCAGTGTACATTGAGAATCTATCTAGTCTTAGCTTATATATATTTTAAAACCATAGTTCTCTCTAGTTTTAAGGAACTTAATCCTGTTTTTTTCATGTATGCTAATTCAGTTTTAAAGCTACTCTTGATAATTACAAGTTGTATTATCCTGTAGTTACTGGTGAGATTAGATTTAGTTAGTAACACTATAATAATCTTTTTTAGTAGATTTATCAACTGCTCAAACCAATGTTTAAATTGCTTAATTGTGGTGATTATAAGGAGGGATTCTTTCTCCAGATAATTAAATACATAACTAAATAGGCACCAAATTGGCATCAAATAAGGCATTTCTGGTCCAGGAGATAAAGATAAATAAGTAGAGTTTTTTAATTCTCTGGAATGTACTTAAGGGTTCCAGTTTTTCAGTGATATTATGGATGGAAATATGCTTACAAATGTCTGCTAAACAACTACATTTGGCAGGACCCAGGAGATGTTTTCTGTTGTGATGGTGCCAGCCTTTGGAAGATCACATTGCCTCCCCAGTGAGACTGGTACCCTCCTTGATGTCCTTCTGGAAGTCTCTTAAACCTTGGTTATGTCAATGGGCACAGATAAACCACCAAGTGCTTCAACGACCCTCTAAAACAGGGCTGTCAAACTTGCGGCCTGCTTCATGTGGTAGCAATGCCCACACCTGGTTTAGCGAAGGGGGGGAAAGTCACGATATGTCACGTGACAACGTTGTGATGATGCGAGTTTGACATCCTGGCTGAAAAAGGATGCAAATGACCAACTGTCTGCAAGGAATATAAAGCCTTCTATTCCCCAGTATCCTGTCAGAGTTGAAGAAGCTTCTTGGATGATCAAAGAAGCAAGAAAGTCCAGTTGCCACCTTAAAAAGCAGCTTTGGGACAACAGACTTGGAGGTTTCACCAAAATGGGGTTTTAATGAGGTGGCTACATTTGAGTATAACATCTATGCTATTCTTACCTTTTAGGTTTTTTTAATTACAATCATTTTTATGTTTTCATATTATTTTTGTAATTATTGTTTTTTATTTTATTGCACATTGCCCAGAATCATGTTTCTGTGAGATGGGCAACATGTAAATATCATAAATACATATCCAAAGAGTGGATTAGAAGGGCAGTTGGTGAGGGCAGGATCCTACTTTAGCACCTATCCATTGCTTAGAGCCACAGTAACACTTCATTTCATTTAACAGTAGAGCTGCCTTTGATTTAGGGGTACATTACTATTTTCCCACTTGTGACCACTCTCAAAAAATGCATTTTGGTAAAATTAACAAATGCACAGCCTAGTAAACTAACAATGTTCACAGTGAGGAATCTGACACTGGGATAAATGAAAGCTTGGTTTGAAATTCATGGGATGAAAGAGAGAAGAGTAGGATAATAAAACGGCCATAACTAGGAATAAAATGATAAATCCTCAGAGTATTCCAAATTTAAGAAAGGCAAGGGCACTTCTTAATTATTACGATACAGTTCATGCTTCAGCATGTTCATTAAAAAAACAGCATTTGTGCTTATTAGAATAATGTAGACTCCAACTGTGGTTTTTCTAGCGGAAGAGTCATATTTATTACCCTGCCATTTTATTGTTGGCAACATAAATGGTTTGTACTAGTGATCATTGCTTCACACTTCCCATTGATTGTAGCAAAAATAACTATATCTCTATGCTACCACTCTCACACTATATTGGCCACACTATCTATTTTTCTGGATTTTTGGATAACAAAAAAACTTTGTGCTATACACAGCAAACTTCTTCCCACCTTGCATTTCTTGAAGGGTTTTATGTTTTCCTGCCAAGATAGTGATCCTTATATAATTTCTTTTGTGGCCTCTCAGCTGACATTCAGGTTGTGCCTGCTGCTTAAAACAGTAACTGAAGAGTGAATCTTAACCATGCCTTTTTCTTAAATGGGGAAAGTTTCTTAAAATCCCTTTTCTGAATTATGTCCTTTCCTCCCTCCCTTTAGCTATTTACAGAGTTTCGGTTTCTAATGCACCAGGATGTTTATAAGAAAGCCCTTGAGAATTTGGAACTATATGCAGAGAACACAATTAACAACATACTGGGTGAGGAACATTCAAATTGATGTTGTTCTATGAAAAAAACCAAGTCTGAAATAATATATTTGGAAATGTATGAAAACATCTGGAGATGGTATAGCAGTTTGGAATTCAAAACTTTAAATGAACAATATTCAATCATAATTTTAGAAAATCTAAAACTAAAATCAACAAACTTCATCTCCAAAAGGGCACTGGGAAATAGTTTTTCATCCCAGATTCATTAAGTTGGGTTCTAAGTAGAATCTAAACCAGGGTTTTTCAAACATGGCAACTTTTAAGATGTGTGGATTTAAAACTCCCAGAATGCTGGCTATGGCATTCTGGGAGTTGAGATCCAGACATCTTAAAAGTTGCTAAATCCGAAAAACCTTGATTCTATAGAATTGGGGTGTGTGTGTTAATTTTTCATTCTAAAGATACCGTCATGTATGTCTCATTAACAATGCATGGAAATGATCTCCCATCTTATTATTATATCAAGCACTAAGGAGAAATTCCAAATTTATTCTGCTATGACATTAATTCTTGAAAATTTTTGACTACTGATATAATCCTGGAATTTCTCCCGCTCCTCCCACAAAAAATCTTTGCCAGGTATGAAGATGACAGGCATGCCTTCACTTCTGTGTTGGGGGAAAAAGTAGCTTTCTTTTCTTACCTGGTATTAATTAGGAGATATGTAAAGAGCTGAATACCTGGTGGATAGCCTAGAGCAGCAGTTCCAACCTTTTTGGCACTAGGGAGCAGTTTTGTGGAAGACAATTTTTCCACAGACCAGGGAGCAACTTGCAACTTAAATCCCGTGCACATTTGTGCAGTTTACAGTAGGCTTTGTGCTTCTAATTTAATCTTACACCTGATGATCTGAGGTGGAGCTGAAGCAGTGATGCTAGTGCTGCGGAAAAGCTGCAAATTCAGATGAAGCTTTGCTCACTCGCCACTCACCTCCAATTGTGTGGCCCAGTTCTGGTCCATGGCCCTGGGGGTTGGGAACCTTTGCCTCAGAGAACAATAAACTATTTTTTTTCCTTAGATAATATCTTTGGGGAAAGTTGTTGGTCATTAAAATTACTACAAATATGTGGAGACTGTTTTCCTTTTATACTCTTTGACAGTGACCTTTCTGAAATTCTAAGCAATAATTAATTGCTTAGTATTAAATACGAGGGTCAGCAGTTCAATTTCCTGTTTGGTAATGATCTTATTACTCAGCCAGCTTTTCAATTTGAATTCTTGTGCTGTTATTTCTGGGTTAAATGATAAGCACCAAGGAAAGAGCTGCTTTCTCTGACATAAAGACTGCATTTGCTTCTGACATTTCAGAATGCAATTGTTCTCTCAGGGGGTAGTAATAGTTCATTAAATACAAAGCACCAAATAATTCTAAAGAGAGCCAGTTGCTGTTAGAACATATGTTAGAAGGTTAGAAGCCTCCTTAACACCTTCTAGCCCAGCCATGGGCAAACTACAGCCCGGGTGCCGGATCCGGGCCGTTTGGCTGTTCTATCCGCCCTGGAGCCAAAGAGCAGAGGGTTCTCTTGCTCTCCCAGAAGGCTACGTGAAGTAATCTAACTTTGAATTTATATTAGTTCACACAAACACTCCATCCATGCTTTTGTTCTGGCCCTCCGGTCCAGTTTAAGAACCCATTGTGGCCCTCGAGTCAAAAAGTTTGCCCACCCTGTTCTAGCCCAATGGTGGGCCGGATAGGGACAGGTATAAACCTGGTTATGGCCCATGGACCATAAAATGCCTATGTCTGTTCTAGCCAGATAATACTGTAATTTTGGCTATGTCTGACTCCAGGAAAGTCCAGTCACAAAATTTAAAAAAAACCACCTGAGCTTTTTAGCCAAGCTTGATATTTTTTGAGGAAACTGATAGGAACATCAGTAAATCAACCAAACCCTACAAAATCCCCTCAGGATATGGAAATCCTTTACAAACATAGCAAGATTCCCCAAACCTGGATCCATCACCCAAGGTCAACACAAAAGATAAAACTGGCCAAGGGGACAGCCCATTCAGGTAAACATTTGTTTCAGGATACCAGAAATTATACCTATTTAAAAACAAAATATCCTTTTCTCTATGTGACTGCCACCTCCTGCTGCAATGTTAATTAAATAGAAAGCTGGTTGATAGGGTAAATGAGTGGAAAAACCACACAAGCTCAACAGAGTGTCTAACCAAGCATCCCCTTTTGTCCATCCGCCAATTAGTTTTCAATATTTCTTAGATGGGTCCATGGTGCTCTCTGAGCAAGGCCCCCTCATTTCATCCCTGAGCTACAAATATTCTTCTTTATCAATCCCTAGAGGTCAGACTCTTATCCTTGGGAGAAGAGCAAAGGTTTCTCTATAAAGGTAACTACCTCAAAATTTTAAGTTCCTAGCCTATCTTTTGACTGTTATACTGCACGTTATGCTATTGAAATAACTTCTGCCTCTGTTCCAAGTAACTTGCTCCCTGTGCTCTGTGGAGGGCCTGGCCTAGATCTGAATCCAGAAATTTCTTCTAACAGTGCTTAAGGCATAATGCTAGAAATTGGAAGACTGAGTTTTAGTCTTGCTTTAGGCACAGTCAGTTGGGTGACCTTGGGCCAGACACACTCTCTCAACCCTAGGAAGCAGGCAAGGGCAAACCACTGCTGAGAAACCTCGTTAGGAAAACTTCAGGGGTCAACACTGACTCAAAGGCACCCCCCCTCCCCCAAAAAGAAAGATTATAAAGAGCCAGTTTAGTGTAATGGTTGATAGTATCAGGCTCAAAATTGGAGGAGTGAATTCTGATCTTGCCTTAAGCATGGGCCAATAATTTTCTCAGCCCTGGGAAGAAGGCCAGGGCAAACTCTTTTCTGCCATGAAAAATGCAGGTTGCCAGGAGTTAAAACTGACTCAAGGCACATATACCCATAATTGGTAAATGAATTATGGGGATGCAGGTAGGATCCTGAATCTGCTGCCTGGTTTTGTAGGTTGAAAATGCAGCCTCCTGGCAAAATAGCTATCTTCATGCTATTTTCCTTGCCCTGAATCATCTAACACCAGGAATTTTCCAAACAGCAGGGCAGGAGAAAGTTATGACCAATTCACATATCTTTGCAGGTAGACTCGTGAAGTATACAACATGGGCTAAAGGAGGGGTAGGTGACTATTTCTCAGCTAAGAGAAATGATGCTCTCAAATGATGATTTGAGGGAATGATGATGTTCCTAATTTTTCATTTTTCATCTATGCAAGTCAAGCCAAGATTTGTGTAAACAGATGTTTACGGATACTTTTCTAAACCAGGTGAAAATATGAAAAAGCTGCACTAGAAATAAAATCCCATTGAATGTGTGTGTGTGTGTGTGTGTGTGTGTAGATGTTCTTTGAGAGAAGGGTAGAAGCTGAGCCACAGCTCTTGCTGATCATCTTGCTTCCAATTGGTCTTTGGAATTCCATTTCCCCAAAAACTGTGCAACACATTTAAGCATTTTGGCTTCTCTCATCTTTGAAGGAAACTGTTCACCGCAACCTTCAGTGAAAACTAAGACAAATGGAAAAATAGGACTGTACTAATATTGATACAAACCAACTGCATGAAAAATGAGTCATACAAAAGTTCTTTCACATTTTGGCAGTTATGAAGCATAACAATTTTAAATGCAATTTTAAGTGTAAAAAGTCAGAACAAAATATAAAAGATGCAACATTTATAAAAAGACTGAACAGAACAATGTAATATAACCCTTGATGATCTTGTTTCACATTGCTTTCTATTGCACATGTTAAAGTCAAGTGACCTAACTTTTACAAATTCCTTTTAAATTGGATAGAACTGTTTTAACTTTTCCCTTGCTGCTTTTTTTAGATTATTGAGTTAATATTCCTGTTCAACCAATTTAATTCTTTATAAAAAGGTGTTTTTTTTACAGTACAGGATTATTTTTATTCTGCATATGCACATTTAATTTGTATCTCTTTTCATAGAATGAACTAAAGTAATATAATGCAACATGAAATATAATTACATTAACCTTTTGTAGTTCTTATTAATAATTTCATACCAAATATGCTACTGGAAGTATTTTTTTTAACCATGCAAAAATAATTAAAAAAAACCAGCACTGATCTTCAGCAATGTTTTCTTAGAATAAACCAACCAGAGTCCACAGCAGTTTTCAGTGTAGTGCAAAATTAATGAGTTAACCATTTCCATTAACTAATTGCATCCCAAATATTTTTAAATTGTGAACAGTTTCTTATGAAATGGTCAATAGGACAAAGAGATTAACTAAGCCCAATGGGTAAATTCACAAAGTATATATTTTGTGATTCCTTTAAAAAGGCTAATGTAACCATGATTCTAATATGTTCCCTTAATTACTGGTTCCCCAATTAAATTAAGGTGGCTAATTGTAGGAAAATTAAAACCACCAGGTTGGCAAACTTTACGTACCTGCTCTATTAAAATTTTTATCTTGCGAAAAACCTTAAGCACTTCTCAGAAGTGTCCAGTTGCCCTAGTTTTTGGAAAGTATCTTTATTTCATGCACTTAAGACTTTTTCCCTTTGAAATGTTCATTCTAGGTTATCTTTCTGTATCTTTGTGCTTTGGCTAAAACATTGGCTGGAGTGCAGATGTTGTCCTTTTATCAGAGTTCATTATGAGAGTTTTTATCAGCAGCTTTGAACATCAGGATGGAATTGAAGATTTTTAGGGCTGGTCCCAGTTTAATGCTCATTATTTTCACAATGTCTGCTTGAGTCATTAGAAGAAAAGCTTCCCCGTCGATTTGCTGAAAGAAAAACAAAATCTACATGTTAATGACTCTACACAGTTATGAATGTACTTTCAACTCTATAGCAATAATTTAAAATGGGATCAATCTATTCATTACAGATATAGCAGAATGAAATTTGTTAATCTTAAAAGTGAATTGAATTCTCCTTTGTTCATTGCATGAGAAATATTCCTCAGTGATGCTTATCAACTTTCCCCCAAGATTGCCATTGCTCCTGCCTTTCTAGTTAGCATAAGTGATTCAGCTATAAGAACAGAGGTCAGGATGGCTTTTGTAAAAGCAAAACAAAAAACTATTCCAGAATTCTTTGAGCACTTGTTCAGCTCATGCCAATAAATATCTACTTAAAAGTTTATTTTAAATTGTATCAAAGGACTAAAGGGATGTGAGGCTAATAGGAATAATTTATCTCCTAAAATACAGAAGCAAGCCAGAAGCATGTTGTTTGCAGTATGTAGAAGGCCTGTGAAAAAGCTTCAGAAGAAGTGCTCTGGAATATGCTGGAATATATACAAAGCTCTTCTCACATTCTTCAAAAAAGCTGCATCACTGAAGCTGTAATTTCTTCTGCCTGTGTAAGCGGGCACAATCACTTCAAGCAAATTCAAGATGAGCTATTTGTGTTGGTTCCAAAGCCTCTTTTCAAAAGATTATCACAGCCTTCATATGCAGCTTTCGAAATCTGTCACATTCCTGCATGCCAATTAAAAGTCACTAGTTGAGTTAAATAGGATTTGCAGTAACGTTATTATATTATATCCCATCCTTCAGAGAAATCCTGATATTTTAAATTACGGCGTTATAGAAGTATTGTTTTCCTAAATGTTCTCTTTATCTTAATCAAGTCAACAATGGCATCAAAGCTCCTGGGTTAGTTTAGTCTTCCCCTTTTTTTCATTTCTTTACAAGCAATAAATAAGGATGGAGGACTTGACGTCTTCCTGATAGCATTGAATTACAATTATGAGCACTGCTTACATGCTGGTTAGACTGGAACTAGATTAGCAACATTTAAAAATTCACACGTTTATTATGTATGCAGTAAATAGCATCCCAATATATTAAGTGGGCATAACTGATTAAAAAAGGAGGTTAGCATTAATGCCCAATTTATTTTTACTGAACCCCTTGCTTTGAAGAATAATAACACTCTCTGAAATGTATGTCACATTGAAACTTTGAACTTGCCAGGCATTTACACATTGCCATATGCATATAACATTGTCACGTAATTTAAAGTAATACTTTAGATATTCTAACAAACAATGCCTTTTAAAAATGCAGCCTTGATTTGGGAAAGAAGAATTCCAATTCCAGTTGAATTTCTAGGGCAAAATTAATTACACATTTTATTTCACTGAAGTTAGTTTTAAGACAATTTGGTGAAAACCATGCTGAGAGACTGTCTTCAGAAATGAAATTAAAAACAGGGCTGATTTATTGTAGACATGTCATCTTTTGCCAGTTAAACATTATATGAAACCCTGTAAGAATGCTGAACCCTAATCACCCAAAGGACTGATCTGTTATTCTCACCTCATCTTTGAATACTTTGCCATGCTCCTCACAACCTGGCAAACTCCGAATGAACTCTGAGACCTGCCAAGCAATTTTAACAAAATAAAAGGGTAAGAATAATAGAATAGCTGTCCATTTAGCTCTTCATCTTGCTTCTAAGTGATAGGAACTAGGGGGAGGGAGAATCAGCAAATGCTTGTTTCAAAAATGGCAAGGGTACTATGGCTTGTTCCAATGTTATAAATAGCAATGGTCAAGCTGTCTAAACCCTACACTCGACTTAATCTTTTTAGTCCTGTTTAAAGTCCTTGATTTAGAACTATTTTTAGTGACATTTGATGTTACAAGGGCACTGAAACAAGTGACTTGTGGCTGGTTTTCTCACTTTCAAGCACTGCATTATCTTCACGGTCATGTGATCAAAATTCAAATGGCAACTGGCATATATTTATGACAGTTGCACTCTCCCAGGGTCATGTGATCATTATTTGTAACCTTCCCAGCTGGCTTCCGACAAGCCCAGTCAACGGGGAAGCCAGATTCGCTTAAAGATCGCATGATTCACTTAACAATTGCAGTGATCCATTTACTTGTGACAAAGTTCATAAATGGGACATAACTACCTTACTTAGTAGCAGAAAATTTGGAGCCAATTATGTTCAACCCTAATTGGGGAGCTTTAGATGTACTACCTATAACAGCATTTCGGCTACATATCATGCATTCCGCCTCTTCAAATTTACTGATGTAAATAATGTCGATGAAGAAGATTGCTACTTAGACTCTTAAGCCCCACCACAACTCCATCAATGCTCCTTCACTGCAGCATGGTCATATTCCTGGGGATGAATGATCAAAGAACAGTGGGAGTATATCTTGAAAGTAAATAATTCTAGTGGGATCACTGAAGCCATGAAAGTCATCCCTGCTGCCCAGCTAAGACAAACAGGCACCTGCTGTATATCAAGTAACAGCAATAAAGGATTGTCTATGGAGATTCTCAGTCATCCAGGTCATGGTTGTCCCAAAGGTGCTTTTTTCAAGAGGCAACTAGACTTTCTGGTTTTTCTTTGAAGACGTTTCGCTTCTCAACAAGAAGCTTCTTCAGCTCTAACTGGATGGTGGGGAATGGAAGGATTTATACTCCTTGCAAACAGCTAGTCATCTGGATTCTTCTGCAAAAGAATGCAAATGACCAGCTGTCTGCAAGGAGTATAAATCCTTCCATTTCCCACCATCCAGTCAAAGAAAAAACAGGAAGTCCAGTTGCCTCTTGAAAAAACCACCTCTGGGGCAGCAATATAGGAAGATGTTGGAGATGAAGGCTCACTTTAGTGACAATAGCAAAGTCATAAAGAATGGGAGAAAGCAGTGATAGACCAACCTATATTTTGCCAAGAATATTAAACTGATACACAAAATAAAGTGATTGATGAGATAATGCAGGATTATGGCCTCCCAGATTGGATGGCCTTCAACACACTATTGAGGAAGTGTTGAGGATCTTTTCAAGAATTAATGTTGATCAGTAGAGTGAAGCCTTCAGGACTCTAGTTGCTGATGCTGACATCCAGGAAAAGAAATTCAAAGCTGCAAAAAACTGTGGTGGAAACATGGAATGTAAGAAGCAGGAATATAAGAAAGCTGAATACAATGAAAGATGAAAGGAATGGATTGCATGTTGGCATCTATAGCACCAGCAAAATGAAATGGGTTCTTTCAGTCAGAAGATCATACTGTTTACTATTCAAAACATGAAAAAAGAAGGAAAAATGTTGCTTTCATAGATAGGAAGGAAAACTGAATAAGTCTAGGAACAGAACATTGCAGAATCTAGCAACAAAACAGGCCTGTTTCATCCAAAACACCATGAAAGGAACAGTCTGAATTGCTTCCGATTTGCAGGATTAATATTTAGAGTAAAATAGTCTGGAGGAGAAATAGAGCATTCCAAGATTCCCTAAAATATCTCTAGAATAGGGTTAGACATATGTAGAAAGAATGTTGAAACTCCTGAAGAAGATACTTATCTTTGTGACATGTACTAAAATTATCCTAAGCTAAGGTGCAAGATGAATATAGTCTACTATTAAACTTGAAATTCAATTTATTGAAATTAGGATGAGCCGTAAGGAGGTAAATGCAGAGCCAAAGCACTAACACACATCATCTGTGAGTTTGTGCACTCCAGGCAAAGGAATCAGGCATTGGAATCTCTATTCTCTCACTTCTATGGCAGTAACAGAGAAAAAATGGGAGCAAGCTATCTTGAAAGCATATTCAGAAAGCGGATATGATTGCAGAGGTTTTAGGAGCAGAAGAACATCATAAAACAGGGATGTCAAACCTGCACCGTCATGTAGTCACATGATGTATCGTGACCTTTTTTTCCTTCGCTAAATGAGATGGGTGTGGCTATAGAAGGTCAGTAGTGGAGTTGAGTGTGCTCTCTCACTCTCAGTCTGACTTATTTCACTAGGCTGTATCTGAATAGGGGGAATGCTATGTACAGTATGCCATCTTGGGTGGTGAATGACCAGTGGGAAGTAAATTTAGCAAATCAGTAAAAAGGACAATACAAAATACCTTTCTCCTGATAAAGGTAGAAAAGAATACCTTATAAATAGATCAGTACTCACTTTCACTAGCCTACTTTATTATGATAGATAATAGCATCCCCTCCTAATCACTGCTAAAATATAAAAAGGCAAAATAGAAATATGCAATGAATATATCATCACAATGGATTATGATATATTCTATTCTAATAGAACTATCAAGTAATATTAGCTGATGGTGAATAAAAATTCCATTTTAAAAAATATTTTTATTAAATATATAAAAACAAGAAAGAAAAGAGGAAGGAAGGAAGGAAGGAAGGAAGGAAGGAAGGAAGGAAGGAAGGAAGGAAGGAAGGAAGGAAGGAAGGAAAACAACCAAGGAAATTAAAATAGATGATTTCCAACCTTCTTTTCAAAAGTTATTAACAAACCCACTGTCTGCTCTGCCTCTTAAATCTTCCAGAAATCCCTTCATCCCCTTATTTAATTCTTACTCTTCTCAATAATTAAATCCATAAATCATTGTTTCGGGTTTTTTTTTTTCTTTAGCAAAAAGTCCATTAAAGTTTTCCACTTTTTTAAAGTGAAAATTCCATTTTAAGTCATACCTCATCTGTGCTCCATTTAGAAACTTTACTGGCAGGAATCCCAGCTACTGTAGGAAGGAGCTTACTGTGCTGTTCCCACCGCAATGGAAATGCAGGAATTGTGAGCTTGGAAGATAAAATGACGGGCTGCAGATGGGAACTTCTGCTATTGGTTTCCTTGCTGTCTGCAAGCAATAGTAAAACAAGTTTGTTATTGTACATACGATATGACGACACTTGTAAAGGAAAGGTATGTTCAGTATAACATACTTGGCCCATTTGACTTATTACTAAATGGCATTAATTAATGAATATATCTATAGAGTATGAGAAATACTCTAATCTGTACTAATTATGTCTGAAATAGATATGTCACTACATTTTCTTGAACACAGTTTAAACTACCGTATGTACTTACCTGCTATGAAAAACAACGGAAACTGCTCAGCCATCATTTCACCCCGCATTTTGAAAAACTATATCATTGCTTCAGCTCCCAATGGTAGGTGGGATGTTCCTAGTTCCTTCTCTTAAATATTGCCATCTTATGGGAGCTAGGAAGTGTATCTTTTCATTTGGTAGCCCCTGCACTATGGAACACTTAGCCCCCTGAAGATCTACCCTCCTAGTCTTTGTAAGGCACTGAGAATTTAGGCGGACCCGCAAACACTGGGATGAAGGGACCACACATCAGAAGTTTGACTTGGTGCCAGGATTTTGTTTTTGGTTTTAATGGTTTTAATATAGCTTTTGTGTAGTTTTAATTTTTGCTTTGAAGCCGCCCTGAATTTATTATAAGATGAGCAGCTGTGTAAGTGTTGTGGTTGTCACTGTTTTTCTTTTCTAAAAATCCTAAGTCTGAAATTTCTTACTGGGCACTCCAGTATAATATTTTGTTCAATTTATCTCCTTTTTATGGTTGTCCATAAATGCCAATTTCACAAACCCACCACACACTAGTCCTGGCTGAACAATTTACTGCAACTTATAGCTGCTCACTCACAACCCACCTAACACCTCTACATTCTCCAATGTGAGATTGCTTTTCCTTCCATTTTTTACAGATCAAATTCTGCATTCTTTCTTTGTCTACAACTACTAGTTTGATGATAATAAAGATGATGACATCATCTACTTTGCTAGCATATCTGTGTTCTATAAACTGCCTTAGAGCCCCTTGGGATTTAAAATAATCCTATGTCTTTAAGTAAAAAATAATTAAGTAAATTCCATCTTTAGTCACTTAGTATTAATCATTATTTGTATGTTTACTTATGTCTCTCTTTTTTTTGGCCATTATGAACTCTGTAGTAGAATTCAGGGGGACACAGCCTGAATCTCTAAAGACAATCTAAAATCAAACAGTCTTATGAAGGCAAGTGTGGCTCTGTTTTTCAATAAAATGCTTCATTAATGAAATTATTCCATAAAACCAATTGAAAGTATTGATTTGTGACTAGAAAAACTCTTGTACAGCACATATAGCATGAAATAACAGCTACCTTTGGTTTCATTTATAGATAATACTTCATTTTCCATTTTTCTTTCTTCACAGCCATCTTTCCCAGTGAGTTCCTTGACGTGCTCTCCCCTAAATAATACAAAAGCTTAACATTTAATTATCTGGTAATGATAATAATATAGGGTTTTTTTCACCTCTAGCTAAACATTTTATAAGATGTATAATACAAATTATAATGTATCGTATATAAAATAAAATATAGAAATTGAAATCAAAACAAAACAATAACAATTAGTCTGGTTTCATAAACTAATATTAATTTACATAATCAATTTTGCTGGTTACTATATAAAATGGTACAAAACCAAAAACCAACATATTTCCATCTCCATTGTCTTTCATAAATTAAAAAAACCCAAAACAATTATATCTTTAGAAGGTAAGGTGATTTCCATTAGAGTGGAGCATCGTATAAAGTTACTTTGAATTCCTTCTACAATTTTATTAAGTGTTAAATGATGAGTCCAAAGATAATTGATTCCACAGAATGCACACCAGGCATATAAAACCCCAAGGATGTGATATCATGGCTCTAGCAAATGGAATTGACAACAACTTCTGATCTACAAACCATATTACTTGCTCAGACATGTAAGAAATTTTAAAATCCTGAAGTCACCAAGTGATAATATGACTATATCCAAAGCCATTGGGGAGACTATCTGAAAAGATGCAGTCATTCAATATAAGTGGGGAGCTGTAGATGTAAGATTTTAAAAAAACCTGTTCCCAGCAGTCAAAAATTAGAAACATTGTATGTTCCTAATCTAGAAATTATAGGAAATTTATCCATCCATCCAATATATATGACCTCTCATCCATCTAAAAAAAACAACCTCTGGACAGTGAACAAAGTTAAATCTAGCATTCTATTAAAACTAAAAAGAAACCAATTGGGGTTTCAATAAAAAAAAATCTTAATTTCCACTTATCACATATATTCACACCAGAAGTCCAGAATTAATATCCCATTCCAATGCCTGGAGAAACAGTCTCACAGCCTTCTAAAAGACCAACAGTCACATCCATTCATATATCAGGGGAAGCTGCTTTATAGGGCTGGTGCCATGACAGAGAAAGCATACTTTCTGGGACCCACCAGTGACACTGCTTCACTAGGGGACCCACAACATACTCATTGTGCCAAATATTGTGAGACGGGTAGAAACCACTAGAATTGGGGAGTCCTGCAAGCAATCTGGTCCTGTGCCATGTGGGTCTTTAAAGGAGACTGTTAGCCAGAAGCTTAGTGGGAACCAATGGAATCTATATAGTAGCAGTGTTATATGGGCATGCCATGGTACGCCCAAAATTACATCTGTTGCTATGTCCTGGACCAGCTGAAGCTTCCAAACAGTCTTCAAAGGCAGCCTCACATGGAATACATTACAACAGTTCTTCCAAGAAACATCTAAAACGTGTGTGGCTGTGAGCAATGCCTCTCAATTTAGGAACAGATGCCACAAGTGAACAATGTGTATTTATACAAAAGCTCCTCAAGCTGGAGCCATGAATCTGGTAGAAACTTCTCACTGTGCATCAACTTTGCCCATGGCAGTGTAAACCCATTCAGAGTTAATGATGGAAAATCACTGATTTGAGGGATTGTACAGCCAATTTAGGTTGTCTGAAGCCAAGATTTCTGCAACCAGACCCATACTTCTTCCAGGCATCAGGAAAACACCTCATGAGGATGATCTGGGATAGAGGTGTACAATTAAGTATTATCCTTGTACTGATGACATTTAAGAGGCCATATTGCCGTGGCCTAGAGGTGAAGCTCTCGCCTCGCAATCAGGAGGCTGTGAGTTCAATCCTAGGTAAAGGCAGATATTTCTCTCTCTGAGCACAATGAGAATATATCTGCTGAACAAAACTCTGCACTGGCGACAGGAAGTGCGTCTGGCCAGTAAACACACAGCTCCATTCAGCTGCCCAGACTCCACCCCGCAAGGGATTATGGAGTCGTTAAAAGGAGATGACGATCGTACTGATGATATTTATCCCCATGCTAAGGGATGATCTGGATGGATGACAGTTTCATGTACATGTTAAAACAGGAACGGGGAGAATCAAGTCCTGTGGCACTCTACAAAGGAGAAAGTTAGGGCTGGATGTCTCTCCACCCTATCACTACTAACTGGAATTGGTTTCAGAAGGAGGAATTACTGAAGACCAGTGACTTAGTGGAAAATCATTATCATTCTCTGAATGAGTAATTTCATAACAAAGTAATGTCAAACAGAAAATTTTGGTGTCTGACTACTAAGGATGCATAGAGTCGACAACCTTGAAAACAAATGAGGAAAAACTAGCATTTTTCAGGATAATTTATATATAATAATTTTCCTGCCACTTTTACACAATATATTCTACTACACAGCTGTCAAACCTAAGACATTTCAGATCCTCCAGTTAAATTTATAGTATCCCATTATACTCCAGAAAAATGACTGAACTATTTTCAGGACTAGGAAATTATGCTAAGGCATAAAAGCTGTTGCATACTGAAGTGTCATTCCTTTTTAATTAGCCATGCAGATGAAGTAAGAATGTGGGCAAAAGGCAGTTTCTTGCCAGGATTTGCTGGCAGGTGGTACATTTAGATGTTTATCTGGAGAGAAAAAAATTATCTTCAAACATATCAAGCAAAAAGGCAAGTTATATTGGAGTTCTGTGTTTGCTATCAATAGATCTGGTGGACACATAAGACTGAGTCATAAAGCAATTTTTATCATTATAGATTAGCCTAGGGCCGTGATGGCGAACCTGTGGCAGGCAAAGCAATTTGTGCTGGCACATGAGCCGCAGGCAAACTTACCTCACTGCACATGAGCGCGGCTCACAGCTGATTTTTTTCCCTGGTTGGTTTGAGGCTTTTTTCAGTCTCCCAGAGGCTTGGAAAAAGCCTTTGCAAGGCTTTTCAGGACGAATTATAGGCCCGTTTCGTCACTTCCGGTATTACTGGGAGGCCGAAAAAGGCCTCAAACCAGCTGAAAAATCAGCTGTGAGGCGCAGTGCAGGTAAGGGGGTGGCGGGGGGAATTGCACACACATGCTCAGGGGGCATGGGGTGCTGGCACCCCAGTGCGTATGTGCTGGCACAGGAGCCCAAAAAGGTTAGCCACCACTAGTTTAGGGAATTATGTTAAATTGGAACCAGACCATATTTTTTCTTTAACAAATTTGGCTTAGCACTGCTGTGTATGCAGCGCATTTTATTTGCAAGTTCCACAAATGAGCCTATAGTAAGGTGCCACTAGATAAATAAACCATTTGCTGCTCAACCTGAAAAGAGAGTGCCCTAAGGGTTCTGTGTCCTTCATTTAATGCAGAAATGGATTAATGTGCTGAAAAAGAAGTCATTTTAAAAAATCTCAACAGCAGGCTATTCAGCTGTACAACAGCAGGACTCTTTACCAATTCACTTTTGGCATATATGCTATCAATAGAAATGCCTCTGATTTTTAAATGTTAATTGTGATAAAAGCAAGTAAGGAATATAAAATGCATTAGGACATGAACTCCTCATATAAAAAAATGTTGCTCCTCAGATTCATTTACTTTATTTTCCTGTGTTTTTAAGTAAAAATACAACTGGTTGGCTATGTCTCTTTGCAACTGCAATTATGTGAAGAAACCAAAAAAGCACAATTAAAGGGCAGATTGACCAACAATTCTATAATTTAACAAATAAAAATGCACTTAAATTTTAATTATTAGATGCTCCATGTTGAAATATAGAAGATAATTAACAGTTATCTAATGTCAGTAATAACACAAAGAATTGGGTTCAGTTTTAAAGAAATAACTGCAGTAGAAACTAGTCAGAATAAATCCATTATTTAAATTTAGAATCATAAGTATGTTGCAATATTGAAATGTGCAACATTTAAAAAATATGAAGCAGGTAGTCCTAAACAAACGGCTAGTCATTTTATGAAAGTTTGCAATTACGAAGACCTCAGGGTGGGTGCTCTATGCACTTCTGGCCACTGAAATACATCACGCGCACCTCCCAGTGGACACATGACTGCACTTTACAACAAGTTGCAATATCCCATGGTCATGTGACTAATTTGTGATGTTTTTGTTGGTTTCCAGCATTTTTGCCAGTTTCTGGCAAAAAAATCCCCTGCCCATTCAAAAGAATGGGTTTGCTGAACTTTTTTTAATCACTGTGAAAAGAGTCAGAAAAATTTATCTGGACTGGTGGGTGCCTTAATTTATGACTACAATGAGTTGCGACTGGATTTTCTTATGTTGAGCAGTATCTATATTCTGGAGCAATGAAAACACTTAAGAGAAACTGGTCAAAACAAAATGCAGATTCACATACTGTACCTAAAGACAGTTAAGTATGACACCCCCTATCATTTGTGGCACTATAAGATCAAATTTATTTTTAATATTTAATTCAATAATGTTCAGAATACAGTGAAGGAAACTTCAATATCATTTCACTGACTTCCATTTTTTGCTTAGAATGTGGTGTGAAGTTGGCTAATGTGAACTATAAATCACTGTGGCTTAATGTGTTGTGAAGCTACCTAATTCTTAAGCATGGTTTAATATGATCTAATATGATTTAATGTGATCTATGTGTCAAGCCTTTCTCTGCTACCATTTTCAAAGGCTTGGAAAAAACCTCTTGACAGGGAGTAAAAAATCTTCCAAAACATCCCTGCTAATTAGAGGTGATAGACGGTATTTTTCTTTGCTGTCAATGGTGATAAGAATTAGACCCGGAAAGTAATCTAAGAACATTTTTATTTATAAAATAAAGAAACCTACACAGAGCTACATGTTTGCAACCTAATCTCCACCAAGGCGTATAGAAAAAAAACAAAGGAAAACTATAACGGAAGTTACAAAGGAAGTGAAGTATAAACTTTGTACACATGCGCAGTGGATCAAAATATCACAAGACTTCCTTATCTTTTTTTTTTTATTCATATTTATATCCCGCCCTTCTCCGGAGACTCAGGGCGGCTTACAATTTTGGGGATACAACCCAATGCGCTCAGCAATAGCCTTCCTTCCATTGTATATGCCTGCTTATTACTAAGCGGCATTTTTACAAAGTCAGCTTATTGCCCCCAACAATCTTGGGCCCTCACTTTCCTTACCCCGAGAGGATGGAAGGCTGAGTCAACCTTGAGCCTGGTGGGATTCGAGCCTGCAATAATTACAGGCAGCTGGAACTGAGTGCTAGGCTATTAACAGCCTGCACCACCAAGGCCCATATCTTATTACTATGGAGACAAGATAACACAGTGCTGGCTAGCAGACACCTGCTTGCTTTAATATGAGCTTAGAAGCTTGAACAGGCAAACCAAAAAAACGCAGTGACACTATGAATGAATGGTATCACAGATGAACAGCCACTCAACATTTACATGTTCCAGTTTCAGGGAAGGAGTTTCTGGTTATGCATATATGAAGAGGATTAAGCACATCCATGGGTGGGCTGTTCACCCCAATTTGGCAGACTGGTAACTAATTTTATCATTTTTAATTACCCCGTCCCTCCGAGGAGTCCCCATACAGCCTGTTTTGAATGCCAGGTAAGTACAGGGCCTGCGTGGAAGCTCGGGGAGGTCAAAAACTGGGCCTCCCAGAGGCTCCAGAAAGCCAGAAACGAGGCCATTCCCTCCCCCTTCTGCAGAGGCTAGAGGAAAGCTTGGGGAGGGCGAAAAACAGGCCTCCCGGAAATTCTGAAAATGGGCCCGTTTCCGGACTCCTGAGGGCCCCCGGAGCCCATGGAGGCCATTTTCCCCTCCTGAAGGCTCGAGGAATGCCTCCAGAGCCCAGGGAGGGTAAACCCTCCCCACACCGTAGTACAGGGGGTAGACTAGGCCATGCCAACCATGGCCACACCCACCCAACTGGGCAGAGAACCAGTTACTGAAATTTTTGAAGCCCATCCCTCGTGTATTTCCTTGTGTCTTGGGAAGTGCAAGACAATTTGGAATCACCTGAAAAAATGGTATTACTCAGCCATGAAATAGGGCTGGGCAGTTGCTTTATTTGCAGCTCTCTGGACTTTTCAGGACAGAGAACTGCAAATAAAGTATCCCTCTTCATCCCTTCAAAATAGCCAACACTGGTTTAAGACTCATGCTTCAGTTTCTGGCGCTTCACTTTCTAAGCAGTACATGAACCTGTCAAAAGTTTTGGCTGGTTCAACTAATAAAGAAGTATTTGGGTTGCACTTGTTGGAGGAAATGTCCATCTGGGTTCAGTCCCAAGTGGGAAGAAAGACACTGGAAACATAAGGTTCTTTGGAAAGATGATTTCATGGTGGATAGGACCACATGGTTTGAGGTCCTGGGCAACTGAGCACATGGGGGAGGGAGGGAGGGAGGGAGGGGAGAGAGAGGGAGAGAGAGAGAGAGAGAGAGAGAGATTTATACCTTCTCTTGGGCTTTGAATTTGCTTCTTGTTCCTGTAGGAAGGGTATTTATTCTGATTGTTTGTGAAACTCTCATGGAGCCATGCAGGGGTAACTTTGTAGACTGTCTTGAGTCCCAGGCTTGGTTGAACGTTGTTGGGTGATACAATCTTCCCAGGTACCATGTGGTGAGATGGGTAGAGGGCTAATCCTATTATGTCCCGAGGGCGAAGGTCTTTTGTTTTGTAGATAAGCTGGCCCAGCCTTTTGTCTTGTAGATAGGTTAACACCAAAATATCTGCTGGGGGTGGGCAGGGAACTGAGGCTCTGAGTTTATGTCTTTAGAAACATGTTTATCCTTTAGGGAAAATATAATATTCTGCCTTTTTAAAACATTTCCTAGAATATTTTGTTTTTCTAGGAGAAACTAAACTTTCTACACATTTCTTCACATTTGTGAAATGTCTGACTTCTGGAGACTAAGACACATATTCCAGGAAAATGTAGTCATTATTAAGCCATTGGGTTAACCAAGATTCTATTGATTAATTTAAAAAGCGCTACTACTTTAGGTACTAATTAATGTCTAATATTTTTCTTATTTCTAGCTATGTTACAGCTTTCAAAAATATTTGAAGCTCATTTAAAATAGTCTGGACTCAAAAAATAAATGTGTCAGGAAGAATGAGATATTGTACATTCTGAATGCAGAAAATGCAAAAATAAACAAAATATATAAATAGAATATTAACATTAAAATGGTAAAGACACTTTTTATTGAAGTTTTAAAATTGCTATAAAATTTCTGTGACAACACTTGCCATTGGTCTTCAGAATTTCCTAATAATTAGGAAAAGACTGAATATTCATTTTTGGATCTTCTATTCTCCTTTCTAGGAGGACACTTAATATTGAAAAATAAGCTTCTAGACATTATAATTACTGAAAATAATTTGATCCAGGTTTCAAGGGATTGAATTGCTTTTTAATTAAATAGGATCCTGCAGTAATCCAGGCAGTGCTGTGAAATATGAACTACATGCAATTAACTTTCCCAACCTGATGCTTTCTCCCTAGTCATAGGTTGTTATAACTAGTTAATACTATGGATGTTATAGTACATTTTACTGTAGTAATATAATACATTTAATATTAACTCTGGGATATTTCATTATACTATCTGTAGCATAATCACCACATCAAATTCTCAAACAGTGATTTTCCTCTGTCTTTATTGCTATTAGTGCTGTGATACTATTTTCTTTTTTCTTTCATACACAAGTAGTAGTAGTATTTTTAATTAAAGCAATAAATCTTTATATCTGCAGAAAAACAGGCAGAAGAATTTCTATAGGTAAAAGAAGGACTACCATACGTTTCTTTGGACCAGCCCCCTGCTCAAGCAGGAGAATGGATATCATCTCAGACAAGTGACTGTCTAATCTCTTCTTAAAAACTGCAGTGAGGTTTTCTGAAGGCAAGCTGTTCCACTGGTTAATTTTTCTCACTGTTAGGAAGTTTCTCCTTAATTCCAAATTGCTTCTCTCCTTGACTGATTTCCAACCATTATTTCTTGTCCTGCCCTCTGGTGCTTTGTAGAATCAGTTGACCCCCTCTTCTTTGTGGCAGCCCCTCAAATACTGGAATACTGCTATTATGTCACCCCCAATTCTTCTTTTCTTTAGACTAGCCAGA
The DNA here is from genome assembly GCA_009733165.1 of Naja naja. NCBI lineage: Eukaryota > Metazoa > Chordata > Lepidosauria > Squamata > Elapidae > Naja > Naja naja. The sequence continues at coordinate 101,657,445 of CM019148.1, forward strand.
CCCAAACCTGCAGCCATTCTTCGTATGGTTTAATCTCTTTATTCTATGCCTCTGTTTATACATGATAATATTGCTCAAACCTAGGTCAACTTAGTCAAAGTGACACTCACAACCTGGAAAGTGAAGCCACATTCTTTTTTTTTGATGCTGCATTACGTGTGCAATAAACATAAAATAGAATGAGGCTCAAATTATAAGGTCACAAACACCAAATTGACTTTTTGCCAATATGATTGATCAAATGGTCACAGCTGCACCCTTGATTTTTATGATCCTCTCTCTGATTGCTCCTGCTAGCTAGACTGATGTTAAGGACATTATTAGGAGCCTAATTTCATCTATTTTTAACAAATATTTATTCGCAAAACTTGCTAATGTCTTTATAGGGTTTCCTGCATCACTTCAATGCACTGCACTGCACTCTATCGTTACATAATGATTAATATTAGGAAAGAGGCTCTCCCCCCCCCCATATGCTAAACGTCTAACTACATCTTGCACTCTTTATAATGATTAAGGGATTAGGTCATTTGTGGCACTGACTTTCTACAAGCACACAACTGAAGTTGTTACTAGTTATAATTTATAATTCTAAATGGCAAAAGTAAGTATTCTCAATCTTTAAGGTTTCTATTTCAAGATCCAATCTTGGTTGGTCATCAAGACCAGAGGTTAGGTTTTCGGACTGGTGCTGGAGCCCATCTTTAGGGAACTCCTCTCTAGCAGAGTGTGTGCCTTGGGCTATTCTGTGTGTGGTATTTATATGGTGCCTGTGGGTTTTTAGAATTTGACTGGGGTGTTGATGGCTGGCTATTAAGTAATTAGCTGTTGTTTTCTTGTGCTGCCAAGCCCTCGCTTCCTAAGTTAGTTCTTTCTTTCTTTCTTTCTTTCTTTCTTTCTTTCTTTCTTTCTTTCTTTCTTTCTTTCTTTCTTTCTTTTTCTATTTGGATTTATATGCCGCCCCATCTCCGGGGGGACTCGGGGCAGTTTACACAAAAACATATACATAATATAAAACTTATTACAAATTTACCTAATCCAAATAACTCTAAAATATTAAAATCTCCCAAAATTAAAAACCCCAACCCCACTCAATCCAGGCCAGCCTGTGAAAACAGCCAGGTCTTTAGATTACGGTGGAAGGAGTGCAGGTCAGGGGCCAGAGGCAGCTCCAGGGGTAGTTGGTTCCAAAGGGTGGGCGCCCCCACAGAGAAGGCCCTCCCCTGGGGGACCACCAACTGACAATGTCTGGCCGATGGCACCCCCAGGAGGGCCTGCCTATGGGAGTGTACCGGGCAATTGGACCTCGATGCTGGTAGGAGGCACTCCTGCAAGTACCCCGGACCCAAGCCATGTAGCCATGTTACTTGATAAGCACTTGATAAGTTATCCTTATATTCATTGATTCATTGATTCACTGATTCATCCATCCATCCATCCATCCACCCACCCACCCACCCATCACATTTCTACACCACCCAACTCATCTAAGTGACCCTGGACAGTTTACAATAAAAAGCTATCGTGCTATAAAAGCATAAGTAAGAATAAAGTTAAAAACAGAATTTAAAAGGTTAGGGTGAAAATATTAAAAGTTACAATTAAAAAGGCGGAGAGAACATCCTCATGATACCAACATCCCCAAGATTGCAAATCAATGTTTGACTCCCATGTCAATTGGCAGAGCCAGGTCTTAATACTCTTTCTGAAGGCCTAGAGAGGTGGTCCCCTCTCACCTCTGGGGAGAAAAGGCAATGGCAGAGAAGCTCTCTTCTGGGATTCCTCCAGTCAAAACCCTTTAACCTTTTGTACAAACTAGAAAAACTACAATATCTAGTAGTGAATGATACCACCCTCATTTATAAGAATACAGCAAAACGTTAGGAATGACTTTCAACAGTTTAGCAAATGGATTGTAGGCTGCATCATTTATATGATACAATTAAAGGTCTGAGTAAAATATTTTGTTCTGGGAAGCAGCAAATAATGGTATTCAGATTACATAGATCAGAGTGAAAGTATATAGTATTTTTTTAAAAACCCAGATAGATACCTGTAGTTTTCTTCTTTGACATCACACATTAAAGGCTTTTTGCAAAGAAGTTTCACATCTGTATCTTCCTCCTTTGAAGGTTGTAAATGAGGTGCAGGCTTTACTCCAGTATGACTGGGACTGGGACATTTTCTGCTACTGTTATATATTTAAAAAAAGCAATTATTTAAAATCCTGTATTGATGCAAAACTTAAACTGGAAAATAAAACTGAATATTACAGAGTATCTCTTTTTATTAATTGAATATAATTAGCATAAATGTGACTATTTATTTAAAGCATTTATAAATCTAAGATGTCAGAAACTGACCTACAGCTATTTTTTTCAGCAAGAGCAACTTCAATGTATTCATTCATTCATTCATTCATTCATTCATTCATTCATTCATTCTGTATAGCTACCCATATCAAACCAATGACTCTGGGTGGCAAAGAATCATATAAACAATTAAAAAAGTTAAAAATACAATACAAAACCAGAAATTAAATACATATAGCAGCCAGGAGATATTACAATCCATTCATGGCAATATAAATAGAAAATTGGGTCCTTTACACACTTGGGGCTCCAGGCCCGGCCACCTAGTCAGATTTTTCAAGGCCTGATATATCATTTTCCATGTTTTCATTTGCATCTTATTTTATTTAAAAACAAATGCAAGTAATAAAAGAAAATTCAATCATAGTTAAGAAATGACTGTCAACTAAATGTTAAAGCAAATAATAAACGCAAATTGAAATACAGATAACAAAAACAAATTGAGTGAAAAAGGATAAAGAGAACAAAACAAAATAGAGCCATTTGTCCAATATTCATGAAGAGAAAGATGGAGACCATTTTAGAAAACAGGAGCCACCACTGAGAAGATCTACCCACCAGGAAGCACAATGGCCCACTGAGAATCTTGGAATATGCAGTAGGACCCCCTCTGTTTAATAGCAAAGCAATACACCAGGTACTCTCTTCAACTGAAAGTGCTTAAATCATAAGTAGAATGTTGTACCTGATGTGATATCTGACTGACAACTAGTGCAGTTACTTCAACAAAGGGTTAACATTGTTTGTCAGATATCCCACTCAGTGATGTGGCAGCCATAACTGTTATCTGCTGCCGCTTTTAGATCAATGGCAAAGTTGGTCCCATAAAAAGCAGCATTACAGTAATCTCAAGGTACCTTTCCAGGGTGAGTGAACAACAGCATCTAGGTTGTCCCTGTTTCCCTAAGCAGAGCATCCATAGGAGGTTGAAAGGAGCAGATGGTAAAAGCACTGCTCCAATGAAATATAAACTCCACCCCTTTTGTTTATGAAATGGATTAGATTATTATTTAATTCTATTCAAAACCAAATTATTAAAAATTGATAAAATGTTGAATTTTAGAGTTGTTTCAGAAAGTTTAGTTTAAAAAGCCCTCCTCTATACAAAAGTATCTGTTTTCTATACTGCTTACTGAAGATGTTAATAATATATGCATTAATAATGGATGCAAACCTCATTTTCAGGTGTTTGATAGGCTAATATACCATTTCACAGTGCTTTACAGCCCTCCCTAAGTGATTTACATATTTACATATAGCCCTCCCTAAGTGATTTACATATTTGCATATTACCACCAACAATAAGGGTTCTCATTTTACCCACCTCAGAAGGATGGAAGGCTGAGTCAAACTTGAGCCAGTGAGAATCGAACTACAGGCAGGCAGCAAGCAGAAGCAGCCTGCAGTTCTGCATTCTAACCACTATGCCACGGCAGCTCTGCTCTATTGATTATTTCAACACAGTGGTTCTCAACTTGTGACCTGCAGATTCCTGAGGGTCTGCAAAGTCATCATAGGGGTTCATGAAGATTTGAATAAATTTTATGATTTAGACCTTGAGTTAAGTCTTGGTGGTCCGTGGCCATGGTCCATGGTCACAAAGGTAAATAACTTTGTGACCCTGGCCATGGACCACCAAGACTTAACTCAAGGTCTGTGGAGGGTCTGTGGTGAAGAACCAGTGCCTTAACTTATACATTTACTCTCACAAAAAAAGAGAAAATCTGTAACCTAATACCCCAGCTTTGTGTGCCTCTGGCTGAAGGATTTATCTTCAATAAAACCAAGCATTATAAATACCAGAGTGTGTATAATCGATATATGCCATCAACAAAAGACATTTATACTTATCAGAATTGAAATCACTGCAATTTGTTTCCAATGCCCAATTGAATTTGGGGTTGTTATTTCTTGAAGAATAATTCCCCATGGGTTTTTTCTGAATTGTAGAAAGATTCAAACACATGTTCTGATGACATATGGGATTAAGCTGCTCGAGAGAAAGGAAAAAGCCAAAATCCCCTGGGAATAACTAGAGCCTTACAATGGAGACTTAAAGCACTTCTCTAAATTTCAGTCTTAAGAAATACATACTGATAAGTCAAAAGAACTTCCAACTTCTTTTCACAAGTACAAAATGAACTTTAAAAATTCACATTTTTAAAAATATCAGTCACAGCCTTTTGAGTGTACCCTGAAACAAACACCACACAGACGACATATGTGCTTCAAGTTCAGCCAGAGTAAAACACATAGTATAATAAAGTTTGAGCATAATTTCATTGACATAATTACTTGATTATAGGAGAGGCTGATCTTTCATTTATTTCTGATTTTCGATTCCAATGCATAGGTGGATTGTTTAGAGGGGTCTCCCCACTTAAACGGTCCGAAAGAGTATGCTCTTTGTTCAGGTTTATTTCAGAATATGGGCAGTTGACCACACTGAAAATCAAAGACAGAGAAGAAAAAACAGAAGATTAGACACTAAAGCAGTTCCTAGCTGAAACAAACATCATACTGGTTACAATTTCTCTGCAATTACTTGGAATTCATTAACAGACAAAGCAAAAATGCCTTGTGTTCCTAACAGCAGTTCCTAATAATCACTTTCTGCCAAGTATGTTGAAGCACACAATGTTTATTTTCAGGGAAGCTTGTTATGAAGCATATTAATTTGTGATGTATATTTATAATTTAAAGACAAATATTTTGTTTACTATTAGAAACAAGAAAGCCATATTCTCAAGGATCAATGGGTTAAGGGAATGAGCAAAGTAATGCAGTACTCTGACAGGATAGCAAGAATTATGCATAAAAATGGGTTGTTTTCTCCTTTTCCACTTTTCCGTCCTTTTTTGTTGGAGTATTAATACTATTGAGACAATATACAGTATATATAGTAGGTTGTTATTTTAGCTAAATATTATTGCCCTATTGTACCATATGTCAAGAAAAATATATGAAACAGAAGCCTTGCATTTTACAAGTTCTCATAAGAAGAAAGAAAAGTAATTACAAATATCTATCTCAGGTTTTTCAAACTTTCAGGTTGTGGAGCTGTTCATTTAAAAAAAAAACATTTTAATCTGATCAAGAGGTAAAATTCTTAATAGAAAACTGGCAATGTTCAAGTGAATATGTTTTTCAGTCTTTCATGGAACCTCATCAACTGCTTGAGGAATCTGAAGGTGCCCCAAAAGACAGTTTAAAAATCCCAACTCCATCCTATTGTTCCACGATACTAAACTTCAGTATCTCTATTCCTCAATTTAGCTTCTTCAGATAAAAGCAGCCAGCTTTATTTTCTGCGAACTTTTGAAAAGATAACCCTATTTATGACATCAGCAAAGATATCATAATATTACTGAATCCTGTAGCCCCACAACATTGGTTTTTTAAGTTCTCTTAAATTCAAATACATACATTGAAGTCTTATCGGTTATTATAAGTCAAAGTTCAACAACATGTTTCAGTTGTATTGAAATTGATCGGTAAATGTTATGTATTTGTCATTTGACTAAATCACAATTCAAGTATTCATCCAGTTTCAATATTTTACAATGAATATGAAAACCAATACTCTTCTTTAGCCTTCAGTTTTTCAGGTCCTCTCATCTATATGGGATATTAGAAGGAATACATTTTTAAAAATTCTATCTGCATTTGGTTTTCCTTCCCCTTGGATGGATCTTGACTAGAACATGGATTTTACCTTTTGCCCAAACACATATTTATTTGTATTTGAATTATGAATGCCCGTAGATCAATAACAAAGAAAAGTACATTCAATGACTAGGCATTGTATTGATTCTAACTAACCCACTTGGCTAAATTAATAGTTTTGAGGGATTAGGCTTACTGGGTTTCATTTTCACCTGTTAATAAATTGTGGGCTTAAATATTTTCCTTAAGATGGAGTGGAAAATAGCATGTGTAGAGGGAGTCAATAAATACACATTACATTTATTATTGTATTTTTTGATTATCAGTTCTGGGAAACGAGCAGAAAGGTGCTATTATCTTATGGGCTTCCTGTCAGCAACTAGATGGCTACTTATGACTAAGAATGAAGAACTAAACTATTAAAAGCATGCTTTTATTTAGACCACAAAAATAGTTGTAATAATTTGTATTTGCTGCTACTGTGGTTTGTAATTTAAAGTGGTTACAAATTTGGTATACAAAAAGCATTGAAATATAAGAGTGTAAATAGCACTCAGGGAACTAACATAATATTGATATCGCTCCCTGAGCAAATCCATATTGTCCCTGAACTCTCAAATCAAAATTCCATTTGAATTAATAGAGGCAGGATAAAATGGGTATAGTCATTCACATCTGGCTTCAGTCCACTGGTTTTTTTAAATCTCTGTTGAAACTTTACTTAAATATACTTTTGGAAATGTTCATGACAAGGTGCATTTATGTTGTCAAGTAAGTGTCTAAAAGCAGGTTAATCAGTCATTTTCTGATAGCACAATGCTTAAGTTGGATGAAAATGTGCAGTGACAAAGTATGACAGGGTTAAAATGAATGTCTTTTTAAATGCAAATGTTAATAAGGACCTCAGGGTTCTATAGTAATAAAAAAGATTCAGGTTTGCATACAAATGAATTACTCAATACCTTGTGTTTCTTTATGAGAACTCCATATATGCTATAATGGAGTAGAGTAGACTTGCCAACTGTTTTGTAACTCAAGTTATTAAAGTTATTTAATACGTTATTGTCAAGTTATTATCCAAGTTATTAAACTACAAACACTCATGCTGATCCTCTAAACTATAAATGTAAATTGTTCACAAAGACAAAATGAGAAAAATAAGAATATTTTCAATCGGCTGGGCCCACCAGTAGTTAACAATAGCATATACAACACCCAACATGCAAGATGGAATATAGGCAATACTTGTATTGAGCTCAGAATTTTGGTCATAAGTCATTTGCATTGTAGGTCTAGTCACGTTGTGACGAGACTAGACTATACAACCATTTTTACAATGGTTGTTAAACAGTCATGTGATTGTAACTCCAAATCCAACTCATCCGATGATTGTTTTTTGCCCAAAAAACCCCACTGTAAAATCCCCCATAAAATGTTATTGCAGATGCTGCAATTAGTTGTAAGTGCAAGCCAGTTGCTAAGTGCCTCAAATATAATCACGTGATCACAGGGTCATATAGCAATCAATAACTTTAAATCTAGGTCAGAAGTAAATTTTTTCGAGTCTGTTGTAACTTTCAACAGTTATTAAGCAACTGGTTGTAAGTCAGTGATTACTTGTGTGGCATTATTTAAAATATTTAGAAGAAAAAATGGGCCATATCACAGATGCCAAGTTACCCTTTGAAAAGACATTTTACATATAAAGCTTTATTAATAAACCTTTTAACTGCCATTTTCCTCACCTTAGTTGATTGGGGGGGGGGTGTGGGAAAAGGACATTCACTGAACATCGAGGCTTCAGCAAGACTAACAGCAGATAGGTCTTAATTATATAACTTGTCTTCTGAGTTTTCGGACTCGTACTGGAGCCCATTCTGAGGGAATTTCTCCAGCTTTATTTTCTCCAAACTTTTGAAAAGATAACCCTGTTTATGAAATCAGCAAAGATATCATAATATTACTGAATCCAAAGATTTTACTGTTGCCTACTTGCCTTCCTTCAATATTCTTTTCTGAAGTCAGGAAATTATAAAAATGAGCACAAATTAGCTTATGCTTAATGTCACAAAGTTTGGAAGCCAATTCTTTATTACTGTCTTTGTTGTTGTTTTATCCTTTTCTCCTTTTCCTTTTTTTTTCTGGACCTTTTCCCAGTTTAGTTTGCATTAGTTTTCACTGGGTTTATTAAAAATTTCAGTAAGATTTTTCTTGTCAATAAACTGAAGCACCTGACTTCATGAAATATGTTAATTCTTTTCCACCCAAGGCCTTTCTTCATATAAGTTTTTTAAAACCCTCCTAATGTTTTATCTGCTGTTTTTCTCCAAAGCCATTCCCATTTTTCCACATACTGTCTCACATTTCACTCATTGTGACAAAATTATCACAAACCTCTTGAGAGTCCTAATCAAATGCCTATTCATTATGAAATGTTAGCCATAAAAACAGTCTAGTTTGTGTATTGTTGAGCTCATTTTTAGTAAGTCTATAACACTAAGCTTTTTGAGGTTTAAATTAAAGCTGTGAATTAAAAAAACAACCCTCATTCTCATATCCGTTTGGCTCCGGATCTCCGCTCTTTCCACCACGATCTGAAAACTTGGCTGTTTGAACAGTCCGGGCTGGACTGACCTCTCGGGGAGGGGGGTTTTAAATTGATTTTATGTGGGCTTGTAGTGTTTAATTCATTTTTAATGTATTTATTGTTGTTATTTTTAGTTGTGAGCTGCCCCAAGTCCTTTCGGAGAGGGGGCGGCATATAAGTCCAATTATTAAATTAAATTAAAATATTACATCTATTTTTGTTCATACCATTTGAAGATTTAAGCATTATGTCTTCTTTTCAAATAAGACACATTTATCATTTCATTGACTTTCATCAGCTAGGGTTATTTTGTCACTTTCTTACAAGTCAGTGGATCCTTTTTATCCTATGCTCAAAGCAGGTGTGCCCGTTAATTTAAGTTCAACAGTATGAATGAGGGCATGGAAATCACTGGTTGATAAATAGTTGCATGCAGAAAGTCAGATGTTAAATTGTTAAGACTCCTAAGTCAAACAGGCTTGTGATGCTAAAGACTCAAGAGAGTGGTGGCTCCCTCCCTTTGGCACATCATCCTTCAGAAATTAGACTAGCTCTCACTTTGACACTCTTTCAAAAGGCCTTGAAGACTTGGGAACCCAAAGTGGGATGGAGCCGATCAAGTGGTTTATTTGACTGTGTATTGTTGTATGGGGTGGGGAGATATTATTGTTTTTTATTTTTTATACTGTGTTTTTCTGCTTGTAGGCCACCCAGTCATTTTGAGTGAATAGGTAGCCATATAAAATTAAAAGTAGGTAGGTAGGTAGGTAGGTAGGTAGGAAGGAAGGAAGGAAGGAAGGAAGGAAGGAAGGAAGGAAGGAAGGAAGGAAGGAAGGAAAAGTCAGTATTGTACCACAAGTCTGGAAGGGATAAAGACTAGACTTAGGACTTTGGCAACTGCCTTTGTTCTGCTAAGCTAGTTTTCTTCATAAGGTGTGAAATCAACATGATAAACATGAATATAGCAACTCAGCCCAATGTTTGTATGAGTTACATGGGGTTCACATGTCTATATGCACAAACATGTGTGCAGTCTTGAATATACATACCCTGAGACCAGGGTATTATAGACCCTGCTACAATATAATATGCATTGTGTGGTGGGCTTCCATTAGCCAACCAGTATAAAAGTTCCCAATATCATTAATTCTATTATTTCTTTCTTCCATAGTTCCCTGCATGCATGTGCAGTGGGTTTTCTACCTCCACTATGTTGCTTAGCCTGGGATTTTCTTCACACAATATGCTTTTTTTCCCAATCCTTTCTATTCAGAAGTGGTATTTAGCAGGTTCTGGCCAATTCTGGAGAACCGGTAGCGGAAATTTTGAGTAGCACGGAGAACCAGCAAATACCACCTCTGACTGGAGATTTTACAGCAAGGGTTTTCAAACTTATCAAGTTTAAGACTTGTGGACTTCAACTCCCAGAATTCCTGAGCTAACATGACTGCAGGAGGAATTCTGGGAGTTGAAGTCCACAAGTCTTAAAGCTGTCAAGTTTGAAGACCTGTTTTACAGTATCCTTCCCCTACCATGCCCACCAAGCCACGCCCACAGAACCAGTAGTAATTTTTTTTAATCCCACCACTGTTTCTATTGTATTAAGATAAAAGCCTCATTGTGAACAAGAGAATTATGTTCATATTATTATATATAAATTTGCAGCCCTGTAGGATAAAAGCAACATTTGAAATAAAAACCTTCAGTTTTGACTGCATATACATAGGAGCGTTTTTAATGATTTTGCAATGATGCAGAATGGAAAGAAAAGTAGAATGAATTAGTTCCATTTACTACCGATTTTGCTTATCTTAATCCCTGGCTATTAGTTCAATTGACTATTAGCCATCAACCACTATTTTCCATTCTGTCTATTCTTTGCAGCCCACAGTTTTTTTAAAACAATGAGTAAAGACAGGTTCCAAGCCTCTATATATCAAGCCTTTTATTAATGGGTGAATGTTAATTGATTTACTCCATAAATTGAGGTAGAGCCTTTGAACACAATGGGATTGGATATCCCCTTCAAATAAAACATGAACATTAGATGTTTGGAAGAAATTATATAATTCTCTTGACAGCAATTTTGCTAAGGAAGGGATTTTTCAGGCTTTTAGGATTTAAATTTAAGTAAGTACTACACAGATTGTGAGCATGGTTAATAGAATAATAGGGCTCTCAATGTTATCTCCTAGTTTCAATGCAATCCCAAGCAAAAGAAACAGAGTATTTCTGTATTAACTCTTTGAGAACTTTATTTCAGTATTAGATGCACTGTACATTTCTAAGAGCACTAAGCAAAACTAAGAAACACTAGAAAAATGTGGAATGAATGGATTAATCCTCCAAATGAAAATAGAGCAATAGGAACAAATGTGAGGGAAATTACCTCTAATACCTCTTACAATTGTATTAGAATTTTGTGGACCAGCCTTTCTCCCATACCTGTTCCTGACCCATCCAACCTCACTGAAATGTAGACTTAATTTCTCAAAACAAAACGAAATTTCAACATCTACATGAAATTATTGAGAGATATTTTCTAGTGGTTAAGAGGTCATCAATATGTTTACACTCAGATGGATCGAGGACAAAAGGAAAAGAAATCAACCCACTACTATTTCAGAGATATTGATTATGGTGCTTTGTCCATTGTCTGTCTGCTTTGCGTTGAATGGCTTTATTCTAAAAGGTTATACTTGCAAAGATTCTTGCAACTTGATGCATAAGATTGATGCATAGATTTTTATTTACTCAGATTAATAGAATATCTAGAAGTCTACCAAACGAAGTCTTGTTATACTGTGTTTCCCTGAAAATAAGACTGGGTTTTTGCTTCAAAAGACACATTGAAGCTTATTTTTCGGTTAGGTCTTACTTTTGGGGAAACAATAGCTACTCACTCTCTGCTACTTTACTGTTGGGGGATTCCCTTAAAACATAATACAGGAATAGGACCAAAACGAGAAATTGGAGACGATAATGAGAAAAATAAAAATCCAATATGGGTCAGTCACCATGACCAGAACTTTAATCTTCCAAGCTTTCAGATTCATTCTGGAGCCCATCCTCAGGGAATTTCTCTCTAGTAGAATGTGTGCTTTGGGCTATTCTCTGTGTAGTATTTGTATCCATAGAATACAGAATAGCCCAACACACAGAATAGTCCAAAGCACCCACTCTGTTGGGAGAAATTCCCTCAGAATGGGCTCCAGTACGAGTCCGAAAACTCAGAAGACAAGTTATATAATTAAGACCTATCTGCTGTTAGTCTTGCTGAAGCCTCAATGTTCAGTGAATGTCCTTTTCCCATACACCCCCATCAAATAAGGTGAGGAAAATGGCAGTTAAAAGGTTTATTAATAAAGCTTTATATGTGAAACGTCTTTTCAAGAAAGGGTAACTTGGTATCCATGATATGGCCCATTTTTTCTTCTAAATATTTTAAATATTGCCACACAAGTAATCACTGACTTACAACCAGTTGCTTAATAACTGTTCAAAGTTACGACAGACTCGAAAAAATTTACTTCTGACCTAGATTTAAAGTTATTGATTGCTATATGACCCTGTGATCACATGATTATATTTGAGGCACTTAGCAACTGGCTTGCACTTACAACCAATTGCAGCATCTGCAATAACATTTTATGGGGGATTTTACAGGGGGGTTTTTTGGGCAAAAAACAATCATCGGATGAGTTGGATTTGGAGTTACAATCACATGACTGTTTAACAACCATTGTAAAAATGGTTGTATAGTCTAGTCTCGTCACAACGTGACTAGACCTACAATGCAAATGACTTATGACCAAAATTCTGAGCTCAATACAAGTATTGCCTATATTCCATCTTGCATGTTGGCTCTTGTATATGCTATTGTTAACTACTGGTGGGCCCAGCCGATTGAAAATATTCTTATTTTTCTCATTTTGTCTTTGTGAACAATTTACATTTATAGTTTAGAGGATCAGCATGAGTGTTTGTAGTTTAATAGCTTGGATAATAACTTGACAATAACGTATTAAATAACTTTAATAACTTGAGTTACAAAACAGTTGGCAAGTCTACTCTACTCCATTATAGCATATATGGAGTTCTCATAAAGAAACACAAGGTATTGAGTAATTCATTTGTATGCAAACCTGAATCTTTTTTATTACTATAGAACCCTGAGGTCCTTATTAACATTTGCATTTAAAAAGACATTCATTTTAACCCTGTCATACTTTGTCACTGCACATTTTCATCCAACTTAAGCATTGTGCTATCAGAAAATGACTGATTAACCTGCTTTTAGACACTTACTTGACAACATAAATGCACCTTGTCATGAACATTTCCAAAAGTATATTTAAGTAAAGTTTCAACAGAGATTTTAAAAAACCAGTGGACTGAAGCCAGATGTGAATGACTATACCCATTTTATCCTGCCTCTATTAATTCAAATGGAATTTTGATTTGAGAGTTCAGGGACAATATGGATTTGCTCAGGGAGCGATATCAATATTATGTTAGTTCCCTGAGTGCTATTTACACTCTTATATTTCAATGCTTTTTGTATACCAAATTTGTAACCACTTTAAATTACAAACCACAGTAGCAGCAAATACAAATTATTACAACTATTTTTGTGGTCTAAATAAAAGCATGCTTTTAATAGTTTAGTTCTTCATTCTTAGTCATAAGTAGCCATCTAGTTGCTGACAGGAAGCCCATAAGATAATAGCACCTTTCTGCTCGTTTCCCAGAACTGATAATCAAAAAATACAATAATAAATGTAATGTGTATTTATTGACTCCCTCTACACATGCTATTTTCCACTCCATCTTAAGGAAAATATTTAAGCCCACAATTTATTAACAGGCGAAAATGAAACCCAGTAAGCCTAATCCCTCAAAACTATTAATTTAGCCAAGTGGGTTAGTTAGAATCAATACAATGCCTAGTCATTGAATGTACTTTTCTTTGTTATTGATCTACGGGCATTCATAATTCAAATACAAATAAATATGTGTTTGGGCAAAAGGTAAAATCCATGTTCTAGTCAAGATCCATCCAAGGGGAAGGAAAACCAAATGCAGATAGAATTTTTAAAAATGTATTCCTTCTAATATCCCATATAGATGAAAGGACCTGAAAAACTGAAGGCTAAAGAAGAGTATTGGTTTTCATATTCATTGTAAAATATTGAAACTGGATGAATACTTGAATTGTGATTTAGTCAAATGACAAATACATAACATTTACTGATCAATTTCAATACAACTGAAACATGTTGTTGAACTTTGACTTATAATAACCGATAAGACTTCAAATATTTGGTTTATAACTTAAAAGCAAAATTATGAAAAAAACCAATGTTGTGGGGCTACAAGATTAAAGCTTTAATGTCAATATAGGCTGAGATTTTGATTTTCATTAAGGAATCAAACTAAAAGCTCCACACAAAATAAGGGCCATATTCAACAGGCAAATATACCTAACTGAATGCTAAGGAGAAATCTCTTACTAGGGAGCATCATATTAGTTAAAACATTATTGAAATTGAGAGTGATGGGCACTCTCTTAATCAGGTGTTATATTCTGGTCACAATGAAGTCATGCAATTGAGTGATGGTCACCAAAACAATCTAAATAATGGATACTTGAGTGTCCTCTTTCTTTGCAACATCTTGTCTCATGGACAGCAATTAAATCAAATTCACAGCCTTGTTCTAATGGGGCACCTCTTGCTGAGCTACTGAAGCACCAGTTCTTCATAACACATACCTGTGATGGCCCATATGCCTGGCTCTTTTTATGTGTCCAACTCCCCTGCAGCCTGCTGTAGGGCACCCTCCTTGTTCTAAAGCTTCTACTAATTCCAGTGGACCTAGACAAATAATACAAAAATCAACTTCAACATTAGCTTCATATTTCCTCAAATCACAAGGGTGGGCAATTTTTCCTAAGGTGACACATGAGAAACTGCCTGCCATCATCCTGTCCATTCCACCCCCTCCCCCCGTGAAAGGTTGGATGTGGGCCATACAATGCCCAAGTCTACACTAAAATATGACAACCCCCTCATGATCTTTTTAAATGCTAAATAGAGTCCACGTTAATATTTGAATTATATTACAACAATGTGTCCCCCTATTCAATCAAATTGTATGACTATAGATAAAACAATGATTTCTCCGACTTTGGAAAAATCCACCTGGAATTCTTATCATGGGTTAGTAAACATGTATACATTTTCTCTTCTTGAAAATCAGAATACCCTCAATTATAACAGGTTTCAATTATCAGTTCTTCCCAAGCTATCCATTGATTTCCATAGATTATACAAGCTTTCACTCTAGGAATGATTTACTACACAACTTGGCTCTGCCACAGCACATTATTTTGTCAAGGCAGAAGAAAATAGACTAGTAAATGTTTATTGTATTTTTGCATTTTTATTATCTTACTAAGAGGGGGCTGAAGAGGATGTCCAGTTTTTCCACACCAGCCTGCAGGATGTATGTCCGGGTTATCTGCATCAATCCAATAGTCATAAATACTATCCCAGCCATCAAAGTGGATCTAAAACACAAAAATATAGAATGTTGAGATCCTTGTAGTCTCAGGCTACTTTCTTTTCTTATAAAAATTAGGTTATTTATTTTTTTATATTAGAGCTTTATGAAGAAGTGTGACAAATGACACAAAAGCGTATCATGTTTGTACTAATTATGGTGGCTTTATATTTACTTTGCCAAGATAACATTTCCAGTTATATTTTAACAAACCCTTAAAATTTTTAACGCATGAGTCCAAATTCAATCTTCACATGATGTTTGGCTCCCAATGCTAAATGCAGCTCAGCCCATTTTTTTCTGAAGCCTGTCAAATGCTCAGAATTGGAATAGGGTATACCAAATGTCAGAAATGGTATAAAGTTCGCTATGGGGTGTTTTGGCCAAAACCCAGAAGTAAATGTCTATTTTTGGCAAAAAAAATAGTAAACCATGGTCATGTGACTGCAGGATGCTGCCAATGGCTACAAATACAGATACCCAAACCCAACCCCACCCCCACACTTCAGAACCGATCATAAGTACCTTTTGGGTGATCAGTTGTAATTTTGAACAGTCACTAAGTGACCAATGGTGAGTTGAGGACTACTTGCAATTTCTCTTAACTAAGTTGTTCTAAATTGTACTCAAACTATTCCAAAGCAAAGCATCAAAACCCTTTATGCTAACTAATCACTGTGATTTGACATTATGATTTATCCTAATCATAATACTTAGTAATTATGAGCTAAATATACAACTCAAGAGATTAAATTCCGGTTATCAGAAAGATAAAAGTCATGATGATATTTGATTGACTTTGTAGGTCTGAAATGACAAACCATGGTTAATTTACCAAATTAGCAAACTAAGGTGTCACTTCCTTCTTGTTAGTATAACAGTGGAAACAGCTGGTAAAATCACATTTGGATTAACACTGAAAACAGTTGATTCTTTCTTCAACTACTGACAATACAAATTAACAGTGCAATTAGGAGTGAAGTGTAATATGGTATCTCCATAGGATGCAAACCTCACAATCCACTCAAACTGACAAAGACAGAAAGAAAGTGATTTTCATCTTGATTATGTGTTTATTGGAGATTTAGAGTGCAAATTTATAGGGTGCCTTGTGAATGTGTGAGAGCACCATGTCTAATCACAGTTTGTAATCCTTTCACATGCTGCTTACTATTATATGATGCAACTTGTGTTACAAAAAGATTGTCCATAGTACAGATACCTATAAAATTAAACACCAATGTTGACTGAAAGCCCACTAAAATTAAACAGAACTGAAACAAGATCTTAGGTTGGTACTCTTTAGGGAATCCATCTACCGTACTATACTTCAGATAAATTTTCTGTTAAAACTGGTGGCTAATATATCTGAGATCAGCCTACCATAAATAAAAAAATACCACTTTGATATCTAATCATGGAACTTAAAATTGTTATAGACTTTAACTGAATGGGGACAAATTCAATAGGATGAAGCTATGTTCCTCCTATTCAATGAAGTGAATAGAGAAACCAGAGGAGTATTGTATGTAATATAGTATTATCATTTATAATTATTCAGCAGGTAATAGATGTTCCTGTTTAAAACTCAAGAGATTAAAAAAAGAATATAAATTACTTTAATTCTGTGATCTTCTGATTCAACCACAGTAGCTACTCTGATAAGTGCAGGATTCCTCTTGTCAACAGCTTCAAGTTTCATATTCTTCTGAAATCCATGAGAAAGTTTCTACAACAGAAAAAAGTACTTTTAGTTTAATTTATATCTTTATTTATACCACAATGTTCTCTGCCAAGGAAGGGATTCATTGGAAGCTTGCTTTTCTATGTGCTTCACGTGAAAGGAACCAATGATGATGATATTCTAGAAAATGTTAACTAACTGTATACAATTATCATTGAGTTGATTGACAATTTAGGATCCCTTGGACTCTTAAAAAATAGTAGTAGCTGTGGCCAAGAGGACCCTGGCACAGTTTAAACTTGTGTCCCAAATTGGGACCTTTCCTGAAATGGAAAGTATTACTCAAGCGTTAGCGATTTCTTAATTGGACTATAATATTGGAATACACTCTACATGTCCTTGAAGAGCATTTAGAAGCTACAATTGTTCCAAAATACAGTAAGTCAAGCAATTACACATGCATTTCATGGCAAGCACATAACACCTTTACTCTAGGAGCTACACTGGTTAGCTTCCGGTTGCTACTTGTCATCTTTAAAAATCTGACATGATTCAAGGCTTGGGTTTCTGCAGAATCATCTTCTCCTAGTATCATCTGTCTGTCTGATAAGATGTAGGAGACTGTGTCCCTCTATCAAAGACTGCCATCTTCAGGGACCATGAAATTATGTCTTCTCAGTTGTTGCCCTCTTCCCATTAATAAATATCAGCTTCAACACCAAAGTAGCCACTCCCTCATGGCTTTCAGGAAATTAGTGAAAATTTTGATTGTCTATCAAGCCATTGAGGCTGGTTTACTGTAATTATCCCTCTCTAGTAAGAAATTGCTTTATTCTTTTGAAAATTTCTCCCAGTTTTATGTTAACATTTATATAATTATAATATACAGTTTAAAAAAACATATTTATATTGCTTTTAATTTGGTTAAAAGCCCTATAAACCAAGTCAATAAATAAAAATAAAATAAACCATGTATCTAGTAGTTAACAAGTCCTATTTTTTCTTGTGTTGGTTCAGGAAGCAAAGTGGTAAACGTAATCTACAACTTACAACCATGCATTTAGTGACAAAGTTACGACAACAATGAAAAAAGTGACTTATGACTGTTTCCCACACTTATGACTGTTACAGAATCTCCATGGTTACAATTGGCAATTGGCAGGTATTTATGACAGTTGCTGTGTCCTAGAGCCATTTGATCACCTTTTGCAACTTTTTGACAAGCAAAGTGAATGGGGAAGCCAGATTCACTTAACAACCGTTACTAACTTAACAATTGTAATGATCCACTTAACAACAGTGGCAAGAAAGGTCACAAAGTGGGGCAAACCTCACTTAACAACTGTTTTGCTTAGCAACAAAAATTTGGGGCTCAATTGTGGTCATAATCAAGAACTACGTATACACTGAAAATAAACCATGTTTAGGTAGTGCATTTCCTCCATTCTTCCTTCCCATAAAAAGGGAAGAAAGGAAAGTAAAGCTATTGTCTTAATATCTTAAATATCCAGATATTGCCAGGGTTTTGGATCTGGCCTGAAGACCAATTATTACCTAATTCCAAAAATGGGGAAAATTTTTATCTAAAGTCAAAGCAACAAGATCATAAGGTTAGATATTAATACTGATCACACCAACAATAGTGGTAGTAGATAATAAGCAGAAAAAGTATGAAAAAAACAATAGATGTTTCTTACCACTTTAAAAGCTCTAGCAGGTGCAGGTAAAGAACTGGTTTCTTCCAAATATTTTTCCCAAGAAAAATGTTTGCCATGAGGGTAGTCTAATTGATAAATAATGATACAAGATTTAAATATAAATATCATGCACTGGATGAATTCAAAGCACAATGCGTCAGACTTCAATTAAAAGGAATAAAGTAAACATGACCTACACTGCCTTGTAGTGGGTGATCTACAACTCACTGCAGATTTAGCCAACATAGTTAATACACAGCAGTGCCAAGAATTGACATTCACTAATATCTGGAGGGATGTTATTCTCACTGCAAAGTGAGTTTTTAAGTTTCAGAAGTTGTTCCTGGAACTCTCACATCTTGAGAGATAAATACCTCTTTGACTCTTTGATCAGCTAATATAACCAAATGGACAAAAAAAAACCTACATAAGGAGTTATATTTACTCAATTTCTGTAAAAACAAGATTTACCTTTGAGACAGTGTATCAAAGTAAGAATATATTTTCCTTTATCACAGTAGAAACCTACCTAGGGAAGAATATTTTGCTGCTCTCAAACTCATTTCTCTATATATCTCTTTAATTTTTACACCAAGTATACATGATAAATTTCAGCATCATGGCTCTACTTTTCTTTCCATTTATGCTTAGCCTGTATTTAAGAAAGTATGAAAGCGAGCTTTGGATAGCATGCAAATAGAAAGACTTCACGGCAAAGATAGAATGGACAAAATAATCCAGTGCACATCAAATGGAATCCAGCATGACAAAACTTAATGAACAGTAAAGATTCCCCCCAAATTTGCTGCAACTTTTACTTCCTAGGCAACAGAAATTAGGAGTTCTGCACATTTTAGTTCAAGGCTTTATTAGATCATATACTAATACAGGTACTCCTCACTAACCTATCATTTGTTCAACGATTGTTCAAAGTTGAAAATAGGGACTTGTGGCTGGACCTTGTGGCTACTGCAGCATCTTCATAGTTGCAGTTCAGGTGCTTGGCAAGCCGTATGCATTTACGATGGATGCAGCATCCCAGGATCACACAATTACATTTTTGACCTTACCTGCTGGCTTCTCATAAGCAAAGTCAATGGGAAAGCTAGCAGGAAGTCAAAGGTCATGGTCATGTGACATTCCACTTAATGACCCATGATAATTTGCTTAAGGACCTCCGTGGAACTGACATCATAAGTTGGTGTAATCACATGACATTTCACCTTACAACAGTATTGCTTAAAACCGAGTTGCAGGTCCCAACTATGGTCCATAGGGGAGGGCTACCTGTATACATACATGTCTTTTAAATATAGATACTCACAGGTAAAGCCATTTCTTAGCAAAGCTCAACTGAACAAAATTTCTGTTAAGACTATATATAAATGTTAATATAAGTTTTGAATTAAGTAAATGCTATAATGGGAGAAAAGTTGTTAATGCCAGTAGGCCCACAATTTGTGCAGATAAAATGTCTCCTGTTAATAGGTAACAATCTTCTATGTATCACCTTTCCAAGTGACTCATAGTATGGCAATGAATTACACCATTGATATGTGTGGGCTAAATTACAAAGTTTGTTCCTGAGAAACTACAATTAATTCACTTACAGGTTAAATATTTATAGCTTATATAAAGGTTGTTCGATAAGTGGATTTGCATTCTAATTTTATAGCTACAAAATGTTATTCATAATTTATATGGTTGATTTCTAATTATTAATGTTTGCCTGGTAACTTTTTCACTTTTTCATATATCATTTGTCCATATGAACTTCTCATTCATGGAAATTCTGCATGGAATGAAAATATTTTCCTTTTTACTGAACCGTTATCCAAAATGCATGTAAAACTAGCTTGTCCAATCATATCCAATCTTAAATTCTTTTTTGTTTTTACCTAACTCACTCTTAAATTTAGATATTTTAAAATTTTGGCACACTAATAATTTCTCATTAAAAATGTTAAACAAGTGAAATAAATATGTAAACTTGTGCGATTATACAGACCTGGAGGAATTACAAGTGTTTTTTTATGTTCTTTACACCATCCAACTGGATGAATATGTGGACTAGCTGCTTCACACCTGCAGGAAAAATACTGTATTAATTGTGTACCTTTCCTATAACTATCTTAATTGCAATTAAGATTTTTCTTCTATTATAGTTCAAGGCACACATGAACATCTGGACTGCTTGTTAAATGTGGACACTGAATAAATTAATTATGGTATTGGAATGTTTTTTTCAGAGAGAGAGGGGGAGGGAAGGAGGGAGGGAGAGAGTGCATAAACATATTTAGGAAAGGCTGAAATATATATTGGTTAATAAAAACATTTGATTTAAGACAATCAAACAAACAAAATTATACTTTTAAAGTTTTTAATCCAGAAAGAATGCCCTGTATGGATGCCTCACACATCATTGGATGCAGCTGAATATAGCCCCATCTTGTGTTCAAATGAGGAACCTTTAAAAGCAATACATGTTTTTTGTTAGCAATCCACTTTTTATCTCCCAAAGGTTTTTTTTTAAAAAACTTGACAAAGGTTTTTCTTTTTCTTTTTGCCTCTCTTTAACTTGTGGGAGGTATTGTTTTAGAAGTAAAATGCATATTTGTTGAATGCTCTGTAGGCTGCAATCAAGAGGGAAAGGCTCATTTCGCTTGCAGCCAGGAAAGAAGCAGAGTAAATTGGAACAAGACAAATGACTTTTGACTTTGGAGTTCTATATATTTACAACCAGGAATGTAGTTAAATGCAATATTGAATTAAACTCATATGTTAATTACAAATTATGACCAGACAGGTTTTTTTATTTGTGTCCAAGTCACCAAAAAACAAAGGTTTTTTTCCTCCGTCTGAGGGAGAGAATTGTGGCAAAGTAAAAGGAATTTCAGTGGATACACTGACGAGAAAGGTTAAATGATCTCTCTTTTGCCTCCTTCTAAATCTGAAGGTCCCTGCAGTTGCTTTTCAGAAGAAAAAGCACTTGTAGATAGGGAGAAGAATGTGAAGGAAGGCTTCACGTACAGGATAGGAAGGCTATTCACAAATAGAAATTTAAGCATTAATGGCACAACATGAATATATTCTGGTGAGTTCATTTCATGGTGCCCTTTGCAGCTTTTAAATAGCCAGCTTATCATAATGGGGTTCTGTTAAAGAAATAAGCTTGGCCCTATTTATCCTAGAGTTTAATTGGCTCTTGAAAGTAGTTCTATTTCTGTCCTCATTTCATTAAGAGTGCTGGGCTTAGTCTTTAAATTATAGGCTGGTTGTTGTATTTTTTTAATTACAATATAGTTTTCCATGAGGTCATAGACTTTGTCCTTTCAAAGCTTTGCATTGGAAACATCTCAAAAGTTCTCCAGTTATCACAATGTCATATTAAGGACTTGTGCGACTCTGCCACCCATGAATTACCGTGAGTTACCAAGTGGCTCTTTTATAAATTAAAGCCATTCCATGGGGTGAATCCATGGGAAAGCAATTCCTTTGGCAAATTAATTCAAATCTGGTTTCTGTTCCACTGCAACCCCTGTACAGGTAGTGCTCAACTTACCACTGCAACAAACAATCATGTTGTTAAGTGAGAAAGTTGAGTGAGTTTTGTCCCATTTTACGGCTTTTCTTGCCACTTTTGTTAAGTGAATCACTGCAGTTGTTAAATTAATAACATGGTTGTTAAGTGAATCTGGTTTCCCCCCCATTGACTTTGCTTGTCAGAAGGCTGCAAAAGGGGATCACATGACTCCAGGACACTGCAACTGCCATAAATATGAGTCAGTTTTCAAGCATCTGAATGTCAATCACATAACCATGGGGACGCCACAACAGTTACAAATGAGAAAAAAGGTCATAAGTCACTTTTGTCAGTGATGTTGTAATCTTGAATGGGCACTAAATGAACTGTTGTAAGTTGAGGACTACCTGTAATGTGGTTGCGGTTCCTAAGCAGTTCCTTATGTCCCGAAAAGGCCCTTCCTAGAATTCCTACTAGATGGAGTACGCAGGAGATGGAAGTAAAGAAGGAAATCATCTGAACTGAGGCAGAAACAACTCTCAGTTGTTGTCTACCCATCAACCATGACCTGGATGACTGAGAATCTCTACAGACCATGTACTCAACAGGTTCAAGAATTGCCCTGGTCTCTCAACCCTTTTCGCTTAACAATGCACCAGGTTTCATCGGCAGTCTGCAAAAAGTCAGCAGCTTGATTATTTGTGTGTTTGCACAAATAATTTGCACATCCAATTCTTAACCCAAAGGAGGACCACATAAAAACTTTTCAAAAACTATCCTATGACTTCGAGTATATTTTCTTGTATTCTAGCCTGTATTTTTTTCCAACTTTCAGATTGTTTTCTTTCCGACATTCACATTTGTTATGCCTTTATTCTTTACACTGCTACCAACACCTACATCTCTTTAAGGGGGTCTGTAACATATAAAATTATTCTAGGAATGTTTTTTTTAAAAAAACGATCATCCTAATTCAATAGAAAAATGACAATATAAGACAGAGGTGCAGGGGAAGGGTAGCATCGCTAAAATTCTATCATCAAAACACTCCTACCAGTAGTCGTAGCTTTCATCCCAGTTGTCAAAATGAACCAGGAAACGGTTGTCCACAATATCAGTTACTGTAGCAACACATATCAAAACAGGATTCTTTTTGTCTACTGCTTCAAGCTTCATCCCTACTCGAAATCCTGATGGGATCACAGTCTAAACAGAGAGGTTCAAAAATAATGTTGAGTAGAAGGATGGCTACTGAACCACATAAAGCAAGACAGCACAAAACAAACCTAAGACAGAAAGCTGCAGATCAATAAAAAGATAAACATCAAACATAATGCTGCAGATTAATTTTAAAAAACCATCTATACTGGGGTCCCCAATCCCTGGACCGTGGCCCACTGTTTGGAAGTGCACACATCCCCACTTGCGTAAGTAGCACTGAGTGCTTGAGTGCTCCATTTGCATGTTTGTCAGCTGCACGTGTGTAACCATCCCCTCTTCCCTCCCCATCACTCTCCACAAAGCTGGAAAGGTTGGGGAACTCTGCTCTACCCCCTCAAATTCTTCTGATTTTCTAAATTATCTATTTTATTTTATTATTTTATTGACTGCCTATCGTACTACATGGTATACTGCTGAAATTGTGTAACCTTTCACAGACTTTTCAAACAAGTTTGTCTTTCCTAGTTTATTATGAAATGAAACACAGTCATTACATTCCCACAAGGGAGCTAAATCCAGACTCCCATGAATTCTGCTGATCTTTATCTAGTGCCAAATTAGTTTGACTGTTAGTAGGTCAGATTCTTGTGTACAGTTAGAATGAAATTAATTTTTAGTGATTTGAACTCTATTCTTGTTCCTGGCTTCTTGCACCTGACAGTGACTATGTAATCACTCGGAAAAATTAGGACTTATGGTGAAGTCAGTGAGGTTTATGACCATGTATTAAAGATGTCTGTATCTTATATCTTGTACCATATTGTCTTGGGAATAAGATAAACTCTTATTTCCTAAATCAAATAGTTGGATTACTTTTAAAAAATTGAATTCAGGCTTCTTTTATTTCTGCCTCATCCATTCTGTAATCCCCTACATCATCTTCTTTTATATCTAATTTACTTGGAAATTGAAAGAGGGGACAGTGCATGTCATCCAGTCAAAAAAGGATGTCAGAAAAACCTTTAATAAAGTTTCCTTCATATAAATCTTACATGGTCACATTAATTCTTACTGAAGATTTGATATAAGTTCAATTATTATTTTAATAATTATTAAATTTATCCACCTAGCCACTTTCATACCTAAGGCAGGACTAGAACTCGCAGTCTGTTTTCTAGCTTGGAACCTTAGAGCAAACTGGCAAATTCTGGACTTTTCTCTTTTTTCCTTTCTTGTCTTTAACTTTAATAAAATTTATGTATATAGTACAAAGACATGCAAAGCAGAATTTAGTGCCTGCTTTCCTCTACCCATATAGGAAAATACTATTCCAATGCTTTTTTAAAATGCTTTTAATGAAAATTTAAAGCTTTTAATACACACCTTCAAGTAATTAAATTAATATCAAGTGGCACAGAAAAAAAGATATAGAAAATTTTCAAAAAAAACCTCCTGAAGATAAGTAAATACATAGGCAGTGTACATGTATGCATTTATTTTATAAATTTACTATAAGTTGATTTATTACATTGATAAAATCCATTACATTTTTTCAACTAGATTGAGCATATCAATATATTATATAAATGCTAATATGAACACATAGGTAAATATAAGGAAAAAACTTACTGTGTTTTGGTTTTCAAACAAGGATTTAGGAGCAGCTTGAGCTTTACATTTCTTCAGATATGCAGGCCAATTAAATTCATCTTCTTTATATCCTGGAAACCATAAGGAAGAATAAAACACATATTCTTTTAGTTTGAGGTGCACTTACTTTAATTGCACCTGCTTCTGTCAGTATCACCATTCAGCGCCTGCCAAACTGTCCATTTTAAGAACAAATGAAAAACATTTAACTTTTAAAAGCCCCTTGAGAATATAATTACAGGCATCACATAATTTAAAAACAAGAGCAGTCAGTAATATCTTTTCTCCTGAAAACTCCAAAAGCACCAGCTAGTCTTCAGAAGTCATACATATATCTTTTCTAACAGAGGTGAGCTTCAAATGCAGTATTTGCAGATAATACACAGTGAAAATTCTAATATTTTATCATTTTGTGAAGTGAAAAATAGTAAAAGTCTGCAATCGTGGTGTAAATGTACAATATGATCTATATTTGATAACTTCATTGTAACTATGTTCACAAAGGCAAAAAAAGAAAGAAAGAAAGGAAAACAGCATGCCAAGAAAACTTAACTATTGCAAGGTTGAATACACTAACAAAGCATGGCTTAAGCATTACATGTAAAGAAACCTATGCTATCCAAACCATTTTTAAAGATTAAAAACTGTTGGATGTTGTTAACCCTCTATTTTTCTGTTGTTGATTTTGTGGTCTGCCCTAGACAAACCTGTTTTGCATTGAGAGAAAAAAGAAGTATTTTCTACCAGAACGAAAGTGTGAACTAAATGTATGCAAAGTTGAAGTTGCCCTTTTACTAAAGATGACATTATATGCTTATTTTCCACAATTAACTCCAAGCTTTTTTTTTGGATATTACTTGCAAAACCTAAATTTTCCCATCTCCAATGGAAGTGATGTACAAAGAACCAACTGTTTATCCCGACTGTGGTTTTTTAAAATGAATTCTATGAATGTTATGCCTATGCTGCAGCCTTCTCTAGAATCTTCTACAGCTATAAAAATGTTGGTAGAAATCTGCACAGAGACATCTGCCTTCCCATCCAATACTGGGCTTAGGAATATTCATGAATGTAAGCACCTGCAGAACGGATGGTTCAAGGATGCTGTGGATGCAGAGGTAACTATTTTTACGGATGGCAGTTATAGGTAAGCAACTGTAGATGAACAGCAAACTTTACTTGGAGCTGGGGCCAATGTCTCACTCCAACCAGGATGGATAATATAGTGACTCCATAAACATTAACAAGCAAGCGGGTTGCCAGTTAATAACTGGTGTCCTCAATTAGTGATAAAATTGCTAAGAGGAAATAGAAATCTTTATTTTTCCCAAAGAGTAAAAAAAAAAACTACAATGTTGTGTGAGAAGTTACTATGAGTACACAAAAAACCAAGACGTGACCAAGAACAATTCAATTCCAAATTCAACATAGAACAGGAGAGAAAGAGAATGGTTTCCTGAAGCAAAAGTCAGATGCCACTTTAGGGAGCAAGATGAGGTCACAATGCAGGCCTACCTTCTTAAGATAAAACTTAGGATCTATAAGAAGAGTGCTACTAAAAATCCGTGTGTGTGTGTTAGTTATATACAGATACACACAAATATTTGTCTGTTAAAATGAAAGCAATACCAAGCAGTGTGCTATCCAGACAGTTTAGAGTTAATGGGATTTGGGATAGTTAGTTAGGATTTGAGAGCTGTCCCCTTAAGGGAATGCATCATGGTAAATGTAGTTAAGGTATCCTGGGAAATGTAGTCCATGTCATGGTCACATCTGTAATCCTGATTGGTCACTAAACTGAACCTTGTTGGGTTGGGGGAGGCTCCCTCACTCTAGCCTGAATCCTGTACCATGCAGTCGCTTCAATCATCATCATGGTCATCATCATGGGGATGAGAGTTTAATATCTTTCTACACCACAATTCAGATATGCAAAGGATTGGACATTAAGAAGAACCTCATCATAAATGTGAGTTGACAGGATGCCTGATGAACCAATAAAAGAGACTTTGTATAGATGCTGTGTGGAGTTGCTCTGTCTGCTTTATACCCATCCAGAGCGTAATAAGCAGAACAAGCAGGAACAGGGATTATATCAACATTAGTAATACACCTCAGAAAATGTCTCTTGCAATGGCACAAGAAAATAGAATTGCTATCAATGCTAGAATTGGGAGCTACAAATTGAAGAGTGTCATAGAAGGTTAAAGCATTCTTTAATGAGTCTTATATGATCACAGGTTAGAAGATCTGTCACAAGGTGAATGAGAAAAGGAAAAAGGTTAGTTGCTTGTTGATGTAACACACCATAACAATATTCTTGGACTCAATCTGTAAGATCTGGTTGCAAAGAATTGGATTCAAAAGCTTAGAAGATGTATTTCTTCAATAGTGAAGAAATCTGGAAAGCTAATATAGAGGTGACCCTTGGCAATTCTGTGGCCAACATATTACAATGACACACTTCACTGACCAATCTGTGGTGACTATTTGGGAGGGAAATGAAGGTGAATCCCTGAATGAGGTTAAACGTCACATCTTTGAGATCTATGGAAGCAAAACACTTCTGCTAATGGAAGATATTCTGTAAAGCCACTATCTGGAATTTCTGAACTGGATGCAATTGTTCACTTTTGAAGTGAACAACTATTTTGAAGATCCAAAATGGACCATATTCCACCATATTTCTCAACATGGAGTAATACTGAAAGTAAAAGTCTTTTTCTCTTTCCTTTGAAGGGCATTGATTCGACTTAAAGTACCTTTCTGCTAGTTGCCCTGCTGGCTGCGAAGCACAT
Organism: Naja naja; assembly: GCA_009733165.1. Taxonomy (NCBI): domain Eukaryota; kingdom Metazoa; phylum Chordata; class Lepidosauria; order Squamata; family Elapidae; genus Naja; species Naja naja. Next base: position 101,685,147 of record CM019148.1, read on the forward strand.
AAATATTTGTAAGGAAAATAATCATTAACCTGGTGATATGACCAGACTTTATTTTGATCAGTGTTCACGTATTTATGATGGTATGTGGATGGACTCAGAGAAAAGAGATAAATGTGTTAAAAGTTCCCCTGAATCTCATCAACTGATCAGAAAAATTCTGCTCCATGTAAGACAGAGAAGCCCCTTATTCTACCTTTTGAGGTTGGCCAGAGACTCTCAGGATCAAAGATTACATAGGAGTAGACAACAGTATTGTAAGACAAAGGATACACTGATCTAATTAACTGGGGGCACTATGGGCCCAAGAACAGCAGAAGACATTGATAAAGACGATTTCAACCCATTTATCTTTCTGAACAGGAATTCTTTTGTGTCCTGGTATCCTTTAGCTTTTCAGTCTTCTTAAGCTGTGTGTTGAGGCTTCTATGGATTGCCTAAGCATAGGTGGACAAAGACTCTTTTCGGTAACTTTTGAATGCTCTGAGAAGTTGATACCAGAATTTTGTCTGTAAGCATGTGCAGCAGGGAAGACTTTCTCCAAAATCTCTTCAGCTACAAAGAGTTCCAAAAAAGGGTTCAGGGTAGGCACAAACCAGAATATGATGCACATCGACAATGATGAAGATACAATGCTTTCTACTATATATTATTTCTTTTTCTTCTTCCTTCTAAGGAAGAGGAGAAAAATATTTAGGTTTACACCTTTTTGAAACCACTGATATCCTAATCAAGCATCCTAATGTTAAACTGATGTAGTTATTGATTGATTTTGATTGATTTATTGGACTTGTATGCCGCCCCATCTCCGAAGATTCGGGGCGGCTAACAACTAAAAACATACATTCATAATAAATAAATAGTTAAAAAAGAATTAAACCAACTAAGCCCAATATCAATATTAAAATTAAATAAAAAGACCCCTCCCCCGAGAAGGTTTTCACAGCCCAGCCTGGTCAAATAACCAGGTCTTCAGGTCTATTAAAACTATCATGAGGCTTTCTTTTGAGAGTACTGAGTAATTCATCTGTTAGCTGTTCAATCATTAAAGCATTGGTCAAAGGATAATTTCTGCCTTTGAACATAAAAAATATACAATAGACATTTTCAGATCCAGGAATTTAAATGTTTCAGAATTCACTTATATTTTATAATGTAAGAAAACATGAAAAGAAAGTACGTACCACTTTTTTACTATAGCCAGTATTATTATTATTTATTGGATTTCTATGCCACCCCATCTCCCGAAGGACTCGGGGCGGCATACAATCATAAAAATACAATACAATATTAAAAAAGAATTAAATAAGAAACCCAATAATCAATTAAAATCAATAAAAACAATTCACTAAAACCCCACCCCTCTATCAGTCCAGGTCGGCGAGTTGGAAAAGCCATGTTTTCAGGCCACGACAGAAGGATTGGCCACCCGAAGCTCCAGGAGCAGCTGATTCCATAGGGTGGGTGCTCCCACAGAGAAAACTTTACTTGTAGATTCTCTCACTATTAAAAGTGTACCTATGCTACTTTAACACAATTTTTTTAAGAAGGTCATAAATTGTTTATGTAGTACCTTTTGGTGGATGAAGTTTATGCCCAGTTTTCTCACACCACCCAACAGGGTGAATATCTGAAGAATCAGCATTCAGCCAAAAATCGTAACGATCTGGGTATTCATCAAAATGGAGTCTAATTCTGTAGCCACAAATCTAAAATCAAAGTATATAAAAATATACATATGAGTAGAAGCATATCTCCTAATGGGCCTTAAGAGTGAATTATGGAATAGGGGAACAATTCTCAAACAAACTTTAGATTGCATAATCATTCAATGCCGTAGTTCAAACCTATCACATATTTATTAAGATTCAGTCAACACATACATATATACATGTATGTATTTATGTATAATTTACAAGTAAAAATCCAGTATTTCTTTTCAGCTATAATCCAAGGGAACATTCAAAGTATTTCTTGTAAGATTAGAACCTAGGTCTAATCAATGAAGTTGAGTCATACAACATTTAATAAAAGATACACTGGTTACGAACTTAGATAAATTTAGAAATTTAGAATAATTAAAAGTATGACTTTGCAACTCTTCTTATTTATAGTTATTTATTCTTATTTATAGTTTATAATTCTATGTTATCTGGCTCTAAATGATAGGGTGCAGTTATTTTCTTATTGCCTGCTATAATTTGTTTTCAGTACAGATAAATGTATAGATAATATTGCTAAAATGAAGTTTCTTGTTCTATCATTCTGGCACTTACCTCTGCTACTGTAAGCACACAATACATTGACTGATGCTCAGGATCCACTCCTTCTAGTTTCATTCCAACTTTGAACCCATTTTTGTTGTATGGGAAGGACTGGTACTAGAAGTAAAAAGTCAAGTTTTATTTAACATAAGTATTTCTAAAATACACCAAGATCGATATCTTATTTTTTTCCATTAAGAAGAAAATCCAGATTTTCCACACTGATGCCAGCTAATGAAACTTTTTTCCCCACTTCCATTTTTCAAGAAAAACTATATGGATATAAACTAGATCAAAATTTTCAGGATGAAGTACATTATACATTTCCTAAGTAATAAATATGTTAATATATTTCCGGTTTAATGGTTCTGCCTCTCTCATCTCTCATTCCTGCTGTGCAAGTTGTATTTTGAACTTAGGTTAAGTAATTATGTCATCATATGCTTCATTATACAATACAATATTGCATATAAGTCTGCATGACCTTTAGGAATGGGGTTTTCTTTACTGTGTCAGTTATGCCTTTTAGTTTCTAATTGATTTTAGAGTTTATGCCTTAAGCAGAGATAGTAAATACAGGGATGAGTACAGCTGTGCTTCCTTATCTCTCTCTGCAGCAAAGCACAGGAATTGCTTGTTGGAATAACAATTAAAAGACCTCGTATAAGTCATTTATGTAAGTAAGCTGCCTTTCAAAAAATGCATTTCTATGTTTTCATACAATGAAGGATACTCGTATCTTACTTTCTGTTATCGTTTTCCTTAACCATTGTGAAATAATTCTATTGGCATCTCCTATTAACACATACACGTTGTCCAATTGTCTGTGATCAACATTCTCTTTAAGACTTATGTAACCTAGTAGCTCTTATTTTTGGTTCACCTGGGTACAAAAAAACTAATAACTGACAATAACCTGCTAGCTTTGAAAAATAAACAACTCTTTGGATCATCTCCAGAGGTTAGTATATATTGCCGAAATTTTTCTACCACACTGCTAAAACGAATTTTAATATAAAGATTTTGAGTACTATATGAAGTACTTTGTGAAAAATATCTGCTTCTTCCACAATGATTTTTCTAATTATGCCATGAAGATATTCCTTTTTGTCTACTTAACAACTGTTATTAACCACATTAACTGTGATTAATTAGGATTACTTCTATAAAATTATTGATGTACAGTTACCTCAATTGAAGTTTCTCACCAGAGGTTGCTAGTAATCAAGACTATATACTGATCCTGTCAAAATACACAGGAACCACACTGTACATTGTTGTACAGTCCTCTTTGTAATTCTTACTAAAGTTGCTCCATAACTTACTATTTTCACAGAACCAAAATTGTATGTATAATAACAGCATTTATATATGCATTAGAATACCAGAAATGGATACAGTATGAAAAAAGAGGCAGAAAAATGTTGCATATAAAGAGTATTGCTTTTGTATGCCAAAATGATATAATCCAGAATTCTTTAACTGACTGTAAAATTATGAGATTTATGTTTATTGTTTCTCTGACATGATTCTTATTTTAGTCCAGGGGTCGCCAACCTTTTGAACCTCAGGGACCACCAAACTCATAATTGTAAATCCCAGGGACCACTAATATGAATTTTGTCTGATAGTGGCTTGCTGACGTTGCTGGGAGGGAGGGAGAGGGAGGGAGAGAGACATCTGATGTAACCTCTCTCTCTTCCTCTCTCTCTCTCTCATACACACACAAACACACAGAGGCAGAGGTGGGATTCAAATTTCTTAACAACCAGTTCTTGGGCGTGGCCTAATTTGTGGGTGTGGCTTGGTGGTCATGTGACTGGATGGGTATGGCTTGTATGTAAATATTATAAATATTTATCTAAATATTGAATTTTTTATTTTAAAAAAGAGCAACTTTTACCCAAAATCAGGCAAAGCAGGCAGACAGATTGAGTTGCTCACAGAATCACAGATTCACTTAGAGATCTATGTTTCTGCCATCGGCTATCTGAGTCTGCACTGAATAATAGAACCTTCAGTCCTAAGGGAGGTTCGGCTCTGCAAAAGCAGAACCAAAGATCTAAAGATTAGCTAGAAAGCAAGAAACCCAATGATTTCCTGTTTTCTAGCTAATCTAAATCTCCTGGCACAGTAGAACAGCTGATGGTCGGGGAAAAAAAAGGAAAAATAGCAACTTAGCAGGCAAGTTTGCCAGGCAAGGAGAGAGTAGGCGGGGAGGGTTCCCGCGGGCCATGTGGGCGAGGTAGACTTGTGTTCTGGCGCGGCCTGGATTAATTGCTTTGGGGGGTGCTCTGGGGGTGACATTTCTCTCGGCCCACCAAAATTTTCTCGCGGAGCAGCAGTGGGTCGTGGCCCACCGGTTGGCGACCACTGTTTTAGTCTATACATAAATATTCTACATGTTACTTTTAAAAAGCCATTAACTAGTATCTAACTATTGCGAGTATTGAAAAGTTTCTTTTCTATTCAGGATTGTTCACACTATGTGCTCCAATTTTTTAAATATATAATTTAGATACATAAGCCCCTCTTCCAACTCATTACTGACTATAAGCTGCATGCATTAAAAAAACCTTACAATTGCTAAAATAAAGCAAAAGGGAATAAACATAATGGGTGAACCAAGAAAACTTATAACCAAAAGGGACTTCCAAATGGACATAGCTAACCTACCCCAGAATTTGGGATAGGGAAAACAGATTAAAAACTTATTTTCACTAGTGTGTAAAACAAAGCCAAGCACAAATGCACACACCTAGCTCTCCAACTTCAGGCTGCCAGGAGTAATATTCTTATTTCATGATTCTTATTGCAATGTTTTGGAATTGGGTACTTAGTAGCATACAGAAATAATCTTAAATACATCAATCACACAAAAATATAAGGAAGTATGAAATAACAATTCAAAAATTATGCATAATAGAGTTTTAAACAGAGGCAACAGCATGCTTAGCTAAATCAACATCAACATTTAAAGCCTGCTGGGAAAAAAACAGGTTTTCAGCAGCTGTTAAAAAAATGTTTAGAAGAGTTAAAAACAATACAAGTAGAACTCCAGAACTATGTTGTCACTATGAAAACTACCCACTTATATGCAGGTTACCTATAACAGAACAACACCCGAGAGAATTTCCTCTACATCAGTTATTACATAAGAACATAGTGACATCTGTGAACTGTAAGTAAGGGAACTAATATAACCTTATCAGCCATGTCAAAATTTTAAATTCACCTTTATTTAAGACAATTATGTAGCAAAGTATATATTCCTCAAACTAATTAATTAGGATTTTACAGGAGAGCTTACCTCTTTAAAAATCTTAGGAGGTGCTGCTATAGCCTTCTCTTCTTCCAAATATGAAGACCAACTCCATGCTTTCTTTCCCTTTGACATTAAAGCTGAAATTAGAAATCAAAGCAATTAAAAAATTAGAAAATAAAATCTATTCTCAGAAGACTTGTTATCTGCATTCAGTATCTTCCCTGTTACTATACAGGTAGTCCTTGACTTAACAGCAGTTCATTTAGTGACCATTCAAAGTTACAACGGCACTGAAAAAAGTGACTTATGCGGTTTTCACTCATCTTTGTTGCATTCCCCATGATCATGTGATCAAAATTCAGATGTTTGGCAACTGACTCACAGTAATGACCTTCATTGTGCCCCAAGGTCATGTGATTACCTTCTGCAACCTTTCCACAAACAAATCAATGGGGATGCCGTATTCCCTTAACAACCGTGTTACTAACTTATCAACTGTGGTGATTCACTTAACAACTGTGGCAAGAAAGGTCTTAAAATGGGGAAAAACTCACTTAACAAGTGTCAAAAAAACTCAGAAATGTTGGGCTCAATTGTGGTTGTAACTCCAAGACTTCCTGTATTTGTGTGAACAGCACTGCAACAGCTTGCTGTTAATTAAGACAGCAGGGATAGTAGATGATCACCATCAAAGTGAAAATTATAGATCAGCTTACAAGTAACTAATACTGCCTAATCTTATTTTTCCTTAAAGAAGCATATTTACTCTTTTAGGAAACTAATTCCACAGTGATAGCATTTTATTACTTATTTAACACTTTGGATTTGTCACTTTTTAAAATATGCAATACTTAATTTTCTACAGTTTCCCAAAAATTAGTTGAACAATTTCACCTATGCAGAATAGAAATCTCCACCAATGTTCAGGAAAGAGAATAATCTTAATTATATTTATACTTTTAGTTTAAATTGTCCTATGGAATGGAAAACATTAAAGACATTTGAAGCTTTTAATAAAACAATAAAATGTAAGCACTCAAAGGACAATGCTCTTCATTTTTTTCTTTTACAAAACACTGAATGTTTTGCTCGGTACATTATAGTTATTATTATAAGGGGATATCATTGACTAAATATAATAGTATATTATTTTAATTAATTAATTTAATATTTGTATAGACATCTATCCCACTTAGTGATTCTGGGCAGCATGATAATCAAGAATGTATAAAAGCTGATTGAAAATAATCAATTTAAATTAAAATAAAAACAAACAAATTTTAAAAAGTAATGGCATATAAACAGTGTGCATCCATTAACTGTCATATAACTATCTAACAGGCTCCACTGTATCATAGCATCACTAAGCTAGATAAAGCTATGTTTGAAGGCAGGGGTGGACAACTAAGGCAAGTTTTATGACTTCTCAACTTCAACTCCCAGAATTCCTAAGCCATCAGGGGACTTGAAGTATAAGGGTCATAAAGTTGCCCTCCCCTGTTTTCAGAGGTTTCTGGAAAACTGACAGAATTGGGGCATGAGGAGGAAATGATGTTCCAGAGGGTGGGGGGTCATCAATTTTACCAACCAAACATACAGTGGGATTGTTCACCTGTGACATTATGAAAAAATCAATGACCAGAAGATATTTGCAAAGTATAAATATGTAAAATTCACAGATTCATATAATGTGGTTATTCACTTCTGATTGTACACTTAATCAATCCATTTACCTCAAAACATTTTTTTTGAGGAACTGAAGGAAAACTTTATTCTGCTAAAGTTTATTTATTTATTTAGCATATGGCAAATACATGGATTTATAGTAGCTCAAATGTCAATGTCCATTCCACCCAGACATTCAAAGACAGGGCAGTCCACGCTGAAAAAAATCAGACACTGGGCCAGTGCAAGCTCCCAATGGACACCCGGACACAATGTGATGGACACTCTGCTGAGGAGCACCACAGTCATACGAGGGGCAGTGACAAGACCCCACTCAAAAATACTTTCTGTTGGGAAAGAGTTTTTGGAAGATCTAAATAAAATTGTGTTGAAATATATTTGGCAGGGCAAGAAAGCGAGAATAAAACTTAAACTGTTACAAGATGCAAGAATAAGAGGAGGGTTCGCTTTGCCCAACTGGGAACTATATTATCAGGTGGCAAATTTGATGTGGGCAAAGGAATGGATAACATTAAGGAACAGTAGACTATTGACTCTAGAACAGCTGTGGGCAAACTACGGCCCAGGGGCCGGATCCGGCCCGTTTGGCTGTTCTATCCGGCCCGCGGAGCCGAAAGAGCGGAGGGTTCTCTTGCTCTCCCAGAAGGCTACGTGAAGTAATCTAACTTTGAATTTATATTAGTTCACACAAATACTCCATCCATGCTTTTGTTCCGGCCCTCCGGTCCAGTTTAAGAACCCATTGTGGCCCTCGAGTCAAAAAGTTTGCCCACCCCTGCTCTAGAAGGACATGACCTGCTGTTGGGATGGCATGCTTTTCTTTGGTATAAGGGAACCAAAACACAAGGGTACTTCAGAAGATACTATATTTGAGAGGCTTTGTTTTTAAATTGGGAGAAGATAAAAAAGCAGTATTACTTAAAAATTCCATTATGGATACCTACTATTGAAGCTTTTTCCTATCCAATAATATATAAAAAGGAACAAACAGATATGGTGAGATACTAAATGAAAAGGGTGAACTATGCAAGCGCTGGAGGAACAAGGTATAAAAATGAATTGGTTTTCATATTTGCAAATACAATCTAGATTTGATGAAGATATTAAATTAGAAGGTGTTTATGATAAGTTGACTGACTTAAGATAAAATTTTGATAGGTACTGATGAAAATGTAATTTAAAAACTTTAGGGACATTTATTAGAATTTAAATTGGAGGAAGAGCAAGCTAAAGAAACGATGATTGCTTGCGGGAAAATTTTTGGATATGGGATTGATTTAGAGAAATGGCAAAAATTATGGTCTCAAAATTATAAAATGACAATGTCAACTGCTTATAAAGAAAATCTGTATAAGATGTTTTACAGGTGGCACTTACCCTCGACAAGAATTGCGAGAATGTTTAAGAATAAATTGGATAAATGTTGGAAATGTCATCAGATACCTGGCTCGTATTACCATATGTGGTGGACATGTTTGGATGAAAAAAGATATTGGACTAAAATCCACACGAGGTTGGAAAAAGTGATAAAACAACATATAGACTTTAAACCAGAGATATTTTTATTGGGAATTATACTGGAAATGTACAATAAAGAATTGAAATATTTGATTGTAAATGGATTGACAGTGGCTAGGATTGTATTTGCTAAGAATTGGAAAAATGAAAAAATACCTATGCAGAAGGAAGTTATTAAGAAAATTATGGACTGTGCTGAAATGAGTAAATTGACATTTGAAATTAGAGAACAAGAAGATAAACAATTTTACATGATATGGGATTTGTTTTATCAATGGTTGGATAAAAAGACATGGTAACGTAATACATTAGGAAATCATATAATAGAAGTATAATAGATTGAGATAAAATACAATATAAATATATATAACCATTGGATGAAAATGTAATATAAACTTTATAACAAAATTGAGAATATCTCGCATAAATGATGCAATAATTTAGTCATGAATGATTAATAACTGATAAACATATAAGCATATGTTAGATTGACAATGTGAGAATCTATAGAAACTGTGAGTGATGACTACGAAAGGATAGCACAAAAGATTTGTAACCAACTGACACACTGTATGTATATAAAATGGAAGATGGTTTTATGTTTTATGTTTTGTCTGTACTTGTTTGCCTTAAAAAATAAAAATCTTAAAAATAAATACTTCCTGTTAAAATATTATAAATCAACTTACTTTGTTTCAAAATTGCCACATCTCGTTTCCTTTTCCGTGTGGCTCTTTGAGATATTCTCAGCATTCTTCCTTCACAGTGCTCTTCCTAAATTGCAAAATTAAATATTGCGACTGGCATAATTATCATTTATAATTATCAAACAAAGAAGTTCCTGTTCTGACAGTATTTTGAATATTTAAATATGAATTTTTCAGTTCATGTAAAAATCAATGGAGGATGAAGTTTCAGCCTGTAGAGTGGTATTTGATTAAACTAGAAGATATTATGAACAACTTAAGTACACCTGAAACCAAATGCATGAATAAAATTCAATTTTGATTTGCAATATTAACAGTAAATTACAATACAGGACTTTCCTAATTATTTTCTCAATACAAGAGAGAAGAATAGCAATATGCTCTCTGTAAGACTCTTTAAGAAAATGACTACACTGTAGAGCAGATATATAGTTTACTACTCTCATTCTATCTACATGAAAATAAATGCAACAGTCAGAAGAGTAGTATATATTTCTTTAAACAGCCCACCTCCAACATCCAGTTGGGCAAGAATTCACAACATTTGTCAATGGCAAAATTAAATGTTTGTCTATCAATCAAATGGTTGGAAGGCCATGATATTGTTGAATTTTACAAATTTCAATATTCTTATATCTTATAAGATTTCTAATAAAAAATCAAGTTCATAAAATTTGGGGAAGGGGAATGATTTGACACTACTGAAATATCATGTAGTCCAGAAATCTCATGAAATTGGGGCAAAATTAGTTAAATTTAGATTAAAACGTACCATTCCACTGATTAGCAACAGGCTTAAAGTGCACAGATTTCACAAGCAGGGACTACAGAATAGTACTAAAACTACAAGAAATTGTCTAATCTTTCAACTGAAAAATACTAACTGTTTCTTTATCTTTTTCTTCAATAACCTCTCCTTTGGATGGCAGTTTGCTTTTCCTCTTTTGAATGCCCTTAGAATAGTCTTCGTCACTGCATTCTGACACGTCTTTTTCCTCCTTCGATTCCCTAGAATGAGAATTGCATTAATTACCACAAGGAAAAAATTATGATTCACAAAACAAGACTTTGCATCTTTCAAACCTTCCCTTTCCTCTTTCTCCTCAAAGCGCATAATCTAAAAAGGGATTTTGAAAGAAAAGAAGTAGCAACTTTGAATGCTGTGAAGTGGAATAATAGAAAGACTGCAATCTGTTGAAAGATTGAAGAGATTATTATGTAAGGCAGTACAACAAATTTCTCAAATGAACACAGTAAAAGCAACTGTGCAATAATTACTTGCATTAGAGATAAACTGAACTACACTATTACTGACAGAGAAGAAAACAGAAAATATGCAGTCTTTCCCTTTTTAAGTTAATGCATGGTCCTGAACAAAAACACGTCTTTGCTGCCATAAATTCCAATACACTGGATTGCATCTAAATAGAACCTTTATAAAATCAAAGCGAATAATGCAAACGTTTTGATCACATGCTCATATGCTAAGTAAAATTCTATGAATAGATACTGATGCTGCAATCTTCAACTAGAAGTCAAACTTACTGGGATTTATTTTTAATAGATATGTATCAGAACTGTTCAAATTCTTATAGCGCGCAGGAATGTGAATGAAGCAGCTATCTTTTGACAGCCATGTGTTTTTCTTTTACAGGTTTACTTCAGCTGCTTCTTTGAAGACTGTTTTGGAATATCTTATGCTCCTGTCCTCTTTCAAAGAATATGACTGTCCTAATGTATACAAGATTGCACCCAAGGCTGCATCCTGTTGACACTTAGCTATGAATTATACTGAATGGTAATCAAACATGTGACTATTCTGGCAGATTTATATTATGCTCACAAACAAACAGTGGTTTGTTTGTGAGCATAATATATATGGCTTCTCTGAGATGTGTAAGGTCAATATTGTTTCTTGGGGATTCTTTTATTTATAAACTTAATTAAATAGTTGTAGAAAGCATTTGCCTTGTTTTGTATAACTGAATAGGGGTCAATAATGCAGTATCTGTTCTGCTTATTAATATTTTTTATTGGTTCATCAGGCATCCTGTCAACTCACATTTATGACGAGGTTCTTGTTAATGTCCAATCCTTTGCATATCTGAATTGTTGTGTAGAAAGATTAAACTCTCATTCCCATGATGATTACCATGATGATGACTGAAGCGACCGCATGGAATAGGGTTCAGGCTAGAGTGAGGGAGCCTGCCCCAACCCAACAAGGGTTAATTTAATGACCAATCAGGATTACAGATGTGACCACATGACATAAACTACATTTCCCAGGATACCTTAACTACATTTACCATGATGCATTCCCTTAAGGGAACAGCTCCCAATTCCTAAGTAACTATCCCAAATCCCATTAACTCTAAACTGGCTGGACAGCACAGTATCAAAAGCTCTACACTTATGTACAGTATCTCCAAGTGGCATTATCAAGTCACAGAGAAGCATTTTTAATAAATATGTGTTTGAATTATTGTGAGATCATCTGTGGTCTAGCCCTGGAATTTAAGAGTGGATGGTTTCACCTACAACCACTACACAGGACTGCATGATGGCACCTAGTATCTATAATATCCCCGTACTTTTTCTCCTTTGCTTCACACACACACACAAAATCCAGCAGTAATTAGCAACAATAATATAACATAGATTCCATTTTTTAAAAACCAACTGATAGCTCAGCAAGTATTTTTATCCAGTGTTCCCTTTGGCGACAACAGAATTTGTACTTGCCATGATATTGTATTGTATGTATTATATTAACTCTTACTTGTTTTTAAACAGATGGGCACATTTTTGGCTGCAAGTTCTTTCTCCAGCTACAAACTCCACTGATGTTCCAGACTGAAAACAATTTTCACAAAAATGAAGCCCATCTGCCTTGGCAGTTTCCTTCAGTTTTGGTGGTACTTCTGTTTTTTCTGAGAATGCTACACAGAAGAAAGAAAGCAGTGAATTCTCCGGATGACATACTGGTGGAGAAAAAAGGATATTAATGAATTGTGTCAAACAAAACAACCAAGACTTTCAGCTGGGAATCACACCGAGCACACGTCTACCATTCCTCAAAGCAGCTGTATCTTTACGTAGGATTGTGTAGCTGCTTTTGCAACTGTAGAACAATCTATAGACAAAAACATATTTGGCTGATGTATTACAATTTGCATGTTGCAAAACATCTTTTTTGCTTTTGAGTTCAACCTCCTGAGCCTCTTTAATTACTGATACACATTTATCCTATTTTGAAAAGTGATTTCAGGCTTCCCACAAGTGATCAGTGCTGACACTTTAGAAAAATCTTACAGGCTTTATCTAAATGATTTACTCAACAACAATCTTATTTCTCCAGGTGAACAGTTCAATGAAGATTTGAATACAGCGTGCTTCTGCTGTGAAAGTCAGTAGCGTGTCAAGGATAATAAGAATTTGTACTGAAAATAGAGAAGCCAATATTATAAAACCATAGTTCTGGTTTTTGTGTAGTTTTAAATATTTAATCTGTATAGTTTTAATAGTTTAATATATCTTAATTATTTTTCTACTTGTTTTATAATATGTAAACCATTCAGAGACATCTTATAGTGGAGATGGATGGCATAAAACTTTAATATATAAACGGATGAATAAATAAATAAAGATTTTATATAAATCTATGTTGCAGCCACATTTAGAATATAGTGTGTAGTTTTGGTTACCACATCTTAAAAAGAGTATAATGGAACTACAGAAAGTTTAGAGGAAAGAAACTAAGTTGATCAAAGGACTGATCTCACAAGGAAATGTTGCAACTTTGGGGGCATTTATTTTAGAAAGGAAGCCAAGAGAGGATATGAATAAGGTGTACAAAACTGTACATGATATGGATAAGAAGCTGTTTTCCTCTTCCCAAAATACTAGAAGCAGATGTTAATGAAACTGAATCTTGAAAGAATCCAGCAAGACAAAACGAAGTATTTTTACACCATAAATAATTAAACATTGGAATTTGGAGCTATGATATGTAATAGTGACTACCAACTTAGCTGGATTAAAAAAGGGTTGGCCAAATTTGTGGACAAATTCTTTCTTGTGTAACTGTTTGGCCACTGTGAGGACAGATTAACCAACAGTCCAATCCAGCAAGACACTTCTTAAGTTCTTACTAGACAACATTTAAATTACTACTTGTATCAAGTGGTTTGCAACAGTGGTAGGATTCAAATTTTTTTACTACCGATTCTGTGGGCATGGCTTGGTGGGCGTGGCAGGGGAAGGATACTGTAAAATCTCCAGTCAGAGGTGGTATTTGCCGCTTCTCTGAACTACTCGAAATTTCTGCTACCGGTTCTCCATAACTGGTCAGAACCTGTTGAATACCACCTCTGGTTTGCAAGCTTAAGAACTTTGGAAAAATATTCTATCAAACAGATTTTAATATATAAAAGCTATTGGACTGGATCCCAGATGAGCAAAATTCTGCTCACTGGAACTCACAAGAGAAATAAGGAGAAGTGATTTTTGATGAATTTGCCATTTTCCTGCAGAGATGCTCCAGAGGACTGTGGAGCAGCATGAAGGCTGCAAGGCAACAAGAGAATTCACAAATTAAGTCTCCTTTAGACTTTTTCTATTGGTAAGATTTTGCTGAACCTGGTCTCTTTCATAAATGAAAGATAAGCTCCTTTTCCTGGAAGCATAAATCTGTATGTAGCCAGCATTTAGAGCAGGAATGGCCAATCTTCTGGTTGTTGGAGAATCAAATATAAAATTTGGGGGAGGGTGAAACCATAGTGAGCAGGGAAATGAGTGGGCAGACCTGAAGTAGTTGAAGTAATTTGTCTTTTTTTACCTAAATTGGGTTAAGGCCACTCTGGGGCTTACAAAACAATTTCCAGGGCTTCCCACACAGCCTTATACATCCCTGAGGCCAGCAACTGCATACTTCAGCCCAGAACTCAATTTAATTCACTAGCTATTTTCTGAAATATTCAGAATCCTATCACCTAGTTCTTAATTGGTTCTTAATAGTTTTCCATGGGCATAAGATGATGATTGTGTTTTAGCCTCACCACAGACAAATATATAGAAACCACAACAACTTTAAACCATCTATGGATTGTTCTTCTCTGGTCCTTTTATCTGATGCCACTTTTATTTTATTTTAGTTCAGTTTTCGTATTATGGCTTAACTATTTCAAGAGACAAATGTGATTCTGTGAGCTAAGAGAGGGTGTTGTATATTACAAGAAAGCAGGAACTGCAACCTTCTTCTAAGCAAAATCCATTAACAGTAACTTTTTTTTGCTTTTAATAGAAATCCTGTTGATTTAGAGCCAACGTTTATGTGAATATTTTAACTGCATTTAACATGACTTAACATGTTTCCAGGCCAAGACAGCAAGCACTTGATTAAGATGGGGGACTCATCAAGCAGATAAAGAGGTCTAGTCCTTTCTTTCCCTTGTGGCAGTAGCAGGAAGGTAGAACAGCATGTTTTTTAAGGAAGAATGCTTGGATTATGCCAAATGCATATCTCTGGTCTCAATCTTCACCCCCTCCCCCATTACTTGCTGCCACAAACTGTTTAAAAGTGGGAAATTATAACACCACTATTCATTCTTTGAAACAAATTTTAGAGTATTTGTAGAACAATTCATCTCTTCTTATTTAAAATGTATGCACAACAGAAATTGTAAGTTTGTCTAGGACAGCTAGACCCACTGATATCCACATGAAATTGTGATGCCAAGAAACAAAATTAAAATCACTGCACTGACCTTCTTGGACAGTTGGCACCATCCAAGTTGTGGTAGCCGTAGCCTTCTTAACACTTTCCATCTCTGTGACATCAGTGATTACTTCTAGAGCTCCAAATTCATTCACACAAAACTGATTTTAAAATGTGAAAAAATAATATAGTTTTAGTATCAGTTATAGTTTGTATATTTTACACAACACACACACACATACAGTAATATTTATTCTTCATTATATTAGTTCCTTAATTATCTCATTACTTATTTAAATTGACAATGGATTTGATTTTAGACAGTAAAATAAGTAGTTTTTATATTGCTACATATACAGTCAGTCTTTTTTATTTATTTTTATTTATTTGATTTGTCAATCTCTTACAAGATAATAGGTATAAGAATGAACAGGAAATAAGTACGAATAAATGGGGACAATAGGACAGGCATGGTAGGCACAATTGTGTGCTTATGTATGCCCTTACATACCACTTAGACATCGGGTGAGGTCAATAGTAGATAGTTTAAGGGTAAAGGAGTGGGGGTTTGAGGATGTAACAACAGAGCCAGGTAGTGAATTCCAGGCACTGACCACTCTGTTGCTGAAGTCGTACTTTCTACAATCAAGTTTGGAGCAGTTTACATTGAGTTTGTATCTGTTGTGTGCTCTTGTATTGTTGCTTTATAACTTTGATTTATAACCATCATTTACCAACCAAAGTTGGTAACAACTAGTTCTCACCCTTACTTCTATTGTAGCATCCTCATGGTCACATGTTTAAAATTCAGACACTTGGCAATTGGTATATATTTACAATGGTTGCAGCCTCCTCACCAGGTTCCATGGTTCTCATTTGCAACTTCCTAGCATCTTCCGGCAAGCAAAGTTAATGGGGGTATTGAACTGATTCACTTATGCTGCTGTACCCCAGTTGGTATCTAATTTAGATATTATCTTCTGAATTTTAAAAATAATTGTCTCACCCACGTGAACTGAAATAATAGGCAAAGGCTGCTTAGCCTGAGTGCACCTGTCTCAGTGAACATATTCCTAAGTTGCAAAAATTAGAGTTTTCTACATATTCTTTAAACATTTGTTCCAATTTTAGGCTGAACAAGGACCAGAATTCTCAGAACAGCACTCATATCAAAGATGAGAACGTTGGGGAAAATTACAGAAAGTGTGAACATAAAATAAACAAAGCTATATAATTAAATGGTAGTAAAATTAAGGAAGGTTATTGAAAGAAAAATAGTAGATTGCCAGTACCATCTAGTGGTCACGTACAATTCCATTGCAAATACATTTGAGAATGAACTTTCTGAACGGGACTGAATGGATTTATGCAGTTTCATTTTTCAACAACAAAAAAGACAACCATTTGTCAAAATACCAGCACTTTTTCAAAGACAAGTGCATACAGTAAACTCCTGCCTCTGCTACCGTTTCCTTTCCTTTTGTTGCTCCTGCAGTATAAACACTTTAGAACTAGAAGCTACTATTTTCTGCTCTGTACATACTTACTAATACTTTTATGTAGTTCAAGAATGAACAGTATACATATGGGTTTAGTCTGAAAATCTTTTATGTGTTATTTCTCATGTTACACCTAATATCAACATCCTAGATATAAACATTGGTTTGGTATTAGTGTCATTTCAGCCAATGCTAGATTACATAAACATTCTTGATATTATGTTTCTTCACTACTGTGCCAAATTTTATTGCTTTCCTGATAAATTTCTACTTGCATTGAGTTTATGCTCTTAAGAGAGGTCCAAATGAAATTAAATGTGTGTCTCTAGGGATATGTTTCATTATGAGAAGGCTTGCTTTGTGAGTTGCAAAGCATGGATACGGGGCTAGTCATTCTCAAACTGGTGCCTTTGCCTTGAAGAAGCGACTTATTTGCATGTGTAAAGATCACTTTGATCAGTCAAGGAAAAAAACACAGCCACTTTGCTCTACCACCCTTTGTCCTCAATATATGACAACTTGTTTAACGACCATTTGAAGTTACAACAGCACTGAAAAAAATGACTCACGACTGGGCCCTCGCACTTACAATCACCACAGGTTCCTGCAGTCACTTGATTAAAATCAGGGCGCTTGGCAGCCGGCATGTATTTACAAAGGTTGTAGCATCTCAGGGTCATGTGATCACCATTTGCGACCTTCCCAGGGAGTTTCCGGCAAGCAAAGTCAATGGGGGAAGCCAAATTCCCTTAACGACCAATGGCAATTTACTTAATGAGCATGCCCCCCAAAAAATCATAAAATTGCTTTGTGACAGAGGTTCTGATCCTGTGTCCATAAGCCGAGGACTACCTATATTCAACCATCCTAATTTCAATTTGTACTTTTGCTTCAAAGGATTGCACTCTAAAAGTAAGGCAGGTGGTTAAAAATGGAAATAGCAGCAGCTGGGAGAGTGGATTAGGACAGCTGCAGAAATAGATGGAGAATTTAATTATTTTCCCTCCTGCTGTGGTCCTGAAGAGGCTCCATCCTCCCATATTTGCTTTCAGGGCAGAATCCTCTGGGGCTCAGCTTTCTAAAGGCATGTTTTTTGCAGCTGGTTCCTGTTTGCTACCTTAGGTTCTACATATAATCAAAATAGCATCTCCAAGCCTTAAATCTCTGGTACCCCTGCATTATACAGTAACAATGGGAACTGCTTGTAAATGGAATGTACTAATGTAATTTCTGAGTAAAGAAATGGAATAATTTAAGGCACTTTCAGATTGTTGCAAACCAGATTTGATAATATATTTATTCCTGGCTAGCTCTATTTGGCCATTAGGCTCTGGCACATATCCTTTCTGAATGTATTCCCAGGCTCAGCTATATCTATTTTCAGAATGCTTTTCAAAATAGATGCATTCACTTGTTTAGTTAGCAATAACAATGTGCTAGGCAGACTTGTAACGTCACTTTAAAAGTAAGGCACTTGAAAACACACAAGTACAATAATAATGATAAAAAAAGTGTTCCACATACTGCTACTTTACCAGGAAACAATTTTAAATTATTGCAGCTTGTCCAATTTGATTGGAGCACTTGAATCCAAAGGTGATGATGATTGTACATACTCATCAGAGTGACTCAGAAAGGCAGGGTCCTTCACTTT
The DNA here is from genome assembly GCA_009733165.1 of Naja naja. Lineage (NCBI taxonomy): Eukaryota > Metazoa > Chordata > Lepidosauria > Squamata > Elapidae > Naja > Naja naja. The sequence continues at coordinate 101,703,456 of CM019148.1, forward strand.
TATATATGCCCTTCAGTTTGGAATGTATCAACTTTTAAGCCCTCTACATAGTTCACAGCAATTGTAATATGAAGTGTTTCTGCTTTGAACACACCACTTTGCCTGACAAATGGAAAAGTCCCAATCCTTGAAACTCCATAGCAGATGAAAGTTACTTATTACATTAAACGCCAGACTGCTGCAGCATTTTTATTTCATTTTATCTGAACATTTTACTAACAAAATTTATGTTGAAATATTTTGTAACATACAATGTTTGAAACAAATCTGAATAATGAATGAAAGACCAATTTTCTTGCAGGCAGTCTTCACTTGTAAAAAATGGCTCATGTATGAAATTGCTTTCTATAAATAATCCACCCTTTTATACTAAAAATAAGAAAAACAACAGTGCAATATAAATTGTTTTATATAATCCAAGGGACCTGTATTTTAATGTACTACTAATAAATATTTTTTTCTGGAATAACCCTCTGTTTGATCTCTCTTCTTTTGAGGTTAGGAAGAAGTTGCCCATACCAACTAAGATTGTTGTTGGTATGATTCTAATTTAATACAAATCTTAATTCACCATTTGAATTATCAAAAGCAATCAGTCCTGGATCTAGTTAAATATTTAAAGTTCCAAGAGTTGCCTTAAGATCTTCTCCAAACTATTCATTTTCAAAGTTCTACCCTGAAAACCGCCCTGGCATTTTGCAATGTGGGACAATCCAAATAAAATTGATCCAATTCCTTGAGTATCGTAAGTAATGATACCTTTACCGCTAAACAAGGAGCAACATATTTCATCTAATATCATTACTAATAAGATTGCCCCACACTACTGTTATTCCAAAGCAGGAGAGTTTTTCCCATGTCTTCCTAGTTAAAGAAACCTGATCAACTATAACAGAAACATTGTGAATGATTAGTACAGTATGAGTAAAGTACCAAGTGTATTTAGGTGGGAAGAAGAAGTTGAATACAAGTTCTGGAGCCAGAGAAGAATGAGCAATGACAAACTATATGTGCTGTAGAAAAATCAAAAAATTCTAATGCTTAAGTAAGATACTTTCCATGCATTGAATGTGGGGAAGGGATGTTTGAGAAAAAAATGTGCATTTGGCCTACATTTAGACTTATGTCACATTTTAAAACAACTGGAGAAGTAATAAATTAATAACAAAATCTTCTGGCATTATAGCTTCATTGATCCCTTTTCCAACGGAAACCCCAAGTCATGTTAGCATATAGGAGGAAGAAATCATTTCCTCAGCACAAGGAAGGCAAAGAAGAACAGAAAGCCTGGGTTTAAAAGCCTGTCTTTAAAATGTGCCCTTTCTGAGCAGGAGGAAGCTGGTGAGCCCAAGCTTTCTTCTCAAACACACACCTATATCTTATTTAAAAGAATAAAACATAGATGTGAAACATCCTCTCTTTATTTATTCAGAAATTCAAAAGGACTAATTCTAAACTTAGGTTTCAGCCTAGAAAGAAGACAAAAAGAAATGGAAGGAGAGAAGATGAAAGCACTGGAGGCAAAACAGCATGATCCTTGAAAACTTAATAGGACGCATTTCATTTCCCTCAATTAAACATTCTGAACGCTGAGCATGGAAATGTTGTACAGCAGTCTAGAAGTAGAAATAGAGCTGAGGAGACAGTTTAGAATCAAATCTCCATTCAGTCCCATAGAACTACTCACAGGAATTGTTTTAAGCACTGCAACTTTGCGTATACCCCCAAATAAATGTGAAACAAATAGTATTTTTTTAATCACTGTTTGTGATCAAACGATACATTTAACAAATTTCTTTGTGATGTTTATTGGAAATGATTCTTAATATCAGCATATAAACTTCTAGGGTTTAGCCCTCAGAATTACAGGTAGTCCTCAGTTAATAATCATTTGTTCAGCAACCATTAGAAATTATGATGGCACTAAATGCTATAGGTGCTGGTAATCACCTATAAAGCCTTACATGGCTTAGGGTCAGGGTATTTGCAGGAGCACCTACTGCCAGCAACAACTGCCCATCGCCCCGTGCGCTCCCACAGACAGGGCCTCCTCAGGGTGCCATTGGCCAGACAGTGTTGACTGGTGACCCTCGGGGGAGAGCCTTCTCTGTGGGTGCACTCACCCTTTGGAATCAGCTGCCCTTGGAGTTTCGGATGGCTCCTGACCTTCGATCCTTACATCGTGACCTGAAAACATGGCTTTTTCAACTGACCAACCTGGACTGATTGGGGGGGGGTTCTTATTGGTGTTTGTTAGTTTTATTTAGGTTATTGGGTATTTGTTAGTTTTAATTAGGGTATTGGGATATTTAAATTTTGTATTGTATGTTTTTACTGTTGTGAGCTGCCCTGAGTCCTTCGGGAGATAGGGCGGCATAAAAATTCCAATAATAATAATAATAATAATAATAATAATAATAATATAAAAATGAGATTTATGGCCAATCCTCAATGTTGCAGCCTCATGATTCTATGTTGCAGTCATGTGACTGTGATTCAAGTACTTGACAACTGGCTTTCAATTACAAGAGTTGCAGTGTGTCCCACGGTCACCTGATCACCATTTGCAACCTTCACTGGCAGCTTACAACAAACAAAATCAATTAGAAAGCTGACAGGAGACTGCAAATAGCAATCACGTGACATCACATCTGATGACCATGCAGATGTAATCACCTAACAACTGCAACTGGTGCTGCCAGAATTGCTGTCATAAGTCGGCAGTCGCATGACACTGCATTTTACAACCATGTCATTTTACAACCGAGTTCCCTGTCCCATTTACCATCATTTTCCCAATGACTACCTGTTCAGTGTTTTCATTCATAGAACAGTTCCTTAATCCATGAAATAACAATGAATGCCTTTATGGTTTGGTTGAAGCTTGCACATAATTGCAATTTAATCTTACAAAGTCATGCTCATATTACTGGGCCAGAAAACTTTCTATGAAGTGGTTCATACATGCATAAATGTACACTTTCCAATGTATATTTTATTATAGGAATATATTAGAAAGATACAATTTTATTTTATTTTAATATACTAGAAATGCCTCTAGAGCATAAAACAAAGGAATATTCATTTTTGTATCAGAAGTACTAGCACAATTATCTAATTAGAGAAGCAGAAAGAACAACCTGAAGCTAGTACAAAATCAAAATCATCTTCCATCACTGGAGGAAAGGGAGAAAATGCACACACAAAGAAGCTATCCAAAATTTCAAAACAGTATCTTCCAGATTTTAACCTCCTTCACTAAAGTGCTGACTAATATCACACAAATTTCTATGTGATATGATTGAAAGATGATACTGTTGATGAAAATCTTAATTAATCCCATGTAATCCTTTCTAAACAGAGAGCACTTAAAAGCAGCTAAGCTGTATAAAATAAACAGCAAGAAGTAAGGGATTCCTCATGGGCATGTTGCCTCAATTCTACCATTATCCTTAACTAATATGTACAGAAATTTCATAAAATATTTTTTAAAGAATCCCTGTTACGTTTCCAGATCAGCTATAAGTGTTAGGAATTGTCACAGAGCCTTCTTTGTGCTCTTTATTATGCAACATCTTAATAAAATTCTAGGAAGCAAACTCAACTATATAAGCTGAAAATCATTCCAGTTGAGAAACGGTGATCATTTGAAGGAATAAGAAATGGTGTTTAATTTGGTTAGAACAAGGTGACATCCTTACCACCTTGTTTTGAACAAGGTGACTGTCTTGCTAAGCAAGACAGTTATTAGATGAGTCACACCTAATTTTATAACTTTTGCCATAATTATTTAGTAAATCACTGCAATTGTTAAGTGAATCAGGTGGTCATTACGCAAATCTAGCTTCCCGCATTTGACTTTGCTTATCGGAAGCAGACTGGGAAAGTTGCAAATGGTGATCATATGAGTTCAGGATGCTGCAACCATTCTAAACACATGCCAGTTGTCAAGTGCTAGAATTTTGATCATGTGATGTGGAGATGTTGGGATAGTGTAGTTGTGTAGGGATATTCCAACTCTCAAAAGACGTTTCTTTCCAAAGCTCGTTACTTTTAAGATTTTGAAGTTAGTTAAGATTTAAGTTTAATATGCTGCTCTTGTTTTTACTAGGTAATTTTATTGCTTCTTTTATATTATGTACTGTTATGTAATATTTTACAATTAAAAATAACATACTTTTTGTTCTTTTGTTCCTTAACTAAAATAATCACACCTTTTAATAAAACATTGTACATCTCTGTGTTTACATCTCTGCAATTACAGTACCTTCAAATCACTTCCAGGCAAGGTACCAATTCCATCCTTCCAGTCCATTACACTAAATACATCAAAGTCTTGTCCATTTCCACTACAAGCTGGTTCATTCATGGTGGCTACCCTGTAAAATAAATCAGGAAGGTTATATCTCTAACTCAATTTCATATTTTTTTGTTTAAAAAAACTGCCTTATCAGATAATTTTTTAAAAAATTCATCTGTTCAATATTATCTAATAATAAGTTTTACATAATTCCAAAATTCATAACCCCCTTTTTAAAGCAAGGAAAATGTCACAGACTAATGTGAAACTTCTCAGATGACTAGGATTCTTCACCATCTTGGGTATGAATCAAATTGAGTGCTTGGGAAAAAATATAGGGCACAGAAAAGCCTGTATTCAAAGTTGATAGAACATGCTTACTCAGAAGTAAGCCCCACTGAATTTAATGGAAATGAACCAAAAGTTAAATTCACCTATCACTGTTAGAATAAAGAATAAAAAAGCTAACATTATCCACATGTATATTTTCAAGATGTAAAAAACTATCTTGAGCATTAAGCAAAATGATTTACATACAACAATTAAAATTCCCACGTTTTGCTAATATAAAAACTAATTTATCGAGGAATCTGAATTTTTTTAAAGCTGAAAACTGAGGAGTAAGAATAGCAATAGTAATAACAACAGCACTTAGACTTATATATCGCTTCATAGTGCTTTACAGCCCTCTCTGAGCAGTTTACAGAGTCAGTATATTGCCCCTAACAATCTGAGTCCTCATTTCACCAACCTTGGAAGGATGGAAGGCTGAGTCAACCTTCAGCCGGTCAGGATCAAATTCCTGGCAGTGAGCGGTTAGCCTGAAATACTGCATTCTAACCACTGCACCACCACAGCTCATTATAAGAAACAACTTAATAAAACACATAAAGAATTGTAAACAGCCTAGTGGACCAAGCTATTGTTATTATTTTTTAATTATAATTTTATTGAACATTACAATTAAAAAGAAAAAAAATACAAACTAAGGAAAAGAAAAAAAGAAAAAGATAAAAAGTGCCCAAAATTAAGAAATAGAAAGAATAGAAAAGGAAAATAAAGAAATATATAAAGAAATAAGTTCTCCCTTCATCACAAGTATAAACAATTTTAATAACTTATCACTTAATCTTAAAAGGAGATCTCTTCTTCCTATATTTCATCTCTTATCTATAAAGAAATCCTTAAAACCTGGTTTTAAAACCTGGTTCAGTCCTGGTGAACAAAAGTCCATTAACAGTTACCAGTTACTCTATTTTAAGCTTGATCAAATAAACTACTTTATATTCCTGTTTTACTTTACTTTAATGTCCTTAAAATTGACTTATTTTTATTTTTTCCATGTCCCTTCTCACAAAATTCTTCAAAACTATAACTAGTTTCTATTGGAAATCCAATATAGGAAAGTTATCTCTTTAGGTTTGTTATTTGTATATCCCTTTTAATTTTTAAGTTATCGTCTGGTTTGTATATCCACTGTAAAAAAAAATCTATATTATAGTTATAGCCTATCACTTATAAATTCACTTCCAAATCAGTTTCAGTCTTGTCCAGTACAACTTTCTCTTCCATAACTTTTTAAAAACACAGTCTGTTTGCAATGGCAGATACTCTTGAAATTAACTTCTGGGTCCATTATTTCCAATATCTGACTATATCCAATGTTGAAGTATTTTGTTCCATTCTATTTTAGTAAGTCCAATTTAAATATTCCTGTCCTTTATTGTAATCTTTAGTTCCTCCAAGTGCAACTTTGAAAGTTCATCTTTTTTTAAGAATTCAAAACAGTAGCTTTTTTCCCATGAGAAGCATACTTACAATTTCAAATTTTTATTTCAAATCCATGTCAACTTAGTCCATTTGTAATTTTTCAAAATTGATCGTTCTTTTGCAGTTTATTCCAAAAAGAGAGATAATTTTTTAAAAATTCTTAAGCTTATATTTAAACTTAAATCCTTAAACTTGTATTTAAAGTTTCTTTCTCTAAGAATTAAAGGAAACTTATGCAAGGCTATAACTCTTGTCATTTCAAAGGTTCCTAAAAGATGAAAAGCAATTAACAAACAATTTCATAAAGTTATTAGGAAGTATGAAAATCCTAGGTCCATAAAGGCAGAGACCTTGGTTTGGACAAAGGTGACCTTCTCTCATCTCTCAGAGGTCTAAACCTGCTGAAGACCTTTGCCCCATGGACTCCTCATGAGGAGAACGTGTGTGTGATCCCAAGTCATCGCCCTGATTGTAAAAGTGTTCTGAAGAGCCGATCCACTCACTGGCTCTTCATTATGCCATAGTCATTGGCTCCGTTCTGTCTTCGGTTTGCTGTTTCTTTCCCAGAAGTCCTGGACCTACCTAATATTATTTGGGAATATTTTTTAAATGATAAAAGCATTGACCCTGGCATTTGATGCTCTCTAATAACTCTGCTACAATAATAGCTTTTTTTTAAAAAAATCATATTTATATCCCGCCCTTCTCCGGAGACTCAGGTCGGCTTACAATTTTGGGGATACAACCCAATGCGCACAGCAATAACCTTCCTTCCATTGTATATGCCTGCTTATTACTAAGCGGCATTTTTACGAAGTCAGCTTATTGCCCCCAACAATCTTGGGTCCTCAGTTTACCTACCCCAAGAGGATAGAAGGCTGAGTCAACCTTGAGCCTGGTGGGATTCAAGCCTGCACTAATTACAGGCAGCTGGAACTAAGTGCTAGGCTATTAACAGCCTGCACCACCAAGGCCCACTTTTTATATACTTTACAAAGTTTAAATTTTTAAATTGCTTTATGAGTTTTACTACAAACAGTATTTTAATGCACACAGAGCTGGCAGATGCTTGGCATAAGAAGTGCTGTAAAAATATTTAAAAGAATGTTTTTAAAAAAACATGATAAATCTTAGCAATATTCTTAATTCTAAAGTCTCAATTTTAACTTTTGCCTTGTAATTAGAGGATGCTAATCATGCAACTGCTTAATTTATAATTTCAGATCCTGTAAGAACAAGAGAGATAAATATAGATTTAATCTATTTTATTTTTATTTCAGTCAGATCCAAAAGATATAGATTTATTATTATTGAAATAATGGAACTGAAATACAATAATCCTTACTTGTAAGAAAGATTTCACCAAGAGTTTAACAGGACATATCCTTTAGCTATGAATCCATCATTATGAATTCATTGGTTTCAACAAGTACTAAAATATAAGTTTTATTTAAATCTAGGATAGTTTCAAAATTGAAGATATTTGTGATAATTACATAAAGCAAATTAAATGTTGATGTTTATTGCTGTTTACAATCCAAATCATAGTCAAATATTTATTGTTTTATCATCACAAAAGCAATGATCTTGAGAATTTCAGTGTGCCATGATTTCGAACATTTAAAATTAAATCTGACTAAATTACAGAACTTGTCATAATTAATTATATGATTGATCTGATTTACCTCCATGAAGCGATTTGCAGGGGGTGGGAAGAGCTATCACCCTTCAAAACAATATCAACTGGCTCTTACACTAGGGAAAATAACCACACTTGCAGAAAAATAAACCTTAACCTACAGAGGGGGGAAAAATTGCATCAGATCAAAACATTGTCAGTCCAGGATTCTGTTTTTAAAGTGTTTTACTACCTCACGTATAGGTGCATGTATAACACTAATTTTAGACTAAAAACTCAAAAGAAACTGACAAGAGTGTTCCACATAACATTAACATCTGTAATATTAAGAGATTATTATTACATAAACCATCTACAATCTTTCTCACACTCGCACTCACACACACAGACACATGAACATATCTAATACAGTATTCCTCCCTCCTATTTCCCCCATAATTACTGTATAAACTTATATATACATTAAAATATTGTTCCAAAAAGATATAAATAATTTACAAGAACAAATCATGTAAGTTAAATGACCTCTCACATTTCTTTCATTGCCAACAGACAAAATATAACATCCAGCCAAACTATTAACACACAAAAGCTCTCTCTCCCAATCACTTATCTGTGATTTGTGTTTTAGGTCTGTATCATAATGGCTAATACAGTATATAGAAACTGTTTGACCTAATAGTCTGGATCAATATCATAAGTGGATGTGAATAATACCTAGTTCCTGCCTTGGAAATCTATGGTAACCTACTTCCCTTCTACGTTCTCAAATTTTGGTCCTAGGCTTCTAAGATGAGGAATGCACTCTGTATAATTACAGGTATAAACAGCAGAAAGTGAATCCATATACACAGCATGCATCCAACCCAATTGTGTTCTAACAAATGCTACTGTAAAACTTTTTTTAAAAAACTATTAATCCTTTAGTTTAGTATCATTTCTGCATACACTGTATACCACAGCAATAGAAGTATCAATAGCATTTAGATTTATATACTGCTTCTCGGTGCTTTACAGCCCTCTCTAAGTGGTTTATAGAGTCATTATGTTGCCCCCAACAATCTGGGTTCTCATTTTATCAACTTTGGAAGGATGAAAGTCTGAGTCAACCTTGAACCTCTCAGATTCAAACTTCAGGCTGTGGGCAGAGTCAACCTGCAATACTACATTCTAACCACACCACCACCAGTGCTCATAATAACTTTCTGCAACACTAAAAGTCTAGTAGTTCAAAACCAACATAGCTTAAAAGCTATGCAAGTTGCTTTCACTGTGAATGAAATAATCACCATTCCTAGCCATCACAGATGCTCTCTACCACCTACGTTTTCCCTTTTTTAAAGGCACATAGGTATATTTCAAATCAAATATGCTTAAATACAATAATGAAAAACATTTACCATATTTATCATCTGACAGTGCCTTTTGATGCTCTTCAAAATTTCCATGTGAAGTAGTAAGTACCAAGGGAAGTAGGTAATGGGATATACCGGTACCCATGGTGCCCCTAATGAACCATATGGCCTACCTAAAATATCCATACTGGTTCCATTTTGATTTTTAATTGTACTTTCATTTTATTCTTACACTGTGGTGTGGGAGTCATCTCAATTTTGAGAAGCGCTAAATAGTTGCCAACCTTCCTTCCAAAAACATATGGATAAAACATTGAGTAAATGAAAGAAATATTCTGTGAGGGATATATATTCTAAAATATTACAAGTACAGAAATGTTAAAGATAATAAATTACATAATTTGGCTGTTGTCATATGCTCGGATGAGTATCCAGATATAGTAAATATTATGTATCCCACAAATAAAAAATAATGAAATAGATTTGTCAACCGAAGCATTTGCTCTTTAAAGATCATGCACCGAATTGGCATTTCTTGCTCAACTATACAGTTCCATTAATTATGAATGCAAATGGTTACAGCGAATAAGTTGCTTGTGTCCTGAACAGGTGAGCTGAGCATGATTGCAAATGCAGAATTCTGGTGCCATTTGTTGGAAGTATCCAGAGAACAAACAGAAATTCCGTATCAATTAAAAATGAAGTGGGAATTCTGGAACTCATAGCCCGATGTGTCTTCCCCAATGGGGAAGGTTGTTTTAATATGCCAACTTCAAAAATTCAATTATGAAAGAAATGAGATTCCTAAGTAAGATACAGCAATATAGTGTTATTATCAAGGAATAGGTTCCTATTCCTTGGTAACAACAATGACTGAAAAGCCATCCTCATTACCCAAGATCTTGTCATTTCAGCCAGTGCTATTATGTCTTACAGAAAAACATTATCGTTACGTATTTAAGCTTAAAGAAAAAGACCATCTGAAACAAAAAACTCAGTTGTGTGAATCAGAAGGCTCCAATAATGGCACACTGGACTTAGCCATATCTTCAAGTTCAAGGCAGGAAAGTGGAGAGACCGTGCCAGCCTTATGTATGAAAGCAAATCTCTCTTACTAGGTAATATGTCTATGATACAGTCAAGCATATTATTTGATAGTTGCTACATAGAATAGGTGAAGAATTTTGCTAGGACTACCATCTAGGATTCCTTGGCTAAACTGTATTTCATCTATTCCTTAACAGCCTTGAAGGTTCCCAGGCCTGTCAGAGAATAAAAGCAATGTAAGTAAACAATGTAAGTCAATAAAAACATGTATTAATGAAAACACACTCCTAAATCAAATAAGTAAGCAGCTGAATTAAAGAGTCAAGCCAAAGTACATCCTCCAAAGTGCTAATATAGTGTGGAATCTGGATCTGAGACCTGAGCTCATTCCAAGGCCACGAACTGATTGAGATGAAAGCTCACTGCTATTTTATTTTGCCTAGAGATAAGATTGGAAGGTAAGCTTAAGAAGACAAGTAAAACAAGAGTGACAGCTATTCCTGAAAATATTTGAGAACCAGATTATGAAAAGCATTACAGATAGTCCTTGATTTATAACCATTTGTTTGGTGACTGTTCAAAGTTACAATGGTACTGAAAACAGTGACTTGACACTGGTTTTCATACTTACGACCACTGCAGCATCCCTGTATTCACATGATCAAAATTCAGATGCTTGGCAACAGGTATGTATTTATGATGGCTGCAGCATCCCGGGATCTGACAAGCAAAGTCCATGGGAGAAGTCAGATTCACTTAACAACTGCATGATTCACTTGTGGCAAAAAGGGCCATAAAATGGGGCACAACTCACTTAACAACTGTCTTGCTTAACAGTGGAAATTTTGAGCTTCACTGTGGTTGTACATCAAGGACTACCTGTATAGGGTTGCACCAATAACCTGAATTAAGTCTAGAACTATGTTGGTTGTCTGCCCTGTAAAACAAAAATGTCTCAAACATATTTGTGAAATTTTACTCCCATAAGGGGATTCATAGCAATATTTGCACTTAGTCACTATTTCACACTGTTTTCCAGTGCAATTCCACATACAAGTATGTATGTGTATGTACACATACAAAAAAAATATGCATTGCCATGGCACAATATTATCTCTAAGAAATCACTGGCTTGAACTGAAAACAGAGATTTAAAATTAACTAATTGCTCTAGCAACCTGTTCATCAAAAGAAATACTGATTTGCGGAGAGGCAGAGGTAAAAGACCTCACTCACATCCTACTTGATTGTTCCCTGTATAAGAGGATGAGAGACAGGTACCTCGGACTATATACCAAATGAATAACCCATTGGGATCCCCATATCAAAACAAAACTTGTCTTATGTGTAGCCAGAATCTGAAAATAACATTTAACACAGCACAGTACTTAAGCAAAATGGTTCAGTTGAGATCTGCATATGTGGGACTGATTGGGGTAGATTGCAGGGGTGACACAGAAATATAATTTTATCATATTTTATCTGTATTTTAAATTATTGTATTCTATTCCAATTTCATTTTAGACTCTATTTTACTCCAATTTCATTTGAAATCGTATTTTATCCAATTCCATTTTAAATTGCTTTTATCAAATTTTAGTAGTAATTTGTTTCTGGAACTCTGCACTTTGATATGGCCCAAGGGCTAATCAATAAAGAAAGAAAAGAATCACTGTGTTAAAAACAACTTCCATACAGGTAAATATGTTTTCCAATCAGTGTTCACTGTTAGCAATCACTTAAATACAGGTAATCTTCAACTTACAACATTTGTTTAGTGACCATTCGAAGTTACAATGGCACTGAAAAAAGTGACTTATGACCGTTTTTCCACTTATGACTATTGCAATATCCCCATGTTACCTAATCAAAACTCAGAAATTTGGCTACTGACTCATATTTGATGATTGCAGTGTTATCGGGTCATGTGATCACCTTTTGCTACTTTTTGACAAGTCAATGGGGGAGTCAGAGTCACTTAACAATGCTGATACTTAACTATAGCGACTTGTTTAATAATGGTGGCAAGAAAGGTTGTAAAATGGAGCAGACCTCACCTAACAATTGTCTCACTTAGCAACAAAAAATTTGGGCTCCATTGTGGTTATAAGTCAGGGGCTACCTGTACTTAGATTTTTTTCATGACAATCCACTAACCTAATTCTTCAGATTTTCAAATGGTGCATCCAACACTATTGTAACTGAGTTCATTTATTTTACTGCTGATTGTTCTTTCTTTTTCTTTTCAATTTTCCAAGCATTGGAGCCTTATTAGGTCTTAGATCTTAGCATAGAGAGGGCTGTAAGGCACTATAAAGCGGTATATAAGTCTAAGTGCTATTGCTGTAATGTGTCTGAAGTAGAATAATTTGAGCCTGGGCATTTTTGCCTCAAGTGACAACTGGCACATGACAAGTTCATGATCTGTTCCACTATCGGAAGATACATATATTACAATATAATTGATTTAATAATTAAACATTTGGATAAAAACAATCTGATTTTACAAAAAACATTTTTGCATGATAATGGACATATTAAGTTGGCCCAATTCTAAATTCAGAATTAGGGGTCTAGATAGCTTTTTTTAATCTTTACAACAAAAAGCTGATTGGACATTTATAGAGGTATTCTCGTTGTTACAGAAATTCAGCAAAGAACTGCAAGCAACAAGGCTATAGAAATAATATCTTGGTTGCATGCACTCTGATTCTAATGGTGCAGGAGCTCAAATCCCCTGTTGTGTTTCTCAGGACTAAAATGGCAAGTTACAGGAGGAGCTAACTTTAATCCTCCATGGCCCAATTACCTTCTTTAGGCTTAACTGCAAGTCCAATTGCCCACTTCATGGTCACCCTGGCCAGGCTCAAGTCCAGTCTGTTAAGGAGATATAGCTTTTCTGATTGCTCAGAAAAGTTTCCTGGCATAAAGAAAAACTTCCCAGAAGGATGAAAGATCAGAGATGGACTCCCAAATACTAGTTTCCCTTGAATGATCTCAATTTGAGATGTAGAAAAAAATCTCAACATCTTTTATTTTTCCTTCCCTTACAGGCTGGTTTAAAAGTCAAGTTTTTATACTGTCTGCCTAGTCCACAGGCAATTATACAAAAGCCCCCCAGTATTGTCTTGTAGGCTTCTTGTAGAATTATTCCTTTCTTTTTAATTCAAGATAACCAGCAATAAATGGAGTTTTAATTCAATCAACCTTTCAATCATAGGCCTTTGTCTTTCATTTTATCATTACAGGGGTGGAGAGGGGACCAAAATTATAGGATAGGATAGGATAGGATAGAACAGAACAGAATTCTTTATTGGCCAAGTGGGATTGGACGCACAAGTAATTTGTCTTTGGTGCATAAGCTGTCAGTATACATAAAGAAAAAATAAAATACATTCATCAAGAATCATAAGATAGTCATAGGTTACTAATAAGCAATCAAATCATACTAGGGGACAAATAAAACAATATAAATCATAAAGATACAAGCAACACAGTTATAGTTATAAGTTGGAAGAGATAGGTAATAGGAAGGATGAGAAGATAAAGAGTCTTACTAAATAGTTTGACGGTGTTATGAGAATTAGTTGTTTAGCAGAGTAATCACATTCAGGAAAAAAAACTGTCCTTGTGTCTAATTGTTCTGGTGTGCATTGTTCCATAATGTTGTTTTGAGGGTAGAAGTTGAAACAATTTATGTCCAGGATGTGACGGGTCTGTAGATATTTTCAGTCCTCTTTTGGACTCGTGCAATATACAGGTCTTCAATGGAAGGCAGGTTTATAGCAATTGTTTTTTTTCTGCAGTTCTAATTATCCGTTAAAGTCTGTGTCTGTCTTGTTTGGTTGCAGAGCCAAACCAGACAGTTATAGAGGTGTAGATGACAGACTGAATGAATTTCTTTGATTTGAATGAAATCAAAGAAATTGATAAGGATGGATGTGAAAAAGAGACTGCCAAGAAAAGAATAGAAAACTAGATTTCAGGAATAAAGGGTAGAAATTGTTAAGAAGAAAAAAGTTAAAGCCAAGAAAGACAAAGATATCAGGAATTTCAGAGACTTATTGGTATCTAGTATGAGAAAATGAAGTTAGCTAGATAACTATTACTATGATAAGACTACAGGAATTGATGGAATAGAAACATGTGGCAAGCCACAAAAGAAGAATCTGTAAAATTTCTATTCAAACTACAGAAGCAAATCTGTAGAACAATATAACAGCTAAAAGATCTGAAGACATCTGAAGGCATCAATATAAAAAATAGATTTAAAAGCATGTGCAGATTGTCATACAATATTTCTCAGTGTTACTTGTTAGTAAAATAATGCTCAGGATCATTCAATGCAGATTAAAGTCCTAAACAGGAAGGGAAATGCCAGATGTTCAAGCTGGCTTTAGAAAAGGCAAGGAATAAAAGATATGATTGCTGATTCAGACTGGATATCTCAGAAAGCTAAAGAACTCAATAAAAGAAAAAGAAAAAATAAGAAGTCAATATGTGCTTCACTAGAAAGGCCTTTGTGTCAACCATGTCAAGCTCTAGAATGTGCATAGGAAAATGGGAATACCAGAACAACTCATTATCATTGTGTAAATCCCTATATGTAGGATAGGGAGCCTGATTCCAGATGGAAAATGGCAATACAGCCTGGCTCCAGATCAAAAAAGGAGTGAGACAAGGCTATGAGTTCTCCCCTTATTTATTCAACCTGATGGAGGCTGGACTCAAAAAAGAAGAGCGTGATTTAAAATTGGAGGAAGAAACAGTAAACTGTACTATGCTGATAGTTGTTAAAGATCTGCCAGATCTAATATTGAAAGTCAAGCAGCAGAATGAAAACATGGAACTAAAATCACATAGTAAAAAGATCAAACTAATAGAAAACAGGTATAAGCCCCAGAACTGTTGATGCATATACCAAAGTATAGATAGCTCCTGCTTTTTCAGGCTGACTATCAACAATGAAACACCCAGCAGTCAAGAAATAAGCCTCGGATGGACGTTCAATGAAAGCCTTGAAAAGGATATTCAGCTACCACAATGATGTAGAAAGTAAAGATGACCTTGATCGGTTCCCAATGCAATGAGGCAAAAAGCTCAACTCCATAATGATCTGAAGAGAGGAGGAAACAACTCTAACAAAACCTCCTCCGTTTCACAGCACTGTAGGGATGGGGGGTTCAGAAACAAAGCACAATCAGAGATTTTGTTACTATTGGCAATATAATGAAGTACTTTTAACTATGCTTTGCACTTACTTTTTTGATGTGATATGCTGTACACAGTGGAGCTGACCTAGGTCTGTATCTATAAAGATTAGATCTGTGCAGGCAGCAGTTTTGCCTGGGACACTCTTATGAAAGTAGGACTTTGAAGAAACAGGGTAGAAACAGTATTGATGTTTTGGAACTGTGGTGAAGTCAACAAAACAAACAGATGAATCATTAAACAAATCAACATAGAGTTCTCACTTGAGGCACAAATGAACAGGCTTAAATTATCATAGTTGGACACATTAGGCAGAGACCTAACTTTGTCTGTCTCTAAAGCTGGGAAAAGCAGAATGACAGAGAACAAGAAGGCAAGCAAGAGATTCAATTACAGCAGCATTGGGTACGCTGTTGGAAGATTAGAAAGACCAGATTGGGAACAATCATCCTGGAGAAAAGCGATCTACAGTACATCATTGCAGAAGTTGATGGCACATAATTAGTTTCATTATTTTTGGCAATCTATTTTAAGCAAACTCTTACAACTATTTGTTTAGCAATAAGAGGAATGACATTCAGTGGTAGAGGTAATCCTCGGCTTATGACTATAATTGAGCCCATAATTTCTGTTGTCAATTGAGATATTTGTTAAGTGAGTTTTGTCCCATTTTAAGATCTTTCTTGCCACAGAGAATCATTGAAGTTAGTAAGTTAATAACTTGGCTGTTAAGGGAATTAGGCTTCCCCATTTGCTTGTCAGAAGGTCGCAAAAGGAGATCACATGACCCCAGGGCACAGCAACGGTCCCAAGTATGAACCAGTTGCCAAGCATCTGAATTTTGATCACATGATCATGGGGATGCTACAAAGGTTGTAACTGTGAAAAATGGCCATAAGTCACTTTTTTCAATGCCGTTTTTACCTTGAATGGTCACTAAATGAACTGTTGCAACTGGAGGACTACCTGTATTTTCTTTCAAAGCAGTGCGCCCAGAATCACACTGTATGCACAATCCAAAGTTTTTGGTCCTAGATAGCCAACTGAGAAGCTATCACTCAGAGTTGTAACTCTTCCCACCTCAAAACATGTTAACGGTGCAGGCTGCCCCATTTTAGCCTGGAATACTTCTGGTCCTCAGAGCCTTCAGTATATTTGGCTTTGATGTATTTTATTCCAACCATAAATGCCATTAATTTTCTTTTCACTGTATCCTGCATGCCTAAGGCTTGTGATAGGTAATCAAAGAACTCGGTAATCAAAGAACTCCTCTGAGTTGTAGACAAGAGTATTGGTTAGTCTCATCTCTTTCCTTTGTTTATATATATTGTTAAGGTAAGGGGGCAGAAAGATGAATGGATTTGCTTATAGCACACTATGGGTAACTAACAATAATCAAATCAGAAATTAACTATGGATTCATAAAAACATTTTCATAGCACTTACACTGTAGCAGAAAATTTGTCTCATTCTTAAGCTGAACGAAAGTCTCTGCCTGCAATAACAATTTCAGTTCAGCAAGCCAGCTAATACACAATCCAATTCATCCTAGCGCAAAAATACAATAACTAGATAGTCCCTCAAGCTATGGACCGGAGTTCAGAATAGTATGTTACAGCAATCACAAGACTGAAAATTCACATTTGGGGGAGTGGGGGGGACAGAACATTCAAGATTTTTTCATAGATCACATATTATGCTATGGAATCTTGCTGTTATGTATGTTATGTATGGAATCCTCCAGTTAGTTATCCCATTCTGCTACATTGGTCTGGCATTCAGTATAAATGTGATAAATTCATTCTAAAGACAGTTTATTTGGAAATAAATTGATAAAATAATTCTAGCATTAATGTTATTTTGTTCTTAAACATCTAATTTACTGAATTACTAAGGCACTTACAAATTTGTTCTACAGCCGATTAGCTTGTTCTTCAAGTTTTAAATGAGATAGTATTGCTTAACCTTTCAACATTAATCAATACAGTATGTTTTGCAATAGCACTATTCAGACTATTCTGAGGGGATAAAATAAGCAATGTGTAGAAAGAAATACATTTTTATTATCAGTTAGAAAACTGTTTTTGTCAACATGCACCAGGAGAAGCCAAGAACAGCTCAAAGCCAAGCTCTTAATAAAACATAATAAACACTATCTTGCATTCAAGTAAACTCTTGTTTCCAAAACTGACTGCAACTTAATGTATTGAAATGTACTGTTTGAATCAGAGTGATTCAATGAAACAAATTTTAAAATAACAAATATGCCATAAAAGCTATCCTAATGTAGTTTATTTAATTGATTTAGTAATGAGCTAAATGGAGAGTAAATGAAGTCATACTACTTGTCAGGGACTAGCAATATTCCCAGCACTGTCAAGAGTTACAATAAGCTAAAATACATCTCATGGAAATGGAGGAAGAAAATCTCCATATATTGTATCACTCCCATGAGAATATACGATCCTTAAAACTGAAAAGCTATCTCCCCCAATTAAGACTGAATAGGTGAAAAATGAGATTACTAACTCTGAGTCATTCACTGCTTATAGCATTGTTTGGCTTAGAGCAGAATATAAATTTAAATAAATAAATGCATCTGAATAAATTTGTTTGAAAAGGCCTTCTAAAAACCCAATTTGAAACGTTTCAAACTTTTTATATTAATTTATTAGATTATTTATGACTTGTCCATTTTTACCAAAAAGCTCCTAAGACAATTATTCAGTTTAAAAGTGTTTAAAATATCCTCTCAAAAAACAGCAAAAAATCATTATCAAAGAGTAGAATTAATCATAACTGAAATCACTGAATAACTAAAAAAAATAGAGGAAATCCTTCAGCATACACACAAAACTAAACAAAAATGAGGCAACCTGTACTCTTTACAGACATAATTCCACAAACAAATTGCAGCCATTGAAAAGGCCTTCTTTTATGTCTCCATTGGACTAGATTTCTCCATAGTGAAACATACAATAGGATGTGAACCAAATTTTAAACTAGTCATGTTGTAATAGGAATTACATACTGATAGTAGCTGCACTTTATGTAACTCATCAACCACAGCCTCATAAAAGATTACAGTACTGCGTCATGGAGCTTTATACTGCTAAATACCAACCCTTGTTAACCTTTTCTTCTTCAACTTCTCTACCAACCATGGCATTGGTAGACACAATAACCATTCCTTCTTTCCCAAAGCAGGAACAAGAACCTTTCCAACTAAAACAAAATGTTCCTTTAATCTCTATTTGGTCTATCAATGGAAAGAATAGTCTCACCTAAACTCACCCTCAATGGGCCATTTAATATGTTCAAGATTTCAGTGGTCAACCCAGCATTAGTTGGAAGAAGGCTAGACCTAGGTATGACCAGCTATAGTGACATTAACCAGGTGACAACCTCAATTAGTTCTAAGATGCTAAAAACATAAAGGCCAGAATCCCATAATGGCCCAGGGGCTGAACAGCAGGTCTACAGTGCCATCTCCTGGGAGTATTAATTCAGTGGCCCTGTTTTCCACTATCCCATCAGATTTTTCACATGTACAATTACCAAAAATGCCCAAATACAATGAAACAAACTCTGTTTAGTAAAATGAACAACTGGAAGGATGGTGAATAATATTTTTTTAAATTCATATTTATATGCCGCCCTTCTCTGAAGACTCAGGGCGGCTTACAATTTTTGGAGCGCAACCCAATGCGCTCAGCAATAGCCTTCATTTCATTGTATATGCCTGCTTATTACTAAGCGGCATTTTTACAAAGTCAGCTTATCACCCCCAACAATCTTGGGTCCTCAATTTACCTATCCTGAAAGGATGGAAGGCTGAGTCAACCTTGAGCCTGGTGGGATTCGAGTCTGCACTAATTGCAGGCAGCTGGAATTAAGTGCTAGGCATTTAACAGCCTGCACCACCAAGGCCTTATTATAGGAGGAATAGAGACTAAATGTTTTTATGATTCTGGCTTTTTACAACAATCTCACAATTATTATTTTTTGCATTTCAACACCATCCAAACAGCTAGCTTTAATCAACCAGTTGAGTAAAGTGTCTATCCTCAGTATAGAACAGGCTTTATATTATGTCCAAGAGAGCTGAATGGTGCTTGAAGGTACTAAGTAGTTATTAGGGAAAAGGCCTGAGAACAGCTTCTTCGCAGCCATTATATTCATAGAATAGCCTTGAAAAGAGTTACAATCCACACATGATGATTTGTCACAAATATTTCATCAATTTTCTAATTTTCTATCTTACAGAATTTCATTGCCTAAGCTTTTCGCCAAACCAGCTTTTAATTTCAGCACTTCTACCAATGCCACTTTCAAAATATACAGAAGACATAACTCTACTTTACTTCCAAATTTTATAAGGAAATCTAAGTTTCAATTCAGAAATAACTTTGTGAATTTGCAACGAGCATCATAATATTGCCTAAATTTATATTAATGAACAAAAAAAAGCTGTTTTAGGGTCGTCTTCTATCACCATTAGCATTAGAAACTAAGGTGAAATTGAGCAGTACTAACAAGAAACCTAACTAGGGAACAGAAGCTCGTAGCTACCCAGATATTAAACCTTTAGCAGTGCAAGTTCTTAAATAACACTCACCCTTCCTTACTTTTAATACTTGAAATACAAAACAGAAACAGTGGAAACAACAGTAAAGAAGAGAAGATAAAGACATGCTTTTCAGTTTGCCTAGTTCTCTACCGGTTCATACCCAGCGAAAAACAGTCTCTGTAAAAACTTGAGGATTAAATTTGAACTTTGCTCCCCAAAGTGAATGCCTTCGTCTGACCAGTAGGGGTCCCTCCTTGGCCAGTTTTGAACTACATTTTTGCTGCACTTGAAACTTTCCTGAAGAAATACTGTGATCAGCCCGTCAGATTCTCTCCCCCCCCTCGACTTTTTCTAAAATTAAGAGCGCCGGGGGGAGGGGGAGAGTCGAAAAAGTGTGGTCTTTTCCGTGCACCTTCCCCTAGTGTCTCTCCCCCCCCTCTCCACGCAAGCCTACCTTCAGGCTGCAGCGGGATTTATATTCCTTCCCTCCCCACCGAGTCTGCCTCTTTTTCTCTCCTTAGGCATGAAAAGTAGCTCGGATCAGCTCGCCCCGGGACGCCCGAAATAACTTTCTACGATCTGCCTCCCTTCCATCTTCAGGGAAATGCCCGAAAGGGAGGTGCGATTGTTGCACGGCGGGCAAAAAAGAAGGTGTACGCGGGGCAGGAGCAAGAAGAGAGAAACCGGGCGCTCCACTGAGGAAGTTGCATAATGAAAGGCTCTTGTTTGTTAATCGAGTCCCGTTTTTCTTACGGCGGCTGCGACGGAAACCGGGAAGGGGAGGCTGCCGAGAGCGAGCTCAAGAAGCCTTTTGTCCCCTCATTTTGGAAACACCCTTCCACGTTCCCCCATCCTCCGGGGGGGGACCCAGGTCCCTTTTCGACTCCCAAGGAGAAAAAAAGGGGGTCAAGGCTTTTTTTCTTTTTTCCCCCCACTTGATCCAGGTTTCTCCTGGGCAGGCTCCAGATTTCCCCCTTAGAGAGGGGAGAGGGCTCGCTCTCCCCGGTCTCCTTAGCCCGGCCCCAAACCTGAGGCCGGGAAAAGAGGGCGGGCAGAGAGGTCTTCCCTCTGGGGACCGCTGGCTCCTTTCAAACTTTTCCCGTCACCCGCCCTCCCCTTTGCTTTATAAGCGACTAGGAAGAAAACAGAAGGGGCCGCAGGAGCGCCCACGCATAAAGACACACGCATTCCTGTTGTTTTCTACCCTTACGCGGCTCAGATCGGGCCCGGATTCTCACACCCTCGCAGCGAGCTTCAGAAGAAGCCCCCCCTCCCCCCCTCCCCGCAACGAGCGACGAACAAGTGTGCAACGCGAGTCTCCAGATCCCGTTTCATTCATAGGCTTCCCAGGAAGCGCAGACGCTTTAAAGGAGAGGCGGGCAAGCAAAGTTGGAGAGCGCGAGGGGCACCCAGGTGCGAGTGGCAAGCGGAATTCACACGAGGCATCTTCTTGCTGCCTTGAAAATTACGCAGCGATCCGCCGTATCTCTTACCGGCCGGGTTTTGTGTGTGGTGTGTGTGTGTATTTGCTGACAACCTTCAAATTGCACTCTTCTCCCTCGGGAAGAGCCCCGCTCCCCACCATACACACACACACACACGTTTACACTTAGTGAAAGACATGCACAGGAATCAAAAGGGTTTCTCTCTCCCCCACCCCCCCACACAAGCCCGCTCCGTGCGCGCGCGCGCGCCCTCCCACTACAAACTGCTAGGCGCGTCTCTCTGCGCGTGTGGTGTGTGCGTGCGTGTGCAAAGTTTGCCCAAAATGGCGGAATTGGGGAGCTCGGTATTATATTTCTATAGCCCGAGACACGCGCACACGGGTACACCGCCACGCGCGCACTCAAACGCCACAAAGTCCATAAGCAGCACAAGGAAGACAAGGAAGCGAAATTACCCCAATTCGCGAACAAATCCTCTCTTCCGAAGCTGGCGGCGGCGGCGGCTGCTACGCGCTGATCGGAACAGGCCTTTTTTTTCCCCCTTCCCTCCCTTCTGCAAAAGGAGACACAACACATGCTACACATTCAACCGGTATATCCCGCTGCAAGCTGAACCTGGCTGCTTCTTTCCCAAGCCATTATCCTCTCTCCCGAGGGATCCCCTGAAACAAAACAGAGTGAGCGCTGGGATGCAGGATCCCCGTCCGTCCCCTCTCGCCCGACACCCCAAATCTTTGTGGCGGCACCCCCTTTTTTTCCTCCCCCTCCCTGGCATTCCTGGGGAAGTGTCAAGAATTCCCTGGCCCCGGCGCACCAGCGGTGGGGCAGGACACCGCAAATCGCTCACCCCCCCCACCCATCCACATCAATATGTGGGCGAGTGTGGATTGCCCGATTCCTTATTTCCCGGCCACTTCTGCCCCCTTCCGCTCCAGATGCCCGTCAAGAATTCGGGTAGGGGAAAAGCAGAGCCCGGGCGGGGAAGAGGGGGCGCAGAAGGCGAAGGCACCCTCTTCCTCCGCTCGCTCTTTTGTTCCTCTTTCACTCTCTGGCACTTAGGATTTTAGGAAAGATTCCCCCACCCGCGACCCACCCACCCACTTCAGAGTCATCTGGCCACTTTCCCCAGATTACTTCTATTTCCTTCGCTGGATATGTTGAAGGGGAAACCTTCTCTCCCAATTCCTTAAATAATAACACCACCACCCCCTTTGCCCGTTTCATGAGGGAGGTAGAGGAGGTGCGCTTGCCTTCCTTTATCTCCCCTCTCTCTCTCTCTCTCTCAACTTTCATCCCCAGCGAAGGAACGGAAGCAATTTGAAAGCCATCCCGAGCATTGTGCAATTGCAGTTAAGGGGTTAGCAATCTTATCCGAACCAGCCGCTTCCTTACCCCCCCAAATCCTCTCTCTCTCTCTTTATTTTTTTTCTCCGTCTCTCGAGTAGTCCTGACAAATATGGTCCAGGGCTGCGGGCGCAAGTGAGCATGCGCCCGTAGAGTCAGGGCTGGGGAAAGGGGAAACTGCTGCTGCTGCCGCCGCTGTTGCTGCTGCCGCCGCCGCCGCCGCCGCCGGAGTGGCTTTTCTTCCCTTCGCTTTTATGTCTCAGACTCTGGGAAAGGCAGGCAGGCGATAGCCCGTAATCTTGGGTGTTTTTTCTTTTCCTTCGCCGCACCGCGTCGCCGCTCCGATCCGCCAAGATCACCATCTTCAAAGGTGCGTCGGGAACAACATCGATTAGAATGGAAACCCGCGGAAGAGAAATCGAGGGGGGAAACGTCTGAGGGGCAGCCTTGAACTCTCTCCTCGTTTTGAGCGGTGGATTGTATTATTTATTTATTTATTTTGCTGGTGTTGATTGGATACAAACAAACAAACAAAAAAGAGGATGAAAAACAAACAGTCCACAAAGTTAGGAAGCAAAAGCAAGAAAACAAAATCAGAGAAATAAAAAACGGAGCATGTATTCGTGGAGTCGTGCATAAAAGTTCTACCCAATTATTTCCATCAATGGGAGTCATATTTTATTAACACTCTTTATTTATTCCTTGGATTTTTTAATCCTGTCTTTATAGTTAATTCAAAGCCCCAAATGAATATAATACTCCCTATTTTCCCTCAAACAACAACTCAGACACCTAATGATGACATGGACTCTACAGTCCATTGTGTAGTTGAGGCCGTGTATTTATCTTTCCTGGGCTGAAAAATAATTCTTTTATAGCTATGAATTCAGCATGTAGAATCCACCTTTTTTGTCCAAATGTCAGTTTTTATGCAGTAAGAGCAAAACATATGAAAATGCTAAACCTTGTTTCAAAGGTCATATATGTAATAACTCCCTCCCAAAATGGAACTCTAATAGGACATTGTACCAAGATGTTTTAAAGAAACATCAATTTTACTGCATCTTCAAAGAACAATTTTCATGTGTCTTTTCTACATAAACAGGGCCCAATAAATCCAAAACACTATTTTTGTTAAGTACGACACATTCTAAGATCTACTTCAATTCTTGCTATTAAAAATAACCCTTCTCATTGCCTAGACAAAATAGAATCTTTAACTCTATTCCATTTTACCATTAAACTTTTCATATGAAAATGGTTGGATGCCAACAGAATTTTATAGAGAGTAATTTGTACAAAATGTTGTGCCATTGGATTTCATCATCAATTGTGGTAGATTAGGTGTTTCTGAGGTTGAAAATGACATTGTCCAAACTGGGATAGCAATACCAGGTAGCCCTCAACTTACGATCACAAGCCCAGAATATATGTTGCTAAGTGAGAAATTTGTTAAGTGAGTTTTGTCCCATTTTAAGACTTTCCTTGCCACATTTGTTAAGCGAATCACTGCAGTTGTTAAATTAGTAACACGGTTGTTAAGTAAATCTGAGTTCCCATTGATTTTGCTTGTCAGAAGGTCACAAAAGGGGATCTCCCAGGGCATTTCAACTGTCATAAATATGAACCAGTTGTCAAGCGTCTGAATATAAATCACATGATCATGAGGATGCTGCAATGGTCATAACTGTGAAAAATGGTCATATTTCACTTTTTTCAGTTTGTTTATTTATTTATTTATTTATTTATTTATTTATTTATTTATTTATTTATTTATTTATTGTTTATATGCCACCCTATCTCCCGGGGGACTCAGGGCGGCTCACATCATAAAAAACATACAATACAAAAGTTAAAAGAAATTAAAAAATTATTAAACCCAATACAACCAAACAAATTATCTAAAAATTATCTAAAAACATAACATTTAAAACTAAGACCCCCCCCACAGTCCAGGCCAGCTTGTTCAAATAACCAGGTCTTTAGGCCGCGGCGGAAGGAGCGGAGGTCGGGGGCCAATCGTAGCTCCAGGGGAAGCTGGTTCCATGAAGTAGGCGCTCCCACAGAGAAGGCCTACCCCTAGGGACCGCCAGCCGACATTGTTTGGCTGACGGTACCCCAAGGAGGCCCAGTCTGTGGGAGCGCACTGGGCGATGGGAATTCGATGCTGGCAGGAAACGTTCCCGCAAGTACCCTGGCCCAAAGCCATATAGGGCTTTATAGGTAAGTACCAGCACCTTGAATGTCACGCGGAGGTCAACTGGCAACCAATGCAACTTGCGTAGGAGGGGTGTAACATACGAGTATCGGGATACCCCCATCACAACCCGCGCGGCTGCATTTAGCACCAGTTGAAGCCTCCGCGTGGTCCACAAGGGCAGCCCCATATAGAGAGCATTGCAGTAGTTGACCCGGGATGTAACAAGCGCATGAGTGACTGTGCATAACCGCATCTCAGTCCAGGTAGGGGCGCAACTGGTATAAAAGAACTGTTGTAAGTAGAGGACTAGGTGTAGTAGATGCACTACTACTGTACTGTGCCATACCAGGCAAATAATATTTGTCCTTTATAGTGGAAAAGGATTTTAAAAAATCGTCTTCACCTACTATTTGATCCAAAGTATAAATCCTAGCATCTAGCTAAATTTTCCATGTAATAAGTTATTTATTAGATCTGAAATCTGAAGTACTCCATAGCATCAAAGAAAAAAGGATCAAAACACTGTTTCCTAGAAATAATGGGTGGGGTTTTAATAGCATGATTTATTTCTAGACACAGTAGAATCAGAGTTATTATTAATCTCATCAAAGATTATATCAGTGCTGTCTGTCACTACTGTATCTGATTTAAAAAGCATAAACAGAAATGCTAGAATGTGTGTATATGTTGAAAGGTATAAAAAGCTATATATAATAAGCTGTACTTTTAAATGTTTGTTATTAAGAAATATATTTAACACATTGCCAAATTATGTGAACGTGTACACATAAATAAGCTCATATTTAAATTATTATAAAACTTTTAACGATCTATTCATTTTAATACATAATGTCTGATATTAATAACCTTCGCAAAAAGGCATGTAGGAGTCCTTGACTCACAACCATAATTGAGCCCAAAATTTCCATTGTTAAGCAAGACAGTTGTTAAGTCAATTTTGCCCCATTTTACGAGCTTTCTTGCCACAGTTGTTAAGTGAATCATTGCAGTTAAGTTAGTAATACAGTTCTTAAGTGAATCTGGCTTCCCCATTGACTTTGCTTGTCAGAAGGTCGCAAAATGTGATCATGTGACCCCTGGACACTGCAACCGTCATAAATACGAGTCAGTTGCCAAATTTTGATCTGAATTTTGATCACGTGACCATAGGGATGCTGCAATGGCTGTAAGTGTGAAAAACAGTGATAGGTCACTTTTTTCAGGGCCATTGTAACTTCAGTCACTAAACAAATAGTTGTAAGTTGAGGACTATCTGTACTTAGTATTTATATGTAAAAATGCCTAAAACATACATTGCTTCAAATTCATTCCCAAGACTCCTTTAACTGGGTTCACACAAGATAGGATGGACCGGCCCCGGGGTGGCGGGGGGAGAGTGGATGGTTCTGCGTGAGTGGCGGGGCAAGCGCGCTCAGGTGCAGCTCCATTTGCATGAGCAGCAAAGGTGCTTTAAAACCTCATGCAAATCCAGCCATTTGGACTATGAAGAAACTTGGTCATTCATGGTTTGCTAATTCTGGACATGTATCCCAGTGGTGGGATTCAAATATTTTTACTACCAGTTCTGTGGGCATGGCTTGGTGGGCGTGGCAGGGAAAGGATACTGTAAAATCTCCAGTCAGAGTTGGTATTTGCTGCTTCTCCAAACTACTCAAAATTTCCACTACTGGTTCTCTAGAACTGGTCAGAACCTGCTGAATACCTGCTCCGGATGTATCCCATTCCTTCTCAGTTCTTCTTGGAAGGAAAGGAATAGACCTAAGCAAGCATTTTGTATATTATATACGTGTTTTATGTTCACAAACATGGGATCCACAAATTACTGTTGAGGAACTTCGCTGAATAACAACAACAAACATATTAAACAGAACACCTAGGAAAGATTGCTTTTTTATATAAAACTATATTTAATGGAAACAAAAAGAAGTCATAAATGAGCAATTAATCATGAGAGGGATATTAGAATAATGAAATTTTGATTACAACAACTGGAATATTTTTTTCTGAATCTCACTGGACACTCAGTCACAATTCTCATCTAATTCTGAACGTCATAACAAGAATTAGCCCTCTGTCTTTAACCTCTATATTTTTAATCTCTTGGCTACCATATGGGATAAAACTATTTTGTTGGGCAACCTGATACCATGCATGCATAAAACACAGAAGGATAAGAAGGATAACCATCATAATTCTTGTTTTTAAAATAAGCTAGTTCTTGTGTAACATGTAATAAAAAACAACAATTGCAAAGATACGGTTATAGGACTAGCCAAAAGGCCAAGCTGAAATATGTTCTATCTTTTTAAATTCAAATCTTGAAAAGCATGTACACACTCCATGGTGTCTCAAACTCTGGTCATATGGCAATCTGATGAATTAAGTGCTGGTCACATGGAGTCAGAGTGGACTGATCTTGTTTTTGTTGTTTCTTCATAAAGTTGGTTCTCCAGCCAGGCTAGGTAGATAACTTGCTTCAGGCCTTCTCTGCCAGAGAGTTGAGTACAGACCCAAAACACAACTCTGAGGCTATGAACTGAAGTAAATATGCTAGTCAAAATGGATGTTATTTGAGCAAGATAAATTTAAAAAGTACCTTTTAACAATACCAAGGGATATTTGTTACAGGATTGCAAAACCAATTTCACCATTTACCTCACACAGGTACTTGGATATAAATGAAAGTCCCAAAATGCTGACAATATTGAATCTTAGCCATGTACTGCCTACCTCTTTATAAATGTTTTAAAGTGGCATGGGAACATGCATACATTTTAGAAATATACATTCATCATTTATTTTATCTCTCCGCTATAGAAAAATTTGATAAAATGTGAAGAATTTGCAAGGGAAAAGAAGAAGAGCAAGGCTGGCAGTGTCAGTGATGTTGGCCACTCAGCAGCCTGAGTTTACTGCAGAATGCTAATGCTTGTCAGAGATCTTTGTCTTTTTAGGCTAGGAAAAGAGCTTTTATATGCTGAATGCTGCAGGTGGACTGGGCTCACACCTTATACTACCTCCTTAACCCTGGTTTATTGAACACATTACAATTATTTTTTGTAAGCCACTAAGGTTGTTTTTCAAAAGGGGGTAAAAAAAAATTCTCAAGATGGCAGCCACAACTATGCCACAATTGTCATGCATGTAAAACATGCAGGCTTTGATTCACATGGCTGTGGCTGCTATTTTGAGGGTTTTTTATTTTCTCCCTGGACACTGCTGTAAGCACCTTAATAGATTATATAAATAAAAAGGGAGGATACACATTTAATATGAATAAATATTTTAAATAAATCAATGGCTTCAGACAAAATACTAAATCATAAATCACGTTTTAATAACTGTTATGTAATGGCAAGCTTTACTTTGCAAGACAGGACAACAAAATTGCATTATGGCATGGCATGAATATACATACCACAGGCCTTAAAGTTAGCTATATCACATTATATGGAATGTTTCTTTTTGTCAAGATACAGAATTTGTAGTAAACTGGATAAAATGACCTTCAGAGTATTTTGTTTCTATATTACCAGATATAACAAAAATGACTTCTATCAATTTACAACCTAAAACATCAAAGCACAGTTAAATTTATAAAAACCAATAAAAACTAAACAGAAAGTAATAAACCAGTAGAATCCAAAGATGTCTCTCCAATCTTGCCTTCACATAAATGAGACATATAATACTGTTTTATACTGACAGGTTTGTTTAATCAGTTTAGTGAATAAGTCATAATTGATTGGGTTTACTCATAAAAGC
This sequence comes from Naja naja, assembly GCA_009733165.1. Taxonomy (NCBI): domain Eukaryota; kingdom Metazoa; phylum Chordata; class Lepidosauria; order Squamata; family Elapidae; genus Naja; species Naja naja. Next base: position 101,732,123 of record CM019148.1, read on the forward strand.
AAGCCATAATGAGATAGTGCTTGGTTTGACTTGGGATGTTATATGAACACAGCTAATGATGTTTTTTTTAAAAACCAATGATCAAATAAATCTTGACTTAAAAATAACATGTAAGCACAGCTGAAGTTACAAGCCATGGTTTTCTAATCACAAAAGCTGGGATCCAGAGCTGGTATTCAGCAGGTTCTGATCAGTTCTGGAGAACCGGTAGTGGAAATTTTGAGTAGATTGGAGAACCAGCAAATACCACCTCTCTCTGGAGATTTTACAGATTTTAGCCCTGCCACGTCCACCAAGCCACACCTACAGAACCGGTAGTAAAAAAATTTGAATCCCACCACTGCTGGGATCATACAACATACTAAGTCAAAACCAACAAAATCATATTATGACTTACCATATGGGTGAGGGGGCAGTGCAAGTAAGACCATGCATGTTAAAATATCAAGCAAATGATGCCAATTACTAAACTCACATTAATTATACAATAACATGATGGTGTGCAGGGCATCCCCATGGCTTGTAAGAGATCCTTATATTTAGCACAGAATGTGAATCAGTTTCTATTTCAGAAAATGCAGTTTTATGAATACATCTTCGTCAAGGTAACAGAATGAAGACAAATCTACACAATGAATAGCAGGGAGATTTGAAATAAATGTAATGGAAAAGATCAAGAATAGTAGACAAACCTTTCGAAAAAGCATGACTATCATTTCTTTTTCATCAGGAAACTGCTCAATTGCTTGTGAGGAATGCTATAAAATTTGAAAACCAATAAGCAAATGTTCTCCCTGTAATCCACAACCAGTTGCAAACACTGGCATTTCATAACTAGGCAATAACAAAAATTTGACCGGGTTAATAATGAAATTTATTTTATTTATTTATTTTATTTGACTTGTATGACGCCACTCTCCGAAGGGACTCGGTCGGCTCACAGATAAAAACATAGAACAATAAATAATATAAAAAGAGATTAAACCTGACAAGCCAAATACAACTATAAAAACCAAATTAAAATCGAATTAAATCACCCACAGGAGATCAGTCCAGCCCAGCCTGTAAAAACAACCAGGTTTTTAGATCACACCGGAAAGAGGAGAGATCGGGAGCCAGCCGGAGCTCAACGGGTAGTTGGTTCCATAAGGCGGGAGTCGATACAGAATAGGCCCTTCCCCGGGGCACCGCCAGCCGACATTGTCGTGCAGATGGCACCCCGAGGAGTCCCAGCCTGTGTGCTCGCACAGGGTGATCGGTATTTGATGATTTTTTTCTACTGCTTAGCTAACTTGGTTGTGGTTAAATTTAAGAGTGCCTTTCTCTAATCTCACCACCCTACATGAACTGCTGAAATAAAGCCCACTGTTTATTTAAAGAGTTTCAGAGCAGCACAATTCTAATAAAGGGGGAAAACATGGTTATGCCAATGAAGCACATTTTTCTTTCAGTAAAAGTGACTAATATTTGACAGAGTGGGAGTCATGAATGCCAACACAAAACTGAAACTAGAAACTGAACAGAAATGGATAGAAATATATAATAGGAATTGGTTTTTATGCCTTTAAAGAAGCTGTGTTGGTATGACACAACTGATGAAGACATTCCCTTTTTCCCAACATTTTTAAATCTCACTTCCATGCACTGGCACTGCACTATCAGAGATATCCCAATTATGTTCAGCCCTATTTAAGGTCCTCCCAACTGCCATAGAGAAGGCTCAGGCACAGGTTCCTTCCTCACATTCTTCTACTAGGAAAAAAACAGGTATGGGGATCAACAACATTACAGATAGGATTGGGGTCTGTTTGCCCATTTCTACCAATTTCTGCCTCTTTCCCTCCCTCCCGCCCCACAGCCACAGACATGCACAACAAAAAGCAGCTACAGAAATGAAATGCCTAGAGAGGCTCCATTTATGTAAGTACTGTCTGTCTGTCTGTCTGTCTGTTTGGATTTATATGCCGTCCTTTCTCCCGAAGGACTCAGGGCGGCTAACAACAGTAAAAAACATACAGTACAAAAATTTAAAATTATTAAAAAATTATTAAATAAAGATCCCAAACAATTATCTAAAACCCACAATGACCAATATACTGTAAAAACCAATAAAAAACCCCACCCCCCTCAGTCCAGGCCAGCCTGTTGGAAAAACCATGTCTTCAGGTCGCGACAGAAGGAACGAAGGTCGGGCCATCCGCAGCTCCAAGGGCAACTGATTCCACAGGGTGGGCGCTCCCACAGAGAAGGCCCTCCCCCTGGGGGTCGCCAGCCAACACTGTCTGGTCGACGGCACCCCAAGGAAGCCCTGTCTGTGGGAGCACACAGGACACTGGGCAGTTATTGCTGGCAGTAGATGTTCCCGTAAATACCCCGGCCCTAAGCCATGTAGGGCTTTATAGGTAATTACCAGCACCTTGAATCTCATCTGGAGGGCAACTGGCAACCAATGCAGTTCACGCAGGAGGGGTGTAATATAGGAGTATTGAGATACTCCCATCACAACCCGCGTGGCCGCATTCTGCACCAGTTGAAGCCTCCGAGTGGTACACAAGGGCAGCCCCATGTAGAGAGCATTGCAGTAGTCAACACAGGAGGTAACGAGCGCATGAGTAACCGCAAGGCATCTCGGTCCAGGTAGGGGCACAGCTGGCGCACCAGGCAAACCTGGGCAAATGCCCCCCTGGTCACAGCTCCCACCTGATCCTCTAAACTGAGCTGTGCATCCAGGACGACACCCAGTTGCACACCCTATCTACGGGGTGCAACACCTCTCCCCCCATAACTAATGACGGAACATCCTGGATCACCTGAGATGCCGCTACGTACAGCCACTTGGTCTTGGCCGGGTTGAGTCAAAGCCTGTTCCTCCCCATCCAGATCCGCACCGCCTCCAGGCATTGGGACATCACATTGAGGGCATCACTGAGTTGGTTTGGGGTGGAGATGAAGAGCTGGGTATCATCAGCACACTGATGATACCTCACCCCAAAACCACGGATGATCTCACCTAGTGGCTTCATATAGATGTTGAACAGGAGGGGAAAGAGGACCGACCCCTGGGGCACCCCACAAGAGAGGGGCCTTGGGGCCGACCTCCATCCTCCTGCCAACACCAACTGTGAATGACCCGAGAGGTAGGAGGAGAACCACCACAAAACGATGCCTCCCACTCCCAACCCCCTGAGGCGTCGCAGTAAGATACCATGGTCGATGGTATCGAAAGCCACTGAGAGATCTAATAGGACCAGGACAGAGGAATAACCCCTGTCCCAAGCCCTCCAGAGATCATCCACCAGTGCGACCAATGCCGTCTCCGTGCTGTACCTAGGCCTGAAACCTGATTGATACAGATCCAGATAATCAGATTCCTCCAGGAACACCGGGAGTTGTCAGGCCACCACACTCTCAACAACCTTCGCAACAAAGCGAAGGTTGGAGACAGGACGAAAGTTGTTCAAAATGGCCGGGTCCAGGGCAGGCTTCTTGAGGGGCCTCACCACCACCTCCTTCAAGGCAGAGGGGAAGGATCCCTCACTCAAAGAAGCATTGACCACTGCCTGGAGCCAGCCTCATGTAACCTCCCAAGCAGCATAAACCAGCCAGGAGGGACACGGGTCCAATAAACACGTGGTGGTACTCAGCTTCCCCATGATCCTGTCCACTTCATCCAGAGTCACAGGATCGAACTCATCCCAGATGATCTCAACAAGACCCATCGATTCCCCCCCATCCGACTCTAACCAGTCGGAGTCCAGACCGGCCCGGATCTGAGTGATCTTGTCCATCAGATGCTGACAAAACTCCTCGGCCCGCCCCTGCAAAGGGTCCTCCCTCATCCCTGATTAAGGAGAGAGCGAGTGACCCTGAACAGGGCAGCCAGGCAATTATCTGTGGATGCAATGAGAGTGAAGAAGTAAGCATACTTCGCCGCTCCCATCGCAGCAAGATAAGACCTTGTGAAGGTTTTTAACTGTGATCGGTCAGATTCGGAATGACTAGACCTCCAACTGCTCTCTAGGCCCCTCCTCCAGTGCTTCATCTCCCGGAGCTCCGCGGAAAACCACGGAGCCAACCGAGATCTGCATCGGGTCAGGGGCCGCAAAGGGACAATGCGGTCGAGAGCCTCTGAGGCAGCCCTTTGCCAGGTGTCCACCAGGGCCTCAACCGGGCTGTGGGTAAGGGAGGCAGGAAACAACCCAAGCACCATCTGAAACTCTTCCGAGTCCATCAGGCGCCTGGGGTGGAACCACCTAGTCGGTTTCGCATTCCAGCGACGTGGGATGGCATACTGGAAGGCCAGTCATTTTCTCTCTTTCTAGCAGGCAGAGAAGTTAGCACCCTGCCTCCTCCAGCAATATGAACAATTTAGCTGACCACATGGAATTACTGTAGCTCTCTCTGGTTACTTACCTGAGACCTTTGGCTGGACTGTAGTGAATTCATGATGCTATCTCTCCATATCCTCACCTCAATTAAAGATGTCAAATAACTAAACAGAGCAACCCTTTGAGGAAAGGAACAAATACCTTACGGTGTTTGTTATATACAATTAGAGGCTGCTGACTCCAAACATTACACTTATTATTTTAAAAAAATCAAGAAATCATAAAATAGAAAAACAAATCATATATAGTAATTAAAAAATCCCCCTCCCTCCCCCATCTCTCTCTCTCCTCCTTCCCTCCCTCCCCCCCTCTATATAATATGTTATAGATAGATAGATAGATAGATAGATAGATAGATAGATAGATAGATAGATATTTTATATCTATATAACAAAAACATTTTACTCCTTGGGCCGCCTCTATTTAATGTAATGTTTCTGTTTCCATCAGTAAACATTACATTAAATAGAGAGAAGGAGATAAATTATAGAGAAAAAAGAAATAAAAAAATAATTGACTACTGTCTGATTCTTATAAAATTATATGTCTAAAAGGGCAAAACTGGTTTTCCAGATGTTGGTGAATTGGTCCTGGAGGGCCTAAAGTTTCTTATGCCTGTTGCATACAAAAAACACAAAAACCCATCATCTTCAGCAATTTATTTATGTATTATTTATTTGTTTCAGAAGCACATTATTAAATTTTAAGTGTTAAGTATAAATACAAACATGCAACATAAAGTTTAAAATTTATAAAAGCCTAATTTTAAGTAGTGCTTGCCCAGAAGCATGCAACATTGATTGCATTCTGTTGTGTGACCATAAGGTAATCAAGAGTACATTGAGTGGGGCACAGGGGGCAGGTGTACATGTGTGTGGTATTCTGCAGGCCTGCACATTCATAGTAGGCAGAAGTCATCAAGTAACCCCATTTAGTCAAGGTATCTCTTGATGTTGCTGTACCAATGCACAATCTATTTAGCAATTGCCAAACGTACCAGTTTTCTTTGTGGCCAGGTGCTAGCTCCTCTGCAGGTTTCAGCCAGTATTGATCTTCTGTAGCTTTCCATAAGTCCATCCTACTTTTAAATTTATCAAATTTTTCCTGCAATCTAAGGAAGCTTTTCCTAGATTTTAATCTCTCAGGAGCTGGTTGGAATTGTAGAGGCAATCAACACCTAGATAAGCAAAAAAACAAAACAAAAAATAAACCCTGATTAAGAAATTACCAAGGAGAAAACCACATTCCCACTAACGCTGACTGGGAAAACTACTGTGTATATACATGTGTATATGTATATAGCTATACATTTCTATATTCTATAAGTATATAGTGTGGTGGAATCTGACACTTAGTTATGGGAGGGAGGAGCAAAGAGACACATCAGCCTTGAGATATAGAAAGGATCCTCCCTAATTCTTCACGTCACTTTATCAGATATTTATGCAGAATGTGATTTAGGCTGGCAAGATTCTGTCTATTAAGAAATTACTTTGTACAATGCCTCATGTCACTTTTAGTTTCCCTGCCTAGTATGTATGTACACAAACAGAGAACAAACCCCACTCTCATCAGCACTGATGATGTTACCTAGTTGGGTAATGAATCATCTGCAAGCAAACAAGCTCAGAGAGCACCAAGGACTTCACAGTCTAATGTATACGTTTACTATTTCCAATATAGATATTTTATTTAAAATGCAGATTTAAAGTGACTGAATATGTGCTGCTATACTGGAAACTGAAGGCAATGGGAAGTATTTTCAGATTCAGTCTGTGACAAAAAAAATAATCCAGGAGGCAGGAAACTGTCTGGGCTCAATATCTTCTAAAAAGACAACATTGTAAAAGAGAATGTTCACATTGTACATACATAGCTTCTCTATACAATTGTGGGCCAGCTATGAGGTCCCCATCAAACCATTTGATTTTTGCAATCCATAAAATTATACATCAAACCTCCAGGCTATACACTTTAAGATGGGGAATCATAATATTCTGAATGATTGGCTTTTATTTGTATAATTATTTGGCTATCAAAGCATTTCATTCATTAGAGCAGTGTTTCTCAGTCCTGGCAACTTTTTAAGATACAAGGATTTCAACTCCCAGAATTCCCCAGCCAGCATCATCCATGTATCTTAAAGTAGCCAACTTTGAGAAACACCGCATTAGAGGCAGATAGCTGATGTCTGAACAAGATGTGACAGGCAAATTGCTCCATACGCAACTCCTGCAACTCAGCTACATCTGCCACCTTCAAATACAATACAGTAAAGGATATCTTCCTCAGGATTGAACTAAGATGCAGCTACCACAGCAATTACTTTTGTGAAATGAGAAAGAAAGCAATGTTTTGTTTTTTGTCTCAGTCAGAAATATTTTGAAACAGCCTTGAAAATGTATTTTTAAAAAGCTTAGTTTTTCTGTATAGATTTTGCTGCTTTAAGAACCAAGCTCCTTAGACTTGTAAGTGGGCGTTTCACATTTATTTCAAGAGGTTTCCATTCAAAGTTTACACAGTCAGAGTTGGGAAAAATTTCAGATTTGAAATTGCACTGTACTTAGAAATACTGCCATTGTGGCTGGAAAAAAAATTGGAAGAACTGTAGCAAGTACTTATTCAGTTAACTGTGGAACATCACAATTTCAGATATTGTTCAAGCATTTTGCACTGTGGCTTTCTAACTTCACTTTTACTAGCAGTCTGTGCAATTTTTTCCACTTAGGTCCAAGTAGAATCTAAATGGATGGCTTATACAGCTCTTAATCTCTTCAATTTTATCCAGCCATGCTTCCCTCTAACCACCTAAGATTCTTAATGTTTTCTCAGTAAATGCCCCTCTATTCAGTAAACATCCTTTCAAATGCTAAATGAAAGCTTCTTGTTTGTGCTTCAGTCCTTTTTTTTATTTCTTCCCTTGATCAGGTGAGAATTAGAGAATGAATGAGAAATAGCCTCTCATTTGCCACCTGCAAATTGTCTCATCCAGATTTTCTTCCTAGCAGGGAGGCAAAATTAATCATTTCCTCTCACTGTTTTCCTTTAAGATGGTTATTTACTGTTTTTATGACACTATTTTGCCATTAAAAAGGGGAAAGGAAAATAAGTCAGTAATTAAAGCAGCTGCCACCGCCACAACTGCCACTGACATTGTGACAATAAAAAGACTTTTCAGGGGCAAATCACCACTAATTCACCTTACTAGGATCAACAGCAAATAATGCATGGGCTGTGAACTTGAAAATAAGAAGTGCTTGATTTGAAATCACAATGACATGAGCCTTGAAAATCTCAGCACAGGTTGCAGCTGCAGCTGTATCTTATCACACAAAGATTGCTACAAATAAAGACTGAAACAACAAAGGAAAAATATGTAGGAAAATGAAACTGCAAGAGAGTAACAATGAGATTGTGTGGATTCTGCATAAAAGGGAAGGAGAAGATTAAAAAAAAGACTATTTCCAAAGGGGAAAAAATATAGGGACGCTGTAGCATGGAACTGTATGTTAATACAATAGAATCATCTCATGAATGTTTTATATTAAACATGGTCTGGAAACTACACTAGCTCTAGAACAGGATCACCAGATTAGCCAGAAGTAGATATTTTAGCAGATTACCATATCTGATCTGCAATAATCTATCTGATCGTTAAATGGTGTGAAAGATATGGGTGAGGAAGGAGTTAGCTATCTCTAGTAGTCATCCCGAATTCTCTAATTGATAATTATAATATTACTCCTGCGCCTTTTCAGATGCACTAGTTCAGAAATCTGGTCAGCTTGAGACCAGGTTTCAAGAAACATTTCTTCTGCTCTATCTTAACTTCCTGAATGGTAAGAGTTCTGTCAGGGTTTCTATTCTAGCTGTGTTTGCTGAAGGAACTGAGGTGAGAAACAATTTCGGAGAGAGCTTTTTGATAATAGACCAGATATGAGTAAGACTTCCCAAAAACTTTTTGTCTAGATTTTCTAATTTTGTGTCTTTACAGCTAGGCACAAATGACCTCTTGAAAATCTCCACCAAATTTGTCGGCAGAATGATTTCATGGATACATTTTCCCAGTTTCCAGAGGGGAAAAGCATTCAACAATTTATCAGTGATTGATGACCCAAGCAATAATATCACTGTACTTATAATAGTTACCTTGCAAGGAAGTGTCATACGAATGATCTCTTGGAATTAATTGACATGCAACAAATCAGGAAGGCTGCAAACTAAGTAGAGATGATTATATAAACATTTGCATTTCTTACCAAGTTATAGCTAAAAGTGAAAGAATACTATATTCCAGTCATGACATTTCTCCAAATCTCTCTTTTCCTTTGAAACACAATTGCTGAAACATGCCCTTTAATAAAAATTTAATGAGAATTGGAGATGGAAGGAGTGGGATGCAGGACCATTTTTCTGCCTGATCGAAGCTTTTGTAGGAGGTGACCAGGCTGAGTCTAAGGGAGAAGTCAAATATGTCATAAATCATGAGTGCCTGTGTTCCTGCAAAAGATCCAGTCCACCTTGAATATCTTTCTTAGCTCCCACTCATTTCCTTTGACCATTAGTTGGTCAGATTCTTGTAGAAACCTTAAGCTTGCAATAAATCTTTATACTCATTTGAACTGCCTGAATCTCCTGATTTCCCAGGTGCTTGACAGTTTTTGAAAACTAGCTGAAGAGTTGACTGTCACTGAAACTTTTTGAATAACTCATATATTCTGGGCCTCTCAGTTTTTTTAAAAAAATATGTATGGGATTGTTTATGGCTTTGTTTTGGGGGCAGGGAATTGGTACTTTTTGTTGGTTTTGACACAGTGTGATAGTCTATTGTAGATTAAATTCAAATTGTCTTTACTAATAAAGTAAATTATCCAGAGAAATTTTAATGTAGTGACATATAAAAATAATATAGTCATAGAAAAAGTATTTGTCCCCCCACAAAAATATGCAAGTGGAAGGCAAGATGTGCCAGACTGATGAAAACCAACCTTTTTTCTAAATGCATCACAACATCTTATGCTTATCCAAAAGTGGTGGATTTTTCAGCATTATACCGTAATGCTGCTTTTATCATCCGGAAGATTTTATATGTAAGTAGCTAATAAATAAAAGATATCACTCGTCTTTTCACATTAGAACTATTGAAGCTCAAGGGTATAGCACTGACTCAAATATAGACAACAATAGTTGTATGGGGTCATAATAGAGGGACTGAATTCTGAGTGACTGCTGCATTGTTTCAAGAACTTATCATCCATTATAAGAAATAGCTACTATAACTACTAATATATGTTAATAAACATATATTAACTTGAAGCATGTTTCAAAATTGTTTATAATTAATATCGCAAGTTGGATCTGTCAGAGCGTTTGCAGGGTGAGTACTATTAAGAGACAATCCAGGAGCAAAACACAGCACACAGAGACTTAGACATTAAACAGTAGTTTATCTACAACAGTTATATACAGACATATATGTGGTAGGCAAAATACCTTACAAGCAATCTTTCTTCTTCTTAACTCTTCATAACTCTACACGGAGAACTTCTGCAATGAATACCAATAAATACTGGACACAATACACCCTCTAATGGCTGCCTTTATATAAACACATCTTAAAGGGATAGAACCCATCCCCAGTCTTAAAGGGAAATACCCATGCTATGCTGATTCATTCTTATTTCATCAGCCTATATTGCATCAACTTCACTGCTGGTCGGCTCTTAAATCCCAAGACCTTAACAGGATCCATATATTACTGCAGTTCAAGTTATTCCTGAGCTGTAGTGTTTACATAAATCTATATATTTGGTATCAGAATTGCCTAAAGATGCACATTGTATTCTAAGAGTCTTTTCATAAAGGGTCTGATCATTGCTTGTTCTGTCAGCTGGGATCCTAGTTATTTGCATTCACTTCTTTAAGAAGTGAAGGTTTCTTTTTTTCTTTACTAAAGATTTCTTTGTCCCTGTCAGCTAGAAAGGGAGAGAACACTCCACTTATGCTTTCAGGATAATTAATTTATATGACCCAACATGGATGGAAAACCAATCATTTGCTTCAAGTCGATCATCACAAGTGACTTTCACAATATATGAATGTGAAGTTTTGCTTTCGCTATTCTGTTCAGCCTCAATTACTTTCATTTCTCAGCATTCAAAATATCATTAAATTTCTTCTTTGTCATATTCACACACATTTTGTAAAAAAAACTTCACAGGCATTTTAATTAGTAAGCATGAGAATATTCAGAGTCCTGGCAAACATTTTTCTGCAGAACTGCTGATTATGTAGTTTTCTCAGTTTCAGAAATTAGTATGTACATCATGTTTTAATGTGCATACAGTCAAGCCTGTTTTATTCAGTATTAATAATTTATTATGAACACGAGTTTACTTCAATAGCTAGTGATAATGTAAGTGTTTTTATACTCTGGATCCTAATTAGTTCAAAGACAACAGCCACAATTTATCATCAAATTAGCATGTATATCTCTCTTATATACTTTTTCTCAATCTTTCTCAAAGCAGTATAATGTTTCTTCCAGTTTAATTTTGTAACAAAAACATTAGGATAGTCTAAAAGACAACGAATATTAAAAATTGGAGTAAATTCTGTGTTTTGAACCCTTACAGTTACACTCTATCTAGTGCAGGATTTCTCAAAGGTTGTGGGATAATATCTCCTTAAAAGGATAAAAGAATATGTGCAAACTCCTCCACCCTCCTCCAAACTAAACTAATGATTTTATTGGGATTAGGGTTAAGCAAAATAAAACACACACTTTACTTTTAATAGTTACATTTAATCAGTTTCAAATAATAATATAATATTATTATTTTGGCATGAACATATGGATGGTTTGGGTCTGTTTGGCTTCATGTTGTCAAAGGACTTTGGTTTGCTGTTCATGTTGTTTTGACAAATAACACACTAAGGTTCTCACACTTCTCCTGTGGCAAAACACTTGTGGAATAAAAAGATAAATGATTTTATTCCTATTGTTTTGACTTAGCCGTAGCTTTATCATCATTATTGATGATACTTGCTCTATTTTTCTTTTACTACACAACAAAACCTTTTCCATTTAAAACTAGAAATATAAAAAATAATGGATGGAAATATTGAGCTTCAATTATATAGACATTTCTATACTTTTCAAAAGATTATGGATATACTTCTGCATGCCACAGCAGAAGAGATACTTAAAGCGCACAAATAACATTGCAGTAATGTGAGTAGCTATAGTCATTTTATTAAGAAAGGCTGGTAGGTAGAAAACCAATACTTTAGTTTAGCAATACTTAAAAGTCCAATTTCTATTACCATGCCTGAGGCAAAAACTAGCCTTCCAATCTAACTACCCCTCTGTGAAGTTTTAAAACCCCTACTTATTAACAAATAAATGGGGAAGCGAAACACTACTCTCTTTCTTCTAACCCAAATGTCACAGGGAAACCATATCACTGACTTAAAAACTCCATACATTTGGCTAGACACGGTTGGGATCAGGCCAACTTGAGCAAGGGCATGCCTGTATGACGTTAGCTTCAATGTACAGTACATAGTGTTGGAAATAGCAGTCAGGCATTTTGCTTTCTTCCAACGAAACTTTATTTGAGACATATTAACCCACTTTTCCATAAAGCGACCTCAAAGAAGGAAACCATTAACAATAAATTAAATACAATTAAAATATAAATAATTCAATAAAGAGCCTCTAAAATACTATGCTTGAGGCCGTGAACTGCTTAAAAGCTGTGATGCAGGAGAATACTAATCTTCTTCAGAAATACAGTTGTGTCGTATAACTGAATACTTAGGACCAGATAGGTTTTAAGGAGGAATCAAAAAATATCTCACTAGGGAGGAAATGTCTCAGATAGGTGGATTGGAGGCTTGCATCAAGAATGTCCACAGTCAAGTTCTTGCATAGCAGTTTGTTGGCAGATGATGCATTCTCAAGAAGTATTACCAGTAAATCTTTGTTGATGGGCAAGAATGTGCAGAAGAAGGACTCTTTTCGTTGTCCTAGTGCCATGATGGCAAACCTATAGCAGAAGTGCCCGTTTTCAGCCTCCAGAGGGCCTTTGGAGCCCTGGGGATGCCGTTTTCGCCCTCCCGGAGGCTCAAACAAAGTCTCTGCAGTCTTTGGAGGCCAAAAAATGGGCACTTCCAGTATTTCCAAAGCCTTCAGAAGCTTTCCTTGAGCCCCCAGGAGGGCAAAAATGGCCTCCCCAGAGCTCCAGAGACCCTCTGGAGGCTGAAAATGGGCACTTCTGGTATTTCCAGAAGGCCTGTTTTTTGGCCTCCTGAGGCTACATCCCTCAAGCCTCTGGGAGGCCAAAAAAGGCCTCAAACACCCCGAAAATAAGCTGGGAGGCACGCGCATGCACAGTGAAGGTAAGGGGGAGGGGCTGCGCATGCATGTGCAGGAGGGGTGCATTGCATTGTGGGTGCCAGTATGTGCGCTATCACACGCACATGCACTTCCAGCACAACACAACAAAAAGTTTCACCATCACTGTCCTAGTGGTTAATTCTTTATGTTTTTGTATGTTATTGTAAGTATTCTGAACAAAACTAGGGAGCAAATCACCAGCCAGGATAATGTCTTTAGAAAGGTACTGTATTTGCTTGCAACAGACAGCTCTCTTTAAAACTTCGCATTGCATTTTACATTGGATACAATTCTCAACCCATATACAGAAGACAGCAATAAACCAGGATGAAGGCTTCTAGCATATAGATCACAGAGAGCAAGTTATATAGCTGAAGAAGAGCCTTACTTGGAGAAAGGCCATTTAAGCCCCCATCAATCGAGTTACTCCAGATAAAACTCATGGTTTTTCAAGGAGAGTACTATATAGAGAGTCCTATATAGTTGACGTTCCCAATTATTGGAACAAAGAAGATGAAAAGTCTAGTTGATCAAATCTCAGATTCAATTTATTGTCCCTGTCATACTATCCAGGAATGCATAACATTTCCTTATTCAAATGATATAGAAAAATAGGTGAGGAATCTTCAACATACAGCTGAAACCTCCCTCAGCGATGTCCTGCGGATACGACAACTTTGGGAACAAAATGGAATCTAATTGCCATGGGGATCCGGTACAATTACCTTGCATTATTCTCTGAATACTATCATATGGGTAGGAGCAGAAGCATTGTGAAAACCATGGCTTTTGCACAGCTGGTCTAGGAAACTATTGTAGTCACGACCATCAAAAGTCATCAAGAGATTAAGGAAAATCAATACAGTCATATTCTCTCTGCCTTCCTCCTTAAAAAGGTCATAAGAGTGACTGGTTTTATTCCAAAGCCAAGTTTTAACTCAGATTAAATCCAAATAACTTCTTTTTATGAAATATGTTTCGGCTGTGCCTTCCTCTTCAATCAGGAACCTTCAAAATAAGAGAGAACAGAATTAAGTATTAAAAAATATGGAACCGAACATTGATATCATTCATTCAAGTACAGAAATGTAATTTTAAAATCAGGAATCCTGATCTTGTATCTACACAAATTCAATTGATAATTCAATTTATTGACTACTATTCTAGAAATGAATTGACTGTAGCTGCGATTTTAAATTCAATGGAGATTCATTCCTGAGCAGACACATATGCAAGCATACTCTGTGCCTTTTTAAAAATCGAGCAGTACACAATTTTACAAATTCTGTGACCAGAATACATTTGCAGCAAATTCTAAGAATCAATAATCAGTTTTCTCATAGCCATCACAATAGGGCTTGCAGAAAACACATAACATTCCACTAATGAATGTTTGTAGATGTATCCCCCATCAGAGCAAAGTAACGATAATCCTATTTATTGCATCAATGTTGATTTAAATGGTTTGCATATGCATATAAAGATTGAACATATTTCCTATTAACTGAAGCTATTGCAAAGGGCCATCTTAATGCTTGTGCTCTCCAGTTTTATTATTCTGAATGAGAATGATTAATACGTTATCAACTGGCCAGGATTCCTAAGTAGCTGATATTCTGGAACTGCTCTGGAGGTTGGTGTTCATCAGTTAGTAGTATCATCTCCTCCATATTTCTTTTCTTCAACCCTTTAAGTCAGTTGCTCAGTGAGTCATTCCTGTAATTGTACCATTTACTGATGCGTTGACTTCTTTCAGGGCTATAGCTATTTTGCTCTCGATTGCTTTTAAAACATCCATTCATGGATGGAAAGCACTAGACTACCCCTGATAAGAATACTAAGGATTTTCCTCACATTGCCAAATGCTGAGCACTTTAAAGGACCACAGTTGGGACCAGAATTCCCACTGCTAACTAGAGATGGCTATTAAGTCAACTTTACAACCCTTTTTGCCACAGCCATTAAGTACATTGTTGCAGTTGTTAAATGAATCATGCTGCCATTAAGTGAATCCAGATCCCCCCATTGACTTTGCTTATCAGAAGCCACCTGGGAAGTCATGTGATCAAATGGTGATCACATGACCCCAGGATGCTGCAACTATTGGAAATATATGCCAGTTGCCAAGTGCCCAAATGTTGATCACTTTGGAGATGCTTCAATAGTCATGAGGACAATCATAAGTCACTTTTTTTCCAATGCCATTGTAACTTGAACAGTTGTAAATGAATGGTTGTAAGTTGAGGACTTACCTGTAGTTTATTTTAAAAATTGTAACTGTTGGATAATATTTTTATTAGGCTCAAAAATCAGTCAGAGTATGTGCAGTCTTTCAGGTTGTCAAGAACTCATTTTCACATAAATTGTGAGGGAAAGAGTACAAGACTCATGTGCTGAAACAGGCTGGATGATGAGTCATAGGTTCTGAGGTTGTTATTATAAACAATCTCAACAAAAGTAGTTTTAGCTCTCATAGGAAGCTGATTTTTTGACCTGGTCATCTATCTAGTGGGGCTGATAAATATGAAGGTTGGGTGATCTGCAAGGTAAAGATGAAGAGATTGATAATCATCTTTTTCTTTGCTGCTTCATGGTGCAAGCCTTCATATGTGTGTCAACTGTTGTTCAGGCTGTAATTAAACATGGGTTTAGTCCTCTTTCAGCATAGCACTAAGTCTCTTTTAGAGGGCTGTAGACATTCATCTTGGCCTTCTGCATAGATTTCCTATAGGTCTTTTTCCTGCTTTCTGAGTATTTATTTTCAGCTTTACAGAATAAGCCTGTGATGACGAACCTATGGCACGCGTGCCACAGGTGGCACACAGAGCCATTTGCGCCGGCATGCGAGCTGCAGGCAAACTTACCTCACTGCACAGCTGATTTTCAGCCAGTTTGATGCCTTTTTCAGCCTCCCAAAGGCTTGAGGAAGCTTCTGCAGGCTTTGAAGGCTGAAAACTAGCCCCATTTCATCACTTTCTGTTTTTCAAAAATACCGGAAGTGACAAAATGGGGTTAGATTTTGGTCTGCAAAGCCTGCAGAAGCCTTCCTCAAGCCTCTGGGAGGCCAAAAAAGGCCTCAAACCAGCTGAAAATCAGCTGTGAGGCATAGTGCAGGTAAGGGGGTGGTGGGGATGGGATTGCGTGCACATGTGTAGGGGGCATGGGGGTGCGCACATTGCCTTCTGGGTGCTGGCACGCGAGTGTGCAAGCACGTGCATAATTTTTGGCACAGGAGCCCAAAAATGTTAGCCACCACTGGAATAAGCAAAAGGGATAAGTGAAAGTCAGCCTTTAGGGGAATACTTTATACAGTCAAGTCTAATGATCCATCTAGGATGTTCTGGATCAAACCAGCAAAGAGGAAGTTACCTAAGAGCTATGGTGAGGACCCTGGTGAAGATAGAAAAGCAAAATCGGGTTTTCACCAGTTTTGCCTTGGTATAAGTGGGTTACATGGGAAAAACTCTTTTGAGAAATCTGAGTTGCATCTATTCCCATTATCAGCAAAGAGTCATTCTTTCAAATCCTTGTAGTGGCATCACATATCTCCACATGAAGTCTGGTTTTTTTAATAGTAATTGTATTAATACCAGTCATTTCCTAACAGAGGTACAATACAAAAAGAATTCATCAGTAAGATAGCTAAACTAAGCATATAGTATGAAATTAGACAGCTCCCTTTGGGAATTAATTTCCCAAAGCTCTATAGTGTAATGAAAGAACATTAGAAACAAGAAGGTGGTGGCAGTGAGTGATTAGGGAGTAAAAGTAGCATGGAGAAGAATATAATATTGCAAGGACAGACAAAGCAGTACCTTAAAATAATAAAAATAAACATGGCCATTGTAAAACATGCTATCGAAAGAACCAACAATATGCTCCTTGGTAACAGAACCAGCTGGCATCACCTAACCATCATTCCTAGTTTAGTCCCAAAGGTGCTTTTTCAGGAGGCAATTGGGCTTTGTTTTTTATTTTGAAGACATTTCGCTTCTCATCCAAGAAGCTTCTTCCGCTCTGACAGGAAAGTGGGGAATGAAAGGACTAACCTGTCAGAGTGGAAGAAGCTTCTTGGATGAGAAGCAAAACGTCTTCAAAAGAAAAAAAAACAAGAAAGTCCAGTTGCCTCCTGAAAAAGCACCTTTGGGACAACCATGACCTGGATGACTGAGAATCTCTACAGATTCCTAGTTTAGATTGACTTCTTCTGCTTTGCAGGATAATTCATCTCATAAAAGAGCTTAAGTCCAATTTTACAAACATAAGTTCAGAGCTTTTTAAAACTACAGTATACACATATTTAAAACCAAATTTAGCACTTGTTCAGAAGGGCACTGCCATTTGAAGCCATAACTACAGGGAACCCATAAAATGGCTGATCAGCACATTTTAATGCTGTCCGAGCTTGACGTGGGCTGATAACCTCAGAAATCAGGAGTCAGGTGTGGGTCTCTGTTGCAGTTTGTGTCAAAATGACTACAGAGATAATGGCCAGTGAAGAAAAGGCATGCTCCAACAACATCAAGTGACCAGATGGAGCTGGGCAGATCCCAGTTCTGAGTTCATCATCACTAGCATCAGCAGTGAAGCATTGTAGATTGTATCAATGACAAGATCTGTCTTGTGGAGGAAAAGGAAAACACTTCTTTAAAACTGGAACTGCTTTAATGCTGCTTTAAGCTGCTTCTGCAGCTATCCAGGAATGAGACAAAGACAACATCCTGAGACCATGTCCTTTAGAAATATTAGCAGTGCACCTTCACGCTGCCAATGGCACAGTGACTCAATGGTTAAGACACCGGGCTTGTTGGCTTGAAAGCCAGCAGCCCAGGTTTGAGACCTGAGTTCCACATGACAGGGTGAGCTCCCATGCTTGCTCCAGATCCTGCCAACCTAGCAGTTTGAAAGCCTACAGATGCAAGAAGATAAATAGATACCACTTCGGTGGGAAGGTAACCGCTTCTTCTGGTGATGTTGGTCATGCTGGTCACATGACCATAAAAATGTCTTCAGACAGCACTGGCTCAATGGCTTGAAATGGAAATGAGCACCATCCCTTTAGCATGAAACGACTAGCGAAGTAAAATCTGCTTTTCCTTTTTTTAAAAAAACTTTGTGTGGCAGTTAGTAGAACATGTGAATAGGTCTATACTGTAGGAAGTCTTTTTTTTATAGCTGAATTGTTCTTTCATTTTCTTTAATCTTTGTGCTCTGTCTTCTTTTTCTGACCTGCTTTCTTAATTCTTCTTTCATAGTTGTATTTCTGAAGAATATTATATTCCTCTTTTGGTTCTATTGGAAGGTGGACCACAGCAGATCCATTTCCCGTTTCTATTCGTCCTATTTCCTGTTATGATTAAAACCAATGCATACTCACACCCTTGCTGCCTATGGGATTGCATTTCTAATTCCCAAATTATTTTGGAAACCTTGTTTTAGTTACCATTACACACTTGGAGTTTTTGTAAAATCTTAAAAATATATCCCAGCAGTTCCAGGCATTTTTTAATGAGTTGGAAGAAAGGATAATTTAAAAACTCCCTGATGTATCTCTTTTTCCTAGAGTTTCCTTGTAAGGGATTATAGGAAGCCGCTATTCCCTTGAGATGAAGAATTCTTAGCTATTTTAGCCAGAGCTTTCCCCTTGAACCTAACTCTAATTAAAAGGAGGAAGGCTACTAGGATCTTTCTGCCCAAATCTTGACAAATTTTGTACTGTACTGATTCTGAAACGTAAGTAGTAGTTATATAATCATCCAGTTTTGCAAGCAAGGAAGTTTTAAATGAGAAATTTCCTTTTAAAGCCAATAAAGCAGATCTACTGGTATAATAGGAGTTCATTGCAAAAAAGGGGAATATAGGGGAAACAAAGGAAATCACAAAAATAATGCGGTAATAGTCACACAAACAGGATACAAATTAAATCAATACCTATAATCAGCCTAGCTAAATAAGTTATTTTTTAACTCCTTGAATAACAAGATGCAAGCTTGTGATAAGAGGTTTAAGGCACCAATAACAGGATAACAGAGAATACAACAACAGCAAAATTAAGCTAGAACAGAAAGCAAGATGGATAGTTAATGGTGTTAATAACCATCTATAGTCAATTTTAATACTGTATATTCATTATTTTGTAGTCTGTTTTTGTTTCTGTTTAGTGTAGAAAGGCAGGGTATAAATCAAATGAATTAATACATAAACTCAAAGAAGTTAGTTATTTGGGCCTTATCCTGGAAAGAAGCACAATAAACTCCAAAATTCACCTAATATGGAAGGTATGATACAGTCAAAGGTAACAATCATCTCCAAAAAACCAGAGGCAAATCATGTCATGTCTCACAGTTCTTCAGATTTATAGCTTGTTAGTAGACATCATAATTCTTCTCAGAGATTTGAAGAAAAAAATTGTAAATTTGCCCCAAGACCATAATATTAGCTAAATATTTGAAGTAAAGAAAGCTTCCCTCACATAAGCAGCAAGGGCAAAATACTCTGATGCAAACAGAGCAGCAGTGCTAAAGGTCAATAGCTTCTAGATGGTGAGAAGAGTTGTACTGACAAAAAAGGGCTTCCTGTGGATTATCTGACTTGAGAACCAACACTGCACAACAAACGTATCCTCAAACCAAGAAAGAAACTTTTACCACTGTTTCTCATTGCTAAGAGTTCAATTACAGATCAGGAAGACTGAGAAAGGGAAAAGAATATAATAAAACAGACTACAGGTAGTCTGTGACTTAACAACAGTTTGTTTAATAACTGTTCAAAGTTACAATGGCACTGAAAAAAAGTGACTTATGACCCTTTTTCACAGTTATGACCGTCGCAGCACCATGCCATGGTCACATGATCAAAATTCAGATGCTTGGCAACTGACTCGTATTTATGACGGTTGCAGGGTCTTGAGGTCATGTGATCCCCTTTCGCAAACTTCTGACAAGCAAAGCCAACAGGGAAGCCAGATTCCCTTAACGACCGTGTTACTAACTTAACAACTGCAGTGATTCACTTAGCAACTGTGGCAAGGAAGGTCGTAGAATGAGGCAAAACTCACTTAACAAATGTCTCACATAGCAACAGAAATTTTGGGCTCAATTGTGGTCTTACGTCAGTGGCGGGATTCAAAAAAATTTATTACCGGTTCTGTGGGTGTGGCTTGGTGGGCGTGGCAGGGGAAGGTTACTGCAAAATCTCCATTCCCTCCCCACCCCACTAACCTGCTTTCCAGCTCTGTTCTCGTGTGCAGGGCAACAGAAGAAGACCCAGCAGATCAGCTGGGACTCAGGAGGCAGAGAAGAGATGGGGGCAGGGCCAATCAGAGGTGGTATTTGCCGGTTCTCTGAAGTACTCAAAATTTCCACTACCAGTTCTCCAGAACTGGTCAGAACCTGCTGAATACCACCCCTGTTGTACATTGAGAAATACCTGTATCACAATTCAAAACAAATTGGTTGATGCAATACAAACCATAGAATATGACAAAATGGTAACTATCCAGCAGAATAGTAGATGGATGGTCTACACACAAAGATCAAGTTCTCCCATAATATTGGATTGTTGGATTCAGAAAGGAGGACTGATGGTTGAACATGGAAGATGAAAAGCTCTTAACAGAATTTCTTGAGCATTTCATAATCGGATGGGTACAAAACAATATAAACCCAGCTTCTCAGTTAAAACCCAATAGTAAAAAGAAGTGGAATGTCTCATTTTGAAGTAAAAGAAAGTTAGAATGGCCAGATTTATATTATCATCTTCCCAGGCTCATTATTTGAACAATGAACAACTGAGAAAACCTAATTAATTAGATGTAACATAATATGCATATGATTATTACATTAACTTATTTGACTAAACTGAAACCCTATTAGGATATGAATCTCATACTTGAAAAATAAATTTGCGAGTCTGTGTGATAATGAGCCCTTCACATGGCATTATTTCTTCATCTTCACACAGAAGAAGTGAGGAACACTGCAAGTCAATCAATGCATTCCCACCAGTTGATCAATAAGAAGAATGCAGAACAAAACAAAATTCAATCAGTGCCCTGCTCCAGGCCATTGCAAGTCTTGGAACAACAAAAATCCCTTCCCTTCCCCATCCCCAAGCAAAAAAATAATAAAAGAAATTACTATCCACCCTATATTTCTAAAAAATATGTACAAAATGCATTGAGTGATTCTAAAGGATGAATGAATACTTCCAGCCTAGGTTTAGTTGAATGAAAATAGCTACTGTTTTAAAATGGGACACTTCTATGATCTACTTGTTTGTAAATCTTATATAATCTTTATGATTGGGTGCACTGGTACTTAGTAAGAACATAAATAGAATGGAACTTTCAGAAGAAAATTATATTTTGGGGACTAAAATCCCTTGCTTTAAGGATTCCTTGTGGGTTTGGCAAATGCAAAGAAATAATTTTGATTTAAACTGCCTAAGAACAAGGAGATGAGTTCCTTAAAGATTAACAAATGTAAAGTGATTTAAACATTCAAGCACCACTATCTACTTGGCCTGATAAAGTCATCACTAGTCCTTAAAGCTGTATTTATGCCTCAATATAGCTGTTAGTCTTTAAAATACTAGAGAACTATTTGTTGCTTTTCTGCAAAGGATTAATATGACTTCTTCCACAATTGCATTTCAGTAAGTGATCAGATGCAGAAAGATAACAGCAATAATCCCAACATGTAAATTTATTGTAAATAAATATTAATGAGAAATGTATGTTATTGAGTTAAACAAATAGGTTGAATTCCTTTTCCCACAAACAGCTTCTCAGGCCTCACACACACACACACACACACACACACACACCAGATTTCTTTCCATGGATATAAGAATACTTTGGGTTAGATTTGGGAAAAGGATACATGGAAGTTGGAAAAAGAAGCTTCTGCTACCAAAGAACCAGAATAATATTGAATGTATCCCTCTGGTGAAATATTTTTGATTGTTAAAAAATGAAGCATAGCCATATGCTTTATTTCCATAGTATGTATGTATCAGGGGTGGGATTCAAATTTTTTAACAACTGGTTCTGTGGGCATGGCTTAGTTGGTGGGCATGGCTTGGTGGTCATGTTATTGGCTGGGCATGGCCAAATCAATATCACTCACAACGAGGCACTCATCTCCTCGCCTGGCCTCTCATGACTGTGGGGATGCTGCAACAGTTGTAAGTGTGAAAAATGGTCATAAGTCACTTTTTTCAGTGCCATTGTAACTTTGAATGGTCACTCCACACAAGCAAAGTACCAGCAAAGGAGGGGAAAAAAACTCCAGAGAAGTTCCAGAGACAGGAAGTCTAGTCCTGCCAAGAATGTAATAAGAGTTAACGGAGAGGCAGTTTCTGTAGGCAACACCAGAATGTTTCCTTCCTGCCTTCCTTACAGGATTAGGCCAGTAATTTCTTCTAACAACCGGTTCTCCAAACTGCTTAGAATGTTAACAACTGGTTCTAGCGAATAGGTACGAACTGGTAGAATCCCACCCCTGGCATGTATGTATGTATGTATGTATGTATGTATGTATCTATCTATCTATCTATCTATCTATATCTATCTATCTATCATCTATCATCTATCATCTATCATCTATCTATTTACTTACTTATTGGAATAGTTATCAATATCAGGTTGCCTATAATGAAATTCAGATTTATAATTATGTAAAATTTGCTAAATAGGTATTAGGTAGGATCCAGTGCTTTGATTAACTTTATGATTTAGCTGACCCTTGTTTTTATCACACAAAAGAACAGGTACTGTAGTTTAGTGTTAGAGCTCCATGGTTTTGGCATTAAACAGAATAGAGTAGAGTAGCTTTGGCACTATAGTAGATATAATCTACTGTCAAAATAGGTAGGATTTTTTGTTGTTGTTTTTTGCTGACAAAATTGTTGTCCTAGGGACACTGGGGGTTCTTAACCTAGTGTTCTCCATGTGTATTGGCTATTTCAAGGTGAGTTACTTTTATACAATTTTTACATAGCATGTCCCCTTAAGGGAATATATAGTCATAAATCATTAGGTTCCGGATCTTTTACTGCCTTTCTGCTTCCACCATTATGGCCCTTCTATCCGCACTACAGGAATTGATTAGGATCCGTAATTAGCTTTCTTTCTTTTTACCTCTATCCTATGAAAATTGTCGCTTTACCCTGACAGCCTACAGTCTGGAAGTCAGCCTCCGATGTCTACCGAAGACATTTCTAATGGTGTCTGAATGTTTAACTTAACTCTATGACTTTTATTTTAAAGTGGGTCATTTCTGCTTTAAAGCCATACCACTGCTGGCTTTTTTTTATGTACGGCTTTTGCTTTTGTCTTTATTAGGCTTATTGATATTGTATTTGCAAGCCCGTGAACAATTTTCAGAAAAGTAGGGATGAATGTTTGACTAACCCCATAAATAGAGTTCTAGATGTTTCTCAAAATATTATTTTGTTAATGATGTGACTTGGGATGGAGGGTATTAGGATTCTCAGAAAAAGCTTTTTGTCTAGTCTGTCACTAACTAAAAGCATATTTGACAAGTCCTGAAGAGAAGGCCTTGTCATCGGTTGCTTTTAGGCTCTGGATGGCTTTGACTAGGAAGGCATAAATAGCCCAGAATGGGACAGGTTGCCAAAGCCAACTCGCTGCAGCCAACTTGCCACGGCCCACTTGCTGTGGCCAACTTGCCACTGGACAACTAGCTGCAGAACAATTTAACAATTCAATTTAATTATTCAAAATAAATAAAAAATATTTTTAATTTTTGTCTTTATTTCATTCAATCCTTTCTTTAATGATTCTATTCCACCATTTTTTTGATATTAGTGTAACTCTTGTCCCTCAGTGAATTGTCCCGTGGCGAGTTGGTCATGGCAAGTTGTTCTGTGGCAAGTTGGCCACAGCAAGTGGGCCATGGCAAGTCGGCTGTTTTGAGTTGGCCATGGTCATAGATCCAAGGTAGACTCATCTCTACTAAACTCATTTCCTTAGTAAAAAAAAAATTTCCCCAGAGACCATCTTTGCTTATAAGCAGACTTGTAACCATTCTGAAGTTCATTTTAACTGACTATATATATTGTTTTGGCTGTAATGTAATCTACCTCCATAGAGAAAGTACTGTTGACTAAACTTTCACCTTCCATGATTTTATGCTTTAATTGGATTGCTATAGTTTATTACTCTGTTTTAATTGCATCATTGTTGCTGGATGCTTTATGCAATTTTTACTGGAAAGCTGATGTAGAAATGTATATTTCAGTTTTACATATGGGTGTATAAACACATGTATGACTAAATCTGCAGTCCTATTCCTACTGATTTATAGTAATTCACATTCAATGTAAAAGGAGTGACTTCTGAGTAGGCATGAATAGGATTATTCTATAAGACTACATTCTTTTACATAATCCAGAGTCACATCATTAACAAAATAATGATTAATAAGGAGTGAATAACTCTAAAACCCTAGAGCTGGAAATGACTAGCACATATGTGCGAGGGGAATCTTTACCTTTACCTAACTCTGAAAATATTGAGATTATTTCTCTATAAGCATTATTCTCTCCACAGTGTGAACCTTATGGATATAGATAGTTTCTTATTACTATCCGGGTTTCATTCTTCAATGGTCTGTGTTACATAGTTTGCTCTGCAGAATTTTAGATTGTGGATTGTAGATGCAAACATTAATAAGCACCCCCTCTGGAGGCCATTTTTCACAGTAAAATATGCTGGGCCAGCTCACTCAATACCCATCAAGCTAATCACTTGGAGGCCAGAGATTGGGAATTTTGGAAGCCCAAGATAGCTGACACAGTTCAAAGAATGGATTGATCCTGGCATTGCTGTGGAAGCATATGTGCTATTGCTATTTTGCAGAATTATAAAAGAAGTGAAGTTGGATGTCATGATGTGACTATAAAAAACAACCATCTTTATTTCTTTTTTCTTTTGCAATACTTTTGATTATCACTTACTCAAAGAGCAGGTGTCAGTGTTCCCAACCTTGGCAACTTTAAGATACGTGGACTTCAACTCCCAGAATTCCCCAGCCACCCTTGATGTTGAAATCCACATATCTTAAAGTTGCCAAGGTTTGGGAATCCCTTCTCTAGAAAATACTTCCAGTATCAATTGTTTTTACAGCACTCAGCTCCCAGATCCCTTCTCTGCATCAAAGGTGTGATGTGTGCCATTATTCATTGTCTGTTTCGGGGATACATTTTACCATATGGTTAACCAAACAACACTGTGCCTTATTTTACTCATTTCATCTGTAATAGATTCTGTTCAGCTCTCACCACCAATCATTGTATGTGAATTGAGTCCATCCCTGAGCAAGTCAGTGGGAAATTTTTCAAAATCACATAGTGCAAGATAATTCACATGCCTGAAAAATGGCTTCCTTACAAATAGTTTTTGAATGTTAACAAATATTCAGTATGATCCATTCAGGCCAGGATTTTTTTTAAACTAAATGTGTTGATGTGAACTGGAATGTTAAGGTTATCTATACATTTATATCAAACCATGGAAATAATGTATTTAAGGCAAAACATCAATGATCTCATTAACAATGATCAGGTGTCTTCTCATCTTTGTATATTGGAGCCTGGCATGGGAAGATACTTATTAGACTGAATGCAGAGAGCGGGGTTGCTATTTTGCAGTGGTTTAAAACAGCACACCCAATCTCTACAGCCAGTCTAGTAAGTATCTCTTTTTATTCTGTGGATGGTTTCAGCCTATTGTTGTGGGCGAGAAGAAGTCAATCTCATGCTCCCTAACTTATGGGATACCACAGGAGTCACCTCTATCTCCATGAAATTGGGGAGGTCATCCAGCAATTTGGGGTATGCTATCATTACTGTGCTGATGATAACCAACTATCAACAAGACTGAGTGGCTGTGTATACTGTCATCTCGGATAATCCAGGAGATTCCAACATTATCCATAGGGGGAGAGGTGTTGTCCCCTGTGGATAGGGTGCGTAACCTGGGCGTCCTCCTGGATGTACGGCTCAGTATGGAGGAGCAGGTGGGAGCTGTCTCCAGGGAGGCATTTGCACAGGTTCAGCTGGTACGCCAGCTCTGCCCATACCTGGACCGAGATGCGCTGCGCACGGTCACTCAGGCACTCGTCACCTCTAGACTCGACTACTGCAATGCTCTCTATATGGGGCTGCCCCTGCATCTCATACGGAGACTTCAGCTGGTACAAAATGCAGCCGCACGGGTAGTGATGGGAGTGTCCCAATTCTCCCATATTACACCCCTCCTGCGCGACTTGTATTGGTTGCCGGTTGCCCTCCGTGTGAGATTCAAGATTTTGGTAACAACTTATAAAGCCCTGTATGGCTTGGGTCTGGGGTACTTGCAAGAATGTCTCCTTCCACTGACAAACACCAATCGCCCTGTGTGCTCCTACAGACAGGGCCTCCTGGGAATACCGTCAGCTAAACAATGTAGACTGGCAGCCCCTAGGGGTAGGACCTTCTCTGGGGGGGCGCCCACCCTCTGGAACCAACTACCCCTTGAGTTGCGCTTGGCCCCTGATCTCCGCTCCTTCCGCCACAACCTCAAAACATGGCTATTTTTGCAATCCGGCCTGGACTGATGGGGGATCGGGGTTTTTAATTTGATTGTTTATTTGGCATAATTTAATATCTGTTTAATTTCTTTTAACTTTTGTATTTTCTGTCTTTTATGTACACTGCCCTGAGTCCTTCGGGAGAGAGGGCGGCTTATAAATCCAAATAAACTAAACTAAACTAACTATAACATCTACCTTGAATTATGAGGGAAGTTCTGTTGATTTTCTGTCCTTTGCCTGAAGTTTTTTTTCCACTCTCCTTTTCATCTTATTAAGTTCTTGATTGACATGATGGGAGCCCCAAAAGGCCAGACCAGACGAGAAAATCAACTCTGCAGGAAGATTAGAACTAGAGGTAGTCCTCATTTAGTGACCATAATTTGGACCAACAATTCAGTCGAGCAAAGTGGTTGCTAAGTGTTTATGATCTCCTTTCAGCTTTCCTTTGCTTTACAGATCTGCAAAGGTCGTAAATGCAAGTATTGGTCATAAAGTTACTTTTTCATCACCTTCATAACTGCAAATGGATACTAAATGAGGCAGTTGCTAAATGAAGGTAATCTGTATACTTTGAGATACACTATAGTAACAGAATCTTGAAAGTTCGATTGGACTTTACTGCCTGTCCCTCTTACCACCCACTGAATCAGGCAGTAAGTCACTTCTGAATGTTATCTTGCTTCCCATGACTTAAGAAATATTTCAGCCCTCTTTCCTTACATAACAGTTCTTGACTTTTCCCATCAAGGTGTCTTCCCTTACTCTTTATATAGGGGTTCATCACACAACATGTCCATGGATGTGGATAAAATTTGCATTGGCATGAATTGGTGTTTTTCTTCCAGAGCCAGTACTATACATCCTCCTGAGGTAGGGCTGAAACTAAGTGAAGTTCTTTCTTAATCAAGATCTCAGCTGGTTCTGGGTTTATGAGACATTTGAAATTGCACCTGGTTTTAACAGCTTTATTTTAAAGATGTGGAAACATAATTAGTTGCTCTGTGAAGGAAGGATGATAGCTAGCTTCTCTGACAGATCTGATATATATCGGAGAATGCCCTAAGAAAGTGACTGAATGAATAGTAGTTTTTGAAGTTAAACCTAGTTTAAAACAAAACTGTAAAATGAAAAAGATTACATATAAACAGTGGTTACCAAAGTGATAAATTATAGCTTTAGTTTCTGAAGTCAGAGGATGGGGAAAATGTATGACCTTGGCTGCAGAGTAAGGGTGGGCAAACTGCAGTCCTCTATATTTAGCTAATCTACAACTCCCAGAATCCTTCAGTATTGGCTAAGGTGGCTGAAACTACTGAGAGTTGTAATGTCATAATACTTGGAAGATCGCAGTTTTCACACCCATGGCACACTGGTACCTGTGCTGTCACAATTTTGAGAGGTTGATCGTGTTGATAAGGAAAATAGGAGAAAAGGGAGAAAGATTTAAAAGATCAGGCATTTGGAAAATTGTACAATATGATATTCCCCATCCCCTCCCCATAGCTCTGTTAAAAATAAAAGGTTGATAATCCTGTTCACTAATCTTCAGTATTATATCTAATTTATCCCTAGGTTACAGATACGTTTCATATCTGTTAAGTTTGCATGAAGAGACAGACACGGAGTGCTTCAAGCTCTTTGTTTATTAGTGACTACAGCTCAGAACGAACCCACTTTGGCTGGGCTGCGGCTCCTACTTATAGCCAGCAGCCGCAGTTGCCAGCCAATCAGAGTGCAGGGGTTTCCCACACTTTTTAAACCAATCATTTCTTACATTTTACAAGAACAGTTCAAACTAAACCAATGACTTTAAACCTGCATACATAACACCCCTCCCCACTAGGTTCAGTCCATACTCAAACCCCAGCCTATCTAATGTATTCTTTTAAATAGGTGGGGCTCTTACGTGTATGTTGAGACCTCACGTGGTTCAGATGTTTTAAGGTTCTCACCTTGTGAGGGAGGAAATGTGTCTGCTGACATTTCCTTACTAGGACTTGTAGTAATAGTAGAACCTGTTTGGTTACTACAACCTGGTCTCTCCTCCCAATCCATCTCCAACCCAATGTCAGCACCTAAATCAGGTAATGATGTGCAATCTTCCATTTGTGAAAATGGTTGTTGGTATTGTGACAGGTTTTGGGATGGTTCCTGTCGTGTTAGCTCGTTACACATGGGGTTGATTCTTGCTTGTTCATTACACTCATGATCCTCCCCTTCCCCCCTAGAAGAGGCAGTAGGTATGGGAACCAGATAGGAGGAAAAGCGATGCTCCTGAGGCAATCTGGATCTTAACTGATCAATGTGCCTGCTCCAGGGGACACCATCCTCCGTTTGTATCCTGTAAGACCTGGGGCCTGTGATTTGGGTTATGTCAGCAGGAATCCATAATGGTTCACCCATGAGGTTCTTAGCATAAACAGAATCACCCACAGTGAATGCTAATTTTGCTAGTGGAATCTAGTTTGCGTAAGTTGGGAGTGAATGCTGTCAACTCTCTCAGTGATAGACCCAATTGCTGAAGTCGTATCTCACCCATCAAGGGCAATCTGTTGTGCTAGATATGATTCAAAAAGGTTGGATGTAAATTGAGGGCCATTGTCAGAAACAAGCACATCAGGTAACCCGTGAGTTACAAAGAAGCTGTTTGATGACAGCTTCAGTTGTGGTGGATGCCATAGGGATAACCTCTAGCCATTTGGAATATGCATCAACTATAATAAGGAAAGTGTGCCCTCTGGTAGGGCCAGCAAAATCAATGTGAATCCTGGACCATGGGCCCCTAGGACATTTCCATTCCTGTGAGGGGGCGAGAGGCGGGGCAGGCCTGATTACCTGACAGTTGGGACAAGATGCAACCCAGTTTTCAACCATTTTGTCAATACCTGGCGACCATACATAACTCCTGGCCAATCCCTTCATTCTGACAATACCTAGATGACCCTCATGTAACATTTCCAAAACCTCTTTTTGCAGTTTTGTAGGAATAACCACCCTGTTACCCCACAAAATACATCCTCTTAATACAGATAATTCAGTTTGCCTGGATTTAAAAGGTTGGGCAAGTTGAGGTAGATCTTGAAGAGGCCAACCTTTCTTAATCCAGCCTATAACAGGAGCCAATACAGTGTCTTTGGCAGTCTCTCTGGCAATTTCAGCAGCGTGTACTGGAAGCTTGGCAACAGTTTCTAGGAAAAAGGGGTAAGTCTCAGGAGCAAAGTCCTCAGTGTGAGAAGGAAGTGGGCAGCGACTCAATGCATCTGCATGCCTAATGTCTTTTCCAGGCCTGTGGATGAGTTTGTATGAATAAGCAGCAAGAAATTCAGTCCACCTCAGCATTCTTGGTGACAGGATAGTGGGCGTAGGTTTGTCTCCTGCCACAATGCCTAACAGAGGTTTGTGATCTGTGACAATGGTAAATGTTCTCCCATATAAATACTCATGGAATTTCTTGACAGCTGCAACAATTGCCAAGGCTTCCTTGTCCAGTTGGCTGTGGTTCCTCTCTGCTTTGGTCAAGGTGCAGTAAATGCAATAGGAGCTTCCTCCCGCTGGGAAGCCTGTGGCTCAAACCCCCACTCCAAAAGGGGATGCATCACAAGTCAGTACAACAGGCAAATTCTCAGAGAACTGTATCAGTACAGCATCAGACGTGATTAGTCTTTTAATATTGTTAAATGCAGATTGTTCTTTTCTGCCCCAGACCCACGCAGACTTTTTGTCTAATAATCTGTGCAGTGGTTCTGCAATGGTTGCCTTCTGAGGTAGGAACATGTGATAAAGTTAATGAGTCCAAGGAAGGCTTGCAAATCTGTTTTACATTTTGGTCTAGGGCTTCTTTGATTGCCTGCACCTTGGCATCTGTGGGTGGATACCATGCTTGTCAATCATATAGCCCAAGAACTCAACCTTGTCAGTTCTAAGAGTGCATTTTTCTTCCTTGACTTTTAACCCTGCTTTTTGAATCTGGTAAGGACTTCTCTGAGTCTCTCTTGTAACTGAGTGTCATTTTCAGCAGAGATTAACACATCATCAAAGTAAGGTACTACCCCTGGCAGTCCTTGGAGCATCTTTTCCATAAGGCTTTGGAAGATGCCTGGTGCCACGCTTACTCCAAACTGTAACCTTTTACATTTGAAAGCACCTCTATGAGTCACAATGGTTTGGGCCTCTGCAGTGGCATCATCAACTGTTAATTGTTAATATGCCTGGGCCAGATGCAATTTGGCAAAGACTGTACCCCTGCCAAGTGAATGTAGTAAATGATGCACTACTGGAACTGGATATGCGCTCTGTTGAAGCACATGGTTCAATGTCCCCTTATAGTCTCCACAGATTCTCACTGACCCATCAGTCTTGACTGGTGTGACTATGGGTGTCTCCCACCTGGAGTGGTCAGTGGGCTCTAAAACTCCTTGAGTTATTAGTTTATCTAATTGTGCATCAATTTTTTCCTTTAAGGCAAATGGGACCCTTCTGGGCTTTAAACGAATTGGTGGCACCTTGGGATCTAGATTGAAAGTGATAGGGGTCCCCATATACTTGCCCAATCCATTGCTGAAGACCTCTGGAAACTCAGACTTCAAGGCCTCCTCCCATTCAGTGTTGCTCACGTGATTGATGCCAGTCACCTCGATGCCTAGTGGATTGAACCATTCAAGTCCCAGCAAGCTTGGCGATCCTTGTCCACGATGGTCAGGGGCAAGCGTTTGGTGTGGCCTTTGAACTTCATGTTGAATTCTCTTGTTCCAACTACTGGAATCTTGTTCCCTTGGTAGTCTTTAAGAGTCAGTGCTTGCTTCTTGAAATGCTTCTTCTGAATGTTTGGGAGTAGTCTGTGAATAGTGTCCCATGACACCATAGATAAATAGGAGCCTGAGTCCACTTCCATTTGGCAAGGCCTGCCTTCAATAAGTACCTTGACATGCACTTTTCTGTTATTGATAGAAGAAGAATGACCAATAGTTACTGTCTGATGAGTTTCATTCTTCCCTTTGCTTCTGTGCTGCCCCATTTTCTCACTGAGGTTGTTGGGCTTGAATTCTTTGTCAGGCAACTTCCTTCTGTTGGGTGGAGTTCTGGATGATTTGCAGACTCTTGCTAGGTGTCCTCTTTTTCACAACGGAGGCAGATGGTATCTAGGAACTTGCATTCAGTGGGGTGGCTTCCCCACAACCTCTGCAGTAGAAATCTTGCCTCTTTCTTCCCAGGTCTTTCTTTTTCCGCTCCATTCTGAGTCTATAAATTCCTTCCTCCACCTCACTACAGTCTGACTCAGAATCTATTTGCTCACAATGAGTTGTTGTGGACTTTTCCACATCAGGATGGCTTGTGGCCTTGTTAAT
Organism: Naja naja; assembly: GCA_009733165.1. NCBI lineage: Eukaryota > Metazoa > Chordata > Lepidosauria > Squamata > Elapidae > Naja > Naja naja. Next base: position 101,763,855 of record CM019148.1, read on the forward strand.
TTTCTTCATGGCTGCTGCTGAGGACTTGGTAGCTTCTGCTGAAGAGGCCTCTTCTATTGCTTCCTTCAGCGTGATCTTAGGTCTTAGTAATAACTTGCTCTGAAGCACCTTGTCTTTAAGGCCCAGAACAAATCGATCGCGCATGGCCTCTTCTAAATTGTTAAATTCACATGCACCCCCAATGTCTCTTAAACTTGCCACGAAGTCGTTTACGTTTTCGCTTTCCCCTTGATCCCGACGGTAAAACTCGTGTCTCTTAATGAGGCATGATACTTGTGGGGCGTAATGGGCTCTTAACAGCCTTTCCAGATCAGGCCAAGCCATTACCTTCACGTCTGCAGCTCCCACCAATGCCTTCGCCATCTTGAAAACTGCTGGACCGCAGTGCGTGAGAAAGACCGTCCTCTTCCACTTCTCGGAAATGTCAGCAAGATCGTTTCCTTCCAGATACATTTGGAAACGATCTGCATACGTCTCCCAGTCTTCTGCCATCGGATCGAATGGGGCTGGGGGGGTGTTCAGCGCAGCCATCTCTCTCTTCTTCTGTTCCGCATTGCCTTTTTCTTCAGGGAGATCCCACCCTCGTCGCCAGTGTTAAGTTTGCATGAAGAGACAGACACAGAGTGCTTCAAGCTCTTTGTTTATTAGTGACTACAGCTCAGAACGAACCCACTTTGGCTGGGCTGCGGCTGCTACTTATAGCCAACAGCCGCAGTTGCCAGCCAATCAGAGTGCAGGGTTTTCCCGCACTTTTTAAACCAATCATTTCTTACATTTTACAAGAACAGTTCAAACTAAACCAATGACTTTAAACCTGCATACATAACAATATCTACTTTCACTAAGTTATCTAAGGATGTTTCCATGCTGGTGCTTCTAAACACTACTACATTTCTTTTCTTTTTTTGTGTGTGTAGGGAATTGTCATTTATTTTCTACACTTTAAAGACTATGTTTTTGTTTCGTGGGATGCATTTCATATTTTGCACTGAATGATATAAGTCATACCTGGGGAATATTTTGGATATGACTCTGCTGCAGGGAATTGTGGCTTTTGCAGAATAAGTTTATTTATTTCAAGAGGTGTTTGCTGATATGGAGAGAAATATATAGACTTTCAGATACATGGAAGAAATGCCCTTTTCCCATGTTAATAGCTTTTCTGCTGTCAAAAAAACTAAATGTCTTGTAGAAAATGAGTATAATATAAAATGAGAAACAAGGAAGTGATTCCTTACAAGGAATATATTCCTTGGACAATGAGCAGATGTTGCTAACTTTTCTCCCAATTTAGGCACTAAACATAAGAAGTAATTCATGGTAATTAAGACAGCAAAAGACCATGGGCTGTAGGTATCATATATGCCAAGGACATTTGGCAAGAAATTTTAATCTCCTTTCCATTTTGACTTACTTTAAAGTAGAATACTGGAGAGAGGAAGAAAGGTTTTAAATAAATGGAAATGTAAAGGACCTCCAGACCCCATCTGGGAACTGGGATAATTGTTGCTTAAAAAAAAAAGACCATGAGCAAATCAGAAACATAGACTGCTTTCAGGTGACTAACTTTTAATGTTCATCATTTTTTTAAAATAAATTTTATTGTATAATCACACACAGACAAACATAAACTTAAACAACATATAACCAAACACAAAACATACATTAAATTTGAACAGGTATTGCTGAGCTCATATCACTTATTGTCCAATGTACATCAAGTCCAGTTTAAGATAGGCTATTGGATCTTTCTCCTGTCCAGCCATCCATAAAAATTGTTCCATATTTTATAATAGTCCGTTTCTTCCTTGTTTTTTATTTCCATAGTCAATTTGTCCATCTCTGTGCACATAATGATTTTCCTTAGTATTTCTGCTTCAGTTGGAGTTTCAGTATTTTTCCAGTTTTGTTCAAAAGCCATCCTTGCTGCTGTAACAATGTGAATCATTAAGTAAAAAGTGTCTTTCGGATATGTCCTTTTTGTAATTCCAAGTAGAAAGAATTCTGGAGTAAAGTATATCTCCTCGTTGCACATTTCCTGTAACCATTTATGTACTTGATTCCAAAATTCCTGGGCCTTTCTGCAATGCCACCATATGTGATAATAGATGCCTTCATCATTGATGTCCTTCTACCAAAAGCTGTTAGTGCAATTTCATTGAACTGTCACCCCTTTTACAGACAGACAGACAGACAGACAGACAGACGATTGATTAATAGATGATAGATAGATAGATGAGAGAGAGAGAGAGGGAGAGAGATAATATTGTAGGTAGGTAGATAGATAGATAGATAGATAGATAGATAGATAGATAGATAGATAGATAGATAGATAGATAGATAGATAGATAGATAGATAGATAGATAGATAGATAATATTGTAGATGGATGGATGGATGGATGGATAGATAGATAGATAGATAGATAGATAGATAGATAGATAGATAGATAGAGTGGAGCCACTGTCCCAGCTTAGGAGTTACAGGCCTATGTGCTCTACCATCACTGGTGCCACTTTGGCCTCCTACTTCCACCACTGATCTTCAGCTTCTCATACATATAAGTACGTATTCTTCAGTATGTTGTGAGGAACTTCCAGGTCTTCACATTGGTAGCCTCCATGTCCTCCTTTGGCCAGCTGACTATACTGTGTATTTGATGACTGGCAGGATATACATGTTGATGGCTGGATCTTATTCTTCCCACTGAGGTGGCCTTTTAGGGCCTGCCTTATCCTTTGGTGGTATCCTTTGATAGTACTTAGATGTTGCTGTCTTCCTTGCTTCTTCATAGTGTTCCTATGTGACTGTAGAATATCAAGCTGATAGCTGGTCTGTATGACTGCTATGTCATTTGCTGGTGGTACCTCCCCATCGGTCTTAAATATCTACCCTCTCTTGACTACTATCTAGCTATATTTCTCTGAATTACATCCCAATGCCTCCTGTAGATCTTTGTCAGGTGAATCAGCAAGTCAATATCTTGTTTACTTTTAGCATGCAGCTTGATATCTTCAAGATCAAGGAGGTGGCTGATAATAGTTCCAGCCTTGAACCTGTATCCATATCCAGTCCTTGTGATTATCTGATTGACGGGTTGAATCCTTTGCAGAAGAGCAAAGGGAAAAATGCATCAACTTGTTATATACCACACTTCCTGGCCACTTGTGTGAACTGTTTTGAGTTAATTTCCAGCATTGTCTTTCACTTTCACTCTCACTGAGTTCTTGAGAAAGTTTCTTAGTGTCCTATTGAGTTTGTATACTGCCAGGCATTCAGAATTATCTGTATGTGACACTGAGTCACAGGCTTTCCTGTAATCAATCCAGGTTGTGCTCAGATTGACCTGGCTACACCTTGAGCCTTGGACGACTACTCTATCTAGGAACAACTGATCTTTTGAGCCTCTGGCATGGATCCCAATGTCCTTCTGAGCTGTGCTTATGTACTGGTTCATATGGTTCAGTAGCTTGGTGATGCTGGGTAGGATTTCCCATGTTGCAGGGCGATAGGTTATTGGCTATGAGTTGGACAGTGCTGTTCCCTTTTGGGTTTTTTTTTTCATGATCAGCATTATCCTTCTTTATGCTAGCCAATCTGGGTGGGAGCCTGCTGTTGGTTCATCTGTGCTGCTAGACATTCATGCACAATTATTTGTTTCTTTAGGCTCACGTCCAGCCCAAGTGCTGCCCAGCTATTCATGTTCTTGACCCACTGTTTGATTTCTGATACTGCGTTGATGACTAGTTCCTGTTCTGAGGGGTTGCTGTGGTCAGCTTTCAGCTCCCACAGCCACTTTGCACTGGTATTATGTCTTCTCTTTCTTCCAGATGTCCTTCCATGCAGATGTTTCCTGCTTAAATACACTCTTTTTTATTTTAGGTTTTTCTAATAGGTTTTCATGATTGGAAGCCATCTACCAGTAAAATTAGCATGACACATACAACTTCTTTGACATAGTCTTAGCTATCTTTGATTAAATGTCAACTTTGCTGCTGTGTTACTATTATTGATATGTGTTTATTAGCCAGGATTCCCTTATACTGTTAGAAAAATTGGGACTGTGCTAACTTGAAGGTTTTAATGTTTGAGAAGATATTCAAGATGAATACCAGATATATTGTCTTTTCCATTTGAGAAGGACTATTACAGTAGTTAATGACGCAGACAAGATATAAAAATAACAGAATAACCGTTATTTAAATAGTTAAATATTAAAGTGCTCGTAAACTCATTCACTGGCCAATTATGTAGTTCAAGTAATAAACACAGGGCTCATCATCTGGATTTCCATGGATTTAATGTAGTTGATTTATTAAATGTGTAGCAACAACAACCAAGTGAGAGTTAGGCTGACTCTCTTGCATGAACTTCAAATACCATTCCTTATACAGCTGCATGATTCTATCTATCCTGAGTGATGATGAATGAATCATTTACTGTACAGTACACATGGGTTTCCCTGTTTCGTTTTTTCCTTCCTACACCTGTTGAACTAAATTTTGACTACAGGTAGTCCTCAACTTACAACATTTGCTGCATTTGGTGACCATCAAAGTTACAACGACACTGAAAAAAGTAACTTATGACCGTCATTCATACTTATGAATGTTGCAGCATCTCCATGGTCACATGGTCAAAATTAAAATGCTTGGCCATCTGGCATGTATGTAGTGTCCCAGGATTGTGTCATCCCATTTTGGGATCTTCTGACGAGCAAAGTCAGTGAGGAAGCTGGACTCACTTAACAACTGCAGTGATTCAGTTAACAACGGTGGCAAGAGAGATGGCCAAATGGGGCAAAAACTCACTGAACACTCTGCAACAAAAATTTTGGGCGCCATTGTGGTCCTAAGTCAAAGAATACCTGTATTGTTATGTAAGCTAGCCTGCTCCAACCTGGGCTCTTTCTAGTTATTGTGGAGTTGAATCCCTGACCAGCCAGCATGCCCAGTAATCACTTAGGAGGGCAGTGCTTACCCAAAATATCTGAAGGCCTAAATTTTAGATGTCTGAGCAGTCTTTATGTAACATATTCTCAGGATTTTCATCCCGTAATTCCATGTATTCCCTTTTTAGGGTGTAGTCTAAGGTGGGGGAGGGAGGCAAACTGGATTTCTTCGAGGACCAGATCAGCATTGTACTTCTCCTCCGCGGGCCGGCCAGGGTGGGGGGGAGTGGGAAGGTCGCCTCCTGCTGCAGCACCCTGCTGGCCAAAACACGGTCCGTTTTCAGCCTGGGCGGCCTCCTGCAGCAACCTGCCAGCCAAAATGTGGTGCGGGGGTTGTGCATGCGGTGCCCCCTGGCTTGTTCTCAGCCTGGACGGCCTCCTGCAACACTCTGCCAACCAAAATGCAGCAGAGGCACTGCGGGCCGGTCCTTTGCTATTTCCAGGCTACCCCAGCAAGCCAGATTTAAGCACCCCGCAGGCTGGATCTGGCCCACAGACCTTGAATTTGACACCCCTGGTCTGAGGAGATAGCTGAAGAAAAATGTAAACCAACGGAGTCAAGGGTGACCTGAATGACTGTATTTTTAGATAAAAGTTACACATGCACAAATGACTTTGTATGGACCAGTTAGTAGTGAAGTTTGATAAAAGATAGAGTGGAAGTCACCCTGCCCTTCAGGGACCTTTCAGGATCTTAAAGGGGATGTAGTCACTGGATATTGTATTTACAGTCAAGGCAGAATTAAAATGAATCTGGTTTTATTGTTATGAAAGTGCTGCTTTTTATGTATGTACACTAAAAATGCATGAATAAGACTCTTGCGTGCTTGTTTTTTTGCAGAGTAAATGGCTATAACTTTACCACAAGGATCTCTTACAAAAACTGTTAAATATATCTATCTATCTCTGTGTACACATAAACGCACCGACACACACACACACATATCTGCAGCATTGTATTAGTGAGGTTGTAACAAGGCATTTACATTGCAATAATTATAAATTATAAAACAATAACCATTATGCTTGTCTAAAATCTACTTTAAATGCTAGACTGTAACTCAGTGTAATAAAAAGCCTCATTTAAAGAGGAACATCATCTGGATCAGCTAAGAGCCCTTTGTATGCTTGAAAACCAAATCCATTTTAGTGGGTCAAATTCTTTCTGAGAATTGACTTCATATTGTAAAAATATTTTGAGGAAAATGGTGATGCAATGTTTCTTTTGCCCTTCCTACACAAACTATTCTTGCTTGGTTGTAGGAGCCTTATATCTGTTAGTGTGCCCTCTTGTGGCAAGCCTTTTAAAGACAAATGTTAATTTGATTGCAGTAGTAATATTTTTCATTTGAATCTGATTCTTAACCCTTCGTGTAACCGCATAATGACAATTTTAACTTGCATTTTCATCTCAGCATTCAAATTTCTTCCAAGATTTCTTTGGATTCAAGCTGTTCTGTTTTCTCCTAAAGCCTTCCTCTTCGATCTTTTTATATACTCTCCCTACTACAAGGTTTATCCTGTTACGCTGTTAACTTCTGAAGACTTCATTGAATAATCCCAGTTCAACATACAAATTACCGTATATGTTTTTTGGGGGAAATGCACAAATGCACAACAGATAGTTCTCAAGTTATGGACACAATGGAGCCCAAAATTTCTCTTGCTAAGTGAAACATTTGCCAAATGAGTTTGCCTCATTTTACGACTTTTCCTGCCACAGTTGTTAAGTGAATCATTGCATTCGTTAAGTTAACAAACATGGTTGTTCAGTAAATCTGGATTTTCTGTGGACTTTGCTTGTCAGAATGTCGCAAAAGCTGATCACGTGACCCTGCATTGCAGCCATTGTAAGTATGGACCAGTTGCCAAGCATCTGAATTTTGATCATGTGACAATGGGGATGCTGCAATGGTTGAAAGTGTGAAAAATGGTCGTAACTTGATTTGTTCAGTGCCGTTGTAACTTTGAATGGTCACCAAATGTTGTAAGTTGAGGACTATCTGTATCCAAATTAATTAGGAAATCAACAGCTACACTATCGAAGCAAGCAATGGGTTTGTAGTAAATCACTCCCAGATTAGATGAATTATCTATATACTTGTATTTACTTCTCCAGACCAATTCAGACTCCCAGGTGGACCCTTCCTCTATTTGTTGCTCTGTATATGCATTGCAACTACAACTCTCAAGTTTTCAGCCACCATGTCCCATAGCTGAAGTTGCGCAGGAACTAGAGCATACAAAACATTTGCTAGACCAATACTTGAATACAGCTCACCAGTCTGGAACCCACATTACGTATCTGATATTAACACAGTAGAGAAAGTCCATAAATATTTCACAAGAAGAGTTCTCCACTCCTCTACTCATTGCAGAATACCTTATGCCACCAGATTTGAGGTTCTAGACTTAGAAAACCTAGAACTACACCGTCTTCTATCCAATCTAAGTACAGTATATAAAATCATACATTGCAATGTCCTTCCGGTCAATGAATACTTCAGCTTCAACCATAACAATACAAGAGCACACAATAGATACAAACTCATGGTTAACCGCACCAAACTTGATTGCAGGAAATACGACTTCAGCAACAGAGTGGTCAATGTCTGGAATACGCTACCCAACTCTGTGGTTTCTTCGCCAAACCCCAAAAACTTTAACCTTACTGTCTACTATTGACTTCACCCCTTTCCTATGAGGTCTGTAGGGGACGTGCATAAGCGCACCAAAGTGCCTACCGTCCCTGCCCTATTGTTTCTTTTCTTATATGTATCCATGTATTTATAACTATGTTTATACTTATACCTATTATCTTGTAAGCAATTGACTAATAAAATAAAATAAAATAAATAAATAAATAAATAAATAAATAAATCTGCAGAGTACAACATCGGAGAAGGCTGTCTTCTCTCCATCGTTTCATTCCTCAACTTAACTTTATCTTTGATCCTGAAAAGGCTCTGAGTTGGCTTTTGATAACTTGTGTGATAGCTTCCAATAAAATCTGGATACAGTCTTCAAAGCTACTAATTTCATGGCATCAAATGTGACTTGCTAATTTAGAAATGTCAATGTAAAACAAATAAAACTCTAAACCTAACTCCAATTTACCCCAAATTTTCTGAGAAGTAGCTTCTTGCTATTATAATCTATTTCAAGATTGTCTTAATTGTCATTCTTATCTTCAAATAATAAATCATGCAGCTAGGGGGGAAACGATCTCTTAAAAGAACATCTGTCCAAGGAATCTATCTGTGGACATCTTAAATTTCAAATATTATTCACAATAGGAAGAAAGTATAGGAATATTCTATGTAAATGATAACACCACAAAGGAAATTATTTTTTTGGTGTACACCAGTATGTTTCTCATACTGACAGCCCACAAGCTACATATGGAAAGCAATCCATATCATTTTCTGCGCCTGTCCTAACACTCTGTAGATACTGAAGATACAACCGATACAAACTCGAGGTAAACCACTCCAAACTCAATTGCAGAAAATACGACTTCAGCAACAGAGTGGTCAATCCTGGAATGCCCTACCCAACTCCGTTGTTACAGCCTCAACCCCTCACAGCTTCAACCTCAAACTGTCTACTATGAACCTCACCCCATTCCTAACAGGTCCTTAAAATGAGCGTGCATAAGTGCACAAGCATGTCTACCTTCCCTGTCTTACTGTCCCCGTTTATCTGAATTTAATCCCTTTGTCTTTGTTTATGTTCATACTTATACTTGTTATCTTGTACATGTTTGACAAATAAATAAATGGAATAGATGGAAAGGCCAGGCTGCTGCATACATTGCGTCAGTGCCCTGCCTGAACCATGGTAAGTATTCTAAGAAGAGAAGGTGGCTTGATGACAGCGGCCTCACAACAAAACTTGATCTGCCAGGTCTTCCAGAAACAGAGGGAGTTGCTGGCTTGGCTGGGCTAAGCAGTGGGTCCCTGTATCTCTTCCATCAAGCATCTCTGCTCCAAGAGAACCCCTGTCTGAGACAGTGCTAGACTTTTAAGCAGTGGTAGGGGAGCCTGGGGAAGATGGGCTGAGAGGCTGAGGTTGACACACTCCCCCCCCCAAATTCTATTAAGTAAGGAGTGGGAAAGTCAACAAGCAAGCAAGTAAATATGTGTGATCTATCTTCAAGGTAAAGGAAGGAAGATAGGAGTTTGACAAGGAAGAAAAGACCAGGTTCTCTGCTCAGCAAGCGGGGGGAGGGAGGGGGGAAGGAAAACAGTTGTACTGGGATGGATTTACTAAATTAGATCATCCTAGGTATGTTCAGGGGGAAAATGACATGGTTCTTGTTCACAGTTTGTTTCACAAGGAGCTCTAATTCACTTTTTAAAAAAATATACTAAGTGTATCTTTAAGAGTACACTGTGATATTTTTCATCCCTTCCTCTTTGACTTGCTAGAGACTTTCGTTTCAAAGAAGGAAAAGGCCTCAGGGTTGTTGTTATTGTTTTTCCCTAGTCTTAATCCTCTGAATTTTTGAATTTGAGGTCTCAGGATAGCAGATTGGCCACAAATACCAAACCTGAAAGTCATCAGAAAGCAACAAAGATAACGGTTTAGGCCTTTTAATTCAGTTTCAGGAACAGCTCTTCCTCTTGAAGATTTTGCACCAAAATCAATAGCGTCTTTTCAAAACAGTCAAGTTTTGGATTTTATCCAAACACAGCTGAATTTGTTCTGCCTGTCTAAGCTTTCTTGGGAGTTTGCTGCATGATTATTAATACTAAAGGCTTGAAAGGCAATTGATTTCAATCAATATGGAAAGCATCCCAAATAGCAGGCAGCAGCTAACAAAACTGAACCTTTATTAAGACAATCTGACAAAGTTTAAGAACACAAGATGGGAGGGTGGGAAACCACACACCTGAAGCATAATTGGGCTGGAGAAGAGGAGGAGGAGAGAAAGGAGGAGGAGGAGGAGGAGGAGGAGGAGGAAGGAGGAGAAGGAGGATGTCTTTTTGTCATGATTGCAAATATCTATATGACCAGTTGGAAATTATCCCAATAGCTGAGTCAACAGTGGATAGATAATGAACCTAAGTACATGCTGGGAATAGTCACCCCCCCAAATACATCAGGAGTACTAAAAGTGTTGGGTTGTAAAAATTTGTCAGATATAAATTTTATTGAGATTATTGTGATATAAAATACCAGTGAAAATAAAGATAATAAGGAAATGGTAAAGTGAAAGAAATGGGAAAGAAAAGTGTGGAATAAAAAGGAAGGGGGAAACATGCATGGGCAACTTGTTTCTGTGAAATAAAATGCAAAATAAAATTACAGCCTCAACTTTTTTTTATTTTAAGTACTTAGCAAGTATTAGCCATTCCTGTAACAACAAACTAATGTACTCAATAAACCCAAAGTCATTCCCCCCCCTGCCGTGGACACAAAAACCTAGCAGCAGTTTTCAGGTAGAAATAAAACTAGATATATAATTTTCTGTCATTAAACAATTATTTTTGTCACATCTGCCAGCTCCATCCATTTTTGCATCCATTCTTCCACTGTGTGTATCTGGGGGAGGGGCAGTGAGGGGGAGAGGTTGCAAAAAATCTGGACAAGTAACAGTTCACAACTAAGATGCTCAAAGAACTCTCTTTTTGCTGCCCTCTGGTGGCTGTCTAATTTTGTAGCTCTGATTTGTTGGCCTTGTTCAAAGTTGATGAGATTTGTCTTACAATACGCTACAGGAGGAAGAAAATGGCAAATTTTTACCACCACCTCCAAGAAGGAAAAGAAAAAGAAACTGTAGCAACATTTGTTTCACATGTTCATGAGGCCTAACAATGTAAAGAAATTCTTCACCTTTTTTTTTCAGAATGGCAACAAATAGAATTGAAACTAAGTTGTGAATTTATGGAGTAAACATGCTCATTTACTAGCCATTGTTAGGTTCTCTCCCTTCTTCTCTCTCTCTCTCTTGAAAGTGAAACAATTTGTGCACAAATCGCATCCCATGAGTAAGCACCAGAGCAAAACATTTACAGTAGGAACACAATGCTACAATTAAGATGGAGGGAAAAATACATGCTACCACAATGTTGGAGGAATTGCTATTTTAACAAGGGCTCAACGTTGGCAGGGAGGAAGGAAAATCTATAACTAAAATACAGAATGCTTTAAAATATCACATTTGACACACATTCACAGCCTGCCTGTAAATTGCACTACTGCCCACTAGTGGTTGTCTCCAGTACAATTTGTTTACACCAAATGTCTATACTCCTTTAAAGCTCATTGGTCAAGAGCTTCATAGCATTCTCTTTCTTTTCTCTCTCTTGCAGTTAACTGCCTGCTTGCTTGGCCGCCAAGTCTTGCTCAATGTTGCAATACCTGCTTTTTTTTTAGAGGGATTTAGCCATACAATGGTCAGTGATTGCTTGCATGATATTATAAAATCTAATTCAGGAAATGGGCCAAGTTTCTCCAAATGAAAGTATTGTCTTTTTAGATTAGGTCACACTTTCCAGGTTGCTTCTTAGGGTGGTTTCCTTCTTCCTCTTTTTTTGCCGCATGCTGTGGGAGGAAAAATAGTGGAAATAAAATGGAGAGGTCAGTTCAAGTCAGTTGTACTGAATTAAAAGAAATAATTCTACACTTCTTCCCCCCTCCCCATCAGCCCCACACATGGGATCTCTGGTTCCTTTTGTATTTAGGAAGGAAGCCAAAGGGTTAGCCTGACTGCTGGCAAAGTAAAGAAATATTTTATTTACATGGTTAACCCAGGTTTCTGCTGCTTGTTCAGGAATAGGAGGTGAATTAAGATTATTTAAAACCCTTTGAGCAGGGGTGGGATTCTACCAGTTCTCACCTATTCTCCAGAACCGGTTGTTAACATTCTAAGCAGTTCGGAGAACCGGTTGTTAGAAGAAATTACTGGCCTAATCCTGTAAGGGAGGCAGGAAGGAAACATTCTGGTGTTGCTTACAGAAACTGCCTCTCCATTAACCCTTATTATGTTCTTGGCAGGACTAGACTTCCTGTCTCAGGAATGTCTCTGGAGTTTTTCACCCCTCCTTTGCTGGTACTTTGCTTGTGTGGAATGACCATTCAAAGTTACAATGGCACTGAAAAAAGTGACTTATGACCATTTTTTACACTTACAACTGTTGCAGCATCCCCACAGTCATGAGAGGCCAGGCGAGGAGATGCGTGCCTTGATGTGAGTGATATTGAGTTGGCCACGCCCAGCCAATAACATGACCACCAAGCCATGCCCACCAACTTAGCCACGTCCACAGAACTGGTTGTTAAAAATGTTGAATCCCACCCCTGCCTTTGAGGATTATTAATTCAAAGGTATGACATGTAACCATTTGGTAAAGATGCAATAACATTGATGGGAGAACAAATGCTGAGAATAGGAGGTGATTGTTTTTGGTTGGGGTTACATCAACCATCTCTTGTAGCCCTCTGGTCTACATGCTATTAAGCAGGAAAATGCAAGTGCTTTCCCAGTACAATCCCTAAAGATTACAAATGCATACACAGTATTGTCATTCCACCGGGACCAATGTCTCTAAAGCTAAGAGCAACTATTACAACTATTCCTTGGATGTATGACATGTGCCTGATGCACAACAGAGTAACAATATGGTGGTGGGGAAAATAAAAGGAGGACTATTAAATGTGCTTATCAAAGTTGTTTATAAAAATAACAAAGATGGGATATACATAAATTAAAATAAATAAAAAAGAATGCACTATATATTATATTTTTTATTATTGGACTTGTATGCCGCCTCCTCTCCGAAAAGACTCAGGGTGGCTCACAACTAAAAACAAACAATAAGTTAATTACTTAAAACACTATTAAACAATTACAAGCCTATTTATTTATTTATTTATTTATTTATTTATTTATTCGACTTGTATGCCGCCCCCTCTCCGAAAGGACTCGGGGCGGCTCACAGCTAAAAATACAACAATAAATAAATTACCTAAAAAAACATATTAAACAATTACAAGCCAAATTAGAATTAAAAACCCCAAAGTTAAAACAATCAACCCCCCAGAGGGTCAGCACAATTAATCCAAAACCCTAATACAGTTATAAAATTTAGAAATTTAAAAACCATCCCCCCAAGAGGTCAGCACAGCCTGGCCTGTTCAAATAGCCAGGTTTTCAAATCGTGACAGAAGGTGTGAAGGTCAGGGGCCAAACAGAGCCCCAGGGGTAACTGGTTCCATAAGGTGGGAACTGCCACAGAGTAGGCCCTTCCCCAGGGCACCACCAGCCAGCATTGGCTCGCAGACTGCACCCTGAGGAGCCCCTGCCTGTGTGCTTGTACAGGGCGGTTGGCACTCGATGAAACCAATCAGATAAGATCCATATAGAACATTTCCTGGAACCCCTTGCTAAATTATGGTGTTCCTGGACTTCCTGGTTGGACTGAATTGCCCACAAAAATATAATTTCTGTTGGTGAATAGTGCATTGGAAAGGTGCCCTTGAAATATTACATTGGCTTCTGGCCATTCCAAATCCAATACAGAATTACTGAAGCAAAGATGTCATAACAATGGCTGCGGTTTCCTACTTAACAATAATAATTGTGCTTTTTGGAAAAAAGAAATTAACAATAGGGGAGAAATGGGGTAACCATAATTTCCTTCCTTTTCAAACAGCAAAGCACTGTTCTCCATCAGTGCTTCCTGTTTCTTATTTCATATATGTACGTGTGTGTGTGTGTGTGTGTGTTTATATACGCATAGATACACTGACATACACCAATTATTGTATGCTTCAGCTATGGTTTGGTCTTTCCAAATACATGAGAACGCTCAGCTAGTGTGGGAGTTAATTTAATACATCTAGTCTGAGAAAAGCTGATACAGAGACTATCCGTATTAGCTATCTATCCTCTACTTAAAAGAGAGGTGGCAAAAAATAACTAGCTGAGGTTTTGCCAAGGTCTTTCTAGTCAACATATTGTAAATACTGCCAGAGTGATGAATCCAAGTCCTTCATATAATACACATAATGCAGCTATATATATACACAGACACACAGACACACACACACACATGTACACACACACACACATGTGCACATAGACATACAGACATCTTTAGTCAGTTTTTCTTTTTTCTTTTACTTCTGGTGACTGTTTGGGTTTCCTGTAGTTTTCTTGGCAAGATTTTTCAGAAGATGCTTGCTACTGACTGCTTCTTAGGATTGAGAGAGAGGGGTGGGAGCTGGCCCAAGGCACCCAGCAAGCTTCATGCCCAAGGAAGGAGTATAACTCTCAGACTCCTGGTTTCTAGCCTTAACCACACCACCAAACTGGCTCATTTATTTATTTATTTATTTATTTATTTATTTATTTATTATTTATTTATTAATGGGACTTCTATGCAGCCCCATCTCCGAAGACTGGCTCACAAATAAAAACAACAACAACAATAAATAATTAAAAACTGATTAAACTAAATAAGCCCCAATACAATTACAAATACTACAAATAAAACCATTCCACCCTGAAAAAATCACAACCCGGATTGGTTAAACAACCAGGTCTTCAGATCATGGCGGAAGGTGCGGAGGTCAGGGGCCAGACGGAGCCCCAGGGGAAGTTGGTTCCAGAGGAATATATTAATATATTCATGCACACACACACACTCTTCAGTAGGATTTATTAAATATATTTTATGATTTGGAAAAGCAAAATTAAATAAGCAGTCTACATTCTGTGGCCTAATATTGGAGAGAAATGAACAACTGAAAATATAGATTAGCCGCAATTTTTTTTTAAACAGCAATGTGATTTGAGAACTGTTTTGACTCATCATTTCCAAAAGCCTTTGGGCCATTCCATGAGGAGTTAAAGGACAGTTAGGTTGAATTTGAGCAGCTTAGAGCCAGCTCGCAGATGGCTTTTGCCCCAGTTCACTTTAATCCGATAATGCCATTTGGCTCATCCAATACTGGGGAAAAAATACCTTGGCTTCTTTCAGCTAATATTGTAGTTCCTACCTGCCTTGCTGTCCTTTCCTTTTCCTCATTATGTCTACATGGCTTTCAAGTTTAAAACTGCTGAGACAAAGGTAAAGAAAATCAAGCTGGCACTGAACTCAAGGACTCTGCGTAGCATTATTGTCTCTGACATATGGCAGGTATTTGGAAGAACAATAGCCTTAATTCCAATAAGCTGTTTTGTTAGATTTGTCAGTCTTTCAAAGTAAGTGCGCTAGTGAGAACTATTTATGGGTCTGGTCAACCTTCAGTGTTCCATCAAGGAGGATTTGCTTAATATGTAAAGTGAGAGCAATGGAAAGGTGATTTAGAAATGTTTTAACAGCCTAGATACACATTTCTGTGGTATCACCAGCTAACATTTTATTCTGACCAGAGTCGGCATATATCCTTTCAAGCTTCCTCAGTTGGAATAGCCTTGATTATTTCAGGAGAACATTTCCAGAATAAGAAATCTGAGAACTGCGACCTTCAGATTATAAGCATTCACACTCGTGTGTGTGTGTGTGTGTGTGTGTGTGTGTGTATTTCTGAAAAGGCTTGGGGCTCTTGAAACATACTCATTCAGAGAGCAGGAGGAGAGAAAGAAATGATGTACACAGGTTAAAGAGGGCTCTTGGATCACATTCAAACCAGAGCATTTGACACCTGGAGAAACAGATTTTCAACGTACAGTTATAACGAGTTTGTACTTTTAATCTTCTACGTTCTGTAAAACTGTTTTTAAAGCAAACTTCTGCTGCATTTCTGTGCTGTGAATTCCAGTTGCTGCAGTCCCCACAATTCTGAGCTTAAAGAGTTCCCTCCAAGATAATGAGAACCTCCTATGATATTCTCTTATTATTTTACACTATTTTCTACCCAAAAGGGTACAAACTGTGTAAAATAGAAGGAGAGGCAGTGGCTCAGTTCACAGATTGCATGAAGCCATTGATGGTTTATTGAGTAAAGTGGCATTGGCTGCGTTCCCACAACATGCTAGACCAAACCAAGCATATCATATGATGTATTGAGTTATCAAAGTCATAATAGCATATTATTAGATGTATAATAATTAATAGAGTGACTTTAGCTGAGTTCTCCAGTCAGTTGTACACTTGGTGGGTGCAGGCTGTTAATAGCCTAGCACTTAGTTCCAGCTGCCTGTAATTATTGCTCGAATCCCACCAGGCTCAAGGTTGACTCAGCCTTCCATCCTCTCAGGGTAGGTAAACTGAGGACCCAAGATTGTTGGGGGCAATAAGATGACTTTGTAAAAATGCCGCTTAGTAATAAGCAGGCATATACAGTGGAAGGAAGGCTATTGCTGAGCGCATTGGGTTGTATCCCCAAAATTGTAAGCTGCCCTGAGTCTCCGGAGAAGGGCGGGATATAAATATGAATTAAAAAATACTTACACATTCATCCTTTGGTCCAAGCAGTTCATTTATTCACTATAATAAGTGCTCATCTACTACAGTGTTTTTGCAACCTCTTAGTAGGATAACCAGCTTATGTTACCTTACCAAAAGAGTCTCATCCCACTTCTTTTCTTCATCAAAAATTCAGAAAGCAGGATGCTTCCAGTTCTTGAAGCGAGAGGATAGGTTTGATCCCCTGATGTTTTTCCATATTTCCGTACTGGTCTCTCCACACGTCATCCTTAGTGAAGCGTACAAACCAGCGCCTGCATTTTCTGCATCAGATGAGAAGACCATCTTTCTCTTTCTGTCCTGGCCACTTTTTACAGAGGCATGACTGAAAGGGTTTTAACAAACTGCATCACTGTTTGGTTTGATGCAGCAGTGCCTCAGATAGAAAGTCCATACAGAGAGTGGTAAGGACAGTCGAGAAGATTACAGGAAACTTGCTTCCTTTCATTCGGGATACTGCTTATAAGCACTATGTGCTTAGAACTCAAAGCATTGTTAGAGACCACACCCACCCACTTCGCAGTCTGTCTCTGGGAGGAGGTTTTTGAAGTATTTCTAGCAGGACTACCAGATTCTGTAAAAGCTTTGTTCCCTATGCTTTCCATCTGGTAAACTTGCAAGATTCGTTGCTCTCTCCATGTACATGTATACATCCAAACTAGACTGTGTTGTTTCTCTGTGTCATATAATATAAGTGGGAATATGCATAATTTTGTGTTTATTTATTTAATCTGTCATGGCTATGGTAGTGTATATTGGAGGTGGAGACTCTTTGAAAGCTGTATGCAACAAAATTTCATTTTAATGTATGCTGATTAGTGTACATTCAAAGTGACAATAAAGTTATTCTAAGTTCTAAGTCCTAATATTATTTCAAAAGGCATTTAGAAAGTGTAAATTTTGCATTAGAACAAAATTCCCAAAGTGTGGCTTGAGACTTCCTTACAGGGGCTGACAATTAAAAGAGAACAATAAAACTGAAAGAGGCTAAACTTGTGCGAGTTAAACTCATCCCTGGCTTTGCACCCTGTTCTGCTTGTACTAACCAAAATTAAGCAGCATATTTGTTCCTTGCCCAATCCCAACCTCAATCAGCTCTTTATTAGTTCTATTTCATGGAGAGAGGTGTTATTTCACAAAAATCCACACTTTTTTCCCCTTCATTTTAGAGCCTGCAATAACACAAAGTGAAAGAACCCCTGCCTAATGACTTTGGTTTAACTAATATTCCTTTGCTTTTGATATGCTGTCATTATTATTATTATTTTTTGGTAGTGTTTCTTATTAGCTGCTATGAATGGAATAAAGGAGCTCAAATAGCATTTGTGTGAAAGAGTAATCAGAAAGCTATAGCTTATTATTGGGGCACCTTTAAATTAAACACTATGTATCTCTTTGGGTCAATATTATAATATAAACTTGATTTAATAGAAAAGTTTGGTCACTAGTGCTAACTGTCCATTGACTATATTTATAGCATTTGCATCCCTTTATGTCATTTTGTAAATTGATCCAAATAATGTAAATTATACCATCTTGCATATTTAGATCAGAATACTACACACACACACACACACACATATATATAATATATTATATATATATAAAATAAAAAAAATCACCTGGACTATTTCAGAGATAACCAATGTAATCTGTTATTTCAGAAGATGTCCAGGTGCAAATACAGGTAATTCTCACTTATCAACTGCCTTGTTCAGGGACCATGCAAAGTCATGACTGACAAAACAACATCTTTGCAACCAATCCTCACACTTATGTCCATGGCAGCATCCTCTAGTCGCATAATCACTATTTGCAAGTTTCACAACTGGCTTTCAATAAGCAGAATTATGGCAGTCATGTGATGTCTCACTTAACAACCACAGTGAGACATCCATCTTAACAACAGAAATGAAGTGATGTCATAAGCCCAACAAGCTGAGATGATTTCTCATTTAGTGATCATAGTGCTTAGCAACAGAGTTGTCAGTCACAGTTGTGGTTCTTAGGCAAGGGCTACCTCTATTCTCCCTTAAAGCCTGGTTAATAGGCTTTCATTAAACTGAGATTTTTATGGTAACTTCATTTTTTTTTCTTTTTACATTCAGCAAATATAAAGTGCATCTTTTTATATTTTTCCACACGGTGAGCAATATAAGACAATCTCCCCCTTCCACCCCCAGCCTTTCACAGGCATTAGCCTTAACAAACACCTGCTTAGTAGTTCCTTACTGTCCCCTCATTTTTTTCTTTTGCTAAAAATCCCAGAACTTCCCATTTGTGTTTCTTCTTTAATAATAGCCCAGAGTTGGTTTTTTTTTTTGCCTTACATGAATTGCAGATGTTTCATTTGCCTTCCCAGATCTGACCTTGTCATAGGAATATTCCCAAATTCTGTCATGTCACTTTCCATTTGAACAGCTCTCACTGGGATCTCAGAGCTCAAGAAATGGCAACTCTCTTAAGTCTGGAAGCACCCTGCCCATGTTTTTGGTAGTTAAGATTTTAAACTCCATCCTTTCTTCACTGTATTTCTATTTTTTTTCCTCTTTGGATATTTTTTGGGGGTGGGCGCATTTGAAAAAAAACAAAAAGCAAGGCCAAAATTAAAAATGGCAGAACCTAGAAGGAATCTGCTCATTTTCGATTATATTTTCAACTCTGTGTTCCCATCCATTTTTCATTACTGCTACATGATCATTTTTACAGAAGTTCCAGTGAATCATTTTGGTGACTGTGTTGTTATTATTATTAAATCTAAGAAGAGGTGCTACATTTGTGAATATATAAGTTCTAATGCCTCTTTTTGCTTTTAAATCTGAAATGTAGCCCAGCACTAATATATACATGAATGTTCTATCCATGTGCTCATAATTGCCTCTCAATATGTATGCATCAACACGCAGGCACACATTTTTATTATTTCTTTTGTTTCTTCTTCCATCGCTTCTTCTTTTTCCTAGTTCATTTTTATTTTTAAATTACAATTTGCATTGTTTTGTTTTCCCATTTAAAAAGTCAATAAAAGCAAGAGGGGAAAAGAAAAAGAGAGAAAAACTCATGGTTTCTAAGACATGACAAAGATAAAAAGAATTGTTCTTATATTATTTATTTATTTGTCATATTTGTGTACCTGCTCATCTCTAAATTTGGTGAGAAACTAAACAAAATAAATGCCACATTCACTACTTCTTTTCAAAACAGCTCTTTCATAGAAGAAAGTAATATGTTAAAAAAAGACACTGTTAACATGGCTTCCAGGTAGTGATCTATAGTGGGTTAAATGTGACTTAAGAAAGCTTTAAACTGATAAAGGAGACAGTAATTAAAAAAACAAGAATATTTCTTTTGTTTAATGAAAGTGCTTCTGAAAATGGTAAAATTAACTAGACAAACAGGCCAAACATTTAGGGGGGGTGTTGATTGTTTATTATTAAGGAAAATATGTAATTGATTTAAAAAAGAAGGTAAGGGTAACATGAGGCAGATTGTACGACTGCAACCACAGAGAGATAATTGGGATGAAAGTATTAAGAACAGAAAAAAAGCAAACCAAAGGGAAAAAGAGAAAAGCTTGCTCTTTACTTTCACCCTAGTAATGGATACACTTTCACTTTTGAGCCGAAACTATTACAATGCCAATCACAAGAACAGCAGCAAAAATAGAAGATGGAAGGAGAGGTTCACTGGAATAACTTACAGACAAGGGCACCATGCCAGACTTATTGCAGAAAATGTTTGAGGAATTTGGCAAGAAGATGACTGAAACAGTTGCCAATAGTTTGGATGCTTTTAAAAGGGGAATGGAGGAAAGATTTGAAGAGATAAAAAAAAGATATGAAAGAACTATTAAAAAAAGACGGAAGACTGAAGAATTGAGAAGATTGAAGGTTCTGTAGGACAAGTGGCTGAAGATATAAAATGAATGACAAAATGGAAATATTGGAAAGCAAGACTGAAATTATAAACAGAGATATGAAGAAAAATCTGGATAACTTGACCTTACTGGAACTGGAAGAAAAAGTATTTTAAGGATGGAAGGCTAAGCCAATCTTGAGTCCCGTCAGGATTGAACTCCAAGCATTTGCCTGCAATACTGCCTTCTAACCACTGTGACACCAGGATACCTCAAAAGAGAAAAAATATTTGAAAAAGTTAGAACAAGATGTATTTTGCCTATAAGAAATACATATTAGGAAAGAGATTTAAAATTTCTGAGTCATATAAAATTTGGGTGGAGAATTTATTTCATCAGGATTGAAAAAAGAAAGAAAGAAATGGAGTTGTTTCATATATAAATTGTCAGCTATATCCAAAACATATATTGATGGATGATTATGGCAGATACTTTGGGATAGAAGCTAACTTACAGTGGGCTTGGTGGTATTCAATTTTTTTTACTACCGGTTCTGTGAGTGTGGCTTGGTAGGTATGGTGTGGCTTGGTTGGCATGGCAGGGGAAGGATATACTGCAAAATCTCCATTTCCATCCCACTCCAGGGGAAGGATACTGCAAAATCCCCATTCCCTCCCCACCCCACTAACCTGCTTTCCAGCTCCGTTCTTCTGTTCAGGGCAACAAAAAAAGACCCAGCTGATCAGCTGGGACTCAGATCAGCTGGGACTCGGGAGACAGTGAATAGATGAGGCGGGGCCAGCCAGAGGTGGTATTTACCGGTTCTCTGAGCTACTCAAAATTTCTGCTACTGGTTCTCCAGAAGCTGTCAAAACTGGCTGAATACCACCTCTGGCTACGACTTTGATACTGGGAATTGATGCTCCAAAAGAAGATAAAACAGCATTTTGTAAAGAGTTTATGGATTAAAAATACATAAGGCAATCTATCAAAGGTTTTTTTCTTACTTTATAAAGCTTGTTGATGTATGGAGATATAAGAATGGTGATTTGAAAGAATGTAATTTTTTTAAAGACATCTTTTTCAAAAAAAGATATTATTTGGATCTCTAAGATTTTGGCTACTAGTGTTCATAAAGTAGAAATATTACCAAAGACTTTCTCAGACATAACCCAAGGACTTTTAAAATGAAAAATGACTCTTTCAGATGAAGATGCAATGAGATGTTGTTGCAAAAGAAAACAGTTGCGGAGGATTTCAAAAAGTAGCTAGAAGATTTTTTTGAGAATGATCTTAATAACTTTTATGAGATGGTATTTCATAAATGTAACCATGAATTTAAAAAGAAAAGGCAAGAGAAAATGCAAGTCATTTTGCATGAGTTAAAATGTCCCAAGAGAGGCTAAATATTACCAACCAAAATAAAGTTCTTTAGAGACAATTATTTATTTTAACTGCGAGAGAGGTGAAAATAAAGATGAATTCTGAAAAAGAAAGAAATGTTGGATCTGCAGACAAACAGGGAAAACTGTTAGCATTTAAGTTGCAAAAGGAAAAAAGAAAAGAAAGTGATATTAAAGTTACAAGTAGGAAATGCTAAGACATTTCTTTGGAAGAACTGGATGAATATTTACATAAACAGAATTTTACAGAGATTACAGGGAATCAAACAAATTTTGAATGAAGTTATAACAGTAAGGAAAGTTTATGAAGCTATTAAAAAGACTAAAACAGAAAAGTCACCTGATCCACAGAGTTTGCTGGCTCCTTATTATACCCAAACACTTTCATGGATCTCAGCCCAAGAAGCATTTTTTTAGAAGAAAAACAACCGACAAAGGGATGGAGTTAACTTATCAGGAATTATTAAAGAATCACTGAGGGGAATATAAAATTAAATCAAGAGAGCAGCTAATGGCAGAAAAATATAGTTGTCAATACAGGTAGTCCTCAGGTTATGACCATAATTAAGCCCAAATTTTATGTTGCTAAATGAGAAATTTGTTAAGTGAGTTTTGCCCCATTTTACAACTTTTTCTTGCCACAATTATTCAGTGAATCATTGCAGTTGTTAAATTAGTAACCCAGTTGTTAAGTGAACCTGGTTTCCCCATTGACTTTGCTTGTCAGAAGATTGCAAAAGATGATCAGGTGACTCTGGGACACTGCAACCAGAAAACCATAAATATGAACTCGCTGTCAAGCATCTAAATGTAAATCATGTGACCATGGGGATGCCTCAATAGTGATAAATGCAAAAAGTGATCGTAAGTTCCTTTTTTTTTCAGTGCCGTTGTAACTTTGAACCAGAGGTGGTATTCAGCAGGTTCTGACCAGTTCTGGAGAACCGGTAGTGGAAATTTTGAGTAGTTCGGAGAACCGGCAAATACCACCTCTGACTGGAGATTTCACAGTATCCTTCCCCTGCCACACCCACCAAGCCACACCCACAGAACCGGTAGTAAAAAAAATTGAATCTCACCATTGATGGAATTATAGAAAGAAATGGATTAAAATATAATCTTAGAGATAGAGATTTTATTTCAATTGTAATGTATAACTCTGGAGAGCCTTTACATTTCTTTATTTTGTGTTTTCTATTCTTTTCTTTTTTTTATTTCCATTTTCTTTGTCTCTTCTATTACTTTTCTTTCTTCTCTTTCACATTACTTATCTTTTTCTTTTAATGTACTTCTTACATTTGTATTTTTTAAAATAAAAACTTGTTTTAAAAAAGAAAAAAAATCATTGTTAAGATAAATAATAAATGGTGACCTGTTTTAAATAATCTTAGGCTTGACTGTATAAAAGCCCATGGTTTATGTTGATTTTTTCAGCAATAGCAATTTCACATTCTTTAAATACCATAAACTCGTTTTAAAAAAATCTGTTTAGTTTTCCTTGTCTTACAGTCACAAACCTGATAGCTAACAATGGGAAACTAATCTAGTTTATATATTACACTACAGTAATATAAATGTGTTTGGAAAGTAAGACAAGAAATGATCGGAAAGATTCAGCGTGAAGGATTGTGGGATGATATTTCTCTATTTTTTTTAAAAAAACTTTTTATCAAACAGAATTGCAGTACTTTGTGCCCATCTCTTTACAATCTTGCCAACAACATTACAAATGAATATAGTGCAATTTTAATAGGATGGATGGCTTATGGATTATCTTCAGGGTCAATTCAGATGACTTGTTGGAACAGAGTTCCAATGAGTTTTTTCTGGTTTTTCATTTCTTTTTCACTTTCTTTGAATCTTCTATCAATTGATGCTTTGCAATTAGGTGATATACTGTTCAGGGGTGTGGCGGCCTAGCAATTTAGGCACTATATTTGTCAACTGGAAGGTTGACAGTTTGAGACCCAAACCCCATGGGACAGGATAAGCTCCCGTTCTTGTCCCAGCTCCTGCCAACTTAGCAGTTTGACAACATGCAAGTAATTAAATAGGTTTCACTTCAGTGGGAAGGTAACAGTGTTCCATGTACCTCAGCTTATAGTCATGCTGACCACAAGACCACAGAAGTGTCTTTGGACAATAGCACACGCACATCAGAGTAGGATATAATTGGACAGGGAAATCTTTACTTTTACTTTTTAAAGTATATTGTTCAGTTTTCTTCACTCAGTTTTGTAATATTACTGGCCCTACGGCATTGGGCCAAAGTGTTAAGTGATCCGATCTCTAGGAAATATAGTAGTAAATTGATTAGTGTCTTTAGCTGTCCATTTGTTTTGCTATTTTGATATGTATTTTTTATGATAGTTTTTTTAAAATTTCTGCCCAGAGATATCCTGAATTGGATGATCAGACATGTTGAAGAAGAACAAAATGATATAAAAGTTATCCAATAGGCTTAGACTCAGATCGTAACAACAGAAAAGTGACATTCCTTTACAATCTACCTCGTATCTATTTTCACCTTTCTCCACATTATAACCTGATGTATTATAGATGATTCAGCTTTGCTGTACATCAGGAAAACTAGTCTCTGATCTGGGCGAAGTGGATGCAGCTCTTGTTCCTTGCTTGCCCTTGTCCAAGAATAATATTCTGCTACTGATCTTGCGGGCATGAAATTCACCATCTGCAAAAAGCCCTGGTAGAATATTTATGAGAAATTAATTCAGCCAGTGGGAAAACATTTCAGTCTCCCACAGTGCTCTGGACTAAATCAGATGTACAGACCTTGCTATTCACACATTTTCTAGCTTGGCTAAAAAAGAGATAGCTTTATTGCTACTAGTTATTTTAGAGTGAAGTAAAATAGAAGCCCAATTCCCCCGCCTCCATTTTGCCTCCCCACAAGCTTTAACAAATAACTCAAATCCAAGAAAATACACAGAAATAACATTTTCTCATTTTATTTCCCAGGCTATTTCTCTTCTCCACTAAACCTTTTGGAAGGTCCAATACAGTGGTGGGAATCAATTTTTTAACTACCGGTTTTGTGGGCGTGACTTGGTGGCATGGTGTGGCTTGGTGGGCATGGCAGGGGAAGGTTACAGCAAAATCTCCACCCCACTAACCTGCTTTCCAGCTCCGTTCTCCTGTGTAGGGGAAGAAAAGAAGACCCAGCCGATCAGCTGGGACTCAGGAGGCAGAGAATAGATGGGGTGGGGCCAGTCAGAGGTGGGATTTCCCGATTCTCCAAACTACTCAGAATTTCCGCTACTGGTTCTCCAGAACTGGTCAGAACCTGCTGAATACCACCTCTGGTCCAATGGTGCTTCTGAATGATTTGGGATAAGAAGAAAAGGTGC
The DNA here is from genome assembly GCA_009733165.1 of Naja naja. Lineage (NCBI taxonomy): Eukaryota > Metazoa > Chordata > Lepidosauria > Squamata > Elapidae > Naja > Naja naja. The sequence continues at coordinate 101,788,852 of CM019148.1, forward strand.
CTCTCCAGACTATAGGTCACAGGTGTCAAACTTGATTACATCACGTGACATATCGTGATGTATCACAATGTTTTGTGCCTTTGTGGAGCTGGGGTGGGTGTGGCCTGCGCGTGATGTACCCGGCCCATGGACCACCAGTTTGACAGGCCTGCTATAGGCAGTCATCAATTTACAACACTTCACTTAGTAACTGTTCAAAGTTGCAATGGCACTGAACAACTTATGACTTATGACCATTTTTCACACTTCCCATGGTATCCCATAGCCCTGTAATTTACATTCAGATGCTTGGTAATTGGCTCATATTTATGATGGTTGCAGTGTCCTGGAGTCATAGTGATCACCTTTTGTGACCTTCTGACAAGCAAAGCCAGATTCACTTAACAACCGCATTACTAATTTAACAACTGCGGCAACAAAAGTCATAAAATGGCGCAAAACTCACTTAACACATTTCTCACTTAGCAACATACATTTTGGGCTCAGTTGTGGTCGTAAGTTGTGGTTTACCTGTATTTGAGGGAGGACAAGTTGTAAAAGGAAGAGCTGTGAGAGGCTTTACTTCTATTTTCCTTTATTACCTTAGGATCCCAGCTAATAATTCCTTTATAATGTTGAACAGTCTATACTTTGCCAAACCCAAAGATGACAAAACTTCCATTTTATTTTCTTGGGTAAGCTTTTCTTATTATTCATATGCCTGAAGAGACATCTAATTGCATACTCAGCCATTCTGAAAAATATATTTAGCAGTAAATCATGGCTTTATTACCACTAGGGCAGTCTACTGCAATGATCTTTACATGGGGCTGTCTTTCACAACTATGCAAAAACTGCAACTGGTATAAAATACAGTAGCTTGTGTGCTGATGGGGGAGAATTATTGCAGCCAGATGTCACCAGCATTGGCACCCAATAGGCTTTTGAATATTCAAAATGCTAGTTGCATCTTTTTTTCCTTCTTTCATTCAATTTAGGCCAATTTTCAGAGGCTGCCGGGACTAACCCTTGCAGTTTTGTTAGCAAAGTTTTTCAGAAGTCCTAGAATTGAGAGAGAGAGAGAGAGAGAGAATGACTGGGTCCAGATCGTCTAGCTGACTTTGCACTTGAGTCAGGACTAGAATTCACAGTCTCCCAGATTCCAGCGAGATGCATAACCACTACACCACACTGGCTCTGAGTTAGCTTATAATCTCTTTAAGGATTGACTCATGGGCCTTTTTTCCCAGCTGTATCCCTTTCAAGTAGAACCAGCCTGTTGATCTGCTGATCTAGGCTTCCCTCCATATGCGAAGTTGGTGAAGGAAATGAAGGAAGCAATTTTTTCTTATTGCTACTCCACTTCTCTAGAATAAACTCCTCCACGCTTGAAGCTTGGATGGTTCCCTTTCCACTTGCATTTTGGAAAGTTTAGAGACAAGCAAGGAGATAAACTTTCAAGACAGAATTACACTTTTTGATCTCTAGAAGGTGTTACCTCTGGATTGGTTTTTGGTTTATTATGTTACGGGTCATTTTTATGATTTGGTGGAGTAAACTATGGAGAGTTGTTTTAAAATATGGCAAAGTATAAAAACTGTCAAATACATAAATATTGTATTTTGATGCCAAAATAATGACATGCATGCAATTGTATTACCGTGCCAAATGCTATTATATATTTTAGTCTAATTGTCTGATGCTCTTATTTAAATGGTAGCATTTATATAATTATGTTATGATGCATAATAAACAGGTGTTACAATTTTCCTCCCATGGATGCTCCTGACCATGCAGCCCTTAGATTTCATGCAAAGACTAGACATACCCAGCAAGGAATTGGGTATGTCTAGTCTAATGAAAAGAAGGACTAGGGGAGACATGATAGCAGTGTTCCAATATTTCAGGGGCTGCCACAAAGAAGAGGGAGTCAAGCTATTCTCCAAAGCCCCTGAGGGCAGGACAAGAAGCAATGGGTGGAAACTAATGAAGGAGAGAAGCAACCTAGAACTAAGGAGAAATTTCCTGACAGTAATTAATCAGTGGAACCACAATTAATCAGTGGAACAACTTGCCTCCAGAACTTATGAATGCTCCAACACTGGAGGTTTTTAAGAAGAGATTGGATAACCATTTGTCTGAAGCTGTGTAGGGTTTCCTGCCTGGGCAGGGGGTTGGACTAGAAGACCTCCAAGGTCCCTTCCAACTCTGTTGTTGTATTTCTATTCTAATTAGTACCTAAATAAGTATACCAGAATACAGGCACACAGAGAGAGAGAGAGAGAGAGAGAGAGAGCGCTCTCACATCAGTGGTGGTATTCAACTTTTTTTTACTACCAGTTCTGTGGGCGTGGCTTTGTGGGCATGGAAGGGGAAGGATACTGTAAAATCTCCAGTCAGAGTTGGTATTTGCCACTTCTCCGAACTACTCAAAATTTCCACTACCGGTTCTCTAGAACTGGTCAGAACCTGCTGAATACCATCTCTGTCTCACGCATACTATCATATTTTTCCAGTGATTTGGAACAAAAGATGGTAAAGAAGGCACCTTAATTTAATTTTATTATTTATTTACAGATTATTTTGCTCAATCTGCTAAAATGTGTGCTAATATTCTACCTTGTGTATTACATAGTCCTGTGCTTTTGTTTCACAGCATTCAGGTAAGAAGACTTTAAGTACCTTTCTAAATGCAGAAATGTATGTGAGGGGGGGATTGACTTTGGCTTCATTTGTTTTGAATAGAACATTTAGACATATATGCATATATGTATATTTATGCTTAGTAATTGCATTCAGTATGAAAAAGCTGTTAAGTAAACTACATTCAATAATGCAATATAACCTTATCTAACATTTGTTAGCATATATGAGACACTCTGTATTTGTGGAGACATTGGTAGAAGAAAAATGTTTTGTTCAGATATTCCCGAAGGACTTGGTTGACATGCTGTATATATTCACAGAATTCAAATGTTGGATGGATTTGCACCTTTTGATTTTAAGACAGAACCTTCATGGTTTAACCCCCATTATTTAGGTAAGTTTGCTTCTTTTCTATCTGTGATCTTGAAACAACTAGAAGGCCTTTTCTATCAAAACACTTCAAACGGTTGATTTAAATTTAAATGCAAACACTGTATACAAATTATCCTGCCATTAAATCCTTAAGCATTCTTCCAAATTTCCATACAACATTCAGTCTGGGATGACTGATGTTGTATGGAATCTTGGAAGAATATTTAAGGAGTTAATGGCAGGATAATTTGTATACAGTGTTTGCATTTATGAATATCAAAAGCTTAGCTTTACATATTGAGAAAAGACACATGGTTTCAAGATAAACGCATAAATGAGTGAGGGGTAATGTACTGTATAAACTAGATGGCTTAATCTGCGGTGGCTATCTCAGGTGAATCTGGGGGAGGCAACCGTATCAGATCTTTTCCTGTTCCTTCTAATTTGGGGAATATATAATACTAGATAGCTTTATGACATTTTTTTAAATTCATATTTATATCCCGCCCTTCTCCGGAGACTCAGGGTGGCTTACAGTTTTTGGGATACAACCCAATGCGCTCAGCAATAGCCTTCATTCTATTGTATATGCCTGCTTATTACTAAGCGGCATTTTTACAAAGTCAGCTTATTGCCCCCAACAATCTTGGGTCCTCCCTTTACCTACCCCGAGAGGATGGAAGGCTGAGTCAACCTTGAGCCTGGTGGGATTCGAGCCTGCAATAATTACAGGCAGCTGGAGCTAAGTGCTAGGCTATTAACAGCCTGCACCACCAAGGCCCATTTTTATTGTTTTTATTTCCCAGTCCTTCCAAATTCTTTTGGAAAACAACCATCTTTATTTGTATTGATCTAAGAACACAGAGAATAGGCCAGGAGTGTCATGAACTCATAACTATTCTCTCTAGTCTAGATGATAATAAAGGAAAGACAAAATTTGTCCTCTGGGAGCTGGTATTTTTTGGATGCTTGATTTTTGCAGGGCAACGTCCAAGTTTGCATTGGATAACTTGGGAATCAGAGATCAGTTTACAGAGCTGATCTGTGAATCTTGATATTTCTAGAAATCAGCGGGACATTGTGGCATTCAAAATACTTTCCCCCACTTTACCATGGCATCTTCCACTCAGATAAAGACACCCAAGTGGCCTGGTTAATAATATAGAAATGCTAACTATAATGAGTGAATTCATATTATGAAAAAAATAAGTAAATCTCAACACCATCATGTAGGAACTTCATGTTATATCTGCATCAGCCCAATATTTATTTGCTGCATTAATACCTAATTGCCAATAGGGTGTTCCGCTGTGGTAAATATATTTCACCAGAAAAAAAGGCCAGAGGCTTGACTAACAGGAATGAAAGTAATTATCCCAATAGATGAATTATTGAAATGGCATCTCTTCAAGTCACCCATTATGGTAACTCACAGTACATACAAAAATGTTAACATTCGTACAAGGCTTCTATAGATAATCACTAGCCAGACTGAAAGTTTTCCCCTATGTGCCTCACGATAAAATCAGTTACAGTGGTCATTGGTTGTGGTCTCGACATGTTCCATCAACATTCATGGAAATGCAACTTTCACTATTGAGCAGTTGCGTTATGCTTAGTCACTACTTTCAGTGAATTATCCCTCAGGCCATATTACCCACACTAATAGCCACTCCATCAGACTTCACTTTTGCATTGTTCAGAGTATTCCAGAGCATGGGTCCTTTCTTAATCACTATACAGATTGCAACAATTTCTACTTTTCCTGTTAGACCTCACATCAGAGCTGGGCAATAAATTACAGCTTTTGTCATACTTAATACCAAATAAAACTCCCGGTGTGACTTGACACAAGACTCTCAAACATGACTTGAGTAGATTAAAACCTTTATTGCAGACAAGAGTAAAGCCTTAACATAGTGATTGCCCACTGTGGAGCAAAGAAGTCTTTAGGTCAGTACTTCAGAACTTAAACTCATAGCTGTTTCCTCACAATTTTCCAAGTGAACAGACATTTGGCCCTCTTCTAGGGATAGCCTTGGGAGGCAGCTAAGATTACTTTACATAACAATTCTGTCTATCCTGAGGACTCCTGGTTCCTGCCTTATCAGCCTTTTGACTTCCAATGAATAAAATTGCCTCCTAGTGTTTGTCCCAGATTCGATTCCAGATTTGTAAGCCAACAATTCAGTTGATTTATAATTATAGCTGTCAACTAGCTTGAGTTTTTCCAGTCTGGCTATAATGAAAAGAGACTTGACAACTATGTTAGGGAAATGATGATTATAGACAATCTATGAAAAATTCAGCTTCAATCTAATAATAGTTTTAAAAAGATGTTTTCTTACCTTTCATAACTATAGAACAAAATTAATTTAATGTGTCAGTATGATCAGAAGCAAAGAATAATGCCATAAGGTTTATTACTTTTAAACTCTCATTATTTTAAGCTCTTCAAGAATTTTACCAATTTAAGTAATGTCTCATATATCTTCCTGACATGATTACTATGACATTTTCAGTAAAATGTTTATCATGACAATGAAATGGAGAAAAAGGTGTCAAGATGTCATTCCAGGATATGTTTTTAGGGAGAACCATTAATTAATTCTTAAATTGATCTCTCTCTTTCTCATGATGCCTTTTTGATCTTATTAGTTAGCACTTTGTTTTTTTAATTTGGTAAAATTGAATAACATTTGTTTGTTTTCTTGAATTCAAAAAATAGTGGTATTTGGGGATTGGCAGAGAGAGTTCTCTTCCTTTTCCTTTTTTCTTTCAAATCTTGGAAATTAAAGGAACAAATTATTAGCTGAAATACTGTGCTTTCCATTTCTTCCTTTTTCCTGGCCTCAGAAGTGCTGGGGTTACAGATGTGTGAAAAGAAACCAATTCCCTGGGCTTATCTATGGGATTGCAGTACAGCAATTAGAATAATGACCAGAAGAACTGTTGAAAGTTGGAAGAATAAATTAGAGAGACAATTTTTAGTATCCTACAGAAATCAAAGTAGTATAGCTCTTCACTCCACAGATTTTCCTGATTACTGAGAACAGCTATGATTAAATGGATGTTTTAAAAAACTAGGCTTTCTATTAAAATTCAAAAAACCTGCTTTCACTCTGTTGAACTAAGCTGGATATTGGTACTGGTTTTGGATGATGCAGGATCAGCTCTTTGGAGAATAAGATGGATTGTTTCATGTCTCCATGTGAAGATCCAAGCACACTGAGAACCAACCACTCAAGACAATATTTGAATCTGTGCATTTTTAATTTAATCTTCTTCAACAGCACACTGTTAATCTATGTAACAATGTACCCTTAAATTACTTGAGTATGTAATAGAAGTCCGATCATGATGGCAAGACTAACTATATGCATTAAATGCTTTTGGAAAGCTAGCAGCAGAGTAAAAATTGTGACACTTTTCTACCTTTATAAAAATGAGGATTTTAAAAGTTAATAATATTTTGATAACTGCCATGACATTTATAGAGCTGTGATGGTGCAGTGGTTAGAATGCAGTACTTCAGGCTACTTCTGCTGACTGCCGGCTGCCAGTAGTTTGGCAGTTCGAGTCTCACTGTCTCAAGGTTGTCTCAGCTTTCCATCCTTCTGAGGTTTGTAAAATGAGGACTCAAATTGTTGGGGGCAATAGGCTGACTCTATAAACCACTCAGGGAGAGCTGTAAAGACTATGAAGTGGTATATAAATCTAAGTGCTATTGCTATTGCTATAGGCAAGAAATTGTTCCTACACTATCAACTATGTAGTTTTTTGTGTATTGGGTAATGCATACATTGGTCCAAACACACTTCAAAAAGTGATCCTGTTGGGCAGAATTGTCTTATTCCATATCATATCTCCTTTCATAAAAATCAAACTTCCTAGATGTTTGTTTTAAAAATGAACTTGAGCCCACTTGCTATTCTCCCAGATAGTAGGAATAGTTTACGAGTGGCAGGAGTGGCAGTCTTATGGCAGAATGAAATGTTCTGACATACCATAAATATATTGCTTCCATCGACTCCGCATTACAACAGCAATAGTACTTAGACTTATATACCACTTCATAGTGCTTTACAGGCCTCTTTGAGTAGTTTAAAGAGTCAGCATATTTCTCCCAATTTGGGTCCTCATTTTACCGACCTCAGAAGGATGAAAGGTTGAATCAACCTTGAGCCGGTCAGGATCAAACTACTGGCAGTCAATAGTATTCGCCTGTAACACTGTATACTAACCGCTGTGCCACCTCGGCGCCATATATCCCTTCACCAGTTTTCCAATCAGCAGATTAAACTGAAAACCCCAAAAAGCAATAGTAAGTGTAGTTATATACTTTTTCCTTTAAATAGAAGGCACAGGAAAAATAATTATTTTCAGTCTAAAATTATGTATCTGTATCACAGTTTGTGAAAAACACAAATTTATCTCCAAGGTTTTTGTGTTGGCCATCAGCCATGCCAAGATTACTTTTCCAGAATGAGGATAACATACAGTTGCCAGCCTGCTCCTATCTTTAACAGCAATCTGATATTTGGAAATTTAGCAGACTTAGAATTAGAAAGCATTGCCCAAAAGATCCCATTGATTGTTTTAATGCATTTCTGTGTTTCTAGGTCTTATAATATCAATGGAAATAGCCTATGTCACTTCTGGCCTGCTCTTCGCCTTGCTGGTAGAAGAATGGGTTTGGGATTATGCCATAACTGTTACAGTCATTCACATCACAGTAACTTCAGCAGGTAGGTATATTGTTTATTAAATAACATTACTTCAGAAAAATGATAGCTGATGATTTTTGAAAGCAGTTTTATAGATATGCATTCACATAGCCACATTGTTGGCTTTATCTTGCCACAGATTCTTCTTACTGAAGACTAAAGTGGGTTAAAAGAAACAAATGCTGACAGCTATAGCACACTACAATATGTTGGATTACAGCTGCTATTATCTTTAGTCAGTATAGCTCATTGTTCTGCTGTGGCAAATTACCTGAATTGGTTAGAGAAAGGATATACAGAACCATCCATGCTTTCAGTGCAGAGCTTTTTCTTTAAATATGTGTATATTTCTGTAATATACACTTCACATACATATACTATATGTCATTATGTGATTTTCATCCTTTTTGTAACTCAAGACATTAATTGCTTTTCAGTTTTTCTTTGCTGAAGGAGAAAAGGGTCACTTGTAATGAACGTAAACATTCTGGTTGAAATCTACTATATTGTACATGGAAATAATATAAGTGTTGTATTAAAATTGGACTGAAAATGATGGCAAATGTTGAATTAATGTATCCTGGATGTATGTCACCAAGTTGGCAGGATGTGGGTGACAGTATGTTAATTTGCAAGGTAATTTCTAGGTTATAGTTTGCACAGAATAGGGTAAAAATTGGCTTTGGTTGTAACTTGTGACATACTGGCCAAAACCCCCAGAAAAACTAACTAATACTGTCTTTATCATTAGCAGGGAATGCTGAATAGACAGACTTGAGACTGAATAACCTAGTTTGTAGCTTCTGTATGTTACTAAACAACTTTTAGGTAATGCTTTTGATGTCAATTGGGATTGGAATTTTCACTGATAAGCGATGTGGTCAGAAGGCATGTCAGCATCACTCAGTGATGGCAATCTCTGCAGTCATGGTTATCCTTGTTAACCTAATGCCATGATTACTAGATGAGGCAACTTCCTGCTAACTTCCTCAGTGGGGGAATTCATGGGGGGTGGGGGGAAGAACCCAGTGACTTGTGACCTTCCCTGCCGGCTTCCCCATTGACTTTCTGGGGAAGCTGAGAGGGAAGAATGCAAGTGGTGATCACATGATTACATGGCATTGCAACTGGTCATAAGTACAAGTTGATTGTCAAGCACCAAATTGCAAGCATGTGATCACAGAGTTGATGGGATGGCAAGAACACTAAGGATTTGTTGTAACCACAATTTGTGCAGCATGGTTGTAACTTCAAACAGTCGCTGAACAAATGGTTATAGGTTGAGAACACCCTGTATATAAGAACCTTGATTTGGCCAAGTCATGATACGTGGTGGAAGTCCCAGTGTACTTTCCATGGCTAATAGAAGATTATGACTTGGAAATAAGAGGAGTGAATGGTAGACAGCATGAATTAACAAGAGAAAAACAGTTATGTTCTGAGTATGCAATTAAGAGAAATGAGAAAGGTGTAACTGAGAAAGGTGAATGAAGGCAAAGAATTTTGTGGAGAAGAGTTGATGAATACATGCAAGGAATTGAAGGTATAAGATTAATTATGACAAAAGGGCTAAACTGTAGTGAAAAAGTATGAATTGGTTGTTGTGGGTGCATCTGAAATAGGAATTTACTGGTTGATGATAATTGCATGCCTTTATCCAGGGGCTATTGATTCCAGGGATGGAATTGAAGGGAATGGGAAAAAGTGTTAAATGTGTTGAATGAATACAATCTGGAGTAAAAGATGTCTTCCATTAGGTGACATGAATATATGTGGGATGTGCAAGAGATGCTGTATGGGTTGAGAAAGGCATGTGGTGGGAGGGTAGTTGGCAAAGCTTAGGGGAACACAAGGGAGGGTGGCATCAGCTGGGAATAATACAAGGTGATCCTTCCTTCCTTCCTTCCTTCCTTCCTTCCTTCCTTCCTTCCTTCCTTCCTTCCTTCCTTCCATCCCATCCCATCCCATCCCATCCCATCCCATCCCATCCTAGCAGTTAGGCAAATGGCTGCTGCTAGGTGGAGAGAGAAAGATTTTTAGACTGGCTGGGAAATTTTCATGACTGCAGCAGCAGCCTGGCAATAGCCAATAGTACTGAAGCAGCCACAACTGTCCCAAATTTCATTCCGGGGGTGGGAGCATGGCTCCTGGATTTTGAACATATTTTGTAAGTTATCCCATTTTGAGTTAGTTTGGTTCAGTGGTGGGATTCAATTTTTTTTACTACTGGTTCTGTGGGTGTGGCTTGGTGGGTGTGGCAGGGGAAGGATACTGTGAAATCTCCGGTCAGAGGTGGTATTTGCCGGTTCTCTGAACTACTCAAAATTTCCACTACCAGTTCTCCAGAACTGGTCAAACCTGCTGAATACCACTCTGGCTTGGTTGTCCTGTTATGCCCCAGTTCACCCAGTTAAAGGTCACAACAATGAGAATTTTAGTGATACATAGATGTGCAAGCAACTATAAACAATAATAAACTTATATGTTAGCTGACTTACAATGACTCTGGGTGGTTCACAGCGACCAACCAAAGAAATTACAATAAAATAAATAAAACACAAAACATGGCAAGCTCAACAAAGCGAGAGGACTTACTCTCCCTCCATGGGTGAAGAGACAGGACTTCGTGGTTCTTCTAAACCACAGCAGATTGGAAAGTCCATTGAGAAAATTTGAGAAAGAGCCTTGGTGGTGCAGGCTGTTAAACGCCTAGCACTTAGTTCCAGCTGCCTGTAATTATGCAGGCTCAAATCCCACCAGGCTCAAGGTTGACTCAGCCTTCCATCCTCTCGGGGTAGGTAAATTGAGGACCCAAGATTGTTGGGAGCAATAAGCTGACTTTGTAAAAAAATGCCGCTTGGGGGGGAGGGGCGAAAAAGCCCTAGTAATAAGCAGGCATATACAATGGAATGAAGGCTATTGCTGAGCGCATTGGGTTGTGCTCCAAAAATTGTAAGCTGCCCTGAGTCTCCGGAGAAGGGCGGCATATAAATATGAATTAAAATAAATAAATAAATTTGGATCCAAGGTAATTCTTGTGAACCAGCACAGAATTTTTATTAACTCTGAGGATGTGAAATATATCCCTTCCCTCAGCACATTTCAGAATGTAATTGATTAGCATTTAATAATGGTTGAAATCTAGACCAAAAGTGCAGCCATCACCAAGCATACTTTGGGTGTAAACTCCACTGAACAATTATTTAGAAGGAAAGGAGAATGAGGAGATATGTAGTATCTCCAATACCTGGTTCAGAGAAGAGATGCCTAATAGGCACATAGTACCTTGACACATAACATTCTCATCTGCACCAGAATATGCCTTTTTAATAGTGGTGGGATTCAAAAATTTTACTACCGATTCTGTGGGCGTGGCTTGGTGGGCGTGGCAGGGGAAGGATACTGCAAAATCTGCATTCCCTCCCCACTCCTGGGGGAAGGTTATTGCAAAATCCCATTCCCTCCCCACTCCACTAACCTGCTTTCCAGCTCTGTTCTCCTGTGCAGGGCAACAAAAGAAGACCCAGCCAATCAGCTGGGACTCGGGAGGCAGAGAATAGATGTAGGTGAGGCCAATGAGAGGTGGTATTTACCGGTTCTCTGAACTACTCAAAATTTCCGCTACTGGTTCTCCAGAACTAGTCAGAACCTGCTGAATACCACCTCTGCTTTTTAAAATATAGTTTCTAAACTGTGATAATTAACAGCAATGTACTCTATTGGATTTTTAAAAAATCATTTCCCCCTAAAATTGACTTATAAGCCTAGTGGTGTTATAATAATTTTTTCTTTCCAAAGATTATGTTTGATGTTGATGTTTCTCCCCCTAATTTCATGTAGATCATAATTTTTCATTTTACAGTCATGGCTGAATTTCCACTGATGTTGCACTGGTGGGCAGCTTTAGGTATGTTTGAACAATTATAATTTTTATCACCACAAACAGTAAATCTATAATTTTGATAGTTAGGAAGCATCACTCTACTAAAACGTATCATTTAAAAAGAAATAGGGAACAAGTCAATTCATACATCTTCACCTATCTCTGTGTTTGAAACTGTAATCTTCAGCATGATTCTTCTATCATAAATCACACAAATATATATTTATATAACATATATTTGACATTTTATTGAATGTTAGAGCTTTGGGAGCTTAAATTATATGGAAAGACAGACATACAGTACGTGTCTGATATAAATAATATTGATAAATATGTGCAGAATGAAAATTCTATACTTTCATATTTGTGTCATAATATTGGATGCAAATGCATATGTCACATGGCAGATTTGATTACTTTTGGTTAATGACTGGATGAGAAATCACCACAAAACCAAAGGTATAAGGAAGCTTTAAAAATGTATAATTTTATATTAATTTTTATATTATTGACAATAAATTACAGGTTCATAGAGTCTTCAGGAAGTGAGCTTAGTCAGGGGGAAATATTAACTTTTTATTTTTATTTTATTTATTTATCAAATTTCTATACCGCCCATCACACATGATTCTGGAAGATGTACAAGTAAAGCAATAAAACCATATAAAATCTGTGTTTAAAAACAAAAGTAAAACTGAGTTAGAAAGAACAATTGCAAAGTTAAAAGGCAGAGGAAATGCCTTCAAACTACCAGTTCTCCCCAGAGTAGCATGACATTCCTAGACAGATTTCAGATAATCAGAGTTGGAAGGGACCTTATAGGTCATCTAGTCCAACCCCCCACCCAAGCAGGAGACCCTACACCATTTCTGACAAATGGCAGTCCAATCTCTTCTTGAAAGTCTCAAGTGATGGCGCTCCCACGACTTCCGAGGGCAAGCTGTTCCATTGGTTGATGGTTCTCACTGTCAGAAAGTTTCTCCTTATTTCCAGGTTAAATCTCTCCTTGTTCAGTTTCCATCCATTATTCCTTGTCTGGCCTTCGGGTGCTTTAGAAAATAGCTTGACCCCTTCCTCTCTGTGTCAGCCCCTCAAATATTGGAAGACTGCTACCATGTCTCCCCTGGTCCTTCTCTTCACTAGACTAGCCATGTCCAGTTCCTGTAACCGTTCTTCATATGCCTTAGTCTCCAGTCCCCTAATCATCCTGGTTGCTCTTCTCTGCACTTTTTCTAGAGTCTCAACATCTTTTTTATAATGTAGTGACCAAAACATATGTAAGTGGGGACATTCTGAAGTTGATCCTGTATTGTTTATGCTAAAGTCAGTACAAAATTCTTTTTAAATCAGACTGTTAGAATAATGACAGATGAATTATCTAAACACATAAAGTTTCTGTATAAACAGTTACAAATCTCCCACTTTGAAGTAGTAAGAGTTCTGTCCTGGTAAAATGTTGAATGTTCTCAGGAAAAAAATACTAAACTCCAAACATCAGAGCTAAAATTCTAGAGCTCCATGGAAAGAAACAACAAATGATATATATAGTATGGATATGTGAAACATATTTATCAAGATTTCCTTAATTGTACCCAACATAATAACATAATGCTTGGAACTGGTTCTGCAGGCATACTTCAAAATGAAAAGAGTCAGATATAAAGTAAATGGTGACATTTATCGTATTTTTTCTTCTTGAACCTGAAAAGAAAGAAAGAAAGAAAAAAATTCCTTAAAAACAGAAAAAAGCAATAGCCTAAATAAGAAACATATTTCTATCCAGTACAACAAACTAATGTCTATATGCATTACTAATACTATGTACACTAATGTAGTTTTCCCCCTTTCTTTCTATATAGGTTCTGGCCTCATTTTAATGATTTGCAGTGGTCAATGTTTGGCTTTTTATCTGTTCAAGGACAATTTTATTTATCCTGTTCTTGATGATTTCTGAAATATTTTGTTCAGTGTCTCCATTATCTTTTTAACAAAACATGCATGGATCAGCATGTAATTTTCTGAAGAGTAGAATCAGAAACATTTCCATTATCTATTATTATTATTATTGGTGCTATTCAGAGATTTTTTAAATATATATTCTGTAAATGTTCAACTTATTTTATAGTTATATGTGCCATTTCCAAGGGTTTTTTTCCTTGATGAAAGCTGGAAAGAGATGGAAAGAATATTTAAAGATAAAGTCTTGCTCCAGCACATAATAATGAATTTAGTCTGCTTTTAATTAATTAATTAGTTTATATCCCACCTTTATTATTTGTATAAATAACTCAAAGCAGTGAACATACCTAATATTCATTCCTCCTTCTATTTTCCACTGAGCAACAACTCTGTGAGGAGAGTTGGCCCGAAGTCACCCACCTGGCTTTCAGCCTAAGGGGGAGACTCACAGTCTCTCAATTTTTAGCCAAGGGCCTTAACTACTAGACCAAATTACCAGTAATTGATTATTATGAATGTTGTTAACCATATTTTGGCGGAAACAGGTTTTGTGAGTGTGTGTAGGAAATTAATATTGACAAATCCATACCAGAATGTGTTAACTGTTAGGGGTGTGGCCACATTCTAAAATAAAAGATTTTTACAATGGTGCAGATCTTTAACACACACACACACACACACACACACAGTGTGTGTGTGTCTGTGTGTGTGTGTGTGTGTCTGTGTCTGTGTTGTGGTTTCTTTATTAATATGGTAGGTCTCTGCACCCTACTATATAAGTAATAATTAATAAAACTGTGACGATATCTCAGCTATTATTTATTTATTTACTTTCTTTTGTTATCCCTCGTTTCTTTTGTTATCCCTCATTTATTATTTTTTAAATAATTCAAAGTGGTAAAACATACATAATACTCCTTCTGCCTCATATTTTCCCAGTGGGTTGGGGAAGGAGGAAGGGGGAGAGGGAGAG